>QRDG01001973.1:249120-849120 GCA_012064385.1 Puccinellia tenuiflora
CGCACGAAGGCGGCCGGCACAAACGACTCGAAGAACTTGTCGCATTTCCGGTGTCGGGGTAGAACTTGTCGTATCCACGGTGGTCATGGTTCACGGCATCGGAGACTTGACGTCGGGGATTGGGCTTCACGGCGCTTCACGACGGGAATCGGGGATCACGTCGGGAACGGGAAACGGGAGACGTCGGGGAATCGGAGGCAGCACACGGGCATCGGGACACACCATCACGGAAAAAGGAGCAGCAACCGCACGCAGGGCACGGTCGGGCGAGGCGCCTGGAACAGAGCCAGCGCACGGGCTGGAGGTGGAACGGCGACGGGCGACCTGGCCGGAGCTGGCCACGGCATGGAAAGCGGCCAGCACGGCGGAGACGGCCGGGCGAGCTCGGGAGGGAGCGTGCTCGCGCGGGAAGGCAGAGGGCACGAGTGAAGCAGCGGGAGGGCGACGGGCGGCTCGCGCACGGGGCCGAGCGGGAGGACGCGGGGAGGCGGCGACGCTGGAGAGAAGGGGCACGGCGACGAGCCGGCCGGGAGGAGCAGAGGGAAGAGGTGCGGCGCAGCGGCCGGCGGTGCTGCGCAGGTCGAGGACGGGCCGGCACGGCCGGTGGCGGCGGAAGGTGGGGCACGGCGCGGTAGGGAGAGGAGAGAGGAGGGGGAAGCCGGAGAGATGAGAGAGAGCAAGAGGCGCGGTGGAGGGAGCGTGGAGGGAGAGAGGAGCAGCGGTGGAGCAGATCGAGCCTGGGAGAGCTCAGGTGCGGGGTCAGGAGGAAGAGGATGTCCACGAAAGGGAAGTGCAGGTGAGGAGAGGAAAAGAAGAAAGAAAAAGAAAGGAAGAGGGGAAAAAAAAGGAAAGAAGGGGGAAAAGAAAAGAAGAGATGGTGGGAGGGCAGATTCGCGAAACGACAAAAATGTAGGAGGGTGGCTGCAAGGTGCAGGGGGGGTAAGAGGAAAAGAGCCAGGGCAGGAATTAGGGTTTGGAGGCTAGGGTTTGCTTGCTGGGCTTTTGGGCCTAGCTAGCTGGGCTGCTCTCTCGCATCTCAAAACATTTTTTTTGTTTTGCAAAATTAATTTGGCAAATAATTTTCGAAAACGGAGACAACTGTCTCGATAAAATATTTTTCCGACAATTTTAGAAAATAAAATAGGGTTTAATAAAAATAAATTTTGTTGTCAAAAATATGCGATGCGATGATGCTGATGTCATGATGATGCAAAAACAAAAACAAGCAAAAATCTAATTTGGGGAAAAACCCCGGGCATTACAACCGACACCACTAACAAGGGATCTCGCCCCGAGATCCACGCTACCGTCAGGGGGGAAAGAAGAGCTAGGTTAACTATCGAAGCTTCTTGCGCCATGTTGATCTTCTCGACACCACTAACAAGAGGTTCTTGCTCACGTCGATGGCGATGTTCGTCTGTCGAGATTGCTTCCAGATCGAACCTATTAGGAAAAGGCAAGAGATCGTCCAACCCACGTAGATGCTATAACCGGAAGGTAGATGAGGAAGAAGATTTAAATCACATAAGGTAAGAGGAGGAATAGAATAGAGGTAAGGAATAAACAAGAGTCCTATTGAGATATTTTCAAATAGCTTTTAGTAAAATAGTTTTGACACTCTACAAACAACGACCATTAGCTAGGGTATCCTACAGGCAGACTGGACCAGCGGGGTATCGAAGAACCAGAGCTCTGATACCACTTTGTAACGCCCCAAGATCGGTACTATGCAGATTTTAGCGTTCCAGCCAAATCCGCATAATAACGATCCTAAAGGACGCCCACCAGGCATAACGTGCAGGTCGCAACACACACGTTATGCGGGTGGAATTGTGATAACATTACAACAGTTCTCGATGGAACCCACAAAAGAACATATATACAACGACTCACAGAGTCAAGAACCAAAGATACAATACAAAGATCCAAATAACAACGGAAGCGGGGTAGCGTCCGACTACGGACAAGATGCAAATTGGACTAAGAGTCCTGAAGATAAACGAAGGCACCATATCCCTGCCCAGGCCAAGCCGGAGGGATTCCCAAGCTAACGTCGTCAGACTTCAAACCTGTTGGCTGCATTGGAATAGCAGCCCCGAAGGGGTCAGTACTATAAAACAGTACTGGCAAGTAATACTCACAAGATATCAAAGCTGGAATTCCGGTGGAAGAGGGTTAGCGATTGAGGCAGCAGCAAGCAACACTATCAACTAATAGAGACACGCTACAACTTCCGTCTAACAGAGACAAGGTAAGAGAGCGCATGAGGAGCCAACTATACAACACACCAAACAAACCCGCCCTAATACGACTCCCTCGTATCCTCAACCCACGAGGAAGAAGTCCGGGCACTCACACGGTTGACAAGTTTTAATCAGATTATTATTCAAGTAATCTATCTTACTAGTCAAGTTATTATCATCATAAGGTGCAAGTTGTCTATGATCTTTTTAGCCAGCGCATTTCACCAAGTCGTCCATAACCGCGGACACGGCTTTTCGAAAAGATTTAACCCTGCAGGGATGCACCAATGAACCCACACGCATCGAAACACTCGCTTGGAGGTGTACCGGTGGAGGTTTCGACGCAATACTTCCCTTCACTACAAACAAGTCCAGGGAGCCACCTAGCTAGGACTGATCCACCTTGAGAGTCCGGCCGAAGCTTCGAGGTGGGCCTAACCGTTTGCGACTACGGCTAGGTGACACAAACTACCATGAGTTGGTCACTTCGCATCATACCGCAAGCCCTACCGTAAGTAACCACGTATCCATCTTACCATATCATACGCGCTTGTAACCGTAGAAACACCCGAACTACTTGTGGCATCCTGGACAAGTTTGAGGATCCGGTAATAGATTGCGGGGAGGCCCATAGAACTCCCACATGTGGTTAGTGCGCTCAGTCTTGGATCAGCGGAAAAGAACTCGGGTCCTAGGCGACACTAGCAGAACAAATCACCACGATTGGCCTTCCGCCGGTGCCTTATCTTTATTAAGTTATTCCCATCGCAACAGAAATTAAAGATTACCATTTTAGTTGAGCCTAGCTATCATGTTAAGAACAAGACTAGATAACAGAGATAACAGACTCAAGCAAAGCACCTAAGCATGCACTACGACTCGCAAGGCCAACAAGGTAAACAAACAACAGATTAATAGGATGTGGGGGTGTGGCTAAATCATGGCTGCAAGGTAAACATGCATATAGGATCGGACACAAGCATCGATATATAAGGCTAGCAAGGAACAAAAGATAGGACGAGTGAGAGACAGAAAACAAGCAAAGATAGCAAGGGAGTATCACTTGCCTGCAATCCAGTAGAGGTAGCAGAACCTGTCGTTGCTCACATCAACTCAACGTCCTATTCCCGAAGAAGCAACAAACACTGGACAACGAAAAAGATGCATTTTACTCTACGGCAAAAGAAGCGGCATGTTGATGACATGATGCATGACAAATTAAAGGTTGTCCAATTTTATTCCCTAACACATGGCAAAGCATTTTAAATGGGATCGTTGCACAATATAGATGCACCGGACAAATCCCATAATTAAATTGATTTAATTCGACTAAATGGATAAAGGTGCGATGTTAATTAATTATGCATGATTTTATAAGATACGGATATATATGGCATAGGGGGTTAGGGTTGGGGTCACACATCGGAAACGAGGAACTTCGGATTGGAAGCCGTCGTCTTCGGGTCGTAGTCGAAGTAGTCGTCGTAGTCGAAGTAGTCGAAGTAGTCGTACCGGTTGAAGTAGTGGAGGTAGTCGACGTCGTGGAAGTAGCCGTACTCGGTTCGTCGTCGTGGCGGATCTTGGCGTTCCGGGCTTCGGGGTCCGGTCGTCGGTAGTTGTTCACGGAGTCGTGGAAGTCCTTGTCGGGTTCACATCGGGAAGCATCGGGAAACCGAAGTACTTGGCGTCGGGGACGGTATTCACGGACGCGCACGAAGGCGGCCGGCACAAACGAACTCGAAGAACTTGTCGCATTTCCGGTGTCGGGGTAGAACTTGTCGTATCCACGGTGGTCATGGTTCACGGCATCGGAGAACTTGACGTCAGGGATTGGGCTTCACGGCGCTTCACGACGGGAATCGGGGATCACGTCGGGAACGGGAAACGGGAGACGTCGGGGAATCGGAGGCAGCACACGGGCATCGGGGACACACCATCACGGAAAAAGGAGCAGCAGCAACCGCACGCAGGGCACGGTCGGGCGAGGCGCCTGGAACAGAGCCAGCGCACGGGCTGGAGGTGGAACGGCGACGGGGCGACCTGGCCGGAGCTGGCCACGGGCATGGAAAGCGGCCAGCACGGCGGAGACGGCCGGGCGAGCTCGGGAGGGAGCGTGCTCGCGCGGGAAGGCAGAGGGCACGAGTGAAGCAGCGGGGAGGGCGACGGGCGGCTCGCGCACGGGGCCGAGCGGGAGGACGCGGGGAGGCGGCGACGCTGGAGAGAAGGGGCACGGCGACGAGCCGGCCGGGAGGAGCAGAGGGAAGAGGTGCGGCGCAGCGGCCGGCGGTGCTGCGCAGGTCGAGGACGGGCCGGCACGGCCGGTGGCGGCGGAAGGTGGGGCACGGCGCGGTAGGGAGAGGAGAGAGGAGGGGGAAGCCGGAGAGATGAGAGAGAGCAAGAGGCGCGGTGGAGGGAGCGTGGAGGGAGAGAGGAGCAGCGGTGGAGCAGATCGAGCCTGGGAGAGCTCAGGTGCGGGGTCGGGAGGAAGAGGATGTCCACGAAAGGGAAGTGCAGGTGAGGAGAGGAAAAGAAGAAAGAAAAAGAAAGGAAGAGGGGAAAAAAAAGGAAAGAAGGGGGAAAAGAAAAGAAGAGATGGTGGGAGGGCAGATTCGCGAACGACAAAAATGTAGGAGGGTGGCTGCAAGGTGCAGGGGGGTAGGAGGAAAAGAGCCAGGGCAGAAATTAGGGTTTGGAGGCTAGGGTTTGCTTGCTGGGCTTTTGGGCCTAACTAGCTGGGCTGCTCTCTCGCATCTCAAAACATTTTTTTGTTTTGCAAATTAATTTGGCAAATAATTTTCGAAAACGGAGACAACTGTCTCGATAAAATATTTTTCCGACAATTTTAGAAAAATAAAATAGGGTTTAATAAAAATAAATTTTGTTGTCAAAAATATGCGATGCGATGATGCTGATGTCATGATGATGCAAAAACAAAAACAAGCAAAAATCTAATTTGGGGAAAAACCCCGGGCATTACAAGTCCCATCTGAGCACATACAACCAAGACATGTGAGCAAGGCAGATGATATAGTCTTGGTTTGTTGCATGTGCACTCACATGTTGGATGTTCTTCATTACCAATCCTAACCTCCTGGGTTAGCAGCTCATTAGCTCCGCCAAATCTTCCAGTCGGTAAACGTACTTCAAACCTCGCTTCTTCATTACCAATTCTCACGACTGAGTGCAGCCGTGTTTTTTCTATCTTCTTGTCCATGTACCTCTTTATCTTCTTGCAGTAAGGTGTATTGGGAAAATCCTCATTATGCTTGACGGCTTCTAGTCGTCTCTCACTAAAATATGTCATTGTTCCATGCAACACCCCCTCCACTAGCGCTGTCAATGGCAGACTTCTATTCACTCTAAGGACGAAATTATAAATCTCAGCAAGGTTGGTTATCATGATGCCGTACCTAGCTCCATTTGTATCGTGTAGCAAAGACCACTTCATAGGGGCTCTTTCTCTATCCACTCTACAATATTCCTTATTCTTGTTCCCTTTTTCCTCTTCGTTCCGGGTGGGTCAATTTCAGGAAGGTCACCCAAACCTACGGGTTCTTCATCTTCTCCCATCATTGCGGCCACCTGTGTAGCTACAACTTGTGCCCTCGCGGCTTTCCTCTCCCTCACTTGCTTCCTCGTGAATTCATTCAGCCTCTCCCATATAAATTGATACTTCTTCCGCTGGTTCTGATTGCAAAGTCTTTTAAATAGGTTCATCAGACGCTTACTCTTAAACTGTGAGTAAAAATTAGCGCCAAGGTGGCGCATACACCAGCGGCTCTGCAAATCAGTCCATGGCGTTGCTTCATCAATGGAAGGGTGTTGAAGTGCCTTAATAGCCTTTAACATACCAGGATGTCTGTCATGAAGAATGCAAACATTGGGCCGATCCTGCACAATAGCTATTTTTATTTGCCTGAAGAACCATAACCAACTCTCATAGTTCTCACCCTCAACAAAGGCCATAGCAATTGGGATGATATGATGGTTCCCGTCCACACCTATTGCGGTAAGGATCTGCCCCTTGTATTTTCCTGTGAGAAACGTTCCATCCACACACAACACCGGACGACAATGGCTGAAAGCTTGGATGCAAACAGAGAATGCGAAAAATACCCTATGCAAAACCTTATATCCAGGAGCCGTATCCATATAGCGGTGCTGGACATCCACATAAGTGCTAGGATTTCTATGCTGCAATGTGCGAAGAAGACGGACAATGTTGTCATACGAGTCCAAAAAGGTCCCGAACCTCTCCTCTAAAGCCGTCTGCTTAGCTCTCCAAGCCTTCCCGTATGAAATATCGTAGGACCATCTTGCATTTACTGTGTTCTGGATATTTTTGGCTGGAAAATCTTTCGTCTTCACAATCTCACTGAATAAGAGACGCGCAATGAGAGTGGAAGTTAGATTTGGATGTTCTTTCAACATGTTCGCTCTAGTACATGTGTGAGCCACGACGTCCGAGACGAGCCAATTCACGTCACACTTCGGAACGTGTGCATGCACCCTTCCAGGACAGCCAATTTCAACACAACTCAGTGTCAGATATTTCGGACATGACACATCAGTTCGGTAAATCTTTTGTGTGGACATTGCCCACCTTGTCACGGCGTTCCTTAGCTGCTGCTTCGAGGTATACTGAGCACCTACTTCAACATTATTCATGTGATACTCCCATGCCGATTCCTGCCCAGTATTCACAGTCATGACGGTCTACATGTCCTCATTACAGGAATTAGGAATAGGCACATCCTCATCATTATCTTCATCATCTTCTGCATTATCTTCTTCGCCAGAATTAAGATCTGTCATCAACCCATCCTCGTCTTCGTTCTCCATCTCTTGCTGCATACTTCCTACGCCCGCCTCCTCATCCTCATCCCAATGCTCATCCCCGTCAGCCTCACCACTTTCAGGACCCTCACCGCTTTCGGGAGCTCCTGCCGACTGACCACTCTCTACACTTTGAGACATAAATTCAGACGGATCAACAGGTTCTGACCCAGTTGCCTGACTATTTTGTCCAGCTTCATAACCAACGCCACCTTGTGCCAAATTGTTCTGCTTAGGCACAAACAACACGAGGACGATAGGTTTCGTACCTCGGCGTTTGCATGATGCTAGCCAATTCACCCAGGCCTGTGTCCGATCTAGCGGTATCAACTCCCAACAAATATTTGTACGAGATTTTGACCATAACGACTGAATCCTAACAGTCCACAAATTAGGATCAAAGCCAAAATTCATCGTCAAATAGTGTTGAACCGCGCTTATTCTCGCTTTATCAGGCTTCGTCAACGGAATCTCCACATTTGCAAATTCACTCAGATCAACCCCAGACTCATTTGTGCGGACAGTACCATAACCATAGTAAACGATAATACTAACCACTTCGGACATGTCTCCTCACCTAAACAAACATATTGCATCATCAAATATTATATAACTAAATAATCTTAACAGGATCTCCACCTACAAAATTACATCCACCTAAAATAAATCTAATATCACAACTTATCTAAACAAAATTATACACCGAACAAGATTAGGATTTACCCTTGATGCGTGCAAAATCAGTCGTTCCTCCTCCCAAAATTCAACGTAGCATCACCACCACCGCTGCACCGCTACTGCTACTCCACCAACAGCACCACATCCCTCCATTGTTGCCCACCATTGCTCCACCACCGAAACTAAAACTAGCTCCAAAAACTATCCCATGAACAGATCCGGGATGCCCTTGGCCTCTAGTTTTGATTTGTGGAATAAAACGTATAATTTGCTGGCTATTTTTAGAGATCAATCGAGAGTTCACCGGAGCTTTTTTCGGAAGAGAGAGGAAAGGAAAAGAGGCATGAAGGAGAAGAGAGGAGGAATAAGGAGGTGTCGGCAGGGAAAGGAGGTGTCTCACCCTGTTTCGGCCGCCAGTGGGCCGAAAGGATCGATTCGGCCAGCCCCCGGCCGAAAGGATGGGGCCCGCGCTGCGGCCTGCGCAGAGCGCATGCGCGTCGGCCTGGCACTCGCCGACAACAATGTTTCGGCCGTCAGCGGGCCGAAAGCAGAGTTTCGGCCGGCCGCTAGCCGACGGCGTAATATTTGTGGAATTTTTTTGTTCCGCGTAATATTTTTCGAATTCTGATTAAAAAAATAATATTAAAAAAAACTGCACAACACGGTGGGACTGAACTCCATCCATCGAACAGCTTCGTGAGTGAGCGGTTTGAGGAAGGGTGTGAAGTCGTCATTGATCCAATGCGTCAGCATCATCAGTGCAGGGTGGACGATGTCGTGGTGGCACGTGGGAGCCGGGCGAATGAAGAGGCTGCGGCCTGCACGCGACGCTGGCATTATGGGAGGATTCCCGTGGGGGAAGGGATGGTTGGCGTCTCGGCGTCTCCGACGGAGTCGCATGGGCGACAGCGTCCCAAAGAACGGCGTCGAGCCGAAGGGGACTATGGTGGCAGCACGAGGGGAGGATCGAAAAAGAAGGCATCCCACGGGAGGAAAATCAGGAAGAAAGAGGAATTAGCGGCATTAACTGATCAACGCATGGTCTGGGGTAACTGATTCACGGAATTAGGTTGTTGCGGGCGTGGGTACTCGGAGCGCCGGAAGATTTGGCAGACCGTGGTCTGCTCGGCAGAACATTTAATCGGAGCCGTTTGGCTAGATGGCAGACCATCAGAGTAATTTGGACTCTTCGATATCATTAAGTGGAGAAGATCGTGTGGTGCTGGTTAACCTGGGTACACAAAGCTGGGTGGTCTTAGAAAGAATAAGTTTGCTCTTTTATAAGTAGTGGAGATATATGTAGTTTACACAAGAATACCTAAAACATCTTATATTTTGATACGGAGGGAGTACATGCGCGGAAGTAATTAATGCGTGACAGCCAGCCGAGAATTAGTGCGTGACAAGTGCAAAATGCTTTTTGCATGACAGCGGCGATACACGTACGCATACATTGCCGTGCCACCTACGTACGCCCACTTAATGGCACGCTTGACACTTTGTTGCTTGCCATGCGCCCATGCCCACCAACCAATTTCGAACACTTCATGGATCAACAACTAAAGATCTGATTGATTAAGGTTGGTGCATCGTCATATGTTGTATTTATTTTATAATAAATATATGTTGTAAAAAAAAGCACACAAACATGTTAGCCAAAGAGGGTAAATGAGAAAAATCTTTGTCATTGTCCGTCACAATGTCATACACAACCTACATAGTAGATCTTCTTATTACTTTCGTAACTACAATCATACGAAAAATCCGAAAAATAGTTCGTCTGCCATTCTCTTCGGGCCAGTACCCATTTTCCAACCTTTCTCTACTATCCATGCACACTCCATTGATGAGGTATAACGGAAAAACATTTGGATTTTGTCGTTGTTGGAGCAAGATAATTTAGTAGAAATAATTTATTAATTCTAGGTCACACCATCAGAAATACACACACATATTTAATTCTAGGACACCGTGGTAGAGCTCTCCATGGACGTCGACCTCGCCAGTTTTTTTTTTTTTTTTGAATGTTGTATATTCGTTGGACATTTTTGTCAAAATGTTGAAGCAAATGGGCTTCAGCTTTTGCTGCTCACGGCCCAATCCGCATGTGCACGGCCCGGGGGCAAAACCGTCAATTCGCAGCAGCCAGCCACCACCACCATCCACCGAGAGGCGGAGGCGGAGAGATTTTTGTTGCTTCCTCTGCTTTCTTCCTCCGCCTCCTATATAATCCCCAATTCCCTTCCACAACATATAAAGCCTCCCGATTTCGAACCTCCCCACTCTCCCCTCCCCCCGGATTCCAACCAGCTCGCTCCCCACCGCGCTCCGGCACCTCCAGGATCCCCCTCAGCTCCGCCGGCACCCCACCAGATCCGGCCGCCGCCGTCCCAGGGGATCGATCCGCACCGCAGCGCAGGTGATTCGCCACTCGCCCCTTTCGATTCCGGGTGCCTGAATTTGCTGCACGCTGCCGTAGTTCTCGTGCCAGCGGCCGGGTTCTGGTTGGCTCCGGTTTAGATGCCGCGGATGATTTTTCTAGGGTTCGTCGGGCTGGGGAGGGGGATTTGCGGTGGAAAGCCGCGGCCTTTCGTCCGTGTTTGATGGATTCGGCGCGGCAGAGAGAGCCTCAGAGGCGGTGGAATGGGAATTGCGCGGAAAATACTGTTTTTTTTTCTCTCCCGGTTCTTCCAGCGCGTGGGATGGCTGCTATCGGCTAGACGGCGGGGAAATGTTAAGTACAGGGGACATTGATTGCCTGATTCTAGTTTGATCGGTAGTACTAGTTGTACCTGTTCGTATCAAAGGATCAAATGGGGCAATCTTTTTTGTTCAGGCTTCAGAGACGATCACCTCACGTGGGCTGCACATGCTTCAGCTGGTCGTATCAAACGATCAAATGGGGCCCTTAATATATCTGTGCATGTGTGACATGAATGGATCCTGCCTAGCAAGTTAGTGATATCTGCAGAAACCGTGTGCAGGTAATCGCGGAAGGCGATGGCCACCTTCGAGCTGTACAGGCGGTCCACCATCGGGATGTGCCTCACCGAGACGCTCGACGAGATGGTCTCCAGCGGAACCCTCAGTCCTGAGCTCGCGATCCAAGTGCTCGTCCAGTTCGACAAGGTGCGACATCGGTGGATGGTTATTCGATTATGGCCCTGTTTTCGCTTCCGAGCGGGAACATAATTCCTTACTTTACGAGTGATTTGATTTATGGCTTGTCTGTGTTTCTTCTGCAGTCTATGACGGAGGCGTTGGAGAACCAAGTGAAGAGCAAGGTTAATGTCAAGGTACGCTCTTCAAATGAAGCTGTAATTGTTCGCGCCAGTTCTTTGGTGTTTGCCTGTTTGGTGGGCTCATAATTATTTGCCAGTATGCAGCTATGAAGTAATTTTCTCTGGTTCTAAAGTTATGACCTTTTTGGAGCATGATAAATATGTTTACTTTTAAAACGTTGACTAGAGGGGGAAGAGTCCCTACCTTTCGTTAGATAGGATGAGACCTCTCCATGAATTAACGCGGATAAAACCCCAGCGAAATCCGCGCAGCGCGGGACTCGAACGCGGGTGGGCAGGTTCAGCACCTTGACCTCCTGCCACTAAGCTAGCGCACCACGTGGTAGCAATTATAAGTTGCACCGCAGTTTAGCTCGTTTCTTCACATGTCGGGCCTCTGTAAACTGTAAGGGAATGAAATATAAAATCTTTTGTCTTTCATATGTTTCAGTTGCACAACTTGGGAAAGTTGAAGTCGTATGGAAGGCCGTTTTACAAAACAAATCCTGTAGATGAAATGTATATGCACAACTAAACGAGAGCTTCTGAAGCTGCCGCTTATTAATTGTTTGTCTGAGCATACTTTCAGTTATCTCGATTTGGATAATGTCGAATTCTGTTGGATTTCCCTAATATAAAAAACGAAATGGGGTGTGGTCGAGTTCTCAACTAAATGAGTAAAATAAAATATCAACAGTAATGTCAAATGCCTTCTAATGTCAGATATGATGGTTCACCATATTTGGTGGGATAAGGATTTCATTGTTTCCTCATGTCCACATTGTATTTGAACCTGACTGATAACATATGTTAGAATCTGTCATCTGGATAATCATTTCATTGGTCAATTATTTTGTTTTCCCAACATGTTTACTTTTATCTGAGAAAGATCTACCCTGGTGTTCTATAGAAACCAAAGTTAATTGTCCTGTGACACCTTGTCGAATAAATGCCACTTGTGGCGTAAAAAAAAAACATAGGCATAACTCTGGCAACAACAGTCTCCATCTCACGACTGCCACACTTGAAAATCACCTTATACACATTTTTTTAGGTAAGCAGCCTATGTTAACTTCAAATTATAAAATGGCGAGCAGACTAGGCAATATCTGGGCGTGATTTTGGTCCCCAGTTTGCAGACCAAACCTTATTCTCTCCACTTACCTGCGTTTCCTCCCTGTGCATGCCTCTCTGGCAAGTCCAAACCTTGCACTGTCACTAGCCATGACTACCATCTGCACCACGTTCGACCCTCCAATTTACCATCAAATAATATCCAGCCATACAAACTCTTGTTGATCTTAGCTGCTGTTTCCATTAAATATGTTTGCGTTCGCTGATTCCTGTAGGAGACCCTAAGGTTGTGAGTAACAAATATGGGAAATTAGATGAATGAAATCCATAGGTAACGATAATCGGAGCAGGGCATATTTGGTATCTTTGTTTGTGGAGGTGGGAGAACGAATCACCATCATAGCTAACTGAATCTTGTACTTGGAAACATTCTTATCAGCCAAGCACATTTGATATCTTTGTTAGTGGCTTCCTATGCTCTTTGGGTAGTGTCCTTGTATAGGTTTGGCTCTTCGAGGTGCCGCTCTTCTAACAAATATGCGTTAAAGTGTGTATGTATCTACAATCTGATGTTGAACTGGATTCTTGGTTGTGACTTATGCGTGGAACCTGGCATCGATCATTGTCCTGTCAACTTGTTGAAATGTAACTAGCTGTCGATTTTTTCATTAAACCCAGCTATTATTTCCATTCTTGGAGACCTCCAGTCCTGCTATTAGGCAGAGTCACCTTATAGGCCTCTATTTTATTTGACCTGTGGCAATGATACAGGAGATAGGGTGGTCAAAATTTCCAGCTTTTAATACTGTCACTACAAATTCTTGAGCTGTAGTTGAGACTTGTGCTTCTTCTCACTGACATGTCTGTCCATTTCTCTACCACAGGGCCATCTTCACACCTACAGGTTCTGCGACAACGTGTGGACATTCATCCTGACGGACGCGCAGTTCAAGAATGAGGAGATCACGGAGCAGGTCGGCAAGGTGAAGATCGTGGCCTGCGACTCCAAGCTACTCACCCAGTAAGCAGCCCCGCATAGAAAGTCACGGCTCGCGGTGGGGTTTGTTCCCCCGCCGCCTGTACTCTAGATCCGTCTCCGCCTGAAGAACCGTGCTGCCGCCACATTGCCGTTTCTTTTTTTATAATCATCAATGGGTATCCGTAGAATCTCATGGGGCGATGCCTGCGCATCGCGGCCGCAAACTCGGTGTAATGTTTTTTTCCGAGAACTCAGATGTGTTGATAATGTGATGAATGATATGACTAGCATAACTTTTTGCGGAAATGCCTCCTGTATGATGATGGTCTCGGACCAAGTCCGGAGTTTCTGTCGAAACTGAACCTGCATCATTTTGGGCCTTGTGTTTTACTAGGTTTCTGCAGCTCGAAGATGCCAGGTGCTCTGAAGGTATGAAGGATTAACGATTTTCTTGTAGCATATGTAGCTAGAGTTTTAGTTGAACATGTATGTATGAAAATGTAAGGTTTATGGTTACTTCCTGTCAGGTAAAAGGAGGACACCGCGTAAATACAGGTTTTATTGCAAATGCATTTCTTGATCCATCAAAGAGAATTCCTGGAATCAACCCAACAACTGAGAAGGCCTGAACAACCAACAACCAAGAATCAACGAGTTTATTGTGAATTTTTGTCTTATGCAGGTACATAGAAGAGAAATCAAAATCTCTTCTCCTCCATGCACGGGGAGCTCCAATGGGAAGTCTACAGCACAGCCCATCACCGAAACAAAGCTGCAAGCTTCCCGGAGTCATTCCTTATCCTTTCCCCTCTCCACCAGCTACAGTAACTTGAGAGTCGTTTCTCATCAGCCGGTCACTCCGATGCTTTCCCCACCGGCGACGCCGGTTGGAGGCAGCTAGGAGCTGACGCCGGAGCTTCTGTATATACTAGAGGTAGAAGTAGCAGTAGGTTTTGGCCATGTGTCGAAGTTCGGCTTTATGCCGCGAGAGACGCATCAGATCGTTCGGGTCAGATCTGGTGCTTCCTGGTGGTGTTCCTCCTTGCCGCGGTGCTCCAAGGGATGGAGCCGGAGGTGGAGGGGAGGAAAGATGCTGGGCTCTCTGTCTACAATAAGACCTGGTTGTGGTCTACTGTCCAGCTCGGCATGGTGACGGTGGGGAGAGAAGGAATATCAGAGCTACATGCGGGTTTGGGCGGTGCTGGGAGTGTGAGATACTGCAAGATCAAGCTGTTCAATCTCGGCGGTCGTGGATTGACAGTCGACTCAGATGGCCGAAGGGCGGCTCCATGTCGCCAGTTTCGTCTGCTGGCATTTGCTCAACCTCCATTGGGAGGCTCTGTGTAGGACACAAGGTGGCGCTTTTCTTCTTCTTTGGACCAAGTGGTTTAGTCCCCGGCACCGGAGAAGAAGGCCAACTGTGGAGTCCTCTGGTTCCAAGCGGTGTACAAGGACTTGATTGCGTTTCTTTATCTGTTGTAGGGTCCTTTATGCTAATTCTAAGGTCTCTGTTGTAATTTTCTACTTTGTCAAGGACCTTCATGTAAACTGCACCGCTGCAATGAAAGTCAATATTAAAAAAAAAAAGCTGCAAGCTTCCCAGAGAATCAAAGCTTGCCGACTGGCCATGAAAGCTGCTCTGCTTTTCAGTGCAGGGCCATGAGGTGGCTTCCACACAAACACTTTGACTGCTGCTTGCCGACTGGCCATGAAAGATACTGCAGCACACTACCTTCACCACCACTGTTCACCTCACTCTCACTGAAAGACATGCGAGGGAAAACAGGAGGAGTGAGCGACTATGGTTTTCTTGTCTTCATCTTTGGGAGATAAACCACTCAAGCAGCCAAAGCACTCCCCTAATTAACTGAGCCAATCCAAGATCTTAGACATGGTAAAACAAAAAAAAAATCAGGAATGTGTGGACTCTCTGTGTGGCAAGTGGCGTTCGCAAAAATTTGTTTAAAAAATTACAAGTAGATCAAGGGGGCACAGCTTATTCTATTCTTAATGGCTAAGCTCTCACCACTAAATGTACATTGTCCTTTCGTTGGTGCTTGTTCAGCTACACTAGACTTGGCTCCCAAGTCTCCACAAAAAAGGTTCTTGGCTCCCAAGTTTCTCAGAAAAGGTTTTATCTAAAAAGTGAGAAATGAAAAGGCAAAATAGAAAAAACAAAAAGGAGGAGAGAATTGACAATTGAATCGCGAGCAAGACTGGTCAAGAGGGAAGGTCGTAAACAAAGCAGAAGCGGCTGCATCAATTGTTTTATCCACATGGCTCCCTGCAGACAACATTCTCCGTGATCTATGTGCAGAAACGTGATGTTGCTTAACCCAAATCATCAGGATAAGAGCGAACAGGTGTAATATTTCGTTGCATCTATACAGTATGATATATCATACTATATAGATAAAAAAAATGATTGCCATGAGTCCCTCCTCATGAGCAATCATTTTTTTTTATCTATATAGTATGATATATGTATGTTAAAGACAGATTCATTGAACTGCAGAGTTAAGCCACTAGAAGCATGTTTGACAGCTCTTTCACACCTCACCTAACCAGCCCCATTAGTACATTAATCAGCTTTTATCTTCTCTCGCTTTGCTTTTGAAGACGTCTCACAGGAATATCTATATTCCTGCGGCCAAAAAGGCAAGGAGGCCATGGGCAACCTTTATAAATAAACACTTTGAAAGGAGGCCATTGAGGAGCAACAAGGCTGACCTGCCAAGTGCCCACCTCCTCTCTCTTCTGGTGTGTTGCTGCTGCTGCTGCTGAGGATAGCTTGTAGAGAGAGAGAGAACTAGAGAGAGAAGTAGAGAGAGGAGGAGATGGAAGTGCAGGCTCGCAATGGCTTCCTACCAACAGGGAGGCGGCAGCACCTCCATGGCCACCCTCACCACCAGCCGCCTCCTTCAGCTGCAGGTAGGTCTCCGCTCTTGGCTACTTGTTCACACCTCTTTGCTAACTTCTGATTCTCTTTTCCGCTGAACTCTTTTCCTGTGTTCTAGTATTCGTTTTCAACTGTTGGCTCTGTTCTGTTCTGTTTGATCTTTGGGGGTTTGGAAAGCTCTGTTCTCTCAAATTTATTATGCCCATTTTTTCCAGTGTTTGTGCTGGTTGCTGGCTCTTGCATTTTGATCTGTGGCCAACAGTGTCAAGTAGCTTCATCTACTGAATACCTTCTGTTCCATCAGAAGCAGGAGGTTCTGAGGGATATATACATCACATATCATCTTGTGACGTGCTATGTTAGATCAGTTCCGCAGAAGGAAAAGAAGTACTGACCTTTTGATTTTGGGAGACTAGCAAGGTCTAGCGGTTTACAGTGTGGATCACATGAGAGGGGGAGCCTTTTGGTGTGAGATTTTTTTTTTTTTTTTTGCTTATCTGCATATTGGATGTCCAGTTGGCTCACAGCTTTTGTGACTTGCCCTTCTTTCTTTCTTTTTTCCTCTGCGAACTCACTGATTTACAAAATGCTCTTGAGGTTCAGATAACATTCATAATGCAGTTGAAAAAAAGTGCAGCTATGAACTTGCTGTTTTTTTATTCTTCTCAAAGAGGCACTGATCCATATATTCTGTATTCATTGTTGTTCCAGGAGATGATGAGTGGTGGGAGTACTTCCCTTGCCCCTTCTGCTACATCGAGGTGGAGGTCCCCTTCCTCTGTGACCATCTCCAGGAGGAGCACTGCTTTGACTTGAGGAATGCTGTAAGAGAAAAAAAAAACATCACCATGTCATTGCCTCTGCTTACTGTTATAACTGCATTCTCATTTGCCTCTAGAAACATCACTGAATCTCGATTTGCGATTCAGCAACAGATGGCTACGATTGGTTTGATTTGGTTCGTTTTGTTCCAATTTGATGATTCAAAGGTATTTCCTTCAGGTGTGCCCGATCTGCGCCGACAACCTCGGGACCGACACGGCCGCTCATTTCAGGGATCAGCACTCGCAACTACTCAAGGTACAGTGACACTTCATCACTGGCAGCCAGCATTGTCATGAACACAAATTGTGCCATTTGCAAGCAGCTCATTGGCATTGCCGTTTTTCTATTGCAGAGGAGGAAGTCTTCATCTTCCAAGGCAAGAGGAGCAGCTGCTGCCGACAAGGAGACATATGAAGAGGATGACGACTCCTACATCGTGGGGAAGCCGGTCGATGATCACTCCCCTGACCCTCTGCTCTTCCAGTTCATCTGCACCGTCGCGCCTCCAACTGTCGATGCAGAGCATGGCGACACCGAAGAGGAGGATCGTGCCTCGCCTTCCTTGGATGATGATCACAGGTGAGGATTGTGCAGATGCTGCTGCAGCTTTAGAGCATTCAAGATGGTCCTGAATCTGAACAATGTTGACTGACTGCTCCACATGCTGCGTTCTTCCTGCTTGAAGGGTGGACCGGGTTGCGATGGATGATGCGTCGAGGCAGGAACTCAAGGAGAGGTTGCGAAGAGCCGAGTTCGTGAAGCAGATGCTGATGACGACGATAGCTCGAGACTGACTTTTCCAGTGTTGATTTCAGAATGACTAGGAATGCTTTAGGATCTTGTAACGTGGCATTTTTTTTTTTTTTGCTAAGTCTGACCTTTGGCACAAGTATACCTACAAGCTTGGATACCTGAATGACCAATGATAACCCTTCAAGCTGGCTTTGGTTATCTTCAGAACTTTGAAACCTGTTCTGTTACCATTTCAAATAATTACCACTTCACTATTTTGCAACAGAAATTCACATAATATAAGAACATATACAGTCTCAGGTCTTAACAAAGAAGAAACATCCAACATGTTCATAACACAAAAGAAGACAGGTATGATAAAGTTCAATTTGATAAATAACTATGATGTGTATTCAATATCAAAATTTGCCGCGGACGAGCTATACAGGAATGCATTTGTTACAGTTTTACAAAATACAGAACAACGACAACCATATAGCGTACAGGGTTAGCAAAAGAATTTATTGGTTCCAATGGGACACCAGAAGTCCAAAACGCCAAATTACAGAGTTTTATGCAGGCTATACCACTGTATCTGCGCCTCGTGCCATGACCATGAGGGCTCAGTCAACCACGTGTCTGGAAACTGTAGCTCTTGATCGCGATCTTCCAAAGGGCAATGGCCAATTGCCTGATTCTCATAAATATCCCTTGGTAATTTGTTTTTCTAGTTCATCGAAGTTCCAAGCGTCATTGACCGAATAGTCCCCTGTTGAGCAAGCATAAAACCGGTGACTGATCTGAGAAAGAGGCCTATGTTTAGATGATTGTAAACAACACGCAGGATGGCAACTTACCGATTGAGTCTCTCCGCAGCGCAGTTAAATGAGCACAGCTGCAGGCAAATGAAAATATTGGATTCAGTCATCATAGTGTATCAGCAGAAAAGAGATGGAGATATTCAAGGATAATAACTTGAATGACAAATAGAGCATCACAATTACTCTAGATCTCATATGAAATATTATCTGAATCATTAACTGCATCTAGAGAATAACAGAACGAAAAAGACCTTCAGAATATTACGCCACAGTGGAATCTGTACCCGACACTAGTCAACTACAGGGGCCAACTTAAGAACTTTTCCAACCAGACCAATGAAATGCAGAATTGCAAATACTTGCAGCATGTGAAATTATGTCCTCATAGGGGAGAAGCAATATGCTAACATAGTAAGATGATCGCAGCATTTAAGAATATTTAGTACAACACACCTGATAACAAAATTTTCTTTCTGGGCAAACTAAGAACCAAGTATGAAAGATAATGCTACCCTTTATTAGGTTAAATTGTTTTATGCATAAAGGAATATGTGCACATGCAAAAGAAAAACCAATACAAGAGAAATGGCTCAGACCTTCGAAGCGCTTTTCCCAGGTCTGCACATAGAGACCGAATGTATGTTCCTTTTGAGCAAGTAACTCGAAATATCAAATTTTGCCTGTAGTCATGCAAACAAAATTGAACTTTAAGGAGAGTCCTCGTACGAGACACTTAAGTATGGATCTGCATTATCCATTTGGAGTCCGAGGTAGAGAAAGGGAGGAATAAGAAGAATACCTGTCTTCTAAACTGCGCTCAATTTCAAACTTATGTATTGATATACGTCTAGGTGAAAGCTCTACCGTTTCACCCCTCCTTGCTTTGTCATACATTTTTTCACCGCCAACCTGGTACCGTGATCAGTTGTAACAAAAGAGCACAGGTTAAGAACCCTATTACATCAGGGTTGGTTGATAAGTGACGAGTAAATGGGAAAGAAATACCATGCGCCATCAAACTGAAGACAGTAATTTCAAGTGATATTTTTGAAGCATCATATTTTACTATTGTTCTATCAAAGGTCAATTGATTATTCCACATTCTCTTTCCAGGCCAGAGTACGGGTACAGATAACTCTACATTCTGTGACAGGAAAATGTAAACACAAGTGTGCAAACGGATTGCCAAGGACAAGGGACCAAACCTAACTGCATTCACATGCAACTATAAACAGAAGTCACTGTACATGAACAGGTGGTGACATACTACAGCTAGTTCAAATATATGCAACTTTCAATCTTGTTCTTTCTCATAGATATTATTCAAACATTCTGTAGACTGTTAACCAAAGGAGATGAGTATTATGTTGTCCAGACCACCCAAGTTTGAAAGACGTTCATCCGTGGAAATGCTGAAACACCTAGACCACTTAAACTACAAGGAACAGACAACAGCTTCATGTTATACAAGGAAACAGTGTACCTTAATAGCAGAAAACATTGGAGGAACTTGCCATATCTCCCCCATGAATGATGCCGCAGCCTTTCTAATATCTTCATCTTTGATGTGTTCCCATGATTCTCTTTGAATAACCTGCTCATAAATAAATGGTTAGGCATAATTGTCAGTTTGTCATATATAAACTAAAACACATGCGATTTAGATAAAGTCATATATACATAAATGGTTGATTTGGTGCCTCAACCAACCAGGTTGAGGGTTCCATCCTAAGAGTGGGCACCACAAATGTTGTTGGTCCTATAACATAACTTGTAACTTCTATGACGTTGTACATAACATAAACAGAATCAACATGATCACAGTTTACAAGGATCAACAGATTCAATTTCAAATGGAGACTGAGATGCTTGATAAGCAAGTGGTTTTCCAGATAGTATCTCTAATATTCAACTCGTCGCAACATTTAAAATCCAATAAGTTGGTACAGCATGACACTTTCCCATGCCATATACAATTCAGAAGTAGATCCAATTGGATAGTTCCTAAAATAGAATAATGCTCAGTATAATTGTAAGGGTATCAAGATACATACTGGTGAATCTGCATCCCAGGTTGATGTTGCTTCTCCAAGGCGGAAAACACCGCTATAGCCTTTCACCATTCCTTGGTATCTTAAAAAACATGACACATTCGTTCAGGCAATAGGTTTTAACAAATGATAGTGCAGGAGATGACTACAGATAGTATCCCGCAAGTTCTTTCAGATTCCATCTTACATTAATGCGAAGTCATAACAATCTAGAAAAACTTGAAATAGGACAAGTGACAGGACGAATGTCCCAGTAACCACCATGATTTCCTTGAGAAGAGAAGATAGAACAGTACCTGTCAACAACTTTGGTTGCTTTGCCCACACAAACAATCAACAATCCAGTCGCCATAGGATCCAGAGTACCCGCGTGCCCAACCTGCAATCATAGCTACCGTAAACATCGTCTGGGGAGCAAAAACCACATTAACGCACCATGGAGACTAAGAGCTACCTTTTGCACTTTCACTAATCGCCGCAGCTTTCCACAAACAGTAAATGAAGTCCATCCTGAGTTGGTAGAAAGAACAAGTTCAGCTTCATCTTTACCAGAAAATGTGTTGTTACAATAACAACCACGTGTAAGGTACTCAGATAAACAAATTGCTAACTCAAAATGCCAAGTCTAAACTACACAAAACATGAACTCTAGCTCTCCGGACCAGAACCACATTGTCAAAATGTGTCACCTTTGGGCTTGTCGACGAGCACGACGGTCCCGGTCGGGCCATCCCACCGAGGCGGCAGCTCCGTCCTTGTGCTCGCGAGGTGCGGCCGCGGCCAGTCTTCCTGCCCCTCCACATTCCGTTTCACCTGCCCCGGCTCGCCTCCGGACCCCGCCTTCTTCTTCGCCACCGAAGCGTCGGCCTCGCCAGCCCCAGGTCCTTTCTTCAAGGATTTGAAGAACTCCTCCACCTTCCTCTCCAGCACCTCCCCCTTGTCTCCCCCCTCCTCCTTCTTCCTCCCGACCACCCCCTGGTCGCCGTCCCCCTTCTCCTCCTCGAAGAACACGAGCCCCTTGTCGGCGTCCGAGGGATGCGCGGCAGTGGGGGCGTCGGCGGCGACGAAGGCGTTGTCGAGGGACTGCTCCGGGAAGTACTTCTTCTCGAGGCGGTAGAGCATGCGGTAGTGCTTGTCCTTCTCCCAGGGCATGGCGAAGGCGTCGTGGAAGTAGAGCGCCTCCTCGCGCGCGTGCAGCCGCGGGAAGTCCACCACCTCCGGCCGCAGCTCCACCATCTCCGAGGTGGTCGTCGGCTTGGTGCCCGTGGTGGCGTCCGGGTCCGGGAGCTGTCGGCTGCGGCGCTTCCTGAGATACCGGCGCTGCGCGCGGTCGAGAAGGGCGGGTTTCTGCTCCTCGTCGTCGGCGTCTTCGCGGCGGAGGGCGGAGGTGGACGGGGAACGGCGGCGTCGGAGGGGGAGGATCTGGGGGGTTTGGCGGGGCGGTGGACGAGGAGGTCGTAGTAGAGCGGGTAGGGGGTGGCGGTGAGGGAGAGGAAGCGGCGGGGGAGGCGGGGCAGCGGCGGCGCCGGCGGGAAAAGCAGCGCCGCCGCGGCCGTGGCGACCGGTCGGGCGCTTCGAAGCATCTCGCCGTCCGTTCCTTTCCTCTCGTGCGGCTGCCCGACGGCGTTATCGCCGAGCGCGAGTGGCGCTGCGTTCCACCGTTCGATCGGCAATGGACGGCTCAGGTGGACGCAAGGTCTGTCTTTTTCGTCCAAATCAGCTGGAGAGCTAGCTGCCTTTCAAAAAATTCATTTTTTCCTTTGCGAAATCAAAATTTCAAATTGAAGGAACAAGAGTACTTAGAGTAGGTCTCCATCGTCATCGAGCGCCAACTGCCAAGCCAAGATGATAAAAATTGTCAAAAGATACATTAGTTGCGGTACATGTGTGATATGGTCGACGACATAGCGAGGGGAAATGTATTTGTCCTCGAAGTTGAGTGCATCATTTCGTACAAGAATTCGTCTGACTCGTAAGAAGACTTTGTGTTGCTAAAAATGTTGATTAGAAGGAAGATCTTCGTGAAAGGATTGGTTGGGTTCACCTTTGCCTCATGGTGCTGGACTACCTTGGCTCATGGTGAGATCTAGCCAAATTCAGATGTTCGTAGCAACATTCAGTCTTCTAAGGTTTTTTAATCTTGGCAAATTGGGACAACCAGGGAAGAAGTTTGAAGAGAAGTTAGACATGGTTATGCATAGGGCTAACATGAAGCATCTCGTTATATTCAAAATTGGGTGGATAGTTTCGCCTTTTGTTTTGCACTAGCTAGCTTTTTTCCCTTTTATCTTTGCACATAACTTATTGAAAATTAATTAAAAATATATATTACCATCAAAGAATTGTTGTTTTTGTCAATAAGAAAATATCATCGATACTACTAAATTAACATGGAGGTTATGTCTTTTGTAGTAACACTATGATTTGACGCCAGGAAGGGGGAGTTTTTGTTATATACAGCTTTCTCACCAATAAGTGTGCGTACAACACACGGAGTACAATCTTATTGAACTCAAGATAGAACAAACTCACCAGCAACCTCAATTTGGGGGATTCACCCATGGGTCTTCACTCTTCACCATACTACATGATCTCCTCGGCATCTTCGCCTGAGGAACCACTACATCGTTACCCAAAAAAAATCACAAAGAAAGTTTGCACAAGCCGAAACATAAATAAAGACAACACAAATCTGCCAAACGGAACAATCTGTAAAGCTAAAATTCAAATAAATACTTTCGTACCTCCAAACAACAAGTTTAAGATAGATTCGGAAAGCTAACAAACAGAGCTTGATCTAGGAAAAGAAGAAATGGCTCATTATCACGCTCTTGTTGATTTAATACAAAAATATATAACACAGGCCCAGATTTCTGTTTGTGGATAGCAAGCAAAGAAGCAAACTTTGAAGCACTACGGGCTACTCTTGACACATAAACAAAAGCAAAAAAATACAAATAAATTTACTACAGAGTAACTAACTTCGTTGACTCAACAAAAAGCAAAATAAAAATGAAAGCAAAAATAGAATGGGTTGCCTCCCAAAAGCAATTTCTTTATAACCATTAAGGTAGGTTTATGATTTTAATGATGCTCAATCGAGCAATGGATGTGTTTTTCTAGCCACTGAGTATCTAGGCTCATTCCCTTTACCAAACATTGGAGTCGCTGCTCGGGTATAAAAGAGAGCATCAAAAAGTATATACTCCCTCCGATCCATTATACTAACTTAGTACAAAATGAGAGACATTTTTTATGAATGAGAGGGAGTATAATTTTTTTTAAGCCTAACCCACTTACTATGCACATGCATCTTATAAGTAAACAAATTATTGGAGCACAAAGTAAATTGCATAGATAGGCAAAACAAGTGCAAATTCAAAACTTTCAACACAAAGAGATGAAACTCGGTAATATGAAGATTTTTCCACCATATTTTCTCTCCCATAATAATTGTAAGTAGGCGTAGCAAGCATATTCATGTTATAAATAACAGTAGCAAAATCATCTTCATGAATAGCATTGATGACAGTATTCGGACCATAAGTATAGCACGAATCAAGTTTATTAAAAAAGGGGTATTTTAAAAGAATTGAATGGTTCATAATATTTATCAACATATTCATCCTTCAGAACGAATGGAGGGTAATCAAGTCCGTGAGTTGGTACCGGAAAAAAATTAATTGTGCTCCTCATAGGTTTATTCTATTTTGAAAACCTAAAACAATTATTTCCAAGTCTTTTATGCCGTGGTTGCATGTGCCATCCTCCTCGCAGAAAAAATATTCATTACTACCTCGTAGTTAAATGTCTCTTTGGAACCAACAAATGAATGAATATATAGTACTCACTCCGATCCAAAATAAGTGTCGGTGATTTAGTATAAACTTTGTATTAGACTAGTACTAAATCTCCGACACTTATTATGGATCGGAGGAAGTAGTAATATTTTTTCGGGTGATGCAGTGTACATATGCAAGACGACCAATATATGGCTATATATGTGTACCATGAAGTGGTGGCGCTTGGGAGATGATGTGAGGCAGGACGAAGTTGATGCCCCTGATATGCTGGTGTTGGGAGATTATCATCTTTAGGGTGCAACTGATCCCCTCCGCCAACGTCGACGAGCGGCGATGCCGTCGAATCCATGGTAGCGGTCCAACAGCTTGCACTACAAGAAATATGCTCACTAGTGACCTTTTTGTAACGACCATTGATTTTTTGGTCATAGATCTATGACCATTCCGAACTAGATGGTCGTAAGACATTTGGGAGCATCCAAACCTTGAAAAATTATGACCAATTTTGTCAAAAAGGTCATAGTTTCCTAACATGAAATGGTCATAGATGGATAGCACCAGCTCAAGACCTTATTTCTAGCCGTTTACGACCAATTTAAATGGTCATGACATGTAATAACAATATTTTTTTGTGTAATAAGCGGTGACTGGATGGACACCTAAGCAATTCGTCTACGTGTCATGTGACGTGTCCATTTGCGTGGGGCCTACAAGTGAATTTGATATTCCATTATGGTGTCACTGACGGTGGGGCCTACATGTCATTCTGATATTCTACTAGGGTGTCACTGACGTGTCGGACATACCTGCCATGGGGATTGCCTATAAGGCAGGCGGGACACACCACTGATCTGACATGTGCGACCCCCCGACGTGGGTCCCATGTTGGCAGGACCGCACCACTTAGCCCACCGAACATATAGTTCAAATTTGGGAACAGCTCCCTACGCCAAACATTTCAGAGCCAACAATTTTGGAGATTTGGATCCAAAATTTGGAGATTCAAGTGCGACACAGCTGGCCAATAAGACGTGAGGAACTGCCTCCACGCGGATCACCCCGCTGGACGCAATCTAAGCCATCAATAACCCACCCATCCAACGGTGGAGCTCCTCCCGAGAAACCCTATCACCGCAGAGGCCCCTCCTAATAAACCCTAACCCCTTTCTCTCCCTTCCATTCCTCTCCCTCGCCCCTCCCTCGATTCAGATCGTGTCCGCCGCCGCGCCACCTTCTCCCCGTCCCCGTCCCTTCATGCTGACAGCCACCTCACCCCGTCCCCTCATGCGCCGCCGCCTCCCAGCCCGTGCCAGATCCACCCCGTACCATCATGTGCCGCCGCCCCTCCATCCTCTCCCTAATCGATCCCCCCTCCCTCCCGAGGCGGCTGTCAGCACGGAGGAGGAGGTCGTCGCCTCCCTCTCCCTCCCAAGGCGGCGCGGCCGGAAGCTGAGGAGGAGCCGCGGCTGGTGCTCCCTCCTGACGTCTCGTTGACCGTAGATCTGGCTGCCTGGGATCCTCAGCTCGACCGAAGGTACCGCCCTTTTGTGCTTCCTCGCAGTTCTCTTTCTCTCAATATATTCGCACCTCTCCCAGATTCATACCAGTATACCATCGATGCAGCCATGGATGTGGAAGCCATGGACGCCGAGCGCGAGCATCTCGCCGCCGCCGTCGGCTCCGCCGTCAACGCCAGGACACCCGTGGAGCTGGCTTGACCGCGGCGCGAGCGTGGCCTGCCTAGGTTTTGCGGTGTCGCCGCTACATGCAGGCCACCAGGAAGGCCACGGCGCCGACGCGAGCCTCGCAGGTTGTCGTCGACCTCGCGCTGCAGTTCAAGGTCATCGTCTTTGCGAGGGCGCCTCACAGCAGGCCGGCCGTGTACGCTCTGGATCTGAAGACCGGGGTGCTGCTGCCGGTGTGTTACATGTCCTCGGGCTGCGACCCTCGCTGGTGCTCGACGGCCACGCCGGCCCAAGCTGCTTCCACCCGCTACCACAATGAGTTCCTTCTACCGCCTCCCATATTTCTTGTTCTGGTAATACTACGTTTCTGTTGAACTCGCAATGCAACACTCTGCTAGTGCCAGATCCAGAACCTGATCTATGCATTCATGTAGACCCTAGTTGCATTAGGAGTGAGGACCTTACCTTACCTTTTGTTGTTGTTATTTTCTCTGTGCAACCCTAGTTGATGTTAATCACCCAGTTTCCCTATTAATTGCTATAACAAACATTATCATTTGCTAGTTTCCTCTGTCTGTTAAGTACTATAACCAGAAAGTTTTCGTTGCCAATTAGCTTTCCGTGTGCATCCTTGTAATCCCCATAGCACTAACATATCCCCTCTATACTAATTTTGTACCAAACTGTCAACATTATTATTTCTGTCCTGAACAAGTCGCAGCACTATGTTCTCTTTTTTGTTCATTTAGCTCTGTCAAATATAATCACTTGCAAGAGTTTTTGCCTGTGTGGGCTTTATTCTTAGAAAAAATTGTGTATGGATGTACTGTTTTGCAGGTTATAGGGTTTTAGAGATTGTGCTGTTGACAGTGCACCGGGAAGAGGAGGTGATGCTATTGCTCTGTCCACTGAGGATGAGGAAGTCTTTGGTCTGTCCCCCACGCAAGTCTTTGGTCTGTCAGTCTTTTCCTTTGCTCTGTGATGGTGACCTCCCTCGCTACATTTTCTGGGAACACTATTGTTTGAATTACTTAGTGTAAGTTATTATTGTGTCTACTGTTCTTGGCTGGTGCCTACTCTAAGCTACAATATTTGGTAATTTTTTTATGGAATGTTGGCCATGTCACGGAACAAATGTGATAGCTACTGGTGCTTAATCCTGTTATGTATTAGGTTCTACGGTTTATTACTTAACTACTATAGTTTTTACTATAATGATAGTAGCAGTGCGAGATCATTTTGTCATGCTGATCTGAAATGCCACGTAGGCGATAATGCT
This sequence comes from Puccinellia tenuiflora, assembly GCA_012064385.1. Classification (NCBI taxonomy): domain Eukaryota; kingdom Viridiplantae; phylum Streptophyta; class Magnoliopsida; order Poales; family Poaceae; genus Puccinellia; species Puccinellia tenuiflora. The sequence goes on from QRDG01001973.1 coordinate 276,307, forward strand.
TTTGGTCGGAGGTGATGCTGCTGCATATTGCGAAGCTGCCGCTTAGGCCCCAAAGGGCAACATTTCATCAGCTAGAACCCCACCACAGCGCCTCAAGGTTCTGTGCCTCATTCCCCCTCTTTCTAAATTACTGAAACGAAAACGCCCTTTAGTTATTTATCGAAGATTAAAATGGAACTGTGAGGCATGTTTCTAATTTGGTTGTGGTAGAGTAATACATCTACTGTTATATAATTATCTGGTGAGGGCCCAGCCAAAATTTATGTCATCTATTGTTATATGATCATCACTATTGTCGCCTAGGAGCAACGTTGTTGATGCTTACTAACACCCATCTTTGTTATCGCAGACCTGTAGGAGAATTCTATACTTGTGCCGGAGCACATCAACCCCGGCGAAGTTATCAGGTCACCAGATCACCAGTGTCAAGATCACAATGTTATTGTGAGATGATATTTTCTGTTTTTATTCTGTGTTGTACAGGGGAAGTGTAACAGTTTTTCTTTTGCTGTATTAGGCCTGGGATGTAAAGATATTATTGCTGAAACGACTGTTTGTAATTATCTGAAATATTATATTTTGGCGATTAAATTTCATTTGTCTTGATAGTGGATTGAAATTTGGCTGGGCCCTGGAAATAAGAATCTACAATGATTGTTTTCACGAAAATACTGGGCTCTTAGAAGGCCTTGGCCCAAATAGTATTGGATCTACGAAGGCCAAACTACATAAAAAGGAATGGTCTGCTAAAAGTCCACGGCCCATAAAATAAAATGATTGAAATGCTAATTTTAGCATGTTAATTCGACCAGAAATTAGAGAAAAAACATAGATGGGCCGTGTTATTGGGCTCGGCCTGTGTAGTGGTGCAGTATGGACTGGGCTGATTCAGATCTATGACCTTCTAATTTGGTCATAATTTTGCCACGTAGGACTGGCCACGTAGGATCTGACGTGTACTGGTCAGACGGCCAATGACTAAAACAATTGGTCATAGAATTATGACCCTCCAATTTGGTCATAGACGGTTATGACCATTCCACCAAAAAAGGTCATGATCGACCGTTTTAGTCGCTCGGTATGTGACCATTGGATTTTGGTCACAAAGGGGTCATGAAGTGAACTTTGTGACCTTCTAGTGACCAAAATGGAGGGTCACCAGTCACCATATTTCTTGTAGTGTGTAGAGTTTTTATGGTTATGACCGGTAAATGTCTTATGTTGTTCTGTTACCGGTTATTGTTAGATGTTTCCTTCAAACACCTTTTTTTGCTAAGGCTAAAAATTCGTACTGAGTGTATGGTTCACTCGTGCATCCAATCCCCAAAGCCAAACTTTCTTGCCAGCTGAGTCCACCATATCTACCTATGCATGGTATTTCCTACCATTCCAAGTAAATTTGTCATGTGCTACCTTTTAAAATTCAAAATACTTCTTCTTTGTGCCTCTGTTTTTAAACTCATGAGGAAGCAGTAGAGAGCTAGATATAACTTGTGACAAGCGAGGTCATTTCCCCCTTTTCACCAGGTGTTGATGGATTACGTCTTCACTTGAATCAATCCGAGAGCAGCTTAAGCAAAATATAAATATAACTCACAATTCTCCTCCGCGCAATGCAAATCTGAGAAATCAGCCCAAATATTGGACAGTGGTGAAACTAAGGAGAAAGAAGAGCGTACTCGCTCTTCTAAGAACCAGCTGCTCTCACAAGTCTAAAAACCTTGCTTGTCATGAGGGACTAGATAGTTTCTCTGTTGTGAAGTCGTTGACGAAAGCATGCATACCTCAAAATCATTTTACTTCTGTTTTAAAAACCAAAAAGCTCTAGCACATGACTAATCCCTGCTTCCCTCTGCGAAGGGCCTTTCTTTTACTTTTAATGTTGAGTCACTTTTCCCTTTTTCCTTCTATCTCCACAAAATCAAACATCAAGCATTGACCCTGGGTATCGTTGAGCATATTACATTATCAAGATTAAACATGAATCTTTATATTGACTTTATCTATAAGATAAGCCGTTGGAAGTTGAAGCTCTTTGCTAAAGCTTACATCTTCCTTTGTGTTGATTCTCAAACACTTTTGTCATGAAATTATTATCTTTGTGAATTAGTCAAATATGTTGATCACATTGTTTTCATGTCTTTGACATACTATTTATGAAAGATTTTGCTTGGATGATTCAACTTGTTTATTCATTGCTTTCTTGCTATCAATTATAGACAATTTTTTTGTATCTCTTCATTCACATCCTTTGATTTGCATCACTATCTTCAAGATTGTGTTGGTTGCATGTCTCATAAAAAATTATTTGTTATCACTTACCTACTCGAGGACGAGTAGGAGTTAAGCTTGGGGATGCTGATACGTCTCAAACGTATCTATAATTTTTGAGTGATCCATGCTAGTTTTGTGATATTGTCACATGTTTTTACTGTCATTTATATCATTTTTATGCATTTTGTCAGACTAACCTATTGACAAGATGCCAAGTGCAAGTTCTCTGTTTTTGCTGTCTTTTTGTTTCAGAAATTTACTTTTGGAAATATTCTCGGAATTGGACGAAAATTTACGGGGAATTTTTATTTCCACGACGAAGTACCAGTCCGAAGGAGAGCCGGAGGGGAGGCCCACAGGGCAGAGGCGCCCCCTGCCGCGGGCTGGGGGTCAGCCGCGGGTGGGGCCCGCCCCTACCCGTGGGACCTCAGCTCGGCCCCCTCTGACGCCTATAAATTGCCTTTTACCCTAAAAACGTCGAGGCGGCGATTATTTTCCAGAAACTCGACCCCGACGCGCCGTCGCCGAAAACCCTAGTTCGGCGTCCAATCTGAAGCTGATCCCGGCGCTCTGCCAGAGGGGAGATCGGTCCCGGAGGGCTCTTCATCGGCATGCCTTCCTCCGGGATGATTTGTGAGTAATCTCACCTTGGACTACGGGTCCATGGCACTAGCTAGTTGGTAGTCTCTCTCTCTTGTGCTTCATGTCTTATGATCTTGTGAGCTGCCTAACATGATCAAGATTGATTATTGTAATGCTATGTGATGTGTTTGCTGGGATCCGATGGATTATGAAGTTATGTTCAGATTGTGCATGATTCTTATATGAGTAATTTATGTTCTTGCATGCTCCCCGATGTGCGTAGTTACTTTGGCCAAGTGATTGTGTGTATCTCCAAGTGAGGGTATTTATGCTAGATAGTGGGTTCATGCCCCCTTTTGTTCCTGGGCACGAGTGACAGAAACGTCTAAGGGCGAGGGTGTGCTGTTGTTACTAAGGGTAAAACAGCGGTGTTAATGTCTCTTTTGATATTAGTATTGCTTACTTCATGCACTTTACTTAATGCAATTGTCTGTTGCTTGCAACTTAATACCGTTGGGTGACAAGCTGGATAGCGATCCCACGGTGGACTTTTTAGACAAGACGCAGTTGGACTCAACGGTCTTTGTTCCTTGTCGTGATGCCTCCATAAATATTATCATGTCCTTTTTGTCATAGCTAAATTGGGTTTGTGTCATGATCTTGTCAATTGTCTAGCTGTAATTCGTTTACTCATCACAGGCATATTTTATTTACTTGAGAGACTCCACTAGTGAACCCATGGCCCCCGGTCCATCTTTTTACATTGTTTATAACTCATTTACTTGCTTTTAATCATCATTACTCCTCTGGTCACTTTTCATATTTCATCATACAATTAACCGCTTTGTTTTCTACGAGACCGGAAAGATTGACAACCTTTCCGTCGTTGGGGCAAAGTATTTTGGTTGAGTGTGTGCAGGTCCGCGTCTGTTGAAGGTCAAGTGCTAGAGATCTTCAACATTCACCTCGTTGTTGATTTCAAAGTCCTACTGGTTCTATAAACCTCGGTTCGTTAAACGAGGGAAAACTGCTACTAGCTGCAATTCCGCCTTCGCTTGGGGCACCACCCAACTTATTTTAATACAGCAGCATTCACCGCCTAGATTTTTTCGGTTCATCATCTGGATTTTTGTTCATCACCTAGTTTTTTTCGGGTTCATCACCCTACATATATTATGTTTACTCCTTTCTTTGTTCACTCTTTTTTTATTCACCTAGATTTTACGGTTCACCGCCTAGATTTCCAGTTCATAATATAGTTTTTCGGTTCATCATGTAGATTTTCGGTTCATCCCCTAGATTTTACGGTTCATTGTATAGATTTCGGTTCATAATCTATATTTTCGGTTCACCACCTAGATTTTCGGTTCATCACCTAGTTTTCGGTTCATCCCCCTAGTTTTTCGGTTCATCACCTAGATTTTTACGGCTCGTTGCCTAGATTTTGGTTCATAATCTATATTTTTGGTTCACCGCCTAGACTTTCGATTCATCACCTATTTTTTCGGTTCATCCCCTTAGTTTTCTGTTCATCACCTAGATTTTTCGGTTCATCGTCTAGATTTTCGATTCATAATATAGATTTATTCGATTCATTTGCCTACATTTTTGGTTCATCACCTAGATTTTAGGTTCGTCCTCTAGATTTTCGGTTCATCGACTATTTTTTCGGTTCATCACCTAGATTTACGGTTCATCGCCTAGATTTTCGGTTCATCCCTTATAATTCCCTTTTCACCTTTTTCCGTTCATAATATAGATTTTCGGTTCACTGCCTACATTTTTGGTTCATCACCTAGATTTTTAGGTTCATCATCTAGGTTTTCGGTTCATCACCCTAGATTTTTGGTTCATCCCCTAGATTTACGGTCATTTTCTGTGGAGGCAAGAAAAACAAGTCACAGTTTTGTCACCACCATTCATATATTGGTTTTTTAGACATATAATATTCATTTTTTACGCAAGTAAAAATTGCTCATGACTCTTTTCACCTACAGGATCATGTAGTATGAAGGTTCAAAGGTTCAGTGATAAAGAGGTTGAAAAGTATCAATGGGAACATCAGATAGAAGGTTCAATAAAAATTAGATCCTTCTTTTATTTTCCCTCAGGATGAATCATGTTTTGTGTCTTGGAAACAACAACTGTAAGCAAACTGGTAACAGAGCGAAAAGAAACAGGAAAAAAAACACTAGGATGATCGAAATGTTTATTTTAAGTCGCCAAAGACATGCTGATTCGATTAAAGTTTTGTATGCTAACTTTGTTAACATAGCACGAATATGTTCATTAGCGCGAATCGTTTTCTTCCTGTAAAGTCTGAACGGACAGACGAATGAAGCAGTAAAATGGGCCGGGCCCAGTTAACTCCGCATACACTGCAATGGGTGCGCTAATCCGCGTGTCGAGCGTAGAATAGGAGCTCCCCTAGTGTAGCAGCAACACTAGTAAAACACGGCACGAACTTGGGCCCGATTTTTCTGGGCAAGCACGAAATTCAGGTGGCATGTCACGGAACGAATAAAACGGGCCAAGGCTGCCATGACCTGATAAACGAAGCCGTGCTGGGCCTAGAAAGTGAAAATTGGGACATCACAGTTACATGGGCCATGTTCGGGTGAACCAAAAAAACGGTGACCGCAAATGATAGTGAATGAAAAAGAACTAAAAATAAGTGAACCAAAAATTATAATAAACCAAAATTACCGATGAATCGAAAATAATAATGAACTAAAAATGTCATTGATAGAAAATAATAGTGATAAAAAAGAACTATAATTTGGATGAACCGAAAATGCCGTGACGAAAATAATAGTGAACCGAAAATAATAATGAATAAAAAGGAACTAAATTCAGGTGAACCTAAAATAATAATTAACCAAAAATGACGAGAAAACAAAAAAATAATAGTGACCCAAAAATATGGCAGCCAAAAATAATAGTGATAAAAAGAACTAAAATTCGGATGAACCGAAAATATTAGTTTTCTTCAAAAATGTTTTCAACTTAGCAAGAAAAATTCGAAAATGGTAAAAAGAATGATTTGTACCTTATGTATCCTAATTATTTTTTAAATACAGATTAGGGAAAAATAGGGTATTCAATGTCTTTTAAGGTGTGTTGTTTTGGGATAGGCAGAGAACTCCGCCTATGTCATTTTAGGGTGAATCCTTATAATCGTGTAGCCGGTCTCAAGCCCGGATAGTGAAAATGCCCATGTGATCACATGTGATCACATAGGGTAATTGGTATATATTGTGTTGAACTATTGACTCAACGGATAGTGAAAATGCAATAAACGTTTAAGAGAAACAATTTTTTGTTTGTTTTAGCACAACATGTCTTTTTTACCAAGATATCGATATTATTTACACCTTTTAGTTTTTTACAAATTTTTTGAAAACTAAAAATATCGATTCTGAATTATTCAAACACGGGGCTACCTGGTAGCGCGAGCTTCATATCGCCACTCTCCACTATTTTGGTATTTTCATTTTTTTATGTTCGTGCTACCTCAAATTTGTTCCGTCCTCCGCCACTGGTTGGAGGATAAGGTGAGCGATATTTTTGTCTCACATGGATGGCGGCATAGTCTTCAGATCGGGCTTTCATCTCTGTAGCCTTTTATAATCTCTCACGTGATTCTTGTGGGTGCCACTACCTAAAGGTTTCCTTTACAAAGGGAAGAAACGGACGCGCCACGTGTACGCATACGCGGGAGGGAACGAAACCAATTTTTGAGCACCGCACGTGGGTGGTCCCCGGGCGCGAGACCGCGTCGTCGCGTGATCCGTCCCACGTCTGTGCGTGGGAGGCAGGCAGGCAGCGATGTACAGAAGCCCCGCGTACAAGCACAGGCGAAGCCCCCGCGAGACGTCACGGCCGCCTGTACGCATGCATGTGATGAAGCCCCCGCTTTGGAATTAACTGGTACGCCCCGCGTCCCGCGTCGTGTACGTCTGCCTTTCTGAACATGTACAATCTGAAGCACTAACATTTATTAGCATGTAGTACACACAATACACGGTCGAAGGCTCCCGCGCGCGGGGTTGGCGTATGAGCCCCGTGGCAGCGTACGAAGCGCGCGGACGGATCCCTGCGATGTACAGCCGACGTCGCGCGCGGACGGATCCCCGCGTAGCACGTCCGCATAAAGCCCCCCATGAGATGTATAGGAAAGTATGAACTACACAGGATGTACAACTATGTTGCTACTGGATGTACACTTACGTTGCTACTAGATGTACAAAAATTGGAGATGTATAAATTGGAAATGTACAAAACTGGAAATGTACAACCACGTGCTACCGAATGTACAAAAACTGGAAATGTACAAATTTGGAGATGTACAAACTGGAGATGTACAAAATCTGTAAATAGACAACCACGTGCTACTGGATGTACAACCACGTGCTACCGAATGTACAAAAAAAAGTTTGTCAAAACCTATTAACATGGGATCTAGTTTTGAAGATCTCGACGTCTCAAATATGAAAACGGTTCATAAATGTAAAATACGGTTCTAGAGATATTTCATTTAAAAAAAACGAATCTAAAAATAAATACGTTTCCACCCATCCGTCCTCCATCCGGTGGGTGGGAAAATCACACCAAAACTCTCTAATACTGCCACTTGTCACACATGCAAACATCCACGGGGACCAAGCGAGAAGAACGTGACACTTGTCACAACGGTAGTGCACCTTAGGTTCCCTTTGCAAAGGGAACCCTTTTTTTAACGATTACCGATTCTTGTAATTCATCTGTTAAAGGACCAAATGTCCTCTTGTCTTGTGTACTGGCCCATTTTAATTAGCGATTGTGGTTCATATATTCACGTGTATCACACATTCTCTTTGAAGTTATAACTTTTCACTTGATTTATCTTGCTATATCTAGGTATAATCATTCTAGTTTCGACTTTTGGCGATGAGACAACCTTATCTGAAATTGTGAAGAGATAGTGTAGGTTACTGATGCACATGCCCAGCAGAATCTTCAGTTCCAGCTTACCTTGCTGTTGGAACTTGGAATGACAGCATCATAGTTCTGAATCGACTGCATCCCCTTCTCTGAACTCATCACCTTCCGGCGGATCTGGATCCCCGCCGTCCTGTTCGTCGGTCTCGCCGTCCTCTTCGCCGGTGGCTTCGGCGACGACCAGCTCCGGTCCATCAATAACAGATCCTGGGCGATTCCCCAGCTACACGTCCGTTTTCCCCTCTCTACCTGAAGCTTCGAGTAATATGGCCTGTGGTATTCCCCCGTTTGGGTCCTCGTCCGGCGACCTTTCTTGGACTCCCGGAGTTCTCGCCGGTGGTCACTGGCTGCAGGTCCAAAAATTCCTTGGCCTCGGGGTTGTGTTCTTCCTCCTACCCGCGATTGGGTTCTTGTATAGCCAGCTGGTCGAGCGTGTGTGCCTGCTGGACTCTATTTGAGATGGTCATAGCCTCAAAGGTCTTCATCTTCATCTCCGGCGACGGGTGGCGCGTTCCGGGAAGCAGAGGTCGTTGGCGGCGTTCCAGCTTCGTGGTTGGTCAACGGTGCGGCTCTTCCTTCCACGCCTGCCCCCTCACACGTGCCTCCTCCCTCCGTGGTTTGATCACACGTGTATTTGCAACCACGATTCTGAAATAACCAATGTTCAGAACTACAAAAATAGTTTCTATTGATTCCTGTTGCTAGTCCCTGCATGCTCAAGTGCTTCCTCATTTTCAGTCTTTACATACGTACTCAACTACTCAAGTCTACCTTTGCATAGTACGGAGTAGAAAAAATATTTAGTGATCACTACTAGTTTAGTACGTCTCACGATTCATGCTGCTACTCCATTCAGATGAGTATTGTGGGCCGACAGTATTTCTCGTGACATTTTGAATCTTTCCCTCAAGGAGGCGGAGGAGGCAGAGACAGGGCGCCAACTTTGAATCTTCCCTTTGAAATTCAGAATTCATCTTCAAAAGGTGCATACTTCAGTCTATCTGTTTCATCTTCATCCACATGCGTGCACATCGGAACATTAATTTCTGGTAGAATGTCACTGTGTAAGAATTTTATTTGTAGAGATATTGAAACACAGATAAAACCAGTTAACCAGTTTCGTTGAACTTTTGTAAACTCTGATCTAGAGCTTAATTTATAGTTCTTAAAGAACAGTGTATATATGGTACAGCTCAGCATCACGTACTTGACGTTCCGTTACTTCATAATTTGTGTGTACCAGATTATGGGCCTTTTTTTCACCAAGCAGGCAAGCACATCAATGCAGAGACTTATTTTCCATAAGGCTTTCTGAATATTTGTACCATTGCATATGTCTTGCCTATCCATCCTTAAAACATGTGCTGCCGTGTTTGCAGGCTGGTGGTTCTCTTGAAGCCTTCCACAATCTTTTCACCAGCTGGAAGACCAATTAAGTCATTATATGTGGGGCTTAATCCTTCCCAATGACAAAACAGAAAAGCTACAAAAACCGTGAAAGAAAAAAAGGTTATTTGCATAGCATTATAGAAGTTTCTTAAAAACTTAAAAAGTAATAAAGGAATTCTGGTTATTTGTTTTTGCAGAATTAGCTTTGTTTATTAAAAACTCTGTACTAGAAAAGGTTTTATTTGGTCGGCATCCTTTATTACGTAGTGTTTGCAATTATCTGATAAATGAAAATAGAATAAGATTTAAGAAAAGCGTGTATTTTCCGTTGTTGTTATTGTGTGTGTTTGTTTTTTTGTTGGAGGGTGGGTCGGAAACTCTGCGTAAACTTAGATGTATACCCGGTCCCAAGATCTGAAAAAAGGGGAGGGCCAACCATGCACTCTAGAGGATGGTGTTTGTTCTGTTGACTATGACCATTTATAGCAAGAAATGGAGGAACTTGTGGGATAAACTACATGTTATTCAACCAAGAAGAAAATAATCCTCAAATTCGAGCCAAAGAGGATTTTTTTTCACTCAAGCCTTACACCTATAAGCTTCCATTCCTTGGGCAGAATCTTTAGTTCCAGCTTACCTTGCTGTTGGAACGTCCTAGTTCTGAATCGACTGCATCCCCTTTTCTCAACTCATCACCTTCTGAATCGTTTTGGAACCTAACGCCGGCGGATCTGGATCCCCGCCTTCGTGCTGCCCTGGTGGCTAGTCAGCCGCACCGCTCCACCAACAACAGATCCTGGGCGATTCCCCAGTTACACGTCCGTCATTTTCCCCTCTCTATCGTCTTCCAGTAATATGCCCTATCATCTTCCCCCGTTTGGGTCGTCAGTGGTGATTGACTGTCCAGCGACCTTGTGCTCATTTCTTGGCATCCCGGAGTTCTCTGCGGTGGTCACTGCCCAGTGGTGCGGCGTCCCGGTACCTTCCTCCAGCGCATGCAGGTCCAAAAATTCCATGGCCTTGGGGTGGTGTTCTGTGACTCAGAAATTGATTTTCTGCTGACAATATATGTTTGGTTATGGTGCATTTACAGAGGAATCGAAAGTCAAGAAGGCATAGAAATAAGAGAACAAGGATGTCACATTGGCTGATCGGAACGATTTATGTTTTCTAGCTTCCCATTGTGATTGAGTAAGAACACTTGTTTTATATTGGCAACAAACGCACGCGTTGATTAGCCATTCAACTTTTAACTTGCAGTTCACTGTCATGAAGCTTTGGTTCACCAGTTTATCCCTTCTCATGAGGTAATAGTAGTTGATGTTCACTATGTTCTGGAGTTTTCTCTTTTCATCCGATGTTAATTCTTATTGAAGTGTAAATAATAAAATTGATTTGCATGTTTTGCCATCCTCTTCCTTGTTTTACCTGGTTGACATGCTTCTGCCCATTATTACTATTGGAAGTGGGATAAGTTTAATTGGACTTTCTGCTGCACAATAATGTCTGGTCAGGAGGAACTGAGGTAAAAGAAAAGAGGGGTCGTCAGTAGTCAGATGTGACTTTGGTGCAGCCTCTTAGGGTTTTAGTGTGCACGCTCTTTGGGTTAGTTGGTTAGCAGTCATTAGATCATCTCCGTATGTAACTAATTTTGATGTACTGAATCAGGTAGTGGCTCGTTCTAGATACAATGGTTGAAATCTGTGATACATCACCTTTGTGTTCACTTTTTATGAGTGATCGGAATTTTACCCACTATATAATCACAATTCCACAAATGTCTCATCTTTAATGCAATTGTTTTAGACAGTTTAACACCCTTCAAAGAAGTTCTACGCTGTTTTTGGTTACACTTCCTAATGATCTACATTGAATATTATGAACTTGGCGTATCCCATGCATGTTTGTATTTTGTACTCTGTTGTAGCTTCCATGCATGTTGGCTGTAGATCCTCTAATACATCTACATTCGGTTCTCTTATTTTCTTCCTCATGCATGTTGGCTGTAGATCCTCTATACATATGGATTCGGTTCTCTTATTTCTTTCTCATGCATGTTGGTTGTAGATCCTCCAATACATCTAGATTCGTTTCTCTTATTTTTCTTCCTATGAACTGATGAACCTTTGTGCTCAACTAGTTATGAATAAATCTATGACACCAAACAACCACCAAACCGAGGGGCCCTGGTCCTATGTGCTGGCATGTTCAATTGGTCTATTTTGAAATTTTCTACTACCTTTCTTTCTTACCATTGGTCTATTTAGAATTTTTCTTGGTGTTGTGCACGGTGGGACAAAAGCAATCTGGCATGTTCCATGGTCAGTGCAGTGTGGTAGGCATGCGCTTGCAAATTTTAAGTATACCTTTGGTTTTGTAACTGTTGCGGTGCCTACCAAAAATGCAGATTTAAGCTATGTTATCGTAGATTATCTTGCAATGTTCAGCACATATGATTGAATTTAAATACATTACACATGATGAAAATGTTGCTTAATCCTCTGTTTTTGCTGCTGACATAAATAACCTATATGCACTTTCTATTCTCGCTATATCATCTGTAATTTTGGTCCTAATTGTAAATTCGATCATCCAGTGAGATCCGTTGTGTCGCCTAACAATTGCTCGGGAAGGTCTTAGAGAACTACCATTATTGATTCCCGGTAAATACCATCAAGTGAAAGAAGCACTATGAGAGGAATTATAAAAAGTTCGCTGTGTCATGTTCATGATGTCTACCATTCAAGTCCTTATGCATAACAAAATTTCAAGAGTTGCACAGTACTGTAGTTGTAGAGGTCTTGCCCTTTTGCCCTCACGTTTATTGTGCTTCCTGCATTTCCCTGTACCGTGTTTCCTGTAATGAAGCCTAAATACAATGTGTTTGTACTGTTCAGTATTTGATTTCAGTCTACCTGCTAAGCCAAGTATGAAGCAGCTACCTAAGTAATATAGTTACGTTTGCGCATCTTTTCTTAGCAACTGCGGTTGTGTTTGACCAATGTGTAAAATCTTGACTTATTCCCTGCCTGGCACTAACACGTACATGGATCAAGATCTAATGGATTAGTGCAAAGGTCGGTCAGGCCGATTGTTTAAGTTATCTTGGCACCGGCCGTTTCCTCTGCTAGTAAATTCACTAGATCGATCTGTACAAAGTCTAGCAATGTCTGACACTCATCTTTCATAAGGGACCAATTGTCTATGGGAGATACCTCTTGTCTACACTAGCCTACAAATTTGCGCAGATCTAGAGAAGCTTTGCAGGCGCTAATTATAATTAACTGTTAGGGAGCGGTCCTTTTCCTCTAGACAAACGCCCATTGGTAGTACCCCGATATAGTAAATATTTCGCACAGATCTAGAGGAGACTAAAATATATTGTGCACGAATTGAGTTAATGAAGCTTTTGAGAGAGCGATATACAGCTAGAGGCTACATACTTGCAAAGAGAGAGCTTGTGAAAAGAAGTAGCCAGCAATCTAGGAAGAGTCAGATCGAGAGGGAGAGGGAAAGGGTGAGAGTCGAGCATGGGGTTCGCCACGGGGGCGATGAGCTCTCTCCTTCGCAAGCTGGGAGAGCTGCTCCTGGAGGAGTACGACCTGCAGAAGGGCTTGAAGAAGGGGATCAAGGACCTCAGGGACGAGCTCTTGATCATTGAAGCTGCACTTCTGAAGGTGTCCGATGTGCCGCTGGACCAGCTTGATCCGCTGGTCAAGATTTGGGCGAATGATGTCAGGGAGCTGTCCTATGCTATCGAGGACAGCCTCGACTCCTTCATGGTCCGTGTCGATGGGCTTGAACCGGAGAAGCCCCACACATTCTTGGGGTTCATCAACAAGACATGCAAGAAGGTCACCAAGCTCAAGATTCGTCGCGAAATAGCCAGTGACATCAAAGAAGTAAAGATCCAAGTTAAAGAGGTGAAGGAAAGGTATGACAGGTACAAAGATGTTATTGGTAATACTAATGCCAAAACGGAGGTCGACCCGCGTCTCTTGTCGATGTACAACAAGGTATCGGACCTTGTCGGCATGGATAAGGCGATGGATGAGCTAATGGAGGTGTTGTCTGACCATAGGGACCTGTCAGAGAATAAACTGAAAACCGTCTCCATTGTTGGATTTGGAGGATTGGGAAAGACAACTCTTGCTAAAGCAGTGTATGATAAGCTTGAGAAGAAATTTGATCGTGCAGGTTTTGTTCCGGTGGGTCGAAATCCTGACATAAAGAAAGTTCTCAAGGATATTCTCCTTGAATTTGACTTGCAAATGTATAACTCTGCATCAACGATGGATGAAAGACAACTCATCAACCAGCTGCAGAAATTCCTTGCAAACAAAAGGTATTCATTACCACCCTCTGCCTTATTCTATACCTTCATTGTGTCAAATATTTTTCATGCTACTTGTATTTTGGTGCCATGTTGGATGAAAAGTTATATATCATGATATGCGTGTGGTAATATTGTATAATCAAACTATGATTGGAACCTGATAGCACATAATATTATGTGTGGCAATATTTTGATCACTTTAATTTTTCTAAGTTGCTGACTTAGCATTAGCTCAGCGAAATTTAGTAAAAGAAAAACATAATTTGTACACGAGGGACACCTAAGGCTACTGCTCCAACTGGAATTGTTTGTTCAAATTCACCATGTTAGAGTTATGAATGGGAATGAGCATTAAATTTTTGAAAATGACCATCCAATATAAATTCCTAATCTTTTAGTTAGTTTGTACTATTATTATTAACACCTTGACATTAAAAAGTTACCGTCAGGCCTTTATGCAGCTCTTGGGAGTTGTCATGCTTCTTGTTTTAAGGGATACTGTACAATCTTGTTAGCTTTTACTCATTTAAGTCTCTTGGATTCTGATATAATCAGGTACTTGATAGTTATTGATGATGTATGGGAAACACCAACATGGGAAATGATTAAATGTGCTTTGGTGGATCATGACAGTGGAAGTAGGATAATCGCGACTACTCGTATTTGTGAAGTTGCTGAAAAGGTTGGTGGTGTTTACAACATAAAACCACTTTCTGATGATAACTCAAGTAAATTATTCTATACAAGAATATGTGGTGATAAAGGCATAAGTTTTGATGTTCTATCTGATAAAGTGTCCGATAAAATTTTAAAGAAATGTGGTGGTGTGCCCTTATCTATCATCACAATAGCTAGCTTGCTTGTTGGTAAACGGCGGGAGGACTGGTCGAAGGTGTATGACTCAATTGGATTTGGGCACGAGGACAACGAAGTTGTTAAGAACACGAGAAAGATATTGTCTTATAGCTTTTATGATCTCCCGTCTTGTCTAAAGACTTGCTTATTACACTTAAGCATGTTTGTAGAAGGTCATTTGATATGGAAACATGACTTGATATGGATTTGGATTGCGGAAGGTTTCCTCCCTTGTGAACAAGGGCTAAGGTTGTTTGAAGTTGGGGAGAGCTATTTCAATCAGCTTGTAAATAGAAGTATGATTCAGTTGGTAGAGGGCAGCAGTGGCCAAACCTTGGATGCTTGTCGTGTTCATGATATGGTGCTTGATTTAATCCGCAGCTTGTCAAGCGAATTAAACTTTGTTACCATACATGATATTGAGCAGGAGCAGAGCAGATGCTCACCAAGTAGAAGCACAAGTATCCGTAGATTAGCTGTCCACAAAAGAAGTCCAGAACACAACCTTATTAGCATGGAAATGGGGCACGTGAGGTCATTTAATGCTACCTTGTGCACTGACAGTAGGCTGCTCCAACTTCGTTGCTTTAAAGTATTACGTGTACTAGTTCTTGATAACTGTAATTTTGCTGCGGAAGGTTGTCGTCTTGAGCATCTTGGAAAGCTGGTTCAGCTGAGGTACCTAGGGCTGATCCATACCCCTGTTGCAGAGCTCCCAAGAAATATTGGTCATGATCTCAAGTTCTTGCAGACTTTGGATGTACGTGGGAGTGACATCAGAGAACTGCCGCCATCTGTCGGCGAGCTAAGCAAACTAATGTGCCTGTGTGCTAGCAAAGGTACGAGAATGATGGCTGGGATAGGGAAGCTGACGTCCCTTGAAGAGCTTGAGCTACACTCGGTGGACAAGTGCCCAAACTTTGTTACAGAGCTAGCAAACCTGACGGAAGTGCGTGTGCTTAAGATCTGTTTCGATGAGATGGAGAAGAGCGCATACAAGGCTGTGATGGAGTCTCTGCACAACATGCACAAAATCCAGACTCTGTGGATATTTTATGATGGCTGTTATGTCCACGTTGACAGCTGGGAAGAGTGGGGACCACCTTCGAATTTCCGTGAGCTGTTGCTATATGGCATTTGGTTACCTAGGCTGCCTTCATGGATCAATTATTCATGTGTTCCGCACCTGTCTGTCCTATTTTTAACTGTGGAGGTCGCGGAAGCGCGGGATGTGCAAATCCTTGGAAGGCTTCCGTTACTCCGCCAACTCACCCTCCAGAATCACAACGAGGACTGTCCGCCGTACAGTGTTGGTAGTGATGAGTTCCATAGCTTGAGATACTTGCGTGTATTTATGGAGATCCTGTGTGGAGGGGAGGGAGCGTTGCCGATGCTTGAAGAATTGAGATGCAATGCTACCGTGGGAATGCCCGTCGGTTTGGAGTCAGGGAATATGCCATTGCTCCAGAAAGTCACTTATTACCTTGACTGCACCAACTGCAGTTTTGAACAGGTAGAGGAAGCCGAGGCGGCCCTGAGGCTTGTGGCAAAAACCCACCCAAACTGTCCCACCCTCGAAATAGAGAGAGTAATCTGTTCCAGCTCAGCCAACAAACAAAAGGTATGTGCGCCGGTTAGTTACATCACTAGTAGAAAATGGGTCTTTAGTCCCGGTTTGAAAGAGCTTTTAGTCTCGGTTTTCCAACCGGGACTACCAAATCGGACTAAAGGCTCCACCCTTTAGTCCCGGTTTGTTACGAACCGGGAGTAAAGGACCCTCCACGTGGGCGCTGGGCTGGAGAACCTTTTAGTCCCATTTGGTAATACCAACCGGGACTAAAATTCCTATTTTTTTTATTTTTTCGATTTTTTTTCGATATTTCGAATCTTTGAATTATTTGTCAGATTAATCTCGAATCACCCCCTAATTTCACACTGCTCCACACTTGTAGGCAAACTTCCCGATCGGTCACCCATTCTCACACTGCTCCAACCCTAGCACGCTTAAAGGCGTCACCGCTTTGTCGACGTCGACATGAAATCTGAAATTTTTCCAAAGTAAAAAAAAAACTTTAGTCCCGGTTTGTATCTCTAACCAGGACTAAAGGTCCATCTTTATTCCCGGTTTGTAATACGAACAGGGACTAATGGTTCTCGCGCTGTCCCCACATCTGTGCAACCCTTTAGTCCCGGTTCGTGATACGAACCGGGACTAAAGCCTGTCGGCGTTCTGGCAGTTTGAACCGGGACTAATACTCTCATTAGTCCCGATTCGTAAGTATACCAGGACCAAAGGTGGTAGAGCCTCTGGACGAAAGCCCTGTTTTCTACTAGTGCATTATTAAATCATATACATATGTGTTTCACGTAAGTAGTATTTACAGTACATATTACTTCGATTACTCCTCAGTTTCCTAATCCTTGCGTATTAATTGCTTTCTCAATGTCAGTCTGATGATGACGATGGATCCAAGGAAGTTCCCTCTCTGGATAAAGAAAAGGTGCGCATGCACGCTGTTGCATATACTATTATCCTCTTCTATCATTCACATATAAACCATGGCGCATCAACCATATGCTCCTCTAATTATTCCTTCAATATATGCTCTCTTTTTCTCAATTCCAGGATGATGAGGACCAAGATGGTGGATCTGAGGAGGAGGTTTTGTCTACTTTTTTTTTTAGAAAAGGGTGTCCCGGCCTCTGCATCAAAGTGATGCATATGGCCTCTTTATTAATTTATTTTAGGTCTGCAGTAGTCTATTACAGTTCATGGATCACAAAGGGTCGATACATGTATCAACCAACGAAAGAGAAAACAACAAACTAAAATATTATTCATAGTTCTATTCTCTTCTCAAAACGCCACCCCGCACGGTTGTAGAAGTCCTTGGCGACTGATTCCAACCGGGTACATCCAGACTCCATAACATGGCGTTGCGCCACTGGTTGGAGGAAAGACCATGAGCGGATCCAATGAGTAATCAAAGGTATAACCTGCAAGAAAGATGATTTTTTTGGCTTGTTAAAAACAAAGTCATTGCGGACATTCCACATTGCCCACAACACGGCACAAACCCCCACTTGAATTTGTTTAAGCTCTTCCTTTGAAATTCCTTTCAACCAACTACCAAACAGATTTATTACATTTTTAGGTGGGGTTATGTTAAAAGACATATGCACAATTCGCCAAACTATTTTAGCAAAAGGGCACTCAAAAAACAGATGTTGAATTGTTTCTTTATTGTCACAGAAAGAACAGCACTTGTTACCATTCCAATTCCGTTTTGCAAGATTGTCTTTTGTTAAAATAACTTTTCTATTCAGAAACCACATAAAAATCTTGATTTTTAGTGGTACTTTTATTTTCCAGATATATTTTTTAAGAAATCTAGTGTGACCATTCATATAATCTAAATACATAGACTTGACCGTGAAAACCCGTGAATTTGTCAGCCTCCACACAAACCGATCTGGTTCTCCTGAAAAATTGACATCCATTAATCGATTAACTAAGTGCAGCCATTGCTCCCACTTATGCGAATTGAGTGCTCTTCTAAAAGTAATATTCAGAGGTTGTGCTAAGGCATGAGCTACCAAAACTTGTTTTCGGTTAGCTATGTTATATAGCAATGGGTATTGATCAGCCAGAGTAGACTCTCCCAGCCAAATGTCTTCCCAGAACCTTGTGTTCATACCATTACCGATGACAAAGGAACCTCTACTGAAAAAGTCCTCCTTTACTTTCATCAAACCTTTCCAAAAGGGGGAATCCAGTGGTTTAACCGTCACTTGAGACAAAGTTTTAGAGTGTAGGTATTTATTTTGTAACAACTCTTGCCATACCCCCTGCTCATTTAAAAATTTGAATAGCCATTTACTAAGTAGACACCTATTCTTTAATTCTAGCACTTCTATTCCCAGTCCCCCTTGGTCTCTAGGTCTACAAATGATGTTCCATCTCGTGAGTCGATATTTCTTCTTGTGTTCATCACTTTGCCAAAAAAATCTTGATCTATAGAAATCTAATCTTTTCCTTACCCCCTTTGGGATCTCAAGGAAAGACAACATAAACATAGGTAAGCTTGTAAGAACCGAGTTTATCAAAATTAATCTGTCACCATAAGACAAGAGCTTACTAATCCAGCTACTTAGCTTCCTCTCAAAGCGATCCTCGACAGGTTTCCACTCACCATTTTTTAACTTTCTGAAATGAATTGGTATTCCCAGATACTTGAATGGGAAGGAACCAGACTCACAACCAAAGAGTTGTTTATAATGCTCTTCTGCTATTTTGGCTTGTCCAAAACAGTAGAGCTCACTCTTGTGGAAATTAATCTTAAGACCAGACAGCTGTTCAAAAATACATAAAATTAACTTCATGTTCAACGCCTTGCTCAAATCATGTTCCATAAAAATAATGGTATCATCTGCGTATTGTAGTATTGAAACGCCCCCCTCTACTAAGTGTGGAATTAGGCCTCCTATTTGGCCATCTTCTTTAGCTCGGTTGATCAAAATAGCCAGCATGTCGGCCACCACATTGAACAATATAGGTGAAAGTGGGTCACCTTGTCTAAGACCCTTTTTGGTTTGAAAGTTATGTCCTATATCATCATTTACCCTAATCCCCACACTCCCCCGGCTAATAAATTCTTGAATCCATTGACACCAGGCTGGATGAAAACCTTTCATTCTTAGGGCCTGTAGCAAAAATGGCCACTTAACCTTGTCATAAGCTTTTTCAAAATCAATGCATAAGTAATTTTTAAGAAAAAAAACAAAAATAGGCTCTATCTAGGAAGGGAAAAAATTGGCTGTGTCATTTATTACTTTTTCATAGTTCTTTCATAAAAACAAAAAATAAAAAATGTGTGTTTAGTTTCAATTGTTTGTCATTTTTGGGGTTGGGGTGGGGCTGGTGTCTTGTTTTCGTTACTTCTTCATTTTCTCATTTTTTCTGTGTGAGTTTGTGTGGGATTGAGGTGGGGGTGGGGAACTCCGCCTATGCCATTTTAAGGTAACACTTATAATCGCGTAGCCAGTCTCAAGCCCGGAAAAAGGAGGAGAGACCATCCATGAGCCTGTAGAGAGTTGTTGGGGTTATGCCGAACAGGTACCCTGACGAAGGAGACTAAAGCCAGCGTATCAGGGTGGCCCATAGTGGTGGTAAGCAGAAATCCGGCTTACCGGGCAGCCCAGTACGATGAAGCGCAGGAGTCCCATCCGGCTAAGGGAAGGTTCGAGAAGCCGGCCTGCATTGAGGATGACTTAGCACTCAAGGCAAGGCCCAAGCCGGGTTAGAGTAGAACTCTGTGACTTAGTCGGTTAGGCTTCCTCCTGTAAACCCTAGGTCCGGACGCCTTTATAAGCCGGCCTGTTGGACGCCTTAGGGCAACAACCAACAGAGAACACATAACTTTCATTGTAATTGGCACATATTGCCTTATAGTGAATTATAGCAGCACGTAGGGTTTCGCCACCGTTGCGAGATCCGAAGCTGGGTAAACTCGTGCTCATCCCGTCACCGGAATCTCCTGCATCTCCTATTTCCACCTCTCTACCTAGCTCGATGGCCTCCCTATCGCGGCTAGATTCGACAATACCACGACAGTTGGCGCCCACCGTGGGGCAAGAGATGTACGGGGTTACGTTCCGGGCGGGATCTACTGGCGGAATCGGCGACACCATCGCAGTCGGCTTGGTCAGCTACTTCGAGGAGACAGGAGCTGGTCACGTCCTCAACGACGACTTTTGGACGGCAAAGGAGGATCCTGTCGGCTGGTCCACGGTCTCCATCGGCGGCATCAACATCTTCGTTGGCTTCACCACCAAGGCTTTGGATGATCTCGGCTTCACCTCGAGCATGCCCGCCACCCACCCCAGCAACTTCGACGACGGATCGGATCTGGACTCTGAGGAGATTGCCGATCTGGATCTAGCTTTCGACGCTGATGATGAAGATTCCGAAGACGACGCAAGTTCCACTATGGCGGCGCCGGACTTCCACTTCGTTGGCATCCTAGGAGAATCCGGCTCTGACGAGTCGATAACAGAACCTGAGTCTATCCTTCCTGCTTTGCAGGCCGGGGCTGATTCAGAAGCCGGATCAGGGGACACTGCCCATATGGAGCAGGACCTCGAATCTGAAGGAGAATCCGACGATTTTAGTCGGAAATTTGCATCCTGCTTAGGACGCCCTGTCGAGGTCTTAAAGGGCACTGTCGTCTCTGATCCAAAGGATGACCCTGATGCCTCGAAAACCGCCAATGGCGAAGAAAAAACTCCACAAGCCGGAAGTCAAAAGGGAGACTTTATGCCACTGCTGGCCCCAATGAAGGGGACTGGTAGATTGCCGGCTGCTGGAGACGACATTAACACTACAATCGGAGCAGCGATGGACAAGGAGTTAGAGCTCAAGATGGCAAAGTACCAGGAGCTGCTAACCCCGCTCCCTCCTAACGCATCGCTGGAAGACATTGAGAGACGTCACGTCCTACTGAAAGAGCAGGCCACTATGATAGTGGAGCGTGAAGTCGATCTCACGAACAAAGAAACGGAGTTCATTCGAAAGCAAAGAGAAAAGGGGGCCGACAGATGTTTTGCCAGCTTAGAGGTCCGACATATCTCCAGAGATGACAATGAAGCTGCTGACGCCTTCGCCAGGATAGGCTCCAAGCAGAAGGAGGTGCCTCCAGATGTATTTCTCCATCATCTGCATAAGCCGTCCATCAAAGGTGGCGACAAAGACTACCCTAGTCAGTTCATGTATGCCTGGTAACTCCAGATTGGACAACGCCATACATGGATTTTCTGATAAATAAAAAACTGCCGAAGGACAATGAAGTGTTAAGCCGCCAAATTGAGCGCCGAGCAAAGGCGTATACAATTATTGACGGGCAGCTTTACAAGAGGAGTACGTCCAGTATCTTCCAAAGATGCGTTTCTCCAGAAGAAGGGCGGCAGATCCTCAAGGAAATCCACTCCGACGAATGTGGACATCACATGCCAGCAAAGGCGTTGGTCGCCAAGGCGTTTCGGCACGGTTTCTTCTGGCTGACGGTTAAGGAGGATGCTATCAACACCGTCAAAACTTGTGAAGGATGTCAGCGCTACGCAAAGCAGGCTCACTTGCCATCTCAGGGGCTCAGGATGATCCCTATAACTTGGTCGTTCGCGGTCTGGGGGCTCGACATGGTGGGACCTTTCAAGACGGCAAGAGGAGGCTTAACTCACCTGCTGGTGGCGGTCGACAAATTCACAAAGTGGGTGGAGGAAAGCCCATCAAGAAGCTCGACGGAGCTACAGCTACAAAGTTCATCGTCGAGATAACAACTCGATTCGGCATACCGCATAGCATTATCACTGACAATGGCACAAATTTTTCCGTCGGTCAGCTATCGAAGTTTTGCAGCCGATCAAAAATCCGGCTCGACATGGCATCAGTAGCACATCCGCAATCCAATGGACAGGTAGAGCGCACTAACGGCATTATTCTGCAGGGTATTAAGCCGAGACTTGAAACCCCATTGCATCGAGCAGCCGGCTCTTGGGTTGATGAATTGCCGGCAGTCTTATGGAGTATTCGTACTACCACAAATAGATCGACCGGCTTCACCCCTTTCTTCCTTGTTTACGGTGCAGAAGTGGTACTGCCAACCGATATGATCCACGATTCGCCTAGAGTCGTAGCCTACGTCGAAGAAGACGCAGAAGAAGCACGTCAAGACGGCTTAGACATCCTCGAAGAAGAAAGAGAGCTAGCTCTCCAACAATTCGCCATCTATCAGCAAGATCTACGTCGCTATCAGAGCCATAGAGTGTGGAATCGATCATTTCGAGAAGGCGACTTAGTGCTTAGGCTTGTGCAAAGCCGACAGCACAAGTTATCCCTCCATGGGAAGGACCTTTCGTTATCAGCAAAGCTCTGAAAAACGGGTCATACTATCTCCTCGACTTAAGGGATTCAAAGAAAGATCCCAGGAAGAAAGGTCGCAAGAGGAAAATGCATGTGGATGAAGACTTAGATGAGACGAAACGTCTGTGGAATATCGCTCAGCTAAGTCCCTTTTACACTTAGCAAATTCTATTGTAACCATGCCAATGTGATCATGAAATTTAAAATTGGTTTCTCTCATGTGAAATTCGAGAATCTATACCATCCTTTATTTCCCAATGATCTTTTTGTTATCATCTGTTTACCCCGAAATTGCTTGTGTTGCTTGTTGCTAAACTGTCTTTATGTTGAATCCGCCTTAAGGTGATGAAAAGACAATGTTTTGCCAAAATAATGTTTGTCTGATAGCTTTTTGCGCCGGGTTGCTTCAAAGCGTTTCGGCACCGAAAGGCGGCACTTGTTCTGGGTCTAAACAGATTGGTCGCTACGTACCCTGTTACTCAGCAAGTTTGTTTCGCAATAGGTTTGCCGGCGCTTAAAGGCTAAGGTGTCAAGGCCAGAATAAACTGAGGCAAAAAAATTGCAAGTTTGCAAATAAAAAAGCTGACTTAATACAGCAAAAGACTAAGTTGTTTATACAGACATGCATAATGTTTGGACGGCTTTACATCAAATTATTACATTTTCAGGGATGGCCGGCTTAAGGAGCAAGTTCGGCTCATGCAGATTTGTTCGCCTCTTCACCGTCATCATTAGATTGGACGGGAGTCGGCGGGCACGGCACCTCCTTGAAGATTGTGGTGAGGGAAACCATCTTGGCGATCTTGCTGGCATAGCTGGAGACGGAGTGCAGGATTTGCTTCCGGTCTTTATCTTCAAGCGGAGTGCCGTCCTCTTTTTCAAGAGGAAAGCCGGACGCGACACGCCAAGCCTCCGCCTCCAGATAGTGTGCCATCATCAGGCCCAGGCCTGTCTTTGCACCTCCTCGTGCACAGGAGCGAAGCCGTTCATCAAATTACGACGTTGCTTCATCCAGTTCAGCCGGCAGGCTCGCAAGATCTATCAGTGGCTCGGTGTTGCCGGGAAAGAATTTCTCGACAAATTTCTTTCCCGAAGAAAGAATCTTCGGGAGGAGTTCCCCTACCTCCAAAATCCGGTCAAGCCGGTTTCTCCGCTGACAGCTCATGGCCGTAACCTGCCGGAGCTAGAAAAGCGAAGTTAAATTATAAAATGGCTAAGACAGAAAGCAATGAGTGTGGGTTTTTAAACGAAGCTTACTCAGAAGCTGGTCGTCAATAGCCACGGACTCATCGAGGCGCTTGTCAAGCCGATCCTGGACTTCACGAAGAGCATCCTTGTGCTTCTGCTTCTCCGTCTCCAGGGTTTGTTCGGCTTTGGCGAGGCTCTTCTTGGCCGTCTCCAGCTCCGCCGTCATTGATTGATTAAGCTTTTTCAGCTCAATGTTTTCATCGCGGAGCCGGTCGAGGCTGCCTGCACTCTCGGCAAACTCCTTGGCTTTGATGATGGCATCTGCAAGACAAATGTCAGCAATATAAAAATAAGCCTGTTATACAAAGTTAAGATTTCGGCATTCATACCTTGGTACTGACATGATCCGCCTCAAAGCCGGCGATGATGGCATCCTGGTTTGCCAGCTATGTTTTTAGCCAGCGCATCTCCTGATTTCGCACACCCAAAAGTTGATGGTTTCAGCACCAATTTTGCGATGGATCTGCGTAAGGAGGTGCTAAAAGCCTAAAGCTATATTGACGAGCAAGACTAGCCACAGGATGACATTTCATCGCTAGGGGGCTAAGCATATGCATACGCATTAACTCGGACCACTATGTCGGCTAGTTCATAATACTTAACCCGGCATAGTGCTCGGGGGCTACTGGGGAAGTTATTTACCTGGTAGTGCTCGCGGAGAATAGTCATGCCGGCCTCAAAGCTTTCAGCAAAGTAATTCTGCTGATCTTCGAGGATTTCAATGACATCAAAGGTGTCATGAGCCCATGTCTAGTCTGGCTCGTCATCCAGGAGGGTTGTCCCTTTCTTCCGGGGAAGCCAGGGAACACGCATGAACCGTCTCATGAACTCCGGCTTGATGGGCCCCTCGTCATCGAAGGCCTCCGCCTTAATCGGACGAAATATCGAGGCATCACTAGCCAGAGCTTCAGCCCTTGGGGGAGAAGAAGGTTCTGCCACCTTCCCCATCATCTCCGTCCATTGGGTGGGAGGTGTAATCCCGGCTCTCCCGAGAGTCGGACCTACCACCATGGTACGGGTGGAGCTCTCCTCCACTAGAGTCGGCTTCAAAGCCGAAGGAGTTGGTGGAGGAATAGCGGGAGAGGCCTTCTTCCGTGTGGCACACACCTTTAATTTCAAAGGTGCGCCTTTATTTATCCTGCAAAGACAAAGGAGTAAGAATAGAAAGATCCGGCAATATTGTAGAACAAAGAAGAGATGTTTTAGCCGACTTACTTCTTGCTGGGGATGTTGAGCCCAGCAAGAGCGTCGTCATCCTCGGATGACTTGACGCCAATCGTGGTGGACTGGCTTTTCCTCTTCCGGCTCTCTGCAGTAGCCGAAGAAAAGAAGATGGGCCGCTTGGTCGCCTTGCTGGATAATGACGTGCCAGTGGGACGAGCGGTGGAGACTTCGGGAATCTGGCATATTACATGTTAGACCATTAAAGGCAAACCCAAATTCCTAAAAGAATTGAACTTTGGTTCGACAAAATACCTTTGGGGGAGGGTTGGTTGCCGTATACATCGGCAACGATTCTTCGTATTGCCGGCCTTCGTTAGGCCGGGCTTTGATGAGCTTGTTGAAGCGAGCCTCAAAGAGGTCTTGCTCCAGGTCCTTCTCACTGATCCGCATGGGATCAGAGTCGCCCGTGTACTCGCACAAAAGCCGAGCACGATGTTGGAGGGGCTGGATCCGTCTCTTCATCCAGCATATTATCATATCATCCCCCGTTAGCGGAGGGGTGCCGGAGGTCAGCTCCGAAATCCTTGCCTTGATGGCGGCAAGCTCCGCCGACATTCTTGCTGCCGGCTTCTTATTCCACGAGGGTAGGGGAGTGCCGGCCCTATCTACAAAAGGAGCGAGCCCCTGCAGCTAGTTTCGAGGCGCCACATACTTGCAGTAGAAGAAGGTGGACGCCCACCCTTTAGCCGAATCCACAATTGGCACATAAGGGTACCAATCTATATCCCGGCGGGAGTTGAAGCTGATGGAGCCAGCAACCAGCAGCTCCTTCTGGACTGTTTGCCTCTTGACTCTGAAGCAGTACTGGAAGAAGTCTAACCTAGGAGCTAATCCTAAGTATCCTTCAAACAGAGCTACGAAGCCGGATATGTAGAGGAGGCTATTGGCGGTGATGTTATGAAGCTGGAGACCATAATGGTCCAATATCTCGATCAAGAAAGCCGAGGGCGGCAAAGAGAACCCCCTAGCAATGTGAGAAGAGAGGAGTACCCGTTCGTCCTTGATGGGAGTCGGGGACGGGTCACCAAAGGCGGATCGCCTAGACGGCGCCGACTCTGAGGATGGAGGAATGGCTCCATCTGCCGCCATTCCCATAAGTTCGCCATCGTCCACACCTGAGCAAGCCCAGTTGTGGGTAGGGTTGTTGATGGCGCCTGCGTTGTCGCCGACTTCCTCTTCCTCCTTCTTCTTCTTCTTCTTCTTCTTCTTCTTCTTCTTCTTCTTCTTCTTCTTCTTCTCTTCTTCTTCTTCTTCTTCTTCTTCTTCTTCTTCTTCTTCTTCAGTGGCCCGAGCTTCTTCGGCCACATCGGCGGTAGCTGCAGAAGCTGAAGCCACCATAGCTGCGGCTTCAGCTGCAGCTTGGGTGAGAGCAAACTCATCACGCCACGAGACCGCGGTAGAGGAGGAATCCATCAGAGCCGAGGAAGAAGAGGCCAGGAAAGCGGCGAAGGAGACGACACTGGCAGCGGCGGTGGTGGAAGCCGCACCTCCCATCGGCGGCGCAGAGTCGAGGGGCGTGGCGTCGATGATGGGAGAGCCCGGCGCGCTGGATGCCATGGAGCTCGGGATGCGATGGAAGAGCTCGAGCTCGCGGAGGAGAGATCTGGAGATGCACTAGGGTTGCAAATGGGGCAGTGGCCGCGAGGAAGACGAGGCGGCCAGCTTTTATAACGAACGCACCAAGATTTGTGCAACGGCTCCGGACCGAGATTTCCGCCACGCGTCACGGAATCAGACCGTTGTGAGGAGTTCCTCCCATCCGACGCCTCGGTTACAGCGCGGGAAAAACGGAAACTAGCCCCGCATTCAAAGATGCCACTCCACTTACTCTGCCGGGTCTGACATATCCGTCAAATCACTGGACGCGTGTCAATACGCACTCAAGTGCTTTTCGGCATGAAGAGCCGGCACACAGAAATTGACAAAGCTTTTCGGCATGACTGCAAGTTTTTGGGAAAGCTCCAAGCCCGACAACGGATGAAGAATCTCTCAGACAACACATTGACGGAAGATTGAAGCCAATCGCTGAAGTTCTTGAAGCTTTCCGGGGGCTACTGTTAGGGTTATGCCGAACAGGTACCCTCACGAAGGAGACTAACGCCAGCGTATCAGGGTGGCCCATAGTGGTGGTAAGCCGAAATCCGGCTTACCGGGCGGCCCAGTACGATG
This sequence comes from Puccinellia tenuiflora, assembly GCA_012064385.1. Taxonomy (NCBI): domain Eukaryota; kingdom Viridiplantae; phylum Streptophyta; class Magnoliopsida; order Poales; family Poaceae; genus Puccinellia; species Puccinellia tenuiflora. The sequence continues at coordinate 303,282 of QRDG01001973.1, forward strand.
AAACGCAGGAGGCCCATTCGGCTAAGGGAAGGTTACAGAAGCCGGCCTGCATTGAGGATGACTTAGCACTCAAGGCAAGGCCCAAGCCGGATTAGAATAGAACTCTGTGACTTAGTCAGTTAGGTTTCCTTCTGTAAGCCCTAGGACCGGATACCTTTATAAGCCGGCCTACGGGACGCCTTAGGGCAACAACCAACAGAGAACACATAACATTCATTGTAATTGGCGCATATTGCTTTATAGTGAATTATAGCAGTACGTAGGGTTTCGCCACCATTGCGAGATCCGAAGCTGGGTAAACTCGTGCTCATCCCGTCAACGGAATCTCCCGCATCTCCTATTCCCGCCTCTCTACCTAGCTCGATGGCACCCCTATCGCGGCTAGATTTGACAATACTACGTCAAGAGTAATATGTTTGCTGACTCAGTGATTATAATGAAAATACAAGAATACATTAGGAGCAACTACATGTTCTATTAGTTTCAGAAGAAAGAACGGGTCTTCTTTAGATAAGGAAATAAATAGTTGTTCCATTAAAGCACATGTGTTCCACCCAATGAATCACCATTGAGGCGCAACAAGCCCAGTGAGTACTGACCCTAACTCACTTATTAGCTGTTCCATATTACGGCAAGTTTCACATGTGGACATTCTTTATTCGTTGGTTTTATCACTTATTAGCATTGCATATTATCCAAACGTCTCCAATTTTTGCTGCTCATTTTTCTGAAATGTTCTGTACTACACCTTCTCTTTCATGGAATCATTCACTTGCCATCGTGTTGGTTGCTCGTGTTATATGTCTTATTGTCCGAATTTTCATTTGGCAATGGGTTTCCTCTTAATTCGTTACGTCATATATAGATGATCCATCTGGAATACTATTCTAACTTCCAATACTTATATACTACATCGTTAATGCTTCAATTTTCCTCCAGTTTGTTAATTTGTTAGTTGGTAACAACATTATATATCTTACGGAATTTTCTTTTGCACAGAAGAATGGTTTTGTAACAGAGCTTTTGATCAAGGAAACAGGCTGACGACCCTGAATCCAGAAGGAACAGTAGGCTTTTCCCCTGGATACATACCTGAAGCTCCATAGTCCTTGAAGTAGCCACTCCTGAATCCAGCGCAGCTGCAGATAACAAGAACGACTACGACTGTTGTACTGCTCCGCTGCCGTCACTCAACTGGTCAAGTTCAGATGATTCCCCCTCAGCAGACAGATGCATATAATTAATCATCTCCTGCACCACATGTAATGGAATAGAACTCTTAAACTGGTGATCATGCCCCCATTTTTCTCCGCAAATAAAACAGAGACCCTTTGATCTTCGACATGCCTTGAGATTTGTCCATTTATCCCCACTTGGAGAATTTTGTTGTTGTTGGTGCTGTTGTTGCTGCTCCGCCGTGCGCTTCCCTCAACTGTACGCGAAACCCAACGGCTGGGGACAGCGGTGGCGTAGCCGGTGGCTGCACGGCAGTGTTCGTTCGCCGAGGTGTAAACGGGGACGGCAGCGGACTGTTCAATGGCGTACAGCCGTCACCAATCTCCCCATACAGCAAAGCCAACGAGTGGCCCGTGTCCAAGTCACGCAGTTGCTGAATTGCTACCAGGACACGAACCCCAGGTTGCAACCCATCCTGGAATCTCGTGGTATAATGCAACGAATCAGGCCTAGCTTCATATGTAGCAATTTGATCCATCAAGTCCGAGAATCGCTGCCTCCACTGTTGACGTCTGGAATATATGGAACAGACGACGTACCAGAATTCTGTGTTGATTTCGAGTAAAGCGAGTCAGAACCGCTGCCGAAAATTCAGACCTACTCGGGTGCGGTGTTTGCTGCAGGTAGGCTTCCTACCAGGTTGCTGCCGCGCCCACAAACAAGGAAGAAGCGGTCGGAGCTTGAAATATTACTCGCACCGCTGATTTGATTTGCTCCGTCGAATTGGCGCAAATCAACACGATGTCCAAAAGGAGAAGGATCAGCATACGGGGAAACAACCGGTTGAACGCTCGCAGGAGATAGAAATGACCGGTCAGATCTTGGGACGGGCCCTGGAAAAGTACGGTGGAATAAATTCTCCAACATATGCAATCCATATTACTCACCAGGGAATGAAATCCTGGGAGAATGGGTACAGATTGGATCTTACGGTTGGGGGATCTCCTCCTCGGCATCATCCATCGTCTACCTCCCCTCAGCTGAGCTCCCTCTGTACTCGGTTGCTCCGCTGCCGCAGAATGCAAATGATTATGAAGATGGAAATCCAAGGTGTTGGGATAGGATGGGAAGGTGAAGAGCTCACCTTAAACGAATCTGGGGAGAGGAACGAAAGGCGAAGCTTCGGCCACCTCCACCGACAAGTGAGCTGGGCTGGGAGGAGTGGAAAGAGTGAGAAGGCAGTGCGGTCTGCCTTGTGAGACGCCACTCTTCACATACATGGATAACTGTATTGCTTACAGGTAATAACACGTACAATACAATCCCACTAGATAATTTGATACCTGATGGAAAACATCGCTATCAAGAACCATCAGCTATCAACAGTAAGAAAGTGGAGTAATAAAGCCTTAAGGCAAGCAAAAACCTTGGCAACGCATAGATTAGACCACATGTCTTGCTTATCAAACATGTCACAAACACAACATAGGGAACACCATCTCCAGTTACATAACACCTCCGATAGATAGATCCAGTACGAATCACAATGAACTTGTGATTCAATCAAATTGTAAGCCATGGTTTTCTCCCTACGACGGTTTCTACTACCAGCTACAAGGGGGTTGTAGATAACAAATCCCGCTGCTACTCTTCCTTGACGGCGCCCTTGTCATTTCACCGTTGTAGATACCGTCCAAGAACTTCCTGATGTCCTTCTTCTTCACGTGGCATTTCTGTGGAACAGAAAAACAGAACAATTGATGGTCAGGACAGTGATAATAATCATCATTGCAAGATCAAGAGAATGGACAACACATCATGCTGTAAGCACAACAGTAGTAATTGTAACGAAACTGTTCTACCAAATACATATATTCTAGTTCTATAGTTGGCAGTAGAGTGAAACAAATCATGTCACCGAACAAGGGCAAATGCTACAGGTACAGCAGAATACCATTATGATATCCGCCACATAATCAGGCTAGGTAATGAACTTGTCATACCTAAACTAGAAAAGATACAGCATGCTAGCGTGAAGCATATAATTATTGAGAGGTATCCTACAGCATCTACACAACTACAAATAACAGTTCACCCATAATGCAAACAAATTCCACCGTTGCTAAGTATAAACAATCTCATACATGATAAGGTTCACAGTAAAAATGAAGATAATTTCTGAAGGCCGAATTTTCAGTATGAGAAACCGAGAAGCAAGAAGCTTAACCTGGTTGATCAGGGCTGCAGAGAGAGAGACGAGCTCGATGTCGTTGCCATCGAGGACTATCTCATCCTTAACCTTCTCAGACCGCAGGATCGTCACACCGTCAAGCATGTCAACCTTCCTTACCTATTCAAGGAACAGAAGAATTTTGATACCGTTCATACATAACTGAAGCAACAGATAAAACATAGAAGTGTCGAGCCATTCAGATGAAATTTGCTTTTCCAGTAACGGTATTGACCTCCCTTCGGTTAGCAGTATCAGCATGCATTGATCAAATCATCTTGAGCAACGATAGAACTTAAGGAGTGTCGAGCCATTCAGGAGAAATCAAATTTAAGAAGGCATGGCAACACAACTACAGTAATGCTAGCAACCCATGTTCGGTTAGCAGTATCTGCCTGCAGTGATCAAAGGTTTTTTAATTAAGGTTAAAGAAATTTCTACTGCAGCAGTATAAAAATCAGTGGCGTCAGCACATGGTAAACAAACTGTACTCACTGCAACTGCACATGAAATTCTAAGTACTCACATTGAGTACATTATAGCAAACAAGAATGCCATTGCAGTTAAAGCCACACAGAACATCACACAAACTCGATGGGAATGACTTTCAAAAAAAAAAAAAAAAAAAAAACTCGATGGGAATGAACAGATATTTGCCTGTCTACAGTTAATCAACTCAAATTTGATGAAAGGTAAACACTATCAGGCAATTAGTTCGAATGTATCACCGCAAATGTTATGTTAGGACTAAACTAGAAGAACACATTTTCTACTCACGACCATAGTTCACGATACCCTAGAACCTGGGGTGGATCTGGCCCGCATCGATCGTTCGCTCATTCAAGGAAAATTACCTTCTTCTCGCCGAGGAAGTTCCGGATCTCGATGCCGCGGTTGCCGGCGCCGATGGAGGCGTTGATGGGGAAATGGGCGTAGACGAAGCGCATCTTGTACCTGAACCCCTTGGTGACCCCCGTGATGAGGTTCTGCACGTGGGAGAGCGCGGTGCGGATGGCGGCCATGGTGCGGCGGGTCCCGAACCAGGCGTCCACCTTGAGCTTCCGGCCGCCCTCCTGCAGCTGGAAGTCGAGGTTGAGGTGCTTGAAGTTGCGTGTGAGCGTGCCCCATGGCCCCGTGACCGTGATCATTTTGGCGGAGACCTTCACCGTCACCTCCTCCGGGATGTCCATCGTCCGCCATCGATGCCCTTTGAGGAGCACCTGCTAGTCACGGGTTCAACCATGGGGGCACGTCCTGCAGCACTTGGGCTCCTATATATAGGATATAGCCCACCTCCCTTGTTTGAATCCCCGCGCGGAAACCCGTCGGTGCAACACTAAAGATCCCGGCCTCCGGCGATCTACCAACACGACTAGGATCGACGTGATGTCCACCCCATGGTCGATCCTTCATCTGTGACGGAGGCAGTGGCGGGCCTAGGATTTCGACGTCGTGTATTCAAAATTTGAAAGGGCATAAAAAAGAGTTTTGGCAGGTATAATTGATTATTGCATCATATAGTACTACGGTATAGTGTATGTACGGAAGAAATATAACACAATATTTGACACAACAATATGAGCATAATATCATAGATTTCTAGAGCAGATCATACTTGAAATTATTTAAATCGTATAGGTACCAATTGTTAAACATATTAAAGAAGCAACAACTGAATAAGAAAAGAAAACACCAGAACGATAGGAAAGATTGCATCTGAATAAAATACTCAATCTGTGCAGTCGCCATCGTCCTGATCGTGGAGCTGAAGCCAAGGACGAGGAGATTTCAGCAGGGGCAGCCCGTGCGCCCGGGTCAAACGAGGAGACTCGACGAGGGCGGCCTGCCGCGTAGACGCCGGGGCTCCGCCATCGGCCGTCGCCATTCCCGTCTAGTTTAGTCTAGGGCTGGATGCCTGATGCCTATTCTGTGGTTCAGTTTGAGGACGCTGTGTAAGGCTAGTCGTGCGAGCGTACGAGAGACAATCCCTGCTGTGATGTGGTGCTAATCGGCCAAATAGCTAGCTGGGCCTCATAGAGGAGGTGATGTCCCGAACTCTCTTTCTCTCAGCTAGCTACGGTCAGCAACTCATGCGAACACACACACACGGGAGATGGAGATAGTTGCTCACGTACACTAGTACTAGCTGGATACACACGAGTGGAGCACTTGAAGCTTTATTGATTGGCTTTTGCTTAAGCTGATACAACGAAGGGTGCATGTCCTTTTATAGGACGTTACAAACCGGGAAACTCGTGAGTGAGCCCGAGCTCACCTACACCCTCTTCTTTCAAAAAATTCGAAAAATAGTAAATCAAGTCAAAAAATTCTGAAAAAAATTGTAGTCATATGTATATAAGTTTTTCACATCCCTGCAAATTCTCAGAATCAAATGAAATTTTATTTGCACTGTACGAAAAAGACAAATCAGCATTTTCAAAAATGTGTTTTCAGATCTAGATCTGACAAATTATTTTGTCTTTTCGTACAGTGCAAATAACATGTCATTTGATTCTGAGAATTTGCAGGAATGTGAACAACTTATATATCTATGACTCCAATTTTTTTCAGAATTTTTTGACTTTATTTACTATTTTTCGAATTTTTTGAAAGAAGAGGGAGTAGGTGAGCCCGGGCACTATTCGTCCGCACTCGTTACAAACCGACCTAGTACAGAAAATATCTAGCGAAATATCTGCTACGTGCTTCTACTGCCTTTCTACAGGCTACTACAACAGGCTTTGTTTATTCTCACTAACTTAGCTAATAAGCTACGGCAGTGTGCCAACCGACTATATAGATATTTTGGTACTGTGCCGACATGCACATGAAGTAAACATGACGCACAAGATTACGTCAACAATCTCCCCCCTAAGCTTGGTGCGTTCACTGGATCTCGATAACACCGATCTTCTCACACAGACCCTGAAACTTGATCCGATCGAGTGGTTTGGTCAGGATGTCCGCCAGCTGTTCGTCGGTGTTGATGTACTCGACGGCAATCTTGCCGCTCTCGACGTTCTCCCGTATGAAGTGGTAGCGTGTCTCAATGTGCTTGCTTCGGTCGTGGAAAACCGGATTTTTGCACAGTTGGATCGCCGACTTGTTGTCCACGAGTACGGTAGGCACCATGGGGTCTGTGGCGAAGATATCGCCGATGAGCTGTCCGAGCCAGATGGCCTGGCATGCCGTGCTTGAGGCGGCAATGTACTCTGCTTGGCAGGATGATAGCGAGACCACCTTTTGCTTCTGAGACTGCCAAGTGATCGGGCACCGATCGAGGAAGAAGAGAGTCCCCGTCGTGCTCTTCCTATCGTCAACGTCACCGGCATAGTCAGCGTCACTGTAGCCGACTAGGCGTGCGTTGTCGTCGCCGTTGGAACGGTACCTGCATCCATAGTGTAGTGTACCTGCAATATACCTCAGAATATGCTTGACGGTGCTCATGTGCTCAGTCGTTGGCGTCTCCATGAAACGACTGACGAAACCGACGGAGAAGGAGATGTCTGGCCGTGTGTGCACGAGGTATCGGAGGCTGCCGACGACGCTCCGGTACGAAGTGACGTCCACAGGTGGATTGGTACTCACCTTGGATAGCTTCAGACGCGGCTCCATGGGAACATGAACGGCGTTGCAATCTACCATGCCCACCTTCTCCAGAAGCTTGCTAGCAAATGCCGCCTGCTTGAGGGATATTTCTCCCGGCGACTGCTTGACCTCTATGCCAAGATAGAGCGTCAACAATCCCATGTCGCTCATGCAGAATCTTCTGCTCATCTCCTCTTTGAACTTGGAGATAGTCCTGGTGCTTTCCCCTGTCACGATCTAGTTGTCGACGTAGACGCCCAGGAGAAGTCGCTCTCCATTTTCGCCATGGGTGTACACAGCATGCTCGGATGGGCTGCATGTGAACCCGAGCGATACCAGCACGCTGTCCAGCTTGGTGTCCATGTTCTGGGAGCTTGACGAAGACCATACAACGCCTTGTGAAGGCGCAGTACTTTGCTCGACGTGGCGGAGCTGATGAAGCCCGGCGGCTGCGTGACATAAACTTCCTCACCGAGCTCCCCGTTCAGGAATGCGGTCTTCACGTCCATGTGGTGTACTTCCCATTTCTTCTGAGCGGCGATGGCGAGAAGTAGACGAACATAGTCCAGTCGTGCCACCGGAGCAAACACTTCGCTGAAGTCGATCCCCGGCCGCTGGACGTACCCTTTTTCCACTAGGCGCGCCTTGTGCTTCAGCACGTTTCCGTTGGCGTCTCGCTTGAGCTTGTAGACCCATTTGAGACTGATTGGTTTGTGACCAGTAGGCAAGTCACTGAGGGACCATGTCTTGTTCTCCTCAATAGACTCCAGCTCGTCACGCATCGCGGCGCGCCAGTGCTTATCGTGCTTCGCCTCAGCATACGTGGAGGGCTCACCGGAGGGGGTGAGTACTCGACAGTGAACTCTCCTCCACCATGATCTTCTGCCATGCTGTCGTTGTTCCAATCCCACCCTGCACTCTCATCAAAGACGACATCACAAGAGACATGAACTCGCTTTGACATCGGGTCATAGAGGCGATACGCCTGCCTCCGGGCTCGTACCCAAGCATGACCATGGGCTTGCTCCGATCATCCAATTTCTTCAGGTTTGGCGTGGCGACCTTTGCGTGAGCCCTGCAGCCAAAACACGAAGAAAGTGCACATTTGGCTTGGTGCCATGCCACGCCTCGTACGGTGTTCGCCCGTCCACGCTCCTCGTGAACGAACGATTGAGGACGAAAACGGCCGTTGTGACCGCCTCCCCCCCAAAACCGTGCCGGCATGCCCATACCTTTCAGCATGCAGCGTGCGGTGCCGACGACCGTCTGGTTCCTCCGCTCCACTACCCCGTTCTGTTGAGGTGAGTACGGGGCAGTGAGGTGCCGCTTGATGCCCTGATCAGCGCACCAGTCCGCGAACTCCGTCGCGGTGAACTCCCCGCCTCTGTCTGTGCGGAAGACACGCAATGTGTGCCTTGACTCCACCTCTGCGCCAGCTTGGAAACGGCGGATGGCCGCTGCTGCCTCGTCCTTCGTACGTAGAAGGATGATCCACATGTACCTGCTGTAGTCGTCGACGAGGAGAAGGAAGTATTGCTCACCTCCTGGCGTGGGCGGCGAGATAGGGCCGCACAAATCTCCATGCACGAGCTCCAGCGGTTTGGTAGCACCGTACTTTGCCACCTGGGGAAATGGGGCGCGGCAGTGCTTGCCAGCAAGACACGCCTCGCACAGCTGCTCCACGTGGTTGATCATTGGAAGGCCGCGCACCATGTCCTTCCGAGAAAGTTTCTCGAGACTGTCGAAGCTCTGGTGGCCGAAACGCGCGTGCCATATCCACGCGTCCTTGCCGGTGTAAGCAGCAAGGCAGACCGGCTTCTCAATTTGGAGATGCACCCTGTACATGCGATTCCCCATACGATATGATGTGCCTTAGCAATGAGTTTCTTCTGCCGGTCACGGATGGTCATCATGCCATCCTCGACGTGCGTTAGGCACCCGATCTCGTCTAGCTGCCCGATGCTGGCGATGTTCGTCTTGAGCCGTGGGATCCAGTAGACGTGTGAAAACACCTTGTGTCGCCCGTCATCCGTGGCGAACATCACCGTGCCATGCCCACGGATGTCGATGAGGGAGCCATCACCAAACCGTACCGTGCCGGACACCTTCTCATTGAGCTCGGCGAAGACAGATGCGTCGCCAGTCATGTGGTTTGAGGCGCCTGTGTCCAGGTACCATGCCGCGTCGGTGTCACTCACGGATTTTCGCAGCTCGACGCGTGCACGTTCCTCGTCGAGGAAGACTTGCTCTCCCATTGTCGGTGAAGAGGGTGAGTCGTTTCCACGGTGGACACAGCCACTGCAACTTCGTCATGTGTTGCCATCAGCAGCCTGTCGTCTTTGTCCTCAGCCTGCACAAGGTTAGCCACCTCGCCGCGCTGCTCGCGGTCACGCTTGGCTTTGCTGCACTCCTTTGCCCAGTGCCCAACCTTACCACAGTAACGACAATTTCCTTTACGACACTCACCTGAGCCAGTGCCGCAACCTTGTGCACCTTGTTGCTTCCGCCTGAACGCAGGTTTGCCGCTGTTGTCGTTGCCGCCAGGAACGCCCTTTCCACTTTGTCGCTGACGACTCGACCATTCCTCCTCTGTGAGGACTGAGGAGAAGCTTGTTGACACCGTCAATGGCATCATCTAGGTCGTAGCCCTCTTCTGCGGTGAGAAGACGACCGCACAGCTCCTCGATTGTCAACTCCCGGAGGTTGACAACTTGCTCAATGGCCATAACCATCGCCCGGTACTTGCGCGGAACCACGCGCAGAAACTTGAGCACAGCCTTGTACTCACTGATGGGATCACCGAGGAGCTCAAGATCACTGACGATGCTTGTTAGTCGGATCGAGAAATCTTCGATCGACTCACCGGCGCGAAAACGGAGTTCCTCGAACTCACGACGTCTCGTCTGCGCCTTCGCCTCCCGTATGCGCTCGGAGCTGAGCCGCATAGTCTTGAGCGTGTCCCACGCAGCCTTCGCGTTGTCCTTGGGAGCCAGCATGTGCACCAGCTCCGGCGGAACGGCACGGAGTAGTGCTGCCAGCGCTGCTCAATTGTCATGCTCCTCGTCCTCGTTGACGGCGTACTCGATGGCATCCCATAGGTGCTGAGCCTGCAGCTGGACGCGCCTCACCATCGCCCACTCCGCATAGTTTGAGTGGGTCAGCGTCGGATATTGGGCAGAGCTTGTGCTCTCCCTCACGACACGCTCGCGCACCACCAGCTCACCGCCTCCGCGTTGTGTCGGGCTGTGGCCCCGACGAGATATTGGAGATGGGGAATGGCGTCGCCTTGCGACCGGCGGCGGCGTCTTGGACCCGCTGCCTTCACCCTTCGCGCCGACCTCCATCGCGGACATAGACATGGCTCACTTGATGTCCCGAACTCTCTTTCTCTCAGCTAGCTACGGTCAGCAACTCATGCGAACACACACACACACGGGAGATGGAGATAGTTGCTCACGTACACTAGTACTAGCTGGATACACACGAGTGGAGCACTTGAAGCTTTATTGATTGGCTTTTGCTTAAGCTGATACAACGAAGGGTGCATGTCCTTTTATAGGACGTTACAAACCGACCTAGTACAGAAAATATCTAGTGAAATATCTGCTACGTGCTTCTACTGCCTTCTACAGGCTACTACAACAGGCTTTGTTTATTCTCACTAACTTAGCTAATAAGCTACGGCAGTGTGCCAACCGACTATATATATTTTTTGGTACTGTGCCGACATGCACATGAAGTAAACATGACGCACAAGATTACGTCAACAGGAGGGAGGTGGGCTTGTAACTGTGGCCCGATATCAGTCATTTCCGTATTTTTTTTCATATATGTGCCTACTATGGACTATATATACCTAGTTTTTGGTCAAAACTTTTGGGTATTCAGTTGAATGCCTTGAATTGAAGTGGGCCCGCCCCTCGATGGAGGCAAATCCCCCGTGTGGAAGGCAAAATCGTCAATGGAACGTGGGAAAGGATGCCAAAGCGATCGACGTCGAAGGCGGCTGCCCAAGTAGGAACGAGGTATCCAGAGAGGCTGCCGCCGCCGGGGTGCGGGGAGGGAGCCCTTCTGCCACCTTGCAACTACCAGCTAAAAGAGAACGTGTTTCACAACCTGAAATGTGGAGCCACAAGTCGAAACAAAACCGGGACTAAGAGCTCTCTATTTCCTATAGGGAGTTTAGAGATTGAAGGGAGGGATTGGGATTTTGCAAACATTCAACCAAATTGTCATTGATCATGCAAATATTTCCTGCTACCGTGCATCTTCACAAGGACTCTTCTTTGAGAAAAAATTGAGGAAGGATTAAGATCGGGATGATTAGGCATCGTACATAGTATTTCGTTACCACTTTTTTCATAAAAAATTCTGCAGTGTGCATATTCTCCTAGGTACAGAGCGGATTGTAGTTCCAGATGCAAGTCATATGTACTCTCAGAATTTGAAAATTGGTGGTTAAAAGAAAAAGATTTTAACTCTTATGCAAAGGAAAACTGGTCAAAAACTTCCAGGAAATCTTTTAGTCAAAGAACTAACCATTTGCCACAAGCTCTAAGAATTTGGTGCAGAAAAAAAAAGCCTTTGGAACAGGAGATCAAGGAACCAGAAGACCAAATAAAGCAAATACAAGAAAAGCATATGACTGATCAAGATCATGTGTTGGAGAGCTCTCTAGTTACAAGGTATGAGGAGAACCTAACAAAACTAACAGATTCTTATTTGCAGAGAGCAGAGAAAAATTGGGTGAGGATGGGGACAGAAACACGGCCTACTTCCATAGAGCTATTATCAAGAGAAGAAGAACGAACATGATAGTTTCTGTTAATGATGAAAATGATATTATCTAGCACATGCCGAAACAAATTGGCAACACCTTTGTGAATTATTTTCGACATATATTTGCTTCTACTAATGCAAATGTTGGCAGGACCTATCTTCATACACATATTCTAGAAAATAGCCCAGACTACACCTACACAATACCAAACAAACAGGAGCTATGGGATACTTTACAGGATATGAAGAAGAATGCTTCGCCAGGACCTGATGGATTCAACGTGGAATTTTATGTAGCAACCTGGAGCTGGATAGGGGACGACGTCACGAGTATGGTAAACTCCTTCTTTATCTCAGGTGTTATGCCACAACATATTAATGACACTCACATTGTCCTAATTCCTAAAAAATTGGTTCCTCTTGTACCTGCTGATTACAGACCTATAAGTCTTTGCAATGTAGTCTATAAGCTTATTGCTAAAACCCTTGCTAATAGACTCAAACCTCATCTACCTGATTATATTAACCCATCTCAGCAGGCTTTTATAGAAGGGCGGCGCATTAGCAATAATATCATAATAGCCCAGGAAATTACCCATTCTTTTGCTCTGACCTCGTGGAATCATCAGGCTTTCATGCTCAAAAATGATCTTGTAAAAGACTTTGATCATGTAGAATGGAACTTCATTGTTACAGCTCTTGCACGTAAAGGGCTGCATGGCCATTTCATTAATTTGATCCACGCCTGTATTTCCTCGCCCACCTTTTCGATCGTCATTAATGGTCAACCTTTTGCGAGATTCTGTAGCGACAGAGGTATACGACAAGGTTGTCCCCTCTCGCCGTACCTTTTTGTTTTTACAATCAATGAACTGTCGCTAGCCCTACAGGATGCTATGACCAATAACTTTCTTCAAGGTGTGATCTTAGGTCCAAACTGCTCTCGCATCCATTCTCTACTTTTTGCAGACGACCTACTCATATGCGTAAATGCTACAATTCAGGAAGCTATAACCATGAAGCATATCCTTGACTCGTTCTGCTCTATCTCGGGACAAACTCCTAACTGGTCCAAATCTGGTATTATTTTTAGCAAACATGTTCAACCAACCAAAGCACAAGCTATCAAAACCATATTTCCAGTGCAAGACATGGATGCTTCTTTCATTCACTTGGGCCATCCTCTCATTTTACCGGCAAAAAATAGAACCATAGCTTATAGCTTTGTCCTTGACAAGTTTAAGTCAAAACTGAGTACTTACAAAGCCGACAAACTTTCGCATGCTGCTCGCTTAGAACTTATTAAATCTGTCTTCTCCTCTATTCCGGTGTACTATATGTCCAATATTCTTTTCTCCAGGAAGTTTATCGCTAAACTCACTGCCATTATAAGAACCTTCTGGTGGACTGGAATTAGAGAAGATCCAACTAGTAAAAGCCTTTGCTTAAAAGCTTGGAAAGATCTTTGTGCACCCAAAAAAGAAGGAGGGCTAGGTATCAGGAACTTGCAAGCTATAAATCAAGGCCTTATCTTAACGGCAGCCTGGCGCATAGCTCAAAACCCTAATGATCATCTCCATCTAGTTCTCCAAGCTAAATATTTTCACGGTTCATCCATTTGGAGGCCCAACTCCAATGTGCCGAAATCAGCCTTCTGGGCTTCTGTTCTTAAAGTTCTCCCTATTCTAAAAGCCCATACTTCTTACCAACTAACCCAAGGAAATATTTCTGTCTGGAGCACACCGTGGTATCCCTCCTGGATCTCCATCTATGAGGATTTAGTCATTCAGGCTCCTGGCTACACTTACCCGACTGTAGTTAAAGACCTTTGGCTTCCCAATCAAAAAAATGGAACAACGATCTTATTGACTCTTTATTTACTCCCTCGGCAGCTCTTTCCATAAAACAAACCCCAATTATTGATGCTGAGGATCAAGATTTACTTTGTTGGAATCTGACCCAAAATGGTAAGTGCAAGGCAAAAACTGCTTATTATGCCTGTCTACAGGTTCTATATGACCAACGACAAGAAGAGCGCCCTCGAATGCCTACTCTACAAACAATTCAATTACTAAAACAGGTTTGGAAATCCAAGGAAATTATTCCAAGGATTCAAACTTTCACTTGGCGTTTCCTTCGTAAGGCGCTTCCAACAGGGGCCAGAGCAGGACGTTACTCCAAGCACATTGACAAACTTTGTTGCAGATGCGGAATGCAAGAAGATGAAGTTCACCTCTTCTTTACTTGTCCTTTTGTCAAATCAGCCTGGTTTATTGGCCCATGGTACATTAGAATGGAGCTTGTCGTTGCCAATTGTGCCACTCTTACAGATATTATACTAGCTTTACTTTCAATGAATCATCCTTATGCTACTTTACCAAATATTCTCACGTTCAAGTGGTGCATTTGGAAATCAAGGAATGACATGCTATTCCAACGAAAGAAAGGAGAACCATACCAGATTTTCATAAACACCCAAGCTCTTAGAAATAATCTTGAAATTGCTAATATTTCTCCTTCTACTCAGCAGGAAAGCAATCAATTACAGAGACAGGTACAGGTGACCAGGGTGGCAGCTCACGCACAAGGAGCTACTTTACAATCTGACACTTTACTCCATGGAGCTGTATTTTTTACAGATGCATCTTGGAAAAGCGGCGATACCCCAGGTACAGTACAAGGGAGAACAACAAAACTGGGAGTTTACATCCGAGACAATTCAGGAAACACGAAGTGGTGCATCAGGATTTAGGCTTCAACTGAACAGCAGATCACGGTGTTTCAAGCAGAGGCGAAAGCTCTTCTATTAGCAGCAAAATTAGCGAACATCTTACAGGTGGACAGGCCAACATTCTTAACTGATAACCAGGTACTGGCCAAGACGGCAGCAGCAAGAAGAATTGATCACCCTCTCCTCCACTGGAATGCAAGAGCCTACTTAGCAGATTTCTTTAGAGACACAGCAAATTCTTCAATACAGGTCTACCACATCTCTAGGAAACTTAATGGAGAGGCTCACAAATGTGCAACACAGGTTCCTAGGCCGAGCCTAGAACAACCTTTCTTTAGATGTACAAATTCAGCTCATTCTCTAGGTCCTTGTCCTCTGCTCTCTACTCTGCAAAATGTAATCTTACAGGACTTTGTAATCGTAACTGCTTGGTGCAGTTGACTTGGGAATGAGAATAGGCGCCCCTGGCGGCATTGTTTGTTCAAAAAAATAGTACTCTCAGATGCAGGACGGATGTATTTTCATGTTCAGCACAGCAGGGCTCATATACTTTCAGGTCGGGCATCTTCGAAGTGCAGCGTGTATACCGCGTATTTGTAGTCGGTATTGTATATTTTTGTACTCCGACTTCTGTGTATTTGTACTCAGATTTTCATTTGAGTTGTATTATGGATTTCTTTGTAATTTTGTACTTCGAGTTTTCAGTTTACTTTCATATTTTCGGATCACTTTTTAATGCTTTAGATAGTGTACTATGTACTTTTGTACTTCCATATATTTGTATGTCGTACCAAGAAGAAATAAAGTTGAAATAAAAACAGAACTCAAAAAGACCTTTCAGAAGGTCGGGCTCTTGCAAATAGCGATAGAGTTAAACAGATTATGTTCTAAACGTAACGTCATTATTGCCCAGGACAGAGAAGTGATAGCAGAATCCTATTTGCCCCGGTTGCGGCGAGGGAAGCTCGCGCCGCTCACCCCTTCGCCGCAACGGGCTGGCCTATTTACAACTTTCCTCTTTTTTCTTTTTTCTTTTTTTCTGTTGCCTTTTTTTCTTTATTATTTTTTGTTTCTTTCATTTTTCTTTTTCGTTTCTTTTTTTGTCGTCTTCTTTTTTTCACTTGTATATGATTTGAAAATCTTCATTTTAATAAATGTTTAGATTTTAAAATGTTTAATCTGAAAATTGTTCAGATTAAAAATGTTCAAATTGAAAATTATTCAAATTTCAAGAAAGTTCATATTTTGAAAATGTTTATCTTTGAAAATGTTTGAATATAAAAATTGTTTAGATTTGAAAACTGTTAATATTCTCAAATTTGAAAATATTCATATTTTGAAAATTGTACATATTTAAAAATGTTCGAGTTTACAAAATATTCAGAAAATAATATTTATAAAAAGGAAAAAACTCCGTACAAAAAAGAAAGAAAGGAAAATACCTAACGGGACGGCCCAACAAAGCGTTGCAGTTAAAAAGGAAAAAAGGAAATACCTCATGGGCCGAGCCTATGACAGCAAAGAAGAAAGGAAGGGTGTGGGGCGCATCTCGTTCGCACTGCTAAAGACGGCGAAAAAGAGCTCCTGAAGTGAACAATTAAGGCTCAGGCCATCAAACAACTCGTCGACCTAGTTTCACAATGGAAAAGAGTACCTGATCCAGCCCGGGCCATCAATTAGGTCCATAGAGCCCTAGTACAAAGCAAGAACCTAAAGAGGAAACTTTTTCATGTTTTTTTAAGAAACACATTATAACGCAGATGCTCACATACATGTATGTACACTCACTCTTATTAACGCACACACGCACATCCTATCACTATGAGCACCTCCGATAGGTTGATCCGACAGACTGATCCGACGGATTGGATCTTGAGATTGGCGAAGTCATCACAGCCGTTGGGTAAGATAATTTATTGTTTATTTAGGGAACCGGGGCAAGTGCCGTAGTCATTGGAAGAGCCGGTTCTTTTCTATTCTTCATTAAATAACGTTCCACGTAGGCAGATTATCCTAGCTGGACACTTAAGAAACGGTCCAGCGTGTAGCACTACGGAAGGCCTTAGCTCTTGACCCAAAAGACGCGCGCGTCGTGTTATATTAGTAGCAACTAGCTACCTCCTAACATAAAAAAGTGGCGGGCCTAAACCCAAGTTGCAAGTTATAGATCTTGACCCGGAAGCAGGGGCGGATCCACTTGGGTGCTAGGGGGTGCACCGGTTAGGAAAAAAATTCTTGTTAAGCTAGCAAATTTTCACCATAGATGCACCCCCTAAAACATGACTTTTCTCGCTTGGTGCCGCGGTAGGCACCCTAGTGCCAGAGGCTGTAGCTCCGCGCGCCCCTGCCCCGGAAGAACGGATCCGTGGTCATGATCAAGAGGCTCATGTTATATACCTTGATTCTGATTAAGATGGAGCCTGGAATGTATGCAGTACTTCCAAGTTCGAAACAAAACCCAGAAATATCATGCTATTTATTGGACCTATCATTCTATCAAATAACACCGATTTAAAATATTAGAACACACTCAGAATTCAAATAATCTGTACAAAGTGCTAGCTGGATAGCTACGCAGCTAGCTACACGGCCGACCGAACAAGATCGATCGACACTACATCACATCCTAAAATTAGAGGCGGTTGAAAGTGCCTCAAATTCTTCTAAAACTGCCTCTAAATAGTTTTGGAGGCACTTTTAAATGTGTTGGATTTGATCGTGTAGGGAATTGTATTTTGAGGCACTTTTGGATAGTGCCTCAATTTGTAATTACCATCAGTTTGAATAGTGCCTCCAAATAGTAATTACCAACACTTTCATTAGTGCCACCAATTGCAATTTGAGGCACTTTTGGATAGTGCCTCAAATTGCAATTTGAGGCACTATTGGATAGTGCCTCCAATAGTAACCATTTGAGGCACTTTTGGATAGTGCATCTAATTCAAATTTGAGGCACTATTGGATAGTGCCTCTAATTTCAATAGTGCCTCTAGTAGTAACCATTTGAGGCACTATCCAATAGATTTAAACAATCTTGTGACAGTTTTTAAAAGTGACTGTACATGCTAATAGAGGCAAATCTGCAGTTTACAATAACAATAGTAGTTCACAATTACAACAGCAGTTCACAATTACCAAACAAAGATGTTAAAACTAACATGGTTCAGTCCACATCAAACTGACAACCTGCTAGCTCCATCAGAGACATCTAACCATTGCATCCAACAGCAACTTCTTACAATGACCAGAACAAAAGATAACTCAGAGAGTTGACTAAAGCAGTACACAACACATATCATGAGATAAAACAAGAACTTAACAGAGTTGAGGAACAAGTTTTATATCATGAGATATGCGCCTGTCCAGAACACTCCAAATTCAAGTCCATCCAGTAGCAAGATGCTAGTTGAAAAATGGTTGTACATAAAAACAAATAAAGACAACCAGGAAGTGCACATGGAAAGAAAAGCAATTAATACACAATGCTATTCATATCAGTTCTAGAATATTAGTCCCAAAAAATTGACCTTTATTTTAAGATGAAAGCATCCATCTTCTTGACTAATGCTAATTGTATAGGTACCATTTCGTATAGATTCTAGTTTTAGTTTTAACTCCACCTGCATATATCCTCATGACAAACTGAGCAAGTTCTAACTTAAAAACATGCAATTTATCTAGTTAGTATTCTACACGAGTCTTGATTTGTCTATACTACGTACTTACCTTATGTAAAGAATCTTAAAGGACCAATGCCAAAAAAAATTGTCTTACAAGAGTATACATTCTAGGTTTAAAGTGAATTATATGGGCTACACAAACTTCACATAATAAGCATGGCAGTTCTCTGAGTCTACAAGAGGGTACAGACGATAAGGTGATTCCTAAAAGGAACTAGCACACACTTGGGTTTGAAGAGCACACTAATAACCAGCATTGCATAGATTCTAGGAGGGGGGATCAAGCCATGTTTTGTGCTTCCATTTCAAAGAGTGGAGTTCAGATGAAAAGAGCAATGTATACCTGCTCTTCTGCCTTGCTTGTGTCTAAAATGACATCACCATTCTCCAACACACCGCAGCCAATTGCAAATGCAGCACACAATCTTGTCAGCTACAGAGTTCCAACAATGAACAAACACAATTTGCTCAGCTTAGCAACAAGATGTTTCAAGGGGACAGTAGCAAAAACAAGGGCAGCACAAGATTAATTGCACATGGAAGAGCTAAATACTGCCAAGAACTATTTTTTACTGAAATGAGGAAGACAAGAAATTTGCAGTGCATCAAATACATTTCATACTTGATGAAAATAAATCTTGATGAAAGTAGCAAAAGGTGCATACCCACAATATTTGCTCAGAACAGAAAGTGGCAGAAACTCTAAGATTCCATCACTATATCAGGTGCAGGTTAAATCTTGTGATCTCAAAAGCCCTTAACTTCACAAGCACCCAAACTGGCGAGATAAGACAAAAGATAAATCCTAACAATAGTCCAACCGAGGAACAAGTGCCAACATGCATGCAGACATACCAAGTTTATTAGTCTGGCAAGATGATTTATTGTATTATATGAAGCTTCCTGCATTTCTCTTGTGCGTGAGTTGCATACATACAAGAAATTTAGTTCAGCTCCATTGGCTTGTACTGATTTCCAACTAATCATTCAAATTGTTGTGAAGGAACAACAAATATAAGATTTTTTTACATAGATCCAAAAATGCATATAATGTCATCACAGAAAATGGAATTTCCTGAACTTTGAGCTTGCATAAAAGTGTGGTTTGAACATTCACCAAACATATCAGAAAGGGAACTATATGTATTGCCATAGCTGTCTAACATAAATAAATGTGTTGACTTTACCAACATGGGGCTACCAGCAGCTTCGTTGTTGGCATCAAATTCTGAGAGAACATCAAAAGCATGAAGCTTCCAGTCCAGAGTTTGAGTAACATCTACACTGGCCAAGCATATATTCCCATAAACCTGGAATTGATGAAAGGACATCAATCAGCTCATTCATGAAAGAAGTACTGGAAGTAAATGTTATTTAACAATGCATTTATAAACACATAAAGCAATATGTATCATTGTTCAACAAGTAATGTCTACTACATGTGCATTCTATCGATCTACTAAGTATCTATCAACAAGTGATGCCAACTAGCATGGTTATCTTGGCATCAGTTCACAGACATAAATGTATCACTATAGTAAGGCAAAGAAATTCGAATTCTTGTTAAACGAGCTTCTAATTATTTAGTAGAAGAATAATACCCATTGTGATGCAAACCTGCAATGTAAACCTTTAGCTAATTTAGTTGACCCTACTTGTATATTTATCTAAGCACATGCTAGCAAATTATACAGACTAAAAAATAAATAATGATCATTTCGGGCACTGCCATGCATTCGTAGGTTAACAGCAAAATAATAAAGCATATAGGAGCGTTAGCATAGCTATCACAATCCATAACTGAAAATGAAAGGTAGCAGGCTTCCAAATTTCAATTGGTGCTTGCATAAAGAATTATAAACACCACGATAACACATATCAAGGACATTGGTGCTTGCAAATTCCATATCTACTTACTCTTCAATAGATCAAGGACATTGACAACCATTAGAAAACACACGGAAACGTTGATACATCGGTGTTACTTTCAATAGATTAAGAGGGGATCATAACTTATTTGGAAACATTGAACTATGACATGCTTAAATATGTGTTGGCATTTGATACACAGGTATAGCAAGCCAGCAATAAATCATCTACCCTTCTACTATAAATAGATATAGCAGGATGGAAGTAACAAATTAACTGCCAAGCACGGTTATCACAATGCACAAAAACGTTGATACATCTAAGTCGATTTCTAAATAAAGTAGGGGCCATTACCTATTCTAAAACACCACACTATGACATGCATAAAGATGTGCTAGAATTTGATACGCATGCCCAGAAAGCCAGCAACCGATCGTCTATCCTCCTACTATAAATAGCATGGATATCTAAAAGCAACACTAATGTACTAGTATGCTTTTACTGCTGCTGTCGGCTATTGCAATTCTTACACCTTCTGCCCAGTAGGATAAGACGAGCGACCATTGAGCACATCATCATAGCCCTGCATTTACAAGCAGAAACTTGGTTAGTGTTCTTATGACGATGACCAATAACAGATCCCAATTCACATTAAATTAAATCCACGTAATTATGGTGCTTGAGCACCATATCAGCTACTTAACTTTGAGCTACAGAAACAGATAGATATGGGTACTTAACTTTGATGACAAACAGAGCACAACAAACCTTACTTGAATAGTCACAGTGCGTCCTCTGCGGCTGGAAGGCGTCCTCTTCGTCTTCATCGGCATCCTCGGGGAGATCATCCTGCGAGGATGTGTTGCTGGAGGAGGGCTGATCCTCGAGGGAGGCGAGGACGGAGAAGTAGGAGTGCGAGCGCAGCGCGGAGAAGATGGAGTGGTCGGAGAGGATGCGGTACAGGCGCAGGTAGGCCTCGGCGGGGGTGAGGTGGAGCTCGGTGGTGAGGCGGTCGAGCTTGGTGAGGACAAGGCAGGGGCGGAGGCGCTCGAGGAAGGCCTGGCGCAGCACAGCGTGGATCTGGATGTGGACGCCTTCGACGGCGTCGACGAGGATGAGCGCCGAGTCGGAGAGGCGCGCGGCGGAGGAGACCTCGGAGCAGAAGTCGATGTGGCCGGGGGAGTCGATGAGGTTGACCGGGTGCGCGCGGGGCCGTCGCCGTAGCGGCGGAGCACGGCCAGCGACGCCGCGCAGCTCGTCTTCCCGACGCCTCCCTTGCCCCCGAGCATGTAGTACCTCCGGGTCGTCCGGGATGCCATCTCCTCGAAGCCGAGCTCCTCGGCCCCCTCCTTCGCCGACGTGGTGGCCTCCGCCGCCGCGGACGCGCGTAGGCGCAGCGACGCGTAGCGGACGGGGCGCCTGCGCGGGAGGCCTAGGGAGCGGGCCCGCACGGGCGCCGCCAGGGAGAGGCGGCCCGTCGCGGCGTGGATGTGTGGGGAGGTGGTGGCGTACGAGCACGGCGGCTCTCCCGCGATGCAGACGAGCAGGGATGGCGGAGGAGAGCAAACAGGGACAGTCAAGGCGGCGAGCTAGGGTTAGGGTTCCCGCGTGCGAGCTCGATTGGGGGCGCGGGGTGACGAATCCCCATCACTACTGCAAGGAAAAAGGAGAGGAGACTAGGGCGGATCTGCGCCAGAGAGTGGCGACGATGGAGGCGGCCGGAACCGGCCGGAGCAGAGGGTGGCGACGGCGGCGGCGTTCTCGAGCGTGAGAGAGGAAAGTGAGAGAGAGGAGTGAGGTGTTGGGCCGGTTTGACACGACCCAGTTTTGACTTGGTACAACCAAGTTGGACCAAGGGCTTTTTAGTCTTTTCCAAATAAAAATTGAAATCAAATTCAAATTCAAAAATAAAGATTCAAATAGATTCCTGAATAGATTATAAATATGTTTGAGTGAATAATTATTTTCTAGAAATAAATTTAAATATTTTCTTGAGTGAATACTATTTGAGGCATCTATAAGTGCCACCAAATGATGGTTAATAGAGGTATTATTCAAAAGTGCCTCTAAATAAATACTAATTGAGGCATCTAAAAGTGCCTCCAATAACTATTTGAAAGCACTAATCAAAACTATTTGGAGGCACTAATCAAAAGTGCCTCCAGTAACCATTTGAGCCACTTTTGATTAGTGCCTCCAAATAGTTATTCGCAGCAATAATCAAAACTGCCTCTAATAATTATTATTTGAGGCACATTTAGATGCCTAAGATAGTATTTATTTAGAGGCACTTTTGATTAGTGCCTCTAAATAAAAACTTTTCGAGGCACTATTTTTAAACTGCCGTTAATTACTAAATAATTTGAGACATTACTTGTAAAAGTGCCTCTAAAAATAAACATCGGAGCCAGTTTTTAAATATGCCTCTAGTAAAGTGCCTGAATTCAAGGATGTGACGTGGTGCGATATGTATCGATCATTGGAGTGCAGAATATATTCTGAATGTATAATTAAATTACTTTTATACAGGCTTAAGATGCACAGAAGATGGCCCCTCGCATCGCATGCATGTGGTGTCGCGCTCCAAGCACATTGACTTGAGCATTTGGTTAACTCGAGCTCGCACGGCGCAATTAAAGCTAGGGCATGATAGACAATTCGTCTGCAGAGAAATAGTATATTTATGTTCAAGCCAACGCTCTCCCACGTTAGTTGCTCAAGACAATTAAAGCTCTTGATCCGAAAGACGCGCGCGTCGTGTTATATTAGTAGCAACTAGATGACTCCTAGCATAAAACAACTCACGGGCCGCAACCCATGGCCATCCATGTTTTTTTTTTTGAGATAAAACCTGATTATATTAGATAAACAACAGATACATCCAGAAGGAGGACAGCTGTCCAAACTTACAGAAACACCCCTGAGTAAAATGAAAAACACAAAAAAACCCAGGAACATCTCTATCCCAATCCGCTGCTGCAATCTTCTTCGCCGCCGATCCAGCAAGCCGGAGAATGACGAAGGAAGACAGCCGCTGAGTCGCCGGCTCGGTACTATAGAGGACCAGCCTCGTTGGAGCACCGCATGTGTCGTCCGCTGCAAGCAGCGGAACCTTGGCGACGAAGATAGCACATCGACGGGGGCAACGCCCCGTACCTCGACGGCGAGTGAGCTGGGAAAACCGGCCGAAGGCCGCTTCCCAGCCCGCATCAGATCCACCACTTGGACAGCCGGAGGAGGGCGAACCGGCACAGCCGACCACGCCGACACCTCTCTTCCTCCACGAACCAAAGCCGAGCAGATCCCCCAACTCCACCATCTCTCTTCCCCTACCACCTCGGCAGCAGCAAGAGAACAGAGGAGAAAGACGACTGTAGCGCCCTTGCTTAGAAAAGCAATGACACATCGTGAAATATGCTATTCCCTGGATCGAGTATGGATAGCAATTCACAAATAGATGTAATACCATGCATCAATGTCAAATAATTATTACATCGCGAGATCCATAAATAAAATATTCTTTACAAATTGCATAGCCAAAGGCTAGCTTGAATGCAAAGTTTGACAGCGGAAACATAAGTAGCACAGAGAGCTTCATCATCTTCATGTGCCACTGGCATACATGTTGGTTGCAAGCTCGAAAGGTAGACGTCCTCACTCGTCATCGTAATAACCTGCAACATTAACGTTGCAGCCCAGGGAATTTGGGTCAATACCTTGTGACAGGCCGGCAAGTGATACTTTGGTGGAATATAAAATGGCAAGACTAATACTACATGCTTATTTGGCTGGTGGGGTTGAAGGCTATTGCATAAAGCCAATTTTGTCCTACTTTTCACAAACATTTTATTCTCAACTTTTCAATATGAGACACACCCATGGAACGCATCCAAGGTCTCATATACCCGAGTTCACCCATCAAATTTTATTATGAAATTGGAATGAGGAGATTTTCCATCGACATCCTTGTCCAGCTGCTCAGAATTGTCCGTAACCGGGGACACGGCTATGATCATAGTTTTACACTCTCGAGAGGTTGTGCACTTTCACCACGAGACTTCATCAACCCATTCTGTCCTTGACCTTCTTGAAGTGAAAAGGAAAGGTGAAGATGAAGACGAGACCTTTGGGAAACAGTCCCCTGTTCGTCAGACAGACCCATACAAGACATTCATCCGCTGAGAACTGTCGGAATCAGGTTCCTAGAACTTACTTAGTCAAGGCAGAGCCATAATACCAAGTGGCTGCACTGGAAGCAATCTAAACTTGGAGTGACTTAAATCTCTTTGTTCCTGGGTGGCCGTTCACAAGTGCACGTACTCAGTTAAAACCATGGAAATGGCCCTGAGCAGCCACTCAACTTTGACCACCAATAGAGCAAAACCAATTGCCACCCAGGTAGTTCATTAACTTAGTAGAGTTTTTATCCTTTCGTACTACAATAAAACATTTCAGCATAGCAGTTCTAACTTCTACCAAGTGAATGGGTTCCTAAATCAACAGGAATAAAGGGTGATATACTAAACAGGTCTGCATAGCAATATAGTATTACACCTATCATGCATACTACTGAAATAGTCTACAATGCATATATAATAAAATAGTAGGTCTTTCATGAAAGGGTGTATGCACTTGCCTTTTGGAACTTGTCGTTGCTCACACACTCTTTTTCAACGTAGCTCATAGCTCTCCGTTCAATCTATACAATACAAACATATGGCAATAAGCAACAATACAACAATCCAAAGAAACAAACATAACAACAAACATGGGTAGAAACAAACATATCAAGGTTGGTGGTCCAGGTTTCAATACATGATCCCATATGCAAAAAGAATCAATGCATTAGGTTTGGGGTTTGCCATTTGGGTCAGGGGTTGGTCTGAAATCAAATTTGAAAAGGTTGAATGGGTGTTTCAAAGGTTCCAAGGATTGGTTTTGATCAAAGTGATCACACAAAGGAGTTGGTCAAAAGAGCTTTAAAATCATTTTGAAACTATGGTTTGCAAAACATTAACATTTAAATGGCCTTTGGCACACTTTCAATGTTTATGTTTCAAAAGGTGGTAGCTAGGCATGTTTTGGTCTCTCTGGACAGAGACAAATATTTGAAGAAGTTTTCTAAAAGAAAACAGATTAAAAGGATTTATAGAAATAAAACTATATCAGAAATACTCCAATTTGAGTATCTGATTAAGAAATCTTTTTAAAACTATCAAAAATTAATTAAAACAGTGGGATCATGTCATGCATGTTCCAAGGTTTCCAGAAATATTTTATTTGCAAAATTTGGACTTATAGATTTAAAACTATGCCAAATTTACTCAAATGACTCATTTGAAATTTGAATAAATTTGGTTTTGTTACACTTAAAACTAACAGTGCCAAAAGATTCTACAAGTCCAGAGCTTTTCAAAAACATAAAGTTTGCTAAATTTGGCCAAACGGTTTAAAAGTTATAAAGGTTTGAAGTTGCAGGGACTTTTCTGTAAAACTGCCATTTTAAACAATTCGGGAAAATCCCAGAAAAGGCTTGGCTTCGGCTTCGGCTGGGCTCGGCTTTGGCCCTGGCTCGGCTCGGCTCGGCTCGATCTAATCGAGGCCGTTGAATCGGGATCGGGTGGCTGAGAAGCTAGGGTTTGTACCCTGGCGGCGCGGTGGTCGCCGGAGACGGCTCGGACGGCGGCGGTGGCTCCGGTCGTGGACGTGCTCGACGCTCCGGTGGCGCTCCGGACTCCGGGAAGGAACGACGGCGTGCGGAGAGGCACGGCGGAGAGGATGGCGAGGTCGAAGAGTTCGGGGGCGTCCTGGAATGGCGATGGCGTGCGGCTGGAGACCACGGTGACGGCGACGCGCGGCTCGGGCGAGGATGTACTCGGCGTTCCCGTGGTCCTTGGGCTCAGCGAAGACCACGACGAGATGCGGGACGACACGGAGAAGATGATGGAGTTGACGGAGACAATCGATGCGTCCGGGATCGGCGGCTAGAGGCAACCGGAGGTGCGGCGGCGGACGGTGAGCTCTGGTCGAGGACGAGCACGATGTTTGGCTGCACCAAAAATTCGAACGAGGGAATCAGGAGGTGCGCAAGGGAGAGAGAAGAGGAGAGGACCAAAAAGGGGCGGCTCTAGCTCACCGTGGCGGCCGGAATCGGCGAAATACGGCGGCGGGAGGGCGCGACTCCGACGAGCTTTTTCTTCGGCCTGGCGGCGGGATTCGGAGGGGGAGCAGAGGGGAAACGGAGAGGGGTGAGAGGGCTTCCAAGGGGTGGGGCCGGCGAGGCAATTAGTGCCCTTAATCGGCCGCAATCAAGATGGGAGAGGATCGGGCAGAAACGGCCATGGACGAGCTTTGAAGACGATGACGTCATCATGACGTCATCAAATTTTCTTTTTCTTTATTTTTCTGTTTTCTTTTATAACTTTTGATTTAGGCCTCCAAATCAAGTCAAATAAATTTGTAAAAATTTGTAAAATTCCAAATAGTCAAAATAGACATTTAGGAACAATTTTTGGCCAAAACAAAATTACCAAAATACCCTTTTGATCAAATATGCCATATATGGCTAATTGGGAATTTTCTAAATTAGGGTTTATAAATATCCCAAAATATTTAATTAAAAACCAGAGGATAATATGAGTAATATCATTCAAAATGATAACTCGTTTTCATATTAAAATAATTTAAGATAAAACATTTTTGTAAAACAAGCTTGGAAAAGTATTTAAATTATTTCCACAAATGAAATAGGGTTTATAATATCCCCATATTATTTATTTTAAAACAATCAACCAAAGGGGGAAATACTATTTGAAAACCCCATTTAAATATTTTATTTCCAAAACTTTAAAGTTGAGATTGGAAGATAAAGGAATATTTAATTTAAAATATATCTTTGAAGATGTCAAAACAATCGTCTATAAAAGCTTTTCTTGATTTTTGGAGACTTTATTTAATTATTAATAAAAGTTTTAAATTTTTGTGATTTTTTTAAACATTCCAAAAATTGGGATGTTACAAACCTACCACCCTTAAAAGGAATCTCGTCCCCGAGATTCGGAGAGGCTAGAAAGAAAGATGGGTCTGGGACAATTAGGTTTAGGCAACTGGGTGGGCTACCACCCTTAAAAGAAACTTTTGTAAGCAGTCTTGAACTCTTGATTTCAAGCTGGGCGCACATCGGGCGATCATGAATCCTTGCTGGATCAACTTTTATCTTTGACAGTTTGAGTTATGCTTCATCCTCTCTATATATGGATATAACATGTACCAGCTCTTCATAAGCATTTGGTGATTATATTCATCCTTGGTTGATACTTTGAAATCCATATAGCGTAAGCTTCACTTCCAATAGGTGGGTGTCTCTTCAAGATGGTTTGAACTATTATGTCTTCCATCCATGTGATGTCTTCGACAATCTTCTTTTCTCTAGGTTGGCATCCTTTACTGCAAACAAAGCGTCATTTCTAACGAAACTCTCATGGTAGGTCAAAACTTTCATTGTTGGATCTCTTCTTCTTCACGAGAGTTGTGGTTTATCCTCACCGAATATCTTACGTTTCGGCAACTTTTGCCTCACATAGGGTTATAATATATTATCCTCCTACAGACCAGGCTTATCAACGTCGTCTCTCTTATAGGTATGTCACTCAGATTTATCAATCCAAATAGTGAGGGGAATAACATGAGTAGTAGGAATGGTGATCAGTCCATCCTGCACCCGTATCATTTCCTCAATATGTAGATAGGTAAATCACGTAAACTATCTCTCGGGCAGCCTCACTTGTCTAACAGAAAGTTTCCCATCTGCAAGACAACCTGAACTAAACTATCGCTCCTTTAAAACTATTGGGTTGCGTAAGCTCCTGCACACGTTAGCTCACAAGCTAAAGCTTGTTTTGTGATTCTTCTCCTTGGAAAATATGTCTTCACATCATCTTAGCTTGTCCATTTTCAGTGTCATGTCTTCATCCCTGATATGACGAACAGGCTTCACAACAATAGCTATTGTTTCGTTTAAGTTTTGCAATAAGATAGTCGATACTAGTTTCATTCATCCTCATATATTGTTGTTCTTACATTGACATTACACCACTCTTACATCATATTACTTATTCTTCCACTTGCATATAATTATCGGCATTTATTACATCCTCAGAACATTTCCATTCACTCTGGTCCTTCTTCTTGGCTAAACTCCTCATGAAGTCTCAGTTGGTGTCTTCGTTTCTTGCTCACACTGATGTCTGATCCGCTTCCTGTCTAGTGTAGTGAGGGTGACCACTTTACTGGCATGATCTATCTGACCTTCATATCTGGACATCCAGTCCTTGCCTATGATTATATCAAAGCCTTGCAAGTCTAGCACAAACAACTCGCTTGGAAACTTGTGTGTCTCAATTTCCAAGGTCATATTTTGGCATACCGCGTTTGCTGGTCTCTTCCCTTCTGTAGAGCTTACTCTGATGGGTCTTCTAATCCCTTGATAGGATATCTTATTTGTACTCACAAAGTCTTTTGATATGAATGAATATGTAGCCTCAGCATCGAAAAGTACTAGTGCAGAACATGAGTTGATCAACAATTCCTCAATAACTGGGTTTGGTCTCTTGAGAACTCTCTCCATGTTTATAGAGAACACATGTCCCTTTCGGAATTGAGTTGGCTTGGTCCCAATACTAATCTTCTTTTCTGGACAGTCCCAAGAATAGTGTCCCATTTTCTTGCATTTGAAACACTCCACCTGGCTGATGTCCTTCCTGTTGGGTTTGGGGTGGCGATTCTGACTACTGTTTTCTCCCATAAGGTGCTCATTTCCGAGGTCATAAACCTCTTCAGTATGGACGGGGCTGTGGTGTCCATGGTTGCTGGGGTGATCAATTTCTCCATGAAAGTCGTGTCTATGAATATTATGACAATGGTGGTTATTGTCTCCATGATAGTTGAACTCAAAATGATTACGTTCATCATCTGAAGTGTGCAATTCCTGCTGTGATTCTGAGTGATGCTCTTCCACATTATGCTTTCGCTTCTTGTTCGCAACTTGCTTCAGTTTGCTCTCCAAGGTAATCGCTTGGTCAACCAGTGACTGGTAGTTTGGGGTATATGCAACTGTCAATAGAATGGATAGTTCGTCATTCAGACCATTTAGAAACCTTTCTTTCCTCTTAGTATCTGTATCAACATCATCCGGTGCGTAGCGCGACAGATTATTGAACTCATTCATGTATTCTATTATGTTTCGGTCATCTTGTCGAAGATCGAGAAATTCTTCCCTCTTCAGCTTCATCACTCCTGATGAAACATGTGCAGTACGGAATCCTTTTTGAAATAAATCCCATGTCATCTCTTCAATGGGGTAAGTGATCTGGTAGCTGTCCCACCAGTCTGCTGCAGGTCCTTCTAATAGGTGTGCCGCGAATCTAACCTTCTCAGCATCTGTGCATCCGATGGTCACCAAATCCTTATTCACTGATCGTAGCCAATCGTCGGCCAAAATAGGTTCTGCAGCTCTTGAGAACTTTTCCGGTCGAAGCTTTAAGAATCTGATCAACATATCCACTTGAGTGGGAGGTGGTGCTAGAATGTCCTTGTGGTCTTCCTGGTTGTGGGTCATCAACTGATTCAACTGTTTCGGTGCATCTAGTAACTCTTGTAGTGTAGGCATCACCGGGTTGTTGGGATTTGGATGGGACATCTGTTTAGTTTAGCATGGATGAGTAGAGATAGAAAGATACTAAGGGAAGTATTAATACCCAGACACAGCAGATCAAAACAAATCATCTTACAAACAACATCTAGCAAGCATCAAACAACAGTAAGAGAACCAATAGAGATAAAAAGAACTCCTCCCACTTAATTTTCGAAATTATAGTTTGGATAACAAACAAACACAACAAGGTTTTTTTTCAAAATAGACACGATAGTACTGCCATACCACAATTTGGTAAGTCAATACAATATTACTATAACGCTATTCGGGTAAAAATGGTGGTCTAGTCTATCTCTTCCTTCAATGCTTCAAGACTCTCTTCTATTTCTTTGAGTTCGTCGAGGTACTTCTAGATGTTGTGAAGTCAAAATTTGAAGTCTTCGATCAAGGCACTTGATGGCTTCTCATAATTGTCACGTTGATCTTCAACGTCTTCGGAACATTCTGAGTTATGGTCATCTATAAATAAGATAAGATAACTTAGAAAGCAATTAGTTGAGAAGGTTACAAGAAGATATTAGGAAAGATTTGGACAAGAAGAAAATAACTTTTGTTCCTATGGTCATTCTTATTTCTAATCCAAACCTAAGGTTTTCGAGCCTACAGGCAACATTACGCTCTGATACCATCTGTAGCGCCCTCGCTTAGAAAAGCAAGAACACATCGTGAAATATGCTATTCCCTGGATCGAGTATGGATAGCAATTCACAAATAGATGTAATACCATGCATCAATGTCAAATAATTATTACATCGCGAGATCCATAAATAAAATATTCTTTACAAATTGCATAGCCAAAGGCTAGCTTGAATGCAAAGTTTGGCAGCGGAAACATAAGTAGCACAGAGAGCTTCATCATCTTCATGTGCCACTGGCATACATGTTGGTTGCAAGCTCGAAAGGTAGACGTCCTCACTCGTCATCGTAATAACCTGCAACATTAACGTTGCAGCCCAGGGAATTTGGGTCAATACCTTGTGACAGGCCGGCAAGTGATACTTTGGTGGAATATAAAATGGCAAGACTAAAACTACATGCATATCTGGCTGGTGGGGTTGAAGGCTATTGCATAAAGCCAATTTGTCCTACTTTTCACAAACATTTTATTCTCAACTTTTCAATATGAGACACACCCATGGAACGCATCCAAGGTCTCATATACCCGAGTTCACCCATCAAATTTATTATGAAATTGGAATGAGGAGATTTTCCATCGACATCCTTGTCCAGCTGCTCAGAATTGTCCGTAACCGGGGACACGGCTATGATCATAGTTTTACACTCTCGAGAGGTTGTGCACTTTCACCACGAGACTTCATCAACCCATTCTGTCCTTGACCTTCTTGAAGTGAAAAGGAAAGGTGAAGATGAAGACGAGACCTTTGGGAAACAGTCCCCTGTTCGTCAGACAGACCCATACAAGACATTCATCCGCTGAGAACTGTCGGAATCAGGTTCCTAGAACTTACTTAGTCAAGGCAGAGCCATAATACCAAGTGGCTGCACTGGAAGCAATCTAAACTTGGAGTGACTTAAATCTCTTTGTTCCTGGGTGGCCGTTCACAAGTGCACGTACTCAGTTAAAACCATGGAAATGGCCCTGAGCAGCCACTCAACTTTGACCACCAATAGAGCAAAACCAATTGCCACCCAGGTAGTTCATTAACTTAGTAGAGTTTTTATCCTTTCATACTACAATAAAACATTTCAGCATTGCAGTTCTAACTTCTACCAAGTGAATGGGTTCCTAAATCAACAGGAATAAAGGGTGATATACTAACAGGTCTGCATAGCAATATAGTATTACACCTATCATGCATACTACTGAAATAGTCTACAATGCATATATAATAAAATAGTAGGTCTTTCATGAAAGGGTGTATGCACTTGCCTTTTGGAACTTGTCGTTGCTCACACACTCTTTTTCAACGTAGCTCATAGCTCTCCGTTCAATCTATACAATACAAACATATGGCAATAAGCAACAATACAACAATCCAAAGAAACAAACATAACAACAAACATGGGTAGAAACAAACATATCAAGGTTGGTGGTCCAGGTTTCAATACATGATCCCATATGCAAAAAGAATCAATGCATTAGGTTTGGGGTTTGCCATTTGGGTCAGGGGTTGGTCTGAAATCAAATTTGAAAAGGTTGAATGGGTGTTTCAAAGGTTCTAAGGATTGGTTTTGATCAAAGTGATCACACAAAGGAGTTGGTCAAAAGAGCTTTAAAATCATTTTGAAACTATGGTTTGCAAAACATTAACATTTAAATGGCCTTTGGCACACTTTCAATGTTTATGTTTCAAAAGGTGGTAGCTAGGCATGTTTTGGTCTCTCTGGACAGAGACAAATATTTGAAGAAGTTTTCTAAAAGAAAACAGATTAAAAGGATTTATAGAAATAAAACTATATCAGAAATACTCCAATTTGAGTCTCTGATTAAGAAATCTTTTTAAAACTATCAAAAATTAATTATAACAGTGGGATCATGTCATGCATGTTCCAAGGTTTCCATAAATATATTATTTGCAAAATTTGGACTTATAGATTTAAAACTATGCCAAATTTACTCAAATGACTCATTTGAAATTTGAATAAATTTGGATTTGTTACACTAAAAACTAACAGTGCAAAAATATTCTACAAGTCCAGAGCTTTTCAAAAACATAAAGTTTGCTAAATTTGGCCAAACGGTTTAAAAGTTATAAGGGTTTGAAGTTGCAGGGACTTTTCTGTAAAACTGCCATTTTAATCAATTCGGGAAAATCCCAGAAAAGGCTTGGCTTCGGCTTCGGCTGGGCTCGGCTTTGGCCCTGGCTCGGCTCGGCTCGGCACGATCTAATCGAGGCCGTTGAATCGGGATCGGGGTGGCTGAGAAGCTAGGGTTTGTACCCTGGCGGCGCGGTGGTCGCCGGAGACGGCTCGGACGGTGGCGGTGGCTCCGGTCGTGGACGTGCTCGACGCTCCGGTGGCGCTCCGGACTCCGGGAAGGAACGACGGCGTGCGGAGAGGCACGGCGGAGAGGATGGCGAGGTCGAAGAGTTCGGGGGCGTCCTGGAATGGCGATGGCGTGCGGCTGGAGACCACGGTGACGGCGACGCGCGGCTCGGGCGAGGATGTACTCGGCGTTCCCGTGGTCCTTGGGCTCAGCGAAGACCACGACGAGATGCGGGACGACACGGAGAAGATGATGGAGTTGACGGAGACGATCGATGCGTCCGGGATCGGCGGCTAGAGGCAACCGGAGGTGCGGCGGCGGACGGTGAGCTCTGGTCGAGGACGAGCACGATGTTTGGCTGCACCAAAAATTCGAACGAGGGAATCAGGAGGTGCGCAAGGGAGAGAGAAGAGGAGAGGACCAAAAAGGGGCGGCTCTAGCTCACCGTGGCGGCCGGAATCGGCGAAATACGGCGGCGGGAGGGCGCGACTCCGACGAGCTTTTTCTTCGGCCTGGCGGCGGGATTCGGAGGGGGAGCAGAGGGGAAACGGAGAGGGGTGAGAGGGCTTCCAAGGGGTGGGGCCGGCGAGGCAATTGGTGCCCTTAATCGGCCGCAATCAAGATGGGAGAGGATCGGGAGAAACGGCCATGGACGAGCTTTGAAGACGATGACGTCATCATGACGTCATCAAATTTTCTTTTTCTTTATTTTTCTGTTTTCTTTATAACTTTTGATTTAGGCCTCCAAATCAAGTCAAATAAATTTGTAAAAATTTGTAAAATTCCAAATAGTCAAAATAGACATTTAGGAACAATTTTGGCCAAAACAAAATTACCAAAATACCCTTTTGATCAAATATGCCATATATGGCTAATTGGGAATTTTCTAAATTAGGGTTTATAAATATCCCAAAATATTTAATTAAAAACCAGAGGATAATATGAGTAATATCATTCAAAATGATAACTCGTTTTCATATTAAAATAATTTAAGATAAACATTTTTGTAAAACAAAGCTTGGAAAAGTATTTAAATTATTTCCACAAATGAAATAGGGTTTATAATATCCCCATATTATTTATTTTAAAACAATCAACCAAAGGGGAAATACTATTTGAAAACCCCATTTAAATATTTTATTTCAAAACTTTAAAGTTGAGATTGGAAGATAAAGGAATATTTAATTTAAAATATATCTTTGAAGATGTCAAAACAATCTTCTATAAAAGCTTTTCTTGATTTTTGGAGACTTTATTTAATTATTAATAAAAGTTTTAAATTTTTGTGATTTTTAAAACATTCCAAAAATTGGGATGTTACAACCTACCCCCCTTAAAGGAATCTCGTCCCCGAGATTCGGAGAGGCTAGAAAGAAAGATGGTCTGGGACAATTAGGTTTAGGCAACTGGGTGGGCTACCACCCTTAAAAGAAACTTTTGTAAGCAGTCTTGAACTCTTGATTTCAAGCTGGGCGCACATCGGGCGATCATGAATCCTTGCTGGATCAACTTTTATCTTTGACAGTTTGAGTTATGCTTCATCCTCTCTATATATGGATATAACATGTACCAGCTCTTCATAAGCATTTGGTGATTATATTCATCCTTGGTTGATACTTTGAAATCCATATAGCGTAAGCTTCACTTCCAATAGGTGGGTGTCTCTTCAAGATGGTTTGAACTATTATGTCTTCCATCCATGTGATGTCTTCGACAATCTTCTTTCTCTAGGTTGGCATCCTTTACTGCAAAACAAAGCGTCATTTCTAACGAAACTCTAATGGTAGGTCAAAACTTCATTGTTGGATCTCTTCTTCTTCACGAGAGTTGTGGTTTATCCTCACCGAATATCTTACGTTTCGGCAACTTTTGCCTCACATAGGGTTATAATATATTATCCTCCTACAGACCAGGCTTATCAACGTCGTCTCTCTTATAGGTATGTCACTCAGATTTATCAATCCAAATAGTGAGGGAATAACATGAGTAGTAGGAATGGTGATCAGTCCATCCTGCCACCCGTATCATTTACTCAATATGTAGATAGGTAAATCACGTAAACTATCTCTCGGGCAGCCTCACTTGTCTAACAGAAAATTTCCCATCTGCAAGACAACCTGAACTAAACTATCGCTCCTTTAAAACTATTGGGTTGCGTAAGCTCCTGCACACGTTAGCTCACAAGCTAAAGCTTGTTTTGTGATTCTTCTCCTTGGAAAATATGTCTTCACATCATCTTAGCTTGTCCATTTTCAGTGTCATGTCTTCATCCCTGATATGACGAACAGGCTTCACAACAATAGCTATTGTTTCGTTTAAGTTTTGCAATAAGATAGTCGATACTAGTTCATTCATCCTCATATATTGTTGTTCTTACATTGACATTACACCACTCTTACATCATATTACTTATTCTTCACTTGCATATAATTATCGGCATTTATTACATCCTCAGAACATTTCCATTCACTCTGGTCCTTCTTCTTGGCTAAACTCCTCATGAAGTCTCAGTTGGTGTCTTCGTTTCTTGCTCACACTGATGTCTGATCCGCTTCCTGTCTGGTTGTAGTGAGGGTGACCACTTTACTGGCATGATCTATCTGACCTTCATATCTGGACATCCAGTCCTTGCTATGATTATATCAAAGCTTGCAAGTCTAGCACAAACAACTCGCTTGGAAACTTGTGTGTCTCAATTTCCAAGGTCATATTTTGGCATACCGCGTTGCTGGTCTCTTCCCTTCGTAGAGCTTACTCTGATGGGTCTTCTAATCCCTTGATAGGATATCTTATTTTTACTCACAAGTCTTTTGATATGAATGAATGTGTAGCCTCAGCATCGAAAAGTACTAGTGCAGAACATGAGTTGATCAACCAATTCCTCAATAAATGGGTTTTGGTCTCTTGAGAACTCTCTCCATGTTTATAGAGAACACATGTCCCTTCGGAATGAGTTGGCTTGGTCCCAATATAATCTTCTTTCTGGACAGTCCCAAGAATAGTGTCCCATTTTCTTGCATTTGAAACACTCCACCTGGCTGATGTCCTTCCTGTTGGGTTTGGGGGGTGGCGATTCTGACTACTGTTTTCTCCATAAGGTGCTCATTTCCGAGGTCATAAACCTCTTCAGTATGGACGGGGCTGTGGTGTCCATGGTTGCTGTGGTGATCAATTTCTCCATGAAAGTCGTGTCTATGAATATTATGACAAATGGTGGTTATTGTCTCCATGATAGTTGAACTCAAAATGATTACGTTCATCATCTGAAAGTGTGCAATTCCTGCTGTGATTCTGAGTGATGCTCTTCCACATTATGCTTTCGCTTCTTGTTCGCAACTTGCTTCAGTTGCTCTCCAAGGTTAATCGCTTGGTCAACCAGTGACTGGTAGTTTGGGGTATATGCACTGTCAATAGAATGGATAGTTCGTCATTCAGACCATTTAGAAACCTTTCTTTCCTCTTAGTATCTGTATCAACATCATCCGGTGCGTAGCGCGACAGATTATTGAACTCATTCATGTATTCTATTATGTTCGGTCATCTTGTCGAAGATCGAGAAATTCTTCCCTCTTCAGCTTCATCACTCCTGATGAAACATGTGCAGTACGGAATCCTTTTTGAATAAATCCCATGTCATCTCTTCAATGGGGTAAGTGATCTGGTAGCTGTCCCACCAGTCTGCTGCAGGTCCTTCTAATAGGTGTGCCGCGAATCTAACCTTCTCAGCATCTGTGCATCCGATGGTCACCAAATCCTTATTCACTGATCGTAGCCAATCGTCGGCCAAAATAGGTTCTGCAGATCTTGAGAACTTTTCAGGTCGAAGCTTTAAGAATAGGATCAACATATCCACTTGAGTGGAGGTGGTGCTAGAATGTCATTGTGGTCTTCCTGGTTGTGGGTCATCAACTGATCAACTGTTTCGGTGCATCTCGTAACTCTTGTAGTTGTAGGGCATCACGGGTTGTTGGGATTTGGATGGGACATCTGTTTAGTTTAGCATGGAATGAGTAGAGATAGAAAGATAATAAGGGAAGTATTAATACCAAGACACAGAAGATCAAAACAAATCATCTTACAAACATCTAGCAAGCATCAAACAACAGTAAAACCAATAGAGATAAAAAGAACTCCTCCACTTAATTTTCGAAATTATAGTTTGGATAACAAACAAACACAACAAGGTTTTTCAAAATAGACACGATAGTACTGCCATACCACAATTTGGTAAGTCAATACAATATTACTATAACGCTATTCGGGTAAAATGGTGGTCTAGTCTATCTCTTCCTTCAATGCTTCAAGATTCTCTTCTATTTCTTTGAGTTCGTCGATGTACTTCTAGATGTTGTGAAGTCAAAATTTGAAGTCTTCGATCAAGGCACTTGATGGCTTCTCATAATTGTCACGTTGATCTTCAACGTCTTCGGAAACATCTGAGTTATGGTCATCTATAAATAGGATAAGATAATTTAGAAAGCAATTAGTTGAGAAGGTTACAAGAAGGATATTAGGAAAGATTTGGACAAGAAAAATAACTTTTGTTCCTATGGTCATTCTTTTTTCTAATCCAAACCTAAGGTTTTCGAGCCTACAGGCAACATTACGCTCTGATACCATCTGTAGCGCCCTTGCTTAGAAAAGCAATGACACATCGTGAAATATGCTATTCCCTGGATCGAGTATGGATAGCAATTCACAAATAGATGTAATACCATGCATCAATGTCAAATAATTATTACATCGCGAGATCCATAAATAAAATATTCTTTACAAATTGCATAGCCAAAGGCTAGCTTGAATGCAAAGTTTGCAGCGGAAACATAAGTAGCACAGAGAGCTTCATCATCTTCATGTGCCACTGGCATACATGTTGGTTGCAAGCTCGAAAGGTAGACGTCCTCACTCGTCATCGTAATAACCTGCAACATTAACGTTGCAGCCCAGGGAATTTGGGTCAATACCTTGTGACAGGCCGGCAAGTGATACTTTGGTGGAATATAAAATGGCAAGACTAATACTACATGCTTTGGCTGGTGGGTTGAAGGCTATTGCATAAAGCCAATTTTGTCCTACTTTTCAAAACATTTTCTCAACTTTCAATATGAGAACACCCATGGAACGCATCCAGGTCTCATATACCGAGTTCACCCATCAAATTTTATTATGAAATTGGAATGAGGAGATTTTCCATCGACATCCTTGTCCAGCTGCTCAGAATTGTCCGTAACCGGGGACACGGCTATGATCATAGTTTTACACTCTCGAGAGGTTGTGCACTTTCACCACGAGACTTCATCAACCCCATTCTGTCCTTGACCTTCTTGAAGTGAAAAGGAAAGGTGAAGATGAAGACGAGACCTTTGGGAAACAGTCCCCTGTTCGTCAGACAGACCCATACAAGACATTCATCCGCTGAGAACTGTCGGAATCAGGTTCCTAGAACTTACTTAGTCAAGGCAGAGCCATAATACCAAGTGGCTGCACTGGAAGCAATCTAAACTTGGAGTGACTTAAATCTCTTTGTTCCGGGTGGCCGTTCACAGTGCACGTACTCAGTTAAAACCATGGAAATGGCCCTGAGCAGCCACTCAACTTTGACCACCAATAGAGCAAAACCAATNACCAAGTGAATGGGTTCCTAAATCAACAGGAATAAGGGTGATATACTAACAGGTCTGCATAGCAATATAGTAGTACACCTATCATGCATACTACTGAAATAGTCTACCATGCAAATATAATAAAATAGTAGGTCTTTCATGAAAGGGTGTATGCACTTGCCTTTTGGAACTTGTCGTTGCTCACACACTCTTTTTCAACGTAGCTCATAGCTCTCCGTTCAATCTATACAATACAAACATATGGCAATAAGCAACAATACAACAATCCAAGGAAACAAACATAACAACAAACATGGATAGAAACAAACATATCTAAGTTGGTGGTCCAAGCTTCAATACATGATCCCATATGCAAAAAGAATCAATGCATTTAGGTTTGGGGTTTGCCATTTGGGTCAGGGGTTGGTCTGAAATCAAATTTGAACATTTCAAATTTGAATAGGTTGAAGGGTTGTTTCAAAGGTTGTAGGGATTGGTCTTGATCAAATTGATCACACAAAAGAGTTGGTCAAAAGAGTTTTAAAAACATTATGAAACTGCGGTTTGCAAAACATTAACATTTAAATGGCCTTTGGCACACTTTCAATGTTTATGTTTGAAAGGTGGTAGCTAGGCCTGGTTTTGGTCTCTCTGGATAGAGGGCTTCTAAACAAAGCTACTGGAATTGGATTCACTCAAAAATACATTTTTAAACTAAAGTTATGTCAAATTTACTCAAACTCCTCATTTGAAATTTGAAAAATATAAATTAGACAAAACAGAAAAACTAATACAGCCAAAAGATTCTAATTTTCCTAAGGTTTCCAAAAGGTATTATTTGTCTAATTTGGCCAAACAGAGAAAAAGATATGAAGGTTTGAAGTTGCAGGGTCTATTCTGCAAAAAGGCCATTTTAAATCTATTCGGAAAAATCCCAGAAAAAGGCTGGCCACGCGGCGCGGTGTGATTGGTCGGGCTTGGCTTGAGCCGGGCTTTGAGCCGCGGCTACGGCTCGGCTAAGCCGTACCGGTTCGGTCGGCTTGGCTCGATCGTTTCCGATCGTTGGATCGGGATCAGACGGTTCAGGAGCTAGGGTTTACCCTGGCGGCGCGGTCACCGGCGATGGGCGGGGATGACGGCGGCGCGGCGGCTCGGTCGTGGATGATTTGCTCACTCCGGAGCTACCCCGTGCTTGGGACGATGATGACGGCGTTCAGTGCGGCGAGGCGAGCACGATGGGGTAGACGGTGTCGTCAAAATCGTCCAGTGGTGGCGGTGGGACGCGGACGGAGGCTTGCGGCGCACCGGTGAGCTTCGGTCGACCTCCTCCTCGTCGATTTGCTGCACCTGGGAGGGTAAGAAAGGCATCACGAGGTGCGCGAGAAAGAGGGGAATAAAGATAGGCCAAAAGGGGGCGGCGGAAACCTTTGGCTTCGCCGAAATCAACCTCGAACGGTGGCGGCCGAGCACAACTCCGGCGAGCGATTTTAGCGGCCTGGGGGCACGATTTGGGAGGGGGACAAGAGGGCAAAGAGAGAGGGTGTCGTGGGCTTCAAGGGGGGGAGGGTTCGGTGTGTCGATCCATGCCCCGAAACGCTCGCAATCAACACGAGAAAAATCGAGTTGAAACGGCCGCGGATGAGCTTTGAAGACGATGACGTCATCGTGACGTCAGCAAATTTCTTTTTCTTTATTCTGTTTTCTAATTTTACATAGGCCTCCAAATCAAGTCAAAAAAAGTATAAAAAAATTTGTATAATTCCCAATATTCAAAATAGACATTTAGGAAATGTTTTTGGTCAAAACAAAATTACCAAAATATCCTTTGGTCAAATTTGCCTTATATGGCTTTGGGAAATTTGCCAAATTAGGGTTAAATATCCCAAAATATTTAATTAAAAACCAGAGGAATAAGATGAGTAATATCATTCAAAATGATAACTCATTTTTATATTTAAAGATAGTTTAAGATATCATCTTTTATAAAACAAGTATTGGAAAGATGTTTAAATCATTTTCTCAAAAATTTAGGGTTTATATATCCCCATGTTATTTATTTGAAATAATAAACCAAAAGGGAAAATACTATTTGAAAACCCCATTTAAAGTTTTTATTTCCAAGACTTTAAATGTTGAGATTGGAAGAAGGAGCAATTAAATTTAAAATATAACCTTGAAGATGTCAAAACAATCTTCTATAAAAGCTTTCTTGATTTTTGGAGACTTTATTAATTATTAATAAAAGTTTTAAATTTTTGTGATTTTTAAAACATTCCAAAATTGGGATGTTACAAACCTACCACCCTTAAAGGAATCTCGTCCCCGAGATTCGGAGAGGCTAGAAAGAAAGATGGGTTTCTGGGACAACTAGGTTTCAGACAATGGGTGGGCTACCACCCTTAAAAGAAACTTTTGTAGGCAGTCTTGAACTCTTTCCTTCGGGCTAGGGTCCATCGGGTTAGTCTTTAGGGCTCACTGGAGTCAACTATATCTTACACTCATGAAGTGCTCCATATCCAATAGGTGGGTGTCTCTTTAGATAACTTCGGATACTATTCTCTTTAATATGGCTTGACATATTACATCCTCATCCATGTGATGTCTCCGGAAATATTTCTTCTCTAGGCTGGCATCCTTCACTTCAAACAAAGCGTCAATTCTAACGAAACTCTCATGGTAGGTCAAAACTTTCATTGTTGGATCTCTTCTTCTTCACGAGAGTTGTGGTTTATCCTCACCGAATATCTTACGTTTCGGCAACTTTTGCCTCACATAGGGTTATAATATATTATCCTCCTATGGATCAGGCTTATCAACGTCGTCTCTCTTATAGGTATGTCACTCAGATTTATAATCCAAATAGTGAAGGGAATAACATGAGTAGTAGGAATGGTGATCAGTCCATCCTGCACCCGTCATTTCCTCAATATGTAGATAGGTAAATCACGTAAACTATCTCTCGGGCATCCTCACTTGTCTAACAGAAAGTTTCCCATCTGCAAGACAACCTGAACTATCGCTCCTTCAAACTATGGGGTTACGAAAACTCCTATACAGGTTAGCTCACAAGCTAAACTTTTCTGTTATCCTTCTCCTTAGGGGAAGAACACGCTTTCCATGTCGTCTTAGCTTGTCCATTTCTGTGTCATGTCTTCATCCCTGATATGATGAACAGGCTTCGCAACAATATTTTTTTTTTGCTTTGTCTAAGTTTTGGCATAAGATAGTCGATACAAGTTTCACACATCGTCATTAATATGGTTATTACTTCGACATTACACACCTCTTACATCACAATACTTATTCTTCCACTTACATATACTAGTGCATTTATTACATCCTCAGAACATTTCCATTTACCCTTGTCCTTCTTCCTGGCTAGACTCCTCATGAAAACTCAGTTGGTTTTTGGCTTCTTGATTTAAACTGATATCTGATCCCTGCTCTTTCCGGTGTGGTGAGTGTGACAGCTTTACTAGCATGATCTATCTGACCTTCATACCTGGACATCCTAGTCCTTGCCTATGATTATATCCAACCCTTGCAAGTCTAGCACAAACAACTCGCTTGGAAACTTGGTGTGTCTCAATTTCCAAGGTCATGTTTTGGCATACCGCGTTTGCTGGTCTCTTCCCTTCTGTAGAGCTTACTCTGATGGGTCTTCTAATCCCTTGATAGGATACCTTATTTTTACTCACAAAGTCTTTTGATATGAATGAGTGTGTAGCCTCAGCATCGAAAAGTACTCGTGCAGAACATGAGTTGATCAACAATTCTTCAATAACTGGGTTTGGTCTCTTGAGAACTCTCTCACTGTTTATAGAGAACACATGTCCCTTTCGGAATTGAGTTGGCTTGGTACCAATACTAATCTTCTTTTGTGGACAGTCCCAAGAATAGTGTCCCATTTCTTGCATTTGCAACACTCCACCTGACTGAGGTCTTCCTATTGGGTTTGGGGTGGGTGTTCTGACTACTGTTTTCTCCCATAAGGTGCTCATTTCCGAGATCATAAACCTCTTCAGTATGGACGGGGCTGTGGTGTCCATGGTTGATGTGGTGATCATTTCTCCATGAAAGTCGTGTCTATGAATATTAATGACAATGGTGGTTATTGTCTCCATGATAGTTGAACTCAAAATGATTACGTTCATCAATCTGAAGTGTGCAATTCCTGCTTGTGATTCCGAGTGATGCTCTTCCACATTATGCTTTCGCTTCTTGTTCGCAACTGCTTCAGTTTGCTCTCCAAGGTTATCGCTT
Source organism: Puccinellia tenuiflora (assembly GCA_012064385.1). NCBI lineage: Eukaryota > Viridiplantae > Streptophyta > Magnoliopsida > Poales > Poaceae > Puccinellia > Puccinellia tenuiflora. The sequence goes on from QRDG01001973.1 coordinate 345,860, forward strand.
GGTCAACCAGTGACTGGTAGTTAGGGGTATAGGCAACTGTCAATAGAATGGATAAGTTCGTCATTCAGACCATTCCAGAACCTTTCTTTCCTCTTAATATCTGTATCAACATCAATTCGGTGCGTAGCGCGACAGGTTATTGAACTCATTCAGTATTCTATTATGTTTCGGTCGTCTTGTCGAAGATCGAGAAATTCTTCCCTCTTCAGCTTCATCACTCCTGATGAAACATGTGCAGTACGGAATCCTTTTTGAAATAAATCCCATGTCATCTCTTCAATGGGGTTAAGTGATCTGGTAGTTGTCCCACCAGTCTGCTGCAGGTCCTTCTAATAGGTGTGCCGCGAATCTAACCTTCTCAGCATCTGTGTATCCGATGGTCACCAAATCTTTATTCACTGATCGTAGCCAATCGTCGGCCAAAATAGGTTCTGCAGCTCTTGAGAACTTTTCCGGTCGAAGCTTTAAGAATCTGATCAACATATCCACTTGAGATGGAGGTGGTGCTGGAATGTTCTTGTTATCTTCTAGGTTTTGTGTCATCAGCTGATTCATCTGATTTTGTGCATCTAGTAACTCTGTAGTGTAGGCATCACCGGGTTGTTGGGATTTGGCTGGGACATCTGTTTAGTTTAGCATGGATGAGTAGAGATAGAAAGATACTAAGGGAAGTATTAATACCCATACACAACAGATCAAGACAATTCATCTTACAAACAACATCTAGCAAGCATCAATCCACAGTAAAACAACCAATAGAGATAAAAAAAACAACTCCTCCTACTTTATTTTCGAAATTATAGTTTGGATAACAAACAAACACAACAGGGTTTTTCAAAATAGACACGATAGTACTGCCATACCACAATTTGGTAAGTCAATACAATATTACGATAACGTTATTCTAATAAAATGGTGGTCTAGTCATTCTCTTCCTTCAATGCTTCCAGATTCCCTTCTATTTCCTTGAGTTCGTCGAGGTACTTCTGGATGTTGTGAAGTCAAAATTTGAAGTCTTCGATCAAGGCGCTTGATGGCTTCTCACACTTGTCACGTTGATCTTCAACGTCTTCGGAAACATCTGAGTTATGGTCATCTATAAATAGGATAAGATAATTTAGAAAGCAATTAGTTGAGAAGGTTACAAGAAGATATTAGGGAAGATCTGGACAAGAAGAAAATAACTTTTGTTCCTATGGTCATTCTTATTTCTAATCCAAACCTAAGGTTTCGAGCCTACAGGCAACATTACGCTCTGATACCATCTGTAGCGCCCTCGCTTAGAAAAGCAATAACACATCGTGAAATATGCTATTCCCTGGATCGAGTATGGATAGCAATTCACAAATAGATGTAATACCATGCATCAATGTCAAATAAATATTACATCGCGAGATCCATAAATAAAATATTCTTTACAATTTGCATAGCCAAGGGCTAGCGTGAATGTAAAGTTTGACAGCGGAAACATAAGTAGCACAGAGAGCTTCATCATCTTCATGTGCCACTGGCATACATGTTGGTTGCAAGCTCGAAAAGTAGACGTCCTCACTCATCATCGTAAAAACCTGCAACATTAACGTTGCAGCCCAGGGAATTTGGGTCAATACCTTGTAACAGGCCGGCAAGTGAATACTATGGTGGATTATAAAATGGCAAGACTAAAACTACATGCTTATATGGCTGGTGGAGTTCAAGGCTATTGCGTAAAGCAAATTTTGTCCTACTTTTCATAAACATTGTATTCTCAACTTTTCAATATGAGACACACCCATGGAACGCATCCAAGGTCTCATATACCCGAGTTCACCCATCAAATTTTATTATGAAATTGGAATGAGGAGATTTTCCATCGACATCCTTGTCCAGCTGCTCAGAATTGTCCGTAACCGGGGACACGGCTATGATCATAGTTTTACACTCTCGAGAGGTTGTGCACTTTCACCCACGAGACTTCATCAACCCATTCTGACCTTGACCTTCTTGAAGTGAAAAGGAAAGGTGAAGATGAAGACGAGACCTTTGGGAAACAGTCCCCTGTTCCTCAGACAGACCCATACAAGACATTCATCCGCTGAGAACTGTCGGAATCAGGTTCCTAGAACTTACTTAGTCAAGGCAGAGCCATAATACCAAGTGGCTGCACTGGAAGCAATCTAAACTTGGAGTGACTTAAATCTCTTTGTTCCTGGGTGGCCGTTCACAAGTGCACGTACTCAGTTAAAACCATGGAAATGGCCCTGAGCAGCCACTCAACTTTGACCACCAATAGAGCAAAACCAATTGCCACCCAGGTAGTTCATTAACTTAGTAGAGTTTTTATCCTTTCGTACTACAATAAAACATTTCAGCACAGCAGTTCTAACTTCTACCAAGTGAATGGGTTCCTAAATCAACAGGAATAAAGGGTGATATACTAAACAGGTCTGCATAGCAATATAGTAGTACACCTATCATGCATACTACTGAAATAGTCTACCATGCAAATATAATAAAATAGTAGGTCTTTCATGAAAGGGTGTATCCACTTGCCTTTGAAAGGTGTCGTTGCTCACTCACTCTTATCGACGTAACTAGCTCGTAGCTCTCCGTTCGATCTATACAATAACAGAAACAACATAAATAACAATACAACATTCAAATGAAACAAACATGAGAACAAACATAGATAGCAGCAAGGAATACTAGGTTGATGGTCCAAGTTTCAATACATGATCCCATATGCAAAAAGAATCAATGCATTAGGTTTGGGGTTTGCCATTTGGGTCAGGGGTTGGTCTCAAATCAAAAAAAATGAATAGGTTGAAGGGTTGTTTCAAAGGTTGTAGGGATTGGTCTTGATCAAAGTGATCACACAAAGGAGTTGGTCAAAAGAGCTTTAAAACATTTCGAAACTATGGTTTGCAAAACATTAACATTTAAATGGCCTTTGGCACACTTTCAATGTTTATGTTTGAAAAGGTGGTAGCTAGGCCTGGTTTTGGTCTCTCTGGACAGAGGGCTTCTAAACAAAGCTACTGGAATTGGATTCACTCAAAAATACATTTTTAAACTAAAGTTATGTCAAATTTACTCAAACTCCTCATTTGAAATTTGAATAAATATAAATTAGACAAAACAGAAAACTAATACAGCCAAAAGATTCTAATTTTCCTAAGGTTTCCAAAAAGGTATTATTTGTCTAATTTGGCCAAACAGAGAAAAGATATGAAGGTTTGAAGTTGCAGGGTCTATTCTGCAAAAAGGCCATTTAATTCTAATTCAGGAAATAAAATTCCAGAAAGGACTGGCTTGGCTCGGCTCGGCTTTGGCTCTGGCTCGGGCTCGGCTCGGCACGGCTCGGCTGGATCTAATCCCGGCCGTTGAATCGGGATCGGGTGGTCCAGGTGCTAGGGTTTACCCTGGCGGCGCGGTGGTCGCCGGAGACGGCTCGGACGGCGGCGGCGGCTCCGGTCGTGGATGTTGCCGTCGCTCCGGTGGTCCCCGGAGACGATGGAGTCGTCGACAGGGTGCGGCGCGTCGCGGCGGAGACGAATATGGTGACGGAGGCGGGCTTCCCTTCCTGGGACGGCGGTGCGATGCGGCCGGAGTTGTGCGGGACGGCGACGCAGCGGCTCGGGAGTCGATGCTCCGGTCGCTCCGGTGCTTCTTCCGGCTTGGGGAGGTTTCGACAACGTGCGGCTCGACAAGGCGGAGTCTATGGAGGTGACGGCCGCGTCCTTCGCTTCCTGGTACGGTGACAGCGTGCGGCTGGAGTTGTCGTGGGCACCGGCGAGCTCGGGTCGAAGGCGTGCTCGTCGTTCTGCTGCTCTAAAAATCGAGCAAGGGAATTAGGAGATGCGCTAGAGTAAGGGGAAGAGAGGAGGCAGGGGTTCGGTGGCTGGGGCTCACCGGGGTGGCCGGAATCAAAGAAACACGGTGGCGGCCGAGGCGGACTCCGGCGAGCAAAAATGGCGGCCTGGCGGCACGATTCGATGGGGAAGGAGAGGGGAAAGAAAGAGGTGGTCCTGGGCTTCAAGGTGGAGGGATAGGGGAGGTCAGGGGTGGCTTCAATCGCGAGCAATCAAGGAGGAGAAATCGGAAGAAACTGTCGTCGACGGGGTTGATGAGGATGACGTCACAGTGACGTCATTAAATTTTTATTTTCTTTATTTTTCTGTTTTCTTTTATAATTTTACATTTAGGCCTCCAAATCAAGTCAAATAAATTTGTAAAATTTTGTAAAATTCCAAATATTCAAAATAAACATTTAGGAACTATTTTTGGTCAAAACAAAAATACCAAAATACCCTTTTGGTCAAAATTGCCTTATATGGCTATTTGGTGATTTTCCAAATTAGGGTTTATAAATATCTCAAAATATTTAAATAAAAACCAGAGGATAATATGAGTAATATCATTCAAAATGATAACTCATTTTCATATAAAAATAATTTAGGATAAACATTTTTATAAAACAAAGCTTGGAAGAGTATTTAAATTATTTCCACAAATGAAATAGGGTTTATAATATCCCCATATTATTTATTTTAAAACAATAAACCAAAGGGGAAAATACTATTTGAAAACCCCATTTAAATATTTTATTTCCAAGACTTTAAAATTGAGATAGGAAGATAAAGGAATATTTAATTTAAAATATAACTTTGAAGATGTCAAAACAATTTTCTATAAAAGCTTTTCTTGATTTTTGGAGACTTTATTTAATTATTAATAAAAGTTTTAAATTTTTGTGATTTTTACAACATTCCAAAATTTGGGATGTTACAGCGTAACGCGAGTCGGGCGAGCCAAAGCCGTCACAAGGAAGAACCAAGACAAGAAAAGTCGGTTGCTAATCCACCATCAGCCAATGATGTTCGAAGCCTAATCGAGGAGAGGAAGTCGGCCAGAGATGCCCAGTACCTCGGCCCCAAGTGTTTTGGCAGAACAATCAGAGAGCAAATACTGCCTCCCACTTTGTCGAACGTAACAAAGATGGTTGAGAAGTACAGTGGTACGGCTAATCCTGAGACCTGGCTCTCAGATTACATCAGTGCCTGTGACATATATCAAGGCAGTGCCGACTCCGCAGTGCGATTTTTGCCCCTGATGTTAACCGGGACGGCACGCATGTGGATTGAAGGTTTGCCGGAAAGGACAGTTCATACCTGGGGTGACATGAAGCGTGTCTTTATACAGCACTTCCAGGGCACATATAAGCGCCCAAAGTCGATTTTCGACTTACAGCAGTGCGTGCAGCAAAAGAACGAGTCTAGCCGTGAGTTCGTCTCACGATGGAGTGAAATTAAGAACGCTTGTGAAGGCGTCTCAGAAACTCAGGCGATCCATGCTTTCAAGCAATCTCTAAGGAAAGGGACGACTTTTCGCTTCATGATCTACAGCGACGAATCGGAAACTTTGGGGGGCTTACTCGCTTGTGCAAACAAGTATGCCGCTGCTGATGATGACAACAGGGAGGATGCCGAAAACCGCCGACGCGAGTCCGAGAAAAAGAAGATTGAAGACCAAGCCGGCCCTTCTCATGAAGTCGTTGCCGCCTTGGGAAAGGGTGGTTCGAGCAATGGCAAGTGGCAGGGCAAGAAGCCAGCAAATAACCAATCCTCCCGGCCTCCAACGGTGAAGTATGACGACATTAAGCACAACCCCTGTGTTCATCATCTCAGGCCTGATGGGACGAGTTCCCACACAATCCAGCAATGTCACATCAATCGGGACATCGCCAAGGACCCCAAAGCCGGCAAGTCAAGGAACAAGCGCAAGTCTAGGAAAGACGACAAAGAGAAGGAGGAAGCTGCTTTAGAGTCGGATGACGCGGCCTCCAAAGAAAAAGGCAGCAAATTCCCTAAGCATGCCGAAAGTCTCATCGTCAACCTGGCAACAGATTCCTCTCGCAAGGAAAAGGCGGCTTGGTGAGAACTCAATGCTACGGTGCCCGCAGTTCCTCAATATCTGGATTGGTCCGACACTCCCATCACATGGGATCGAAGCGATCATCCGGACAGAGTTCCTGCAAAGCGCACCTACGCTTTAGTCGTCAGCCCTATAGTCGACAAATACAAGTTGACAAAGGTGCTCATGGATGGTGGCAGCAGTATCAACATACTTTATGCCGCAACGTTGAAAAGGATGCGTCTCTCCGAGTCACAACTCACCCACAGCACTGTGAAGTTTCATGGGATTGTGCCGGGACGACAAGCCTCTTCGATGGGGCAAATCACCCTGAAGGTCACCTTTGGTGAAGCTGATAATTTTCAGACTGAGAACTTCTCTTTTGAGGTGGTGCCCTTTAAAAGTGCATATCATGCAATCTTTGGACGTCCGGCTTTCGCCAAGTTTATGGCCCGGCCCTGCTACATCTATAGCAAGCTGAAAATGTCGGGACCCAATGGGATCATCACAGTCAAAGGAGACTACAAGAAAGCCAAGGAGTGCGAGGCCTCTAATGCCGTCCATGCTGAACAAGAAATCTGCAGGGAAGAGTTGGAGGATCTCAAGAAAACAATTGGTCCCAATGAGATGCCGGCGACAGAAAAGCCGTCCTCTAAGGTTGATTCAAGCTTCAAGCCAAAGGATGACACCAAGAAAATCAAGCTCTCAAAGGATGATCCGACAAAGGAGGCCATCATCGGTGCCGGTCTCGACGACAAATAGGAAGGCGAGCTCGTCAAGTTTCTCCGTGAGAACCGGGACATATTTGCCTGGTCACCATCCGACATGCCAGGTGTCCCGAGGAAACTTGCCGAGCACTCCCTAAAAGTCAATAAGGACGCAAAGCCGGTCAAACAAGGCCTTCGCCAGCTCGGAACTGAGAAGCGCAAGGCAGTTGGAAAGGAGATCCTAAGGCTCACCGCCGCCAAATTCATTCGTGAAGTTGTCCACACTGATTGGTTGGCAAATCCCGTGCTAGTCCCAAAGAAGAACACCTCTGAGCTACGTATGTGCATTGACTTCACCGGCTTAAACAAAGCCTGTCCTAAAGATCCGTTCGCCTTACCGCGTATCGATCAGGTCATTGACTCAACTGCTGGCTCAGAGATGCTATGTTTTTTGGATGCTTATTCGGGTTACCATCAGCTTAAGATGAAGGAGTCAGATCAAATTAATACGTCCTTCACCACACCATATGGCAATTACTGCTATGTCACAATGCCTTTCGGCTTAAAGAACGCCGGTGCCACTTACCAAAGGTGTATGCAGCGGTGTTTGGACAAGCAGATTGGCCGCAATGTTCACGTCTACGTCGATGACATAGCGGTCATGTCGAAGAAGCGAGGCGATCTTATCGCCGATCCGTCGGAAACCTTTGCAAATCTAAGGGAGTACCAGATGAAGCTTAATCTAGCAAAATGCATCTTCGGAGTACCCGCAGGCAAGCTTCTGGGCTTCATTGTTTCCCAAAGAGGAATTGAAGTTAACCCAGGAAAGATAAAGGCGATTCAGAATATCGAAAGACCGTCTTGTCTAAAGGACATACAACGGCTTATGGGTTCCGCCGTGCCTGTAAGCCGATTCATTAGCCGGCTTGGCAACAAAGCATTGCCATTATACAAGCTCCTCAAGAAGTCGGACAGTTTTGTTTAGACAGAAGAAGCAGAGGCAGCTTTGGCTCAGCTGAAGTATACATTGACACATGCTCCAATCCTAGCAGCTCCAAGGGAAAAAGAGTCGCTTCTCCTCTACTTGTCGGCCACGAATTTCATGATAAGTGCCGTCATTGTAGTGGAGCGCCTGGAGGAAGGGAAGCAATGGCCGGATCAGCGCCCCGTCTATTTCATTAGCGAGGTGTTCTCAGATTCAAAGAAATGCTACCCACACTACCAGAAGTTAGCCTATGGTGTATTCTTTGCCGCCAGGAAATTACGGCATTACTTCTAGGATCACACAATCACGGTGGTCAGCAAGGCTCCACTAAGAGAATTCATCAATAATGCCGACGCAACGGTCGAGTCGCCAAATGGGGCATCGAGTTAGCAGCTTTCGACATCCAGTACAAGCCGAGGACCGCCATCAAGTCTCAGGTTCTAGCCGACTTCGTTGCAGATTGGACAGAGGCGATGGAAAGCACACCTTTGCCGGATTCTCAGTACTGGATAATGCACTTCGATGTCTCAAAGATGAAGGAAGGCTCGGGGGCTGGAGTAGTACGAAAATCGCCTAAGGGTGATAAGCTCAGTTATGTCCTCCGAATCCACTTCAACGCCACCAACAATGTAGCAGAGTATGAGGCTCTCCTCCACGGCCTTCACATGGCTAAGGAGTTGGGAGTATAGCGCATCCTCTGCTATGGCGACTCGGATCTGGTTGCGCAGCAACTTGATGGATGCTGGGACACGAAAAGTCCCACAATGGCGGCATACAGGAGAACAGTCGATGAATTCGGCCGATGTTTTGCCGGCTTAGAGGTTCGACATATCTCCCGAGATGACAATGAAGCTGCGGATGCCTTGGCCAGAATAGGCTCCAGAAAGAAAGCAGTGCCACCAGACGTATTTCTCCATCACCTTCACAAGCCGTCCATCAAAGGTGGCGACGAAGATTACCCCTTGTCAGCAGAGTCAGTTCAAGTGTGCTTGGTAACCCCAGATTGGACCACGCCTTACATTGATTTCTTGATTAATAAGAAACTGCCCAAAGACGACGAGGTGTTGAGCCGTCAAATTGAGCGCCGAGCAAAGGCATACACGATTATTGACGGACAGCTTTACAAATGGAGCACATCCGGCATCTTCCAAAGATGCGTCTCTCCAGAAGAAGGACGACAAATCCTGGAGGAAATCCACTTCGGCGAATGTGGGCATCACGTGGCGGCTAAGGCATTGGTCGCCAAGGCGTTTAGGCATGGATTCTTCTGGCTAACGGCTAAGGAGGATGCTATCAACATCGTCAAAACTTGTGAACGATGTCAGCGCTACGCAAAGCAGGTTCACTTATCGGCTCAGGAGCTCCGAACGATCCCTATTACTTGGCCGTTTGCGGTCTGGGGGCTCGACATGGTGGGACCTTTCAAGACGGCAAGAGGAGGCTTAACTCACCTGCTGGTGGTGGTCGACAAATTCACAAAGTGGGTGGAGGCAAAACCCATCAAGAAACTCGACGGAGCTACAGCTACAAAGTTCATTGTCGAGATTACAACTCGATTCGGCATACCGCATAGCATTATCACTGACAATGGCACAAACTTTGCCGTCGGTGAGCTATCGAAGTTTTGCAGCCGATCAAAGATCCGACTCGACGTGGCATCGGTGGCACACCCGCAATCCAATGGACAGGTAGAGCGCACTAACGGCATTATTCTGCAAGGTATTAAGCCGAGGCTTGAAACTCCTTTGCATCGAGCGGCCGGCGCTTGGGTTGATGAATTGCCGGCGGTCTTATGGAGTATTCGTACTACCACAAACAGATCAACCGGTTTCACCCCTTTCTTCCTTGTCTATGGTGCAGAAGCAGTGCTCCCATCCGACATGATCCACGATTCGCCTCGAGTCGCAGCCTACGTCGAAGAAGACGCAGAAGAAGCACGTCAAGACGGCTTAGATATCCTCGAAGAAGAAAGAGAGTTAGCTCTCCAAAGATCCGCCATCTATCAACAAGATCTACGTCGCTATCAGAGCCGTAGAGTGCGGAATCGATCTTTTCGAGAAGGCGACTTAGTGCTTCGGCTTGTGCAAAGCCGACAGCACAAATTATCCCCGCCATGGGAAGGACCTTTCGTTATCAGCAAAGTCCTGAAAAATGGGTCATATTATCTCCTCGACTTAAGGGATTCAAATAAAGATCCCAGGAACAAAGGTCGTAAGAGGAAAAGGCATGTAGATGACAACTTAGATGAGACGAAACGTCCGTGGAATATCGCTCAGCTACGTCCTTTTTACACTTAGCAAATTCTATTGTAACCATGTCAATGTGATCATGAAATAAAATTGGCTTCTCTCATGTGAAATTCGAGAATCCGTACCATCTTTTATTTCCCTATGATCTTATTGTTACTATTTGTTTACCCGGAATTGCCTGTGTTGCTCGTTGGTAAACTCTTTCATGTTGAATCCGCCTTAAGGTGATGAAAAAATAACGTTTTGCCAAATAAATGTTTGTCTGCTAGCTTTTTGCGCCGGGTTGCTTCAAAGCGTTTCGGCACCGAAAGGCGGCACTGGTTCTGAGTCTAAACAGATTGGTCATTGCGTACCCTGTTGCTCAACAAGTTAGCTTCGCAATAGGTTTGCCGGCGCTTAAAGGCTATGGTGTCAAGGCCAGAATAAACTGAGGCATAAAAATTGCAAGTTTGCAAATATAAAAGCTGATTAACATACAGCAAAAGGTTTAGTTGTTTCTAGACATATACATTGTTTGGACGGCTTTACAACTTGTCTGTTACATTTTCAGGATGGCCGGCTCAGGGAGCAAATTCAGCTCATGACGATTTGTCCGCCTCTTCATTGTCATCATCTGATTGGACAGGGGTTGGCGGGCACGGCATTTCCTTGAAGATGGTGGTCAAGGAGACCATGTTGGCAATTTTGCTGGCGTAACCGGAGACGGAACGAAGGATCTGCTTGCGATCTTGGTCATCCAGTGGCGTGCCATCCTCCTTTTCAAGAGGGAAGCCGGATGCAACATGCCAGGCTTCCGCCTCCGGGTAGTGCGCCATCATCAAGCCCAGAGCCGTCTTCGCACCTCCGTGAGCGCTGGATCGAAGCCGTTCATCGAAGAATGAAACTGCTTCGGCCAGTTCAGCTTCTAAGCTGGCAAGGTTCGTCGGGGGCTCGGGGTTGCCGGGAAAGAACTTCTCGGTAAGCTCTTTTCCCGAAGAAATAATCTTTGGGATGAGTTCCCCTACTTCCAATATCCGGTCAAGCCGGTTTTCCGCCGTCAGCTCGTGGCCATAACCCGCCGGAGCTGCAAAAAAGGCGAAGTTCAATTATATTTGGCTAAGACAAAAACCAATGAGTTTAAGTTTTTTCAAAACTTACTCAGAAGCTGGCTGTCGATAGCCAGCGATTCGTCGAGGCGCTTGTTAAGCCGATCCTGGACTTCGTTAAGGGCATACTTGTGATTCTGCCTCTCTGTTTCCAGAGTTTGTTCAGCTTTGGCAAGGTTTTTCTTGACCACCTCCAGCTCCACCGCCATTGATTGTTTAAGCTTATTCAGCTCAATGTTTTTGTTGCGGAGCCGGTCGACAATGTCGGTGTTCTCAGCAAGCTCCTTGGCTTTTATAATGGCATCTGCAAGACAAAATGTCAGCAGTGCAAAAATACCCATTATAGAAAGTTATGTTTCGGCATTATTACCTTGGTATTGAACCCGGTCTGCCTCAAGCCCTTCGATGATGGCGTCTTTGTTCGCCAGCTCAGTCTTTAGCTGGCGCATCTCCTGATTTCGCACACCCAAACAATTGATGGTTTCAGCGCCAATTTTTCGGTGGATCTGCGTAAGGAATGGCTAAAAGCCTAAAGCTATATTTACAAGTTAAGGTGGCTACATGATGACATTTCATGGCTAGGGGGCTAAGTGTATGCATGCGCATTAACTCGGATCACTATGTCGGCTAGTTCTAATAACTTAACCCGGCAAAGTGCTCGGGGGCTACTGGGTAAGATATTTACCTGGTAGTGCTCGCGGAGAAGCGTCATGCCGGCCTCAAAGCTATTAGCCAAATAATTCTGCTGATCTTCAAGGATCTCTACGACATCAAAGGTGTCATAGGCCTTAGTGTGATCCGGCTCGTCATCCCGGACAGTTGTTCCCTTCTTCTGGGGAAGCCGAGGTGCCTTCATGAACCGGCTCATGAACTCCGGTTTGATTCGCCCCTCCTCGTCGAAGGCTTCTGCTTTGATTGGCGGAAAGGTTGGGGCATCATTAGCCGGAGCTTCCGCCCTTGGTGAGGAGATTTCTGTCACTTTCCTCGTCATCTCCGTCCACTATGTGGGTGGAATAACCCCGGTTCTCCCAACAGGTGGAGCCGTCACCATGGTGCGGGTGTTCTCCTCTGTGGGATTCGGCTCTGGAACTAGAGGAGTTGGAGGAGGGATGGCAGGAGAGGCTTTCTTCCTTGTGGCAACAGTTTTTATTTTCAAGGGAGCGCCCTTCTTTATCCTGCAAAGGTAAAAGATGAAGTTTAGCAAATCCGGCTTTGCTGCAAAGGAAGGAGGAGTTGTGGTCAGCCGACTTACTTCTTGCTGGGGATGTTGAGCCCAGCGAGAGCATCGTCATCTTCAGACGACTTAGCGCTAATCGTGGTCGACTAGCTCTTCCTCTTCCGGCTCTCTGCGGTTGCCGATGAAAAGGAGATGGACCGTGTGGGCGCCTTGCTGGACGAAGGCTTGCCCGCAGGGCGAATGTCGGAGATTCCAGGAATCTGACATATAACATGTTAGTTCGACAAAAGTAAACCCGAATCTCTCAAAGAATTGAGCTTTGGTTAGTCAAAGTACCTTTGGGGGAGGGGTTGGTTGCCATATACATCGGCAATGATTCTTCATATTGCCAGCCTTCTCCAGGCCGGGCTTTAATAAGCTTGTTGAAGCGAGCCTCAAAGAGGTCTTGCTCCAGGTCTTTCTCATTGATCCCCATGGGATCAGAGATGCCCGTGTACTCGCATAAAAGCCGAGCACGATGTTGGAGTGGCTGGATCCGTCTCTTCATCCAGCAGATTATGGTGTCCTCCCCAGTCAAGGGAGGAGTGCCGGATGTCAATTGTGCAATCCTTGCTTGGAGGGCGGCATGTTCCTCCAGCATTGCACCTGACAGCTTCTTTTTCCATGAGGGCAGCGGCGTGCCGGCTTCGTCTGTGAAAGGGGCAAGCCCCTGCAGCCGGTTTGGCGTCGCCACGTCCTTGCAGTAGAAGAAGGTGGACGCCCATCCCTTTGCCGAATCAACGATTGGCACTTGAGGGTACCAATCGATATCCCGGCGGCAGTTGAAGCTGATAGAGCCGGCGACCAGCAGCTCCTTGTTCACGGTTTGCCTCTTGACTAAGAAGCATCGTTCAAAGAAGTCTATCCTAGGTTTTGTGCCTAAGTAGCCTTCGAAGAGTGCTACAAAGCCGGAGATGTATAGCAAACTATTTGGAGTAATGTTGTGGAGCTGGAGGCCGTAATGCTCTAAGAGCTCTACCAGAAAGGCCGAAGGCGGCAAGGAAAATCCCCTAATGATATGGGAAAAGAGAAGTACCCGTTCGTCATTGATGGGAGTTGGACAAGGGTCGCCGAAGGCGGATCACCAAGTCGGTGTCGACTCAGACGAAGGAAGAATGGCTCCATCGGCTTCCATCCCCTTCAGCTCGACTTCATCCACCACAGAGCAAACCAGTTGTGGGACGGGTTGTTGGCCGGACCCTTGTTGTTGCCGGCTTCCTCTTCTTCCTCCTCCTCGCCGACACTTACGTCTTCGACGGCGGCATCAGCAGCAGCGGCAGCAGAAGCCATTATGGCCGCGGCTTCGGCAGCGGCTTTTGCCAAAGCCACATCATCGCGGCCCCAAGCGGCGGAGGTGTTTGCCGGAGACGAGGGAGGTGCAGATGCAGCGGCGGATGGCTCGGGAGCGGCGGCAGTGGCTGTGGATGCGGAGCTCCCCGTCGGCGGAGCCGGACCGACCGCTGCTGCGTCAATTGCTGGAGAGATAGGGGCGCTCGATGCCATGGAGCTCGTGGGAGAGATGGAGGAGTTGGAGCTCGGGAGAGGAGATGAGATCTGGAGGAGATTTCGGGGCTAGGGTTGCAAATGGCATGAAGGTCGCGGTGGAGACGAAGCGATCACCATTTATAGTGGTGCGCCGAGATGTGTGCAACGGTCAGGAGCCGAGTTTCGCGCCACGTGTCACGGGATCAAGCCGTTGGAGACGTTTCCTTCCCTCGGACACCTCGGTTCCAGCGCAGGAAAAATGGAAACTAGCCCCGCATTCAAAGATGCTCCTCCACTCACACTGCTGGGTCTGACACAGCCGTCAAATCGGTGGACGCGTGTCATTACTCATCCAAGTGCTTTTCGGCATACGAAGCTGGCACAATGATCGACAAAGCTGTTCGACATGATTGCAGGTTTCTGGGAATGCTCCAAGACTGAAGACGGATGATGAATTTCCCGGACAACACATTGCCGGAAGATTGAAGCCAGCCGTTGAAGTACTTGAAGCTTTCCGGGGGCTACTTTTGGGGTTATGCTGGACAGGTGTCCTCGTAGAGGAGACTAAAAGCCAGCATACCAGGGTGGCCCATAGTGGTGGTAAGCCGAATCCGGCTTACCGGGCGGCCCAGTATGATGAAGCGCAGGAGGCCCATCCGGCTAAGGGAAGGTTCCAGAAGCCGGCCTGCATTGTGGAAGACTTAGCCCACAAGGCAAGGCCCAAGCCGGATTAGAGTAGAACTCTGTACTTAGTCGGTTAGGTTTCTTCCTGTAAGCCCAGGGTCCGGACGCCTTTATAAGCCGGCCCCTGGGACGCCTTAGGGCACGCTCTCAACCTCGATCCACTGTAACTCGGTGATATTGCCATATAGTGAATTATAGCAGCACGTAGGGTTTCGCCACCATTGCGAGATCCGAAGCTGGGTAAACCTTTTGTCTCCCCGTCGCTGGAACACCCCACATCTCCAAAACCCCTCTCTCTACCTAGCTCGATGGCACCCCTGCCGCGGCTAGATTCGACAATACCACGACAACCGGGTTATAGGATAGATAGCCGTACTATCAAGAGGGGCTCTCGACCGAGTATCATGATCGTATCGTCGTAGAGAGCACAAACCTTTGCATCCATGCAATCATCTTTATTGGTTCTTATTTGTCTCTTATCGTGGTGTGGTCTTGGTGCTTGTCATGCTCGTCATGACAAGGCCAAGTTCACCGAAAACGGTTTTCATGTGTGTCTTCTATTGCGGTTTCGGTATTGGAGATTTTGCCGGTTCATCCATGTGGAAGATTTATCTCTTCCATTTGTTTGAAAAATCTCCATTGCTTGTTTGCCATTTACAAAGGTTGCATTTGTCGTCCTCTTTCCAACAAAATTGGTTTCATGTCTTTTGGACTTCATTTGCAAAAGATATTTCATTTCCGGTTTGCGAAATAGAGGTTTAACCTTTCCCCATGTGTCTTCATAATATACTTTGTTGGATTATGATGTTTCTCTGCATAATCTTGTTGTGCTTGTTGTGACGATTCCATCGAGTCCAAGATTATCGAAAACGGAGTCCATTTGCGAAAGTTACGGGGCTCTGATTTCTCTGTTGGATCTACCCCGGAGATGGTCCGGAGTCTCCGGTCACACCGGAGTCTCCGGCCCAAAGGACCCGAAGTCTCCGGCCCCTGTATTTTGCTGCCAAATCTGTTGCTGCGGTGCGGTACTGTACAGGGGTCCGGAGATACCCCGGAGATGGTCCGGAGTCTCCGGCCAACCGGAGTCTTCGGCCCAAAGGACCCGGAATCTCCGGCCCCAGGCTTTTCTCAGCTCTTCTGCATTTTTGTGGTGCGGTACTAGATAGGGGTCCGAAACACCCCCGGAGAGTGTCCGGAGTCTCCGGCCCTCGGGACCGGAATCTCCGGCCCTCCCCGATGATCCTGCCACCCCGGAGTCTGGCCGGATTGTCCGGCACAGACCGGAGTCTCCGGCCACTTACACCGGAGTCTCCGGCCTGAAAAGGCCCCAATGGCTAGTTTTTGGGGAGGGGCTATAAAAAGCCCCCTTCTTCCCCAAGATCTGGCTGTTCACCTTGCTCACTTGTTTTCCTCTCTCCTCCATTGTTGCTAACCTTGTGAGCTTCATTCCTCTCAATCCCTCCAATGATTCTTGCCCAAACTTAGGGATTCAAGAGAGGAGATCTAGATCTACCATTCCACCAATCAAAATCTCCTCTAAGTGAGGGAATCTTGTGGATCTATATTTTGGGGTTGCTTTGTGTTCATCTCCTTTGTTGTTCCTCTCTTATTCCCCCCAAAGCATTTGTTGCTTGGTTGGAATTTGAGAGTGAAGGATTTGACCACTTAGTGTGTTCTTGCCTTTTGCATTTGCTGCATCGGGTTGCTCTCCCTACGGTGATACGTGAAGATCGACGTTGAGAAGCTTGTTACTCTTGGGTGCATTGTGTTCCCAAGAGCTTTGTGCCTCTTGGGTGCATTGTGTACCCTAAACGGTTGGAGGTGCCGCGAAGACTTCGAGTTGTGAAGCTTCGGCACGAATTTGGGAGCCCCCAATTGAGTTGTCGGTGTGTGCCCCAAGAACGGTGTAAAAGGGCTCCAGAATCTGCCTCGAAGGATTCCGATAGTGGAAGGTGAACCAATCCCTTGGGTGAGGTTCATCGGAGAATTGGGTGAGGCCTTTGTGGCATCTTGAGTAGGCCTCTTGTGATGTACTCCCTTAACAAGGAGGAACTCGGGAATACATCCTCGTCTCCGTGTTCCTCGGTTATTTCTATGCCCGAGCTTTTACTTATGCAATTTACATTGTGATAGCCTTCGTGCTTGAAGTTCATATCTTGCTATCACCTTGTCGTTATATTGCTTAGCATAAGTTGTTGGTGCACATAGGTGAACCTAATAATTTAGGTTGTTGGCTTGTTAATTTAAGCACATAGTTTTATTCCGCAATTATCAAGCCCCTAAATAGAAAAGGTGTTAATCGCCTATTCACCCCCCCTCTAGGCAACATCCGGGACATCGTTTGTTCTTTCAAAGGGTCTTTGGGAACCTGGAAGCTCCAGGCCGGGTGAGGCCTTTTCTGCAAAGGAGCAAGGCAGTTGCGCAAGGCATGCGCAATGATGGCGGCTCCAGAAACTCCTTGCTCCCACAGAAGCTTGAAGCGGGACACCGCCGCCAAGAGATACACATCCTATGGGCTCGGGCTCCTCCAGAGCTCTTGGCTCACCGGGTGCTCCTTCGGCTCCTGAAGATGCTGGAGAGCCTCCGGTACGACGACGAGGAACCAGCCGTTCCTCCACTCATCCCACTTGGACTTCACCACCATTTCGGGGTAGGCCTACTTGACGTTCGGACGGAAGCAGAACTTGACTCCTCCCCCTAGCCAGCTCTCTTTTCCTACGCATGGATAGAAGAAATGGCGGAAGTGCGCAACGGAGGGCACCACCCCGATGAACGCCTCGTAGGCGTAGACATAGACGGACAGATCCAGGATGGTACCCGGGGTAAGCAGAAGCTTCGGCTCGTACGCGCGCAGGATCTCCAGGAAGAAATTCGAGAATGTGGGAACGAGCCCCATCCGCATGAAGGTATCGAAAATGGGGATCTGCGTGGCCGTCCTTGTCTCTGATGGCGGCAGGACTTCTGTCGGCACGCAAGCCGGAGTGTCAGCCGTCGCCTTGAATGCGACCGCCCCGAATCGCACGGCCTGCAGGCTCTCCGTGGTGCTGACGTAAATGCTCGGGAACAGGGCCTGCCGCCTGCGCATGTCCACCATCGCGGCAGTGCGCTCTGATCTCTTCAGCGCCTTCTCAAATCTGGGGGGCGGTTGCCTCCTGGTGAGCGAGGTGCCGATGGGCTTCTTCTGGGCGGATTGCTTGGTCTTGGCCGTTAGGACAGAGAGATTTGCTACTATGTGTTGCGGCGGCTAAGAGAAGAGGCGCGCGGTGCACGGCGAGAAGGAAGAAGACGAAGAGCGTTTGGGCCGCGATTTGGGGATTTCTGCGATTGGGGAGCAATAACGGCTACAGTTCCCACGAGCCGTGACTTATAAGGTATCCCACGCATCGCGTCATGGCCCCACCACTCCGGCCGACGCGGGGATCGAGGAGATGTTCCATTCGGGATGCTTCCTCCCGTTGGATCCAAGATGGGCGTTGGCGATCCGCGCGGATCGCAATGTTCACCAAGGCGAAGAAGACCCGTGGGCTCGTGCTGCTCCCTTGCGAGCGTGGCCCCGACGGATGGGACAAGACAGTCAAGGCACGACGTCGGGGACCCACTTTGACTTTTTTGGTCATAGCCCCGGCAGCAGAAGGACCTGGCCGCCGAGACTATACCCGGCGACTACTGTCGCAACAGTGGAACACAGGGTTCCCCTGATGTGGTCAAAGTGGGTCCACCGCCAGTGGACCCACCAATAAGGCGAACAAGGCAAGGGTTCAAGACTGACAGATGGGCCCCCCATCTACCCCACGGCAACCAGGCAAGGACGACATCGACAACCACGACTAAGGGCTGGGGGACCTCCCGGGGTCGCCCTCAACCTGGCAGATGACGCGGAGGTCCCAGGGACCCGGATGCCTGGCAGGAGGCCAGGCTCACCCCCAGGATCCAACCTCCGTACAAGCGAAGAGGATAAGCTTGCCAGCTCTGGCTGGAAGCTTCTAGAAGACTTGGGCGCCAAGAAGACGGAGGCGCCGTGGGGGTACACGGTCAGAAAAGGTGTCAGCCTTTGTCCGCCCGCCCTGCAAAAGGTGGGCGATCGCACCTAACCCCCCTCAGAAGAATACTTGGATGAGAAGAGTCCACGTCGCCCCCTAAGAAGAACCCGGAGGGGTTTTCCCACCTAAAATCCCTCCACCCCCAAAGGCACCCTTGTGGGATTCCCTTAGCCTATAAAAGGAGGACCAAGGCACCTAAGGGAAGGGACGAAATTCCTGAGAGTCGGACGCTAGGCTAGGTAGCGCCCTAGACGAGAGTAGCACAAGCGAGAGGTGATCTCCTCCGGGACAGGATTTGCTCGTCTTCAACCTCTAGCCAACACCTCCCGGGTTCTCACCCGCAACCACCTATGTAAGCTACACCATGATGAACCACTCAATCCAGACATGCAGGAGTAGGGCTTTTAGCCTCCGGGCGGCCTGAACCTGGGTAAACTCCTTGTGTCCCTGTGTTTCTTGCTAGTACATAGATCGGAGGTCTCGACGAGGTTCTCCCGGAAGTAGGCGTCTCCCAGCCTCCTTCACGCCCCGTGCCGAACCTAAAAAGGGGTATCCTTTACTCCCAGTGTGCGTGATCCAAAACACGACAAAGAGGATAAGCTTGCCAGCTCCAGCTAGAAGCTCCTAGAAGACTTGGGCGCCAAGAAGATGGAGGCGCCGCGCGGGGACACGGTCGGTAAAGGTGTCAGCCTTTGTCCGCCCGCCCTCCAAAAGGTGGGCGACCGCACCTAACCCCCCTCTGAAGAATACTTGGACGAGAAGAGGCCATGTCGCCCCATAAGAAGAACCCGGAGGGGTTTTCCCGCCTAAAATCCCTCCGCCCCCAAAGGTGCCCTTGTGGGATCCCCTTAGCCTATAAAAGGAGGACCGAGGCACCGGAGGAGGGGGAGGTTGGAGGTACGGAATTGCAGAGAGTCGGAGGCTAGGCTAGGTAGTGCACCATTCAGGACTAGCTTAGGCGAAAGGTGATCTCCTCCGGGAAAGGATCTGCTCGTCTTCAACCTCTAGCCAACATCTCCCGGGTTCTCACCCGCCACCACCTCTGTAAGCCACACCATGATGATCCACTCAATCCAGACATGTAGGAGTAGGGCTTTTAGCCTCCGGGCGGCCTAAATCTGGGTAAACTCCTTGTGTCTCTGTGTTGCTTGCTAGTATGTAGATCGGAGATCTTGGCGAGGTTCTCCCAGAAGTTGGCGTCTCCCAGCCTCCTTCGCGCCCCATGCCGAACCTAAAAAGTGGGTATCCTTTACTCCCGGTGTCCGTGATCCAAGACACAACATCTGGCGCGCCAGGTAGGGGGTGCAAGCGCTGGATTCGTCTTCATCAACTTTGAGATCTTCACTGAGATCCACCTCAAGTTCTTCGCCGACCATGCCGCCGAAGAAGAAGGCCGATGTCGCGGCCTCCAAGCCGGTCTCCCCCACGCGCACTCAGGCTTTAGGTGAGCGCCGCGCTGCTGCGACGAACCAGAACGTTCCTCTACCTCCACCGCCTCCGGAGAAGGTGGTGCCGGATGGAGCGGGCGGCAACATCCGGAGCGGTGAGGGCGCAGCTGCACAAGGGAACTCCACTAGGATTCACCCCTCGCGCTTAGGAGGGGAGAAGAGCGTCGACGGCAACATCGGCAAGGATCCCACTGCCGGGGAGAAGAGCGACGGCGCCCGTGCCGGCAAGGGTCAGCAAGGCTCCAGAAGCAAGTCTCGCACGCTCCTCTCCGCAGACACGCAAGCTCGTCACGACGCCCTCATCACTGCCAAGGCATTGATGCAGTTTCCTCTAAGCACCGACAACCCCAAGGTCTACCAAGAGTGGCGGATCCGCGTGGAGGGGCTCCTCAACTTCGCCAACGGCGGTCCCAGTTGCGAGCCCACTCACGCTCCCACCGTCAACGGTCCCAGAGCAGAGGGGGCTGAGATGCGTGAAACCCGGAATCATCCCCGGGCGAGCGCCAAGGCGAGACGGTACCTCCACGAGCAAATCCTCCTACGGCCGGTCGGGCAAACCACGGCCGTGACCCGGTCATCTCCGTCGGGTCGTCTTCTACACGCAACCGAGATCTGCGCAACGACCTCAACAACCACCGGCACGAGTACATGCGCACCCGCATCGAGCTCCACCGAGAACGCCATCATCAGGAGGATCGGGACGACAACATCGCAGAGGGCTGCCTCGCCCTCTCTCTCGAGTTTCGCCAGACCACCTGGCCCAAGAAATTCAAGATCGACGTCCTCCACTACGATGGCACCACCAACCCCCGGGACTTCCTGCAGCTCTACTCGCTCGCTGCGGTGGTCGCCGGGGCCGATGAGATCATGATGGCCAACTGGTTCCCGTTGGCCCTGAAGGGAGACGCCCAGTCATGGCTTCTCAACCTTCCCAAGTGCTCCATCTGGTCCTGGCAGGCGGTGGAGGAGCAGTTTTTCGGGGCTTTCCAAGGTGGGTACCAGAGCCCGGGATTTCCCAGCAACCTCCACGACTTCAAGCAGCTTCCGGGTGAGACTCTCCGCAAGTTCATCCAACGTTTCACCTAGAAGATGAACACCATCCCCTGCATCAAAGAAGAACTGGTGATCCAGTCCTTCCACGCCAACGTTCGGCACACCCAGATGCGCGAGAAGTTGAGAACACATCGCATCGAGACAACCCGCGAGCTCTGGGACCTTGCGGTCCGCTACGCCCGTGCAGAGGAAGGGGTCAGGTTCCCCGGGGAAGACAAACCCGAGGACAAGGTCACCCCCACCAAGAAGAAGAAACGGGACCCTGGACCCAACAAGCGCGTCTTCGTCACCGAGCCTCTCCCCAAGAAAGCCAAGCCGGCCTCAGCCTCCGAGGGGGAAGAAGATCCATGGTGCCACGTCCACCCTGACGGCAACCACCTGCTCAAGGATTGCCGCCAAGTGAAGGTCCTCGCCGTGCGTGCACAATGCCAGGCTGACGGGGTCGGCCCAGGCGCCTGCTACAGCTACGAACTCACTGGGCACTACTCTCGAGACTGCCCCACAGGTCTCCAAGGTGGTGGTGGCCGGGGGTGTGGACGTGGCGGAGGCTGCGGAGGGGGGCGCGAAGGCCAAGGCGGACGTGGACCGAACAACCCAGAGTTCGCCAATGACAACAATGGGGATGCTCCGGCTCCTCAGGGTGGCGGCGATGGACAATTCCAAGAGATCAACGAAGTTGTCGGGTGCATCCACGGAGGAGCCTCCCTGCCTCCTTCCAATGGCGCGTGCAAGAGATTTGTCTGGGAGCTGAACGCGGTCGCTTCAGCACCGCCAAAGCCTCTGGAATAGTCTAATCAGGTCATCACCTTCGACCCGGAAGATCACCCCAACAACGTAGCCGGGGTAGGGACCCTGCCCCTGATCATGTCGCCCATCATCCACAACTACAAGGTCACCAAGATGCTGGTCGACGGAGGCTCTAGCCTCAACCTGCTAACGGCAAAGGTCTCGGCCACCCTGCAAATCCCCCTTTCCTGTTTGCAAGACACTGGCGTGTTCCAAGGTGTAAACGGGAACGTCACACAGCCTCTAGGGAAGATCACTCTTCCGGTCACTTTCGGTGACCCCGAGAACTTCCGCACCGAGGAAATCGTCTTCGACATCACCGACACGCCGCTCCCGTACAATGGCATCCTCGGCCGACCTGCGCTGGCCAAGTTCATGGCCTTCACCCACTTCGCCTACAACATAATGAAGATCCCGGCGACATGGGGCGTGATCAAGGTCAAGGCCAACATCGACGACGCCATCTACTGCGTCCAGAAGCTGAACCAAACAGTGGCGATGACGGCAGACACCCGTCAAGATGTGTAGGAGGTTGGTGCCGGTGCATTCTCCGGGGACGGACGGTATGCCGGGGGCTCGGCACCCACTTCCTCCAAGAAGGCGCCATTCCACGGCGACCCGCAGATGACCAAGAAGGTCACACTAACGAGCGACGGTTCCCGCACCATTACCATCGGTGCCCACCTCACTGACAAATAGGAAAGCGCGCTCGTCGCCTTCCTTCGGCAGAACTCTGACGTCTTTGCGTGGGAGGCATCAGGTTTACCCGACGTACCAAGGGAGCTGATCGAGCACAAGTTGGCGGTGAACACGGATGCCCGCCCCGTGAAGCAAGTTCTAAGGAAGCAAAGCAAAGAGAAGTTGGATTTCATCGTCAACGAAACCGACAAGCTACTGGAAGCCGACGTCATCATGGTGGTTCCTCACCCCACTTGGGTGGCCAACCACGTGGTGGTGCCAAAACCGATGACCTCCAAGCTGCGACTCTGCATTGACTTCACGGACCTGAACAAGGCCTGCCCCAAGGACCCATTCCCTCTGCTGCGCATCGACCAGATTGTGGATTCCACGGCCGGCTGCGAGTTGCTGTGCTTCCTGGATGCCTTCTCCGGGTATCACCAGATCATGATGGCGGGCGAGGACTAGGAGAAGATGGCCTTCATCACCCCATGGGCTGCTACTGCTACACCCGGATGCCATTCGGCCTCCGGAACGCCGGCGCTACCTTCCAGCGCGCGATGCAGGCGTGCCTCGGGCCTTAGCTGGGCCGCAACATTGAAGCGTACATTGATGACATCGTGGTCAAGACCCGGTACAAGGATTCCCTTTTCCAGGACCTACACGAGACCTTCAGCAACCTCCGCTGGGTCAACTTCAAACTCAACCCCGACAAGTGCGTGTTCGGGGTCCCATCAGGCAAGCTGCTGGGTTTCCTAATCTCCCACCGAGGGATGGAAGCGAACCCTGACAAGATCAAGGCCATCGAGCGAATGGAGCCGCACGGCGGGTCAAGGACATTCAGCACCTCAACGGGTGCATCACTGCACTCGGGCGCTTCATCTCAAGGCTTGGAGAGCGGGCTTTACCATTCTTTAAGTTACTCAAGAAATTGGGCCCCGTGGAGTGGACACCGGAGGCCGAGAAAGCACACCAGTCCCTCAAGCACTACCTCGCCTCACCGTCAGTCCTCGTGGCCCTAGCTAAGAAGGAGCCTTTGCTGCTGTACATCGCAGCCACCAACCAGGTTGTTAGCGCCGTGCTGGTAGCAGAACGCGACACTCCTCCAAAGAAGTCGAGCAAGGGCAAGCGTCCTAGGGATCCGTTCCCAGGGCAATCAAGCAAGAATAGGCGGTCGGGCAACCAGGGGTTCGAAGATCACAGCACCCCGACCCCACCCGTCAACATCGAACCCGACATCACGGGAGACGAAGGGATCCACTCTGAGGCAGCTCTGTCGGGGGCTACTTCAACAACACCCCAATGCGCCGAGGACGTGGAGGACGCTGAGCCTGCCAAAAACTTAGCGACCCGCAAGGTGCAGCATCCGGTCTACTTCATCAGCTCGGTGCTACGTGATGCCCGAGAGCGATATCCCATGATGCAGAAGCTTTTGCTAGCAATCCTCATTGCTTTCCGCAAGATGAGGCCGTACTTCGAGGGGCACCCGGTCACGGTGGTGTCCAAGTACAATCTAAGAAGCCCCTTGGAGAACCCGTTGGCCACCAGACGCATCTCAGTGTGGGCCATGGAACTTCAAGGCTTTGGTCTCAAATTCGAGCACACGGATAACATCAAGAGCCAAGCACTGGCTGACTTCACAGTTGAGTGAACCGAGACGGCGTTCGACGACCCGGAAGAGGAAACAAGCCTCCCCGGGAAGGAGGATCCCAACACCTGGACCATGCACTTCGGCGGCTCCTACACCAAGGGGCAGGGAGGCGCTGGAGTTGTCCTAACCTTGCCAACCGGCGACCGCCTGAAGTACGTCGTCCAGATGAATTACCAAGGAAACATCTCAAACAACACGACGGGGTACGAAGGCCTGCTCGCGGGACTTCGTGCCGCCATTGGTCTCGGCATCGGCAAGCTCATCGTCAAGGGTGGCTCTCAGCTAGTCATCAAGCAAGTCAACAAGGAGTACGCTTGCCCTCAAATGGCGCCATACGTCGAGGAATTGTGGAAACTCCAGCGGCGCTTCAGCAGCTTCAGAGTTGTTTATGTCCCGCCGGAGGAGAACACGTCCGCGGATGAGCTGTCACAACTTGCGTCCAAGCGGGAGCCAGTACCACCCGGGTTCTACATCGAGGTGCTCCGGCAGCCTTCAATCTCTCCCGAGAGGCTCAAGTCAAGGTCTGCATCGACACCAGGGGCTGGCGACCCTTCTACACTGACAACACGGGTAGCCAGCCCGGAAGCTCAAGACTCGGCAGTGCCCACGGCAGAATAAGCTTTGCTTCCTCCTGCCCAAGTGGTGCTGCTGGTGGAACGAATACACCCAGCCTGGGCCCAAGGCATCATCAAGTACATGGTGGATCACGTCCTCCCGGAAGACGACCATGAGGCCGAGCGGGTGGATCGCCAAGCTAAGCTCTACGTCTTAATTGATGGCGAGCTCAACCGGTGACGCGACAATGGAGTCAAGCTACGATGCATACCACAAGAACAAGGCCAAGAACTGCTGAAAGATATACACGAAGGCACATGCTCGAGTCACGTGGCATCTATGTCACTGGAGGGGAAGGTCTTATGCCAAGGGTTCTACTGGCCAACAGTACTTCACGATGCGGAGCAGCTAGTCAAGACCTATGAAGCCTGCAAGTACTACGCGAAGAACACACACCAGCCGGCTAAAGCACTACAGCCAATACCAATCTCCTGGCCGTTCGCGGTCTAGGGGCTGGACATCGTCGGCAAGGTGCCAAAGTCTCTCGGAGGACATGAATACCTGTTCGTGGCCATCGAAAAGTTCACAAAATGGGTAGAGGTGATGCCAGTACCACGCCAGACGGCTCAGGCCGCCATCAAGTTCATCGAAGGGATCGTCTACCGCTTCGGAGTTCCAAACAGAATCATCACGGATAACGGCACTCAGTTCACCAGTCGAGCCTTCCTCAACTTCTATGAAGAAATGGGCATCAAGGTGTGTTTCGCCTCGGTGTCCTATCTAAGAAGCAACAGACAAGTTGAGCGAGCCAACGCAGAGGTACTCAAGGGGTTGAAGACGAAAGCCTATAACAAGCTAGAGGATAAAGGGAAAATTGGATTGATCACCTGCCGAGCGTACTGTGGTCCCTCAAAACAACACCAAGCAGAGCCACAGGAGAAACACCCTTCTTCCTCGTCTATGGAGCTGAGGCTGTCTTGCCAACGGAGCTAAAGAATGGACCCCCCCGGGTGCTCGCCTATGACGAAGACATGCAAGTTGAGCGAAGGATCAATGAAATAAACCTGCTGGAAGAGAGTAGGTGCCGAGCTTCCTGACGGTCAGCTCGGTACCAGCAAGGACTCCATCGGTACCACAGTCGTCATGTCCGCTCGCGGGAGCTGCAACCCGGAGACCTGGTACTCCGCAAAAAGCAAAATATGGAAGGCACGAACAAGACGTCATCCAAGTGGGAAGGGCCCTACCGGGTCACTCATACCCTGAAACCCAGAGCAGTATACCTAGAGGACAAGAAAGGCAGGCCGGAGGGCAATGCCTGGAACATCAAGAATCTTCGCAAATTCTACCCCTAATTACGAACATGAATCATCCAACGTCGAATCTGTTAAAGCACCCTGGGGGCTAGTGTTCTGTAATAGGGTGTGAGAATCATCGCCAAGGGAATAAAATATAAGTGATTTCAATTCCGTAAGCAGGGGTTGATATGTGCCGGTGGCTGACAAGTTGAAGCGTGAGTGGTCTCGCGGATAGGCACTGCCGCCCGATTATGCTGTACTGCCGCGGAAAGGAGGAATCGGGCAGTGCTGTGGTGAGACGAACTTCATCACAGAAATGCACAATCAACCGTGCTTGCGGATTGTTTCGGATAACATGCTAACATGGTTGAAAAGAGGGTCCATTCTTTTCCTACTGATAGTTTGCTGTGTGTAGCTCCTTCCCGGGACAGGAGCTGGCGGCAGAAAATCAGCTAAGTCCTTGCATCTGCATCCTGCACTTAGGCATAATATCTCGCTCGGAGTTAATATACTATCGACCTACGCATGCTTGACAGTTGATGAGAGCCTTTGCGGGGGTATGTGTCCACCCTGGCGAACGGTCCGTTTCCCTCTGGCCTAGTACCCGAGGACAGTGGAGAAGGCTCCTGGAAGGTATCGTCTTCCTTAGGGGTACGTCTACCAAGTTAGCATCTTAGCAACACATTTGGGATGCGTGCAGGTAGAGTGCTTGGCTACCTAAGAGGCCTCCTCCGAAAACTTGACGGCACGTTAGTGCAAAGGAAGATTTGGGAAATGACCCCGGGAATTGAGGCTAGGGTTGCATTCATCCGAATTTACATTCTGAATTACAATTTTGGATTTACATTCGGTCCTGCAACTGCTTAAGCCTATGCTACTAAGGCCAGCTCAGAGCTAAATATCCCAGCTGTGCATTCTTGTTTTCTTCATGCCTGACAGAAGACCTCTCGATTCCCGGGGACGCCTGGGGAAAGAGAGGGAACCCGGCAGGACTTTCAGGCGCCTCATGGCCTCCCCGCGCGCCCAGGCACCAAGCAGCGAGACAGGAAGAGTATTTCGACCGCCACCTCGCTCATGGCGTCGTCGTCCGCCTGTGGCAAGGAATGAACTTGGTCAAGATTTAGACCGGCTGTAACAGCCCCAGTTTGGAACCTGAAAATATGAATAAATTTTCCACTTTTTGCATTCATGTTTGCATCAGGGCGTGCATTTAAAATTTGACTAGTTCCAACAATGCTACACATGAACACATTTGAAATGGGGAAGCAACCTTCCCAAACTTCCAAACCAAATGCATTTGCTCAACTTGGCAAACAAATAATTATGAACTTCCAATTTGTCCAGGAAGTTCCAATGACCCAATTATAAATTTTGTCAAAAGCAAATTGTTGCAAAGCAAAGAAATAAAAATTGGAGAATTCAAAAATTGGTTCAAATCAACTTTAAATTTTGAATCCAAGTTTAACTTGTCAACAATTCAAAATAAAATTATGGAGAGCTTCATTATTATATAGGGAGCCTCCATGAATATTCTCCCTATTTTTGAAAATGCTTAAGTACTCCAAATAAATACATTTTGGAAATTGTCAAAAATGACCATATTCAAACTCTATGAACAAATGTGGAACAAAACATTTTATTTTGGAGCACCAATTTTAGTGGAGCTTCTAAATGATATGGGCAGCCTCATTAAATTTTTGCAGAATTTTAGAAAATGGTTTAATGCCTCAATTTATATCCCTAAAGTGCAGCTGGACCAAGTTGTAAATAACTTTTAAACAGAGGGGGGGCTTTGCAAAAATGCCGTCCTCTTCCTCACTGTCGCCACAGTGAGCGGACTGTGGCGCCATGCCGCCCCGCGACCATGCCGCCGACGCGCTCGACCGCGCGAGGCTCGCCCCTTCGTGTGGACATGAGCCCCCCATGACGCCCTGCTCCTCACCTGCTCCCTCCCCTGCGCTCTTCCTCTCTCTCCTGTTCTCCCTCCCGAGCTCCACCGTTGCCGCCGATCATCGCTGCACACCGCCGTCGCCTGGAGCCGCCCCGGGCAAATCAAAGACCATAGGAAGCTCCGCCTCTTCGTCGTGGTCGTCCTCGCCGAAGGAATCGGACCGAAGCACCGGGAATCGAGCGTGCCGGCTGGTTTTCCTCGTCAGCATCCTCAACCCCGGCTGCCGCGCGCCGAGCTCGTCCCCGTCAATCTCGTCCACCCCCGTCTCCGGCGAGCATACCCGCGCTACGAGGGTGAGCTCCGCTCTCCCTGGACATCCTCCCGTTCCCCCTCTCTGTCTCCTTCGTGCTCGCACCGTGCGCAGCCGCCGCCTCCGTCGTAGTCTGCCCAGGAAATGGTCATTCGGAATCACCCGGATTATTCCGGATCCATTCCGGGTCGGCCAGAATTTTCCGGACTTTTCTGGGAAAATTCCGAAACCCTAACAGAAACTTTTTGAGGTCACCTCGGATTTGGTTCGGACTGAGCCCGGATTATTCCGGACCATCCGGAATATTCCGGACCAATCCGGATAAATTCCGAACCAGCTAAAAACTTGTGGAAATCATAACTTAACTTCTTTTAATTCAAATCTTGCAAATGATGTATCAAATCGATCAACAATTCAAAAGCTATCTAATCATGCTAATATCACATCATGACACCCAATTTTACTTGATGTTAATCTTTAAATAGGAAAAGGATTTAAATTCAAATAATCTTTTAAATTACTATTTAATCACCGATAATCAGAAAATCACAAACGAGGTACCAAAATGATCAGAAGAGCAATACCTATCTAATCATGTCATGTTCATGCACATTTAAGCCACTTCTTAGTAATGTAACAATTTATGAACAATGTGGTCACTAAGTTAAATAAGGAGTTGCTTCCAATTAATTGCACTGATTATTTGGCACTCCATTTAAATGGTTAGATAAATTATATGAGGATATCATTGCATAAGCTTGACATGCCATCATGATTAAACATTGCACCTTGTCTTCGTGTGATTTATTTGTTCTTTTGTTATTTGCTTGGGTATCGATAGATTCAGGAGTCGAGGGTTCCCCTACCTATCTCGACGAGCAGTACTACACGCCACGTCAGCAAGGCAAGAGATAACCTAACCTTCTTGGCATTTAGCCCCCTATTGTTTCCAACAATTATTTTTATCCACCATAATATTGCATTCGATTCCAATGTCTATTTTGATCACGTCGTAGAGTATCCTATGAATTGCATTGTCCCCTAAACCATCACATGTTTTCCCCTCCTATGAACCATAGGTTTGTTGTGTTGGCCGGAGATGATATGTATAATTGTTGTATATATGCTTAGCCATGCTTAGTCAAATGCTATATTGTCCGTTGATTTAATTCCATGATTATGATGTTGATGGAATGTTCGGACATGGTGGTTACTGTTGGTACTTAATTAATTTGCTTAAAAGGCTTGGATGAGTTGCCATCGGTGATGGTGTTTTGCCTCATTCTTGCCCCTAAGTGCGAGTTCTTGTCTTCGGAACCAAGGTTTGAGCGTGCTGCCATTGGTGGGGACATATGGAATCCCCATTAACTAAATAACTTGTGCGGGCGTATCCAAGGGTCCTCTAGTTTGTGATTTCCATTTGCGGGTGAGTGTGTGGGTGGAAAAAGAAACGATGAGGATGGTGGTGTTTAGGGCGTGGCGATGGCGACAGGGGCTGAAGTAGGCTAGATAAACTTGTCCTGTCGCCATAGATGATCCTTGGATAGTCTCATGAGAGGTAAAGGTTTAACCGCGCCCACTTGCCAGCTTTCCCCGGAAGAGATCTTATCAAGCGAGCCGGACGGTACCGGTGGGTAAATTAGTACACCCCTGCAGGGTTTCATCTTTTCAAAAAGCCGTTTCCGCAGTAATGGAAGCCTTGGGAATGGATTTACGAGATCATAGAAAACCCTAATCTTAACTAAAATTTGGCAGCTAGAGGTTGCAACTCAACGTGTGATAAAAGGTTCATTTCCTCGAGGGTGATTCGAAGGTGTGCCTTGGTGGAGATGGGTGATGAGAAATGGTTACTATGGGTTCGTTGAGAACCAAAGATGAAAGTTTACTCTCTCATCCCTTTTCAAAAAACATTCTAAGTAGTCGATGCCATGAGTCATTATGTCTTTTGAAAAGGAAAACTAGCTTTATGCAGATTAGCTACTATACAGCTTTAGAGCCTTGTCATCATTGGGCCTATATCGCCCTACTAAACTTGCGAGTACATCGTACTCAGTATCTCCTTGTTGAATATTATTTGTTTCAGAGGAGGACGACACCGAGAAGATAGGTGGGTTCTTCGTGGACATCGACGAGTAGTCTGGGGTTCCCAGGTGGCAGCTTGGGACGTCGTGGAACTAGCTGGCTGGGAAATGCTTATCTGTAGGCCTCTTAGGCCATATTTTGGATCTTGTTGTTAGACAACACTACTTCGCTTCCGCATGATGTAATGATGGGTCTATGACCCCTGTGTGTGATTTGTATCTTCCTCATTATATGAGTTTCTATATGATCTCTTTGTGTCGTAGGATCTGTGATGTGCCAGTTGTTCCACAAGTCTTGACCTCCTTATTATACATTGATAGCTAGGCCAGTGTTTATGGCACGATCGATGTGTTGCGTGGGAGCGGTAATTCCATGCTTTTCGATTGTGTAGCATAGCCTGTGGGTTACATAGCCTCTCTGTATAATTCCGGGGTCGGGGCGCTACACCGGCCCCCAAGGATGCAAAGGGTCAAAGGATCCATGGTGCTTACCTGCTCGATGGCTTCGAGCTCAGACAAGAGTGCGGATGCCCTCGGGATCCCCACGGTCTTCTCCTTCAAGGCTGCAAGAAGCTGAGCCCTCCGAAGGGCGTGCACCCGGGCCTCCTCCTGAGCCACGGGTCCAGAGATGGCCGCCAGGCGCGAAATACCCTTGGCGAGGGCGGAGCGAGACGCCACCTCTTCTTCCTCTCCAGCGGCACGGGCCCCAGTTTCCCTGGGCAGCTCCGCCGTGCCCGGACACACGAACACCGCCATCGACGTCCCAAAAAAGGACATCTCTGCCTCCCCAGACATTGCTTTGCGATCTATGGAGGGACGGAGAGAGCGAGAAGCAAGGAAGCGAAAGGAGTCAGGAGGTGCTGAGGAGCTTGGGGGCTGGAGAGCCTTTTTATAGGCCTTTCACTCCCCACCTACCACTCGGCGGTACGACTGGTGCAGTAATTGGGGCGCATTTTGCAAAAAACCCATTCTCATTCACACCAATTCAACCCGAAGACCAAGCGACATCAAGGATACAAGTTCTCCGTCATTTCAAGAGCTACAAAGGGACCTACTTTTTATAGAAAAGGTTGGCTCCTAAGCGAGCAGGGAGCACTGCCGCATAATGGAAGGCGCTACTTCCAGAAGTACGTCGACGAGGCTGCCAAGAAGGAGGTCGAGGACATCTGCGGGGCCACTGCCTCAGAGCCGCCCCATGCGTCCTGAGGAATAGGAGATCTTCTCGGCCTTGATGCGGAAGGAGCTTTCTTTATCTTCATCCTCGTCCTCGTCGCCAAAACTGCTTCTACGGCTGCTGTTGTCACTCTCCGCGCAGTAGTCCACACGTCCTCCCTCGGCACGGAAGATCCTCACGGAGAGCGTCATGTCTCCATCAAACTCGAACGCCAAGTACTCCCCCCGGGTCATGCGGCGGGAGCGCGTGAATGCCTTCCATCACCTGCCCAGGAGCATAAAGTCGTCGACGGTGTACTCCACTTCGACATAGTAGGGGCCGTTAGGGAAGCCGTCCACCTGCAACCAGAAGCCGGTGAGCCTGCCGTCGTCCGAGTCCACCACTGCTGTGAAGGAGTCCGGCAGATGGAGCCGGCTACAAAGCCTGCTGTCCAGATCTACGACGAACTCGAACGGAGGGAAGCCGGAGTGGGTCGTACTCCGAGGAGGAGGATTTGGAAAGCCCAGCCCCACGGCTTCCACGACCACGACCGTGGCCGCCGCCACGACCACGCCCCACTCGACCTCGGGGAGCAGCCCTACCACGGCTGCTGGTGGCCACCTCTGCCACCGTCGAGGAAGAACGGGTGCGCCCATCTCCTCTCCTGGCTCTCGCCATCGACGTGCTCGGCTCTGCTGGAGTGTGGAGTTGGAAGAAGAAGGAAGACAATTGAAGATCCGGGAAGGGCACCCCCGCCTTTAAGAAGGCTCGGCTGCATCTTCGTCGGCAGCCTCCTCGCATTATCCTTTTCGGAGAATCGAGGAGGCATGCGCATTTACTCCCCCAAGCGGATAACTCCAAGCACCCACTCCCTGCCGGATGCGACAGAACAGTCAAGACAAGACGTCGGGGACCAACTTTGACTTTATGGTCATAGCCCCGGCAGCAGAAGGACGTGCCGGGCGGGACTATGGCCAGGGGCTACTGTCGCAACAGTGGAACACGGGGTTCCCCTGATGCGGTCAAAGTGGGTCTACCACCAGTGGGACCACCAAGGAGGCGAACAAGGCAAGGATTCAAGACCCCTCCCCATCTGCCCCACGGCAACCGGACAAGGACGGCATCGACAATCACGACTAAGGACCTAGTGGCCTTCCGGGGTCACCCTCAACCCGACAAACAACACGGAAGTCCCGGGGACCCGGATGCCCGACAGGAGGCCAGGCTCACCCCCGGGCTCCAGCCTCCGTACAGGCGAAGAGGATTAGCTTGCCAGCTCCTACTGGAAGCTCCAAGAAGACTTGGGCGCCAAGAAGATGGAGGCGCCGCGTAGGGACATGGTCGGTAAAGTTGTCAGCCTTTGTCCGCCCGCCCTCCAAAAGGTGGGCGACCGCACCTAACCCCCCTCAGAAGAATATTTGGATGAAAAGAGGCCACGTCGCCCCCAGAAAAAGAACCCGGAGGGGTTTTCCCGCCTAAAGCCCCTACACCCCCAAAGGTGCCCTTGTGGGATCCCCTTAGCCTATAAAAGGAGGATCGAGGCACCGGAGAAGTGGAGGTCAGAGGGGTGGAATTCTAGAGAGTCGGAGGCTAGGCTAGGTAGCGCACCAGTCAGGACTAGCTTAGGCGAGAGGTGATCTCCTCCGGGAATGGATCTGCTCGTCTTCAACCTCTAGCCAACACCTCCCGGGTTCTCACCCGCCACCACCTCGGTAAGCCACACCATGATGATCCACTCAATCCAGACATGCAGGAGTAGGGATTTTAGCCTCTGGGCAGCCTGAACCTGGGTAAACTCCTTGTGTCTCTGTGTTGCTGCTGCCCGGCCTGGGCGCGGTCTGGGCCGGCCAAAAGGCCGGCACCCTCGGGCACCATCCCGGCCTGGACCCCAGACTGGGCCGGCCACTAGGCCGGATGCTTTGGGTCCCTACCCAGCCTGCGGCCCGGCCTGGCCGGTTTGGAGGCCGGCCTGTCTGGCTTTTAATTTTCCTTTTTGGAATTTAAAGTTAAATTTAAATAATTAATAACTATTTAAATAATGATCCAAATTTGGCAAATCAAATATCAAAATGCTCGGAAAAACAACTCTACCTGTTAGAACAATTGAAATGATCCTTTGAGTTTATATTTTGCTGTTTGTTAAGAATTCCTAAAATGGTATAAATAATACCTAATTTGGGAAAAATCATAATTCAATAAATATTTAACCAAAAATTATGAATAAAATATCAATGTGATGAGCACTTCAAATGCTATCAAACCATGCTAATATTACATCATGATCTCAAATATTTATTTGATGTTATTCTTTAAATGAAATAAATTCAAATAATCAATTAATTCACTATTTATTCATCGATAATCGGAAAATCACAAATGAGGTACCAAAATGATCGGAGGAACAAAACCTACTTAATCATGTCATGTTCATGCATATTTGATCCACTTCTTAGTAATGTAATAATTTATAAACAATGTGGCCACTAAGATAAATATGGGGTTGTTTCCAAATAATTGCACTAATTATTTGGAACTCCATTTAATTTGTTAGATAAATCAAATGATGATATCCTTGCATAAGCTTGACATGTCATCATGTGATTGTGCATCGCACTTGTCTTCGTGTGATTTATTTTGTTCTTCTGTATTTGTTTTGGTATCGATAGATTCCGGAGTCGAGGTTAACCCTATCTACCTCGACGAGCAGTACTACACGCCCCGGCAGCAAGGCAAGAGATAACCTAACCTTCTTCGCATCTAGCATCCTACTGTTTTGTAAACTTATTTTATCCACCATAATATTGCATCCGATTCAATGCATTTTGGTCAATACTAGAATATCCTATGAATGCATGTTTTTCCCCGAACCAATACATGTATCCCTACCTATGAACCATAGGGTTGATGTGTTGGCCTGAGACAAAGATATAATTGTTGTAGCTACTGGTTAGCCATGCTTAGTCGAATGCTATATATGTCCATTGATTTAATTCCATTATTTATGTTGTTGATGGAATGTTTGGACATGGTGGTTACTGTTGGTACCTAATTAATTTGCTTAAAAGGCTTGGATGAGTTGCCATCGGGGATGGTGGGTTGCCTCATTCTTGCCCCTAGGTGCGAGTTCCGGTCTTCGGACTCAAGGTTTGAGTGTGCTGCCATTGGTGGGGGTATGGGCTCCTTACTAACTGAATAACTTGTGCGGGCGTATCCAAGGATCCACTAGATTTGCGCTTTCCATTTGCGTCTGAGTTGCAGGTGACGAAGGCGGGATGAAGAGGGTGTGTGTGTGTGGTGTTAGGGCGTGGCGATGGGGGCAGGGGCTGAAATAGGCTGGGTAAACTTGCCCTGTCGCCACAGATGATTCTTGGATAGTCTCACGCGAGGTAAAGGTTTAACCGCGCCCACTTGCCAGCTTTCCCCGGAAGAGAGCTAACTAGGCGATCCGGACGGTACCAATGGGTAACTTAGTACACCCCTG
This sequence comes from Puccinellia tenuiflora, assembly GCA_012064385.1. Lineage (NCBI taxonomy): Eukaryota > Viridiplantae > Streptophyta > Magnoliopsida > Poales > Poaceae > Puccinellia > Puccinellia tenuiflora. The sequence continues at coordinate 380,585 of QRDG01001973.1, forward strand.
CAGGGTTTAATCTTTTCGAAAAGCCGTGTCCACGGTTACGGACGCCCTGGGAATGGATTTACGAGATCATAGAGAATTTTAACCTAACTAAAATTTGGCAGCTAACGGTTGCATTACAACATATGTGTAAAGGTTCATTTCCTCAAGGGTGATTCGAGGGAGTGCCTTTCGTGGAGATGAGAGATGTTTTGGCTACAAGTTGGTTCGACGAGAACCGAAGATGAAAGTTTACTCTCTTATCCCCTTTCGGAAGACATTCTGAGTAGACGATGCCATGGAGTTGCTTATGTCTTTTATAAAGGAAAATCTAGCTTTGTGCAAAAATAACTACATACAGCTTTAGAGCCTCCGTCAGCATTGGGCCTATATCGCCCTACTAAACTTGCGAGTACATCGTACTCAGTCTCTCTTTGCTGCCTTTATAATTTGTTTCAGAGGAGGACGACACCGAGCACACAGGTGGTTTCTTCCTGGACATCGACGAGTAGTTTAGGGTTCCTAGGTGGCAGCTTGGGACCGTCGGAACAAGCTGGCTGGGTTGATGTTTATGTGTAGGCCTCTTAGGCCATATATTTGGATCTTGTTGTACTAGACAACTATTTTGCTTCCGCTTGATGTACTGTTGGGTCTGTGACCCCTTTTTTTGTGTAATTTGTATCTTTCTCATATATGAGTTGCGATATGATTTTGTGTCGTAGAGTCTGCAATGTGCCAGTTGTTCCACAAGTCTTGATCTCTGTTTTATACATTGATAGCTATGCCAGTGTTTATGGCACGATCGATGTGTTGCGTGGGAGCGGTAATTCCATGCCCTTCGATTGTGTATCATAGCCTGTGGGTTACATAACCTCTCTGTATAATTCCGGGGTCGGGGCGCTACAAGTTGGTATCAGAGCAGGACTGCCTGTAGGAAACCCTTTCTATTGGTCGATGTCGAGTCTAGTTGAAAATTATTTATAACCTAAAAATGAGTTGTGAAAACATTCTTAGGATTCTTTTTACTCCTCATCCAACTCGCTCTACTCTGATGTCTTATCTCTATTTGTTTTAAGCTTGGTGTCGGAGTTTAGGTTCTCGGGGTTGGGTTCTACCAGCTGGTCTTAGTCTCGAGTCACCTAATTCCGTTTGCTATCGCCGCGTTGACGTGAGGTCACCCGTGGTTGCCTAAATCTATCTTCGTGTTAATGCATCGTAAATCTCTATATATGGAAGGACCCTAATTATCTTTTCTAATTGTTCGGAGTTGGTTACTAACTATGTCATTGTTCCAAATATTCAGAATGGCTCCCGCCCGTCGTGGTAATCAAGGTGATCCTGATGCACCGCCGCCACCCTCTATGGCGCAGGTTCTGATGGCCATCGAGGAGAACCAGCTGCAAAATGAGCGTCTGCTCGAGCAGTTGGTTCAACAAGGGGCTAGGAGGAACAACGACTGCAACACTCTCACCGAGTTCTTGCGGTCCCAACCTCCCACATTCTCTGAAGCCAAAGAGCTACTTGATGCGGATGATAGGCTGCGGGCTCTCGAGCGCAAGTTCGCATCCTTGCACGTTCCGGTGGCGGAACAAGTCAACTTCGCCACCTACCTGCTGAATGGAGCCACCGGCTCCTGGTGGGAGAGCCATGTGTCGATGTTCGACGCTGGCCATGTCTTCACTTGGGCGGAGTTCCGCACCGCCTTCCGTGCGGCATACATCCCCAAGCCCATCATGGACCTCAAGAGGAGGGAATTCCTGGACTTGACCCAGGGACGCATGGACGTCCAAGTTTATGGATGCGAGTTCAACCACCTCTCCCGTTACGCCCCCCCCCCCGGGACGTGACAAACGATGAGGAAAAGCAGTACCTCTTCCACAAGGGGCTCGCACCTCGGCTCTGATACGAGCTCCTGCCTTTCAAGTTCCAGACCTACCAGGAGCTCTACAACCAGGCTCTCACTATGGAGCAGGGTAGGAAGGAGCTGGAGTCTTCCAAGAGGCCAGCTCCAATGGACAACCCGAGCTCCTCTTCATCTGAGGGCAAGAAGCGTAGGGTCTTTGTGCCCTTCAGCGCTGTGCCTCGGGCTCCTTTTGCGCCAAGGCCTTCAGGTACAGGCCACCTCCGCCTCGCCCAGCTACCTCGACCTTGGGTGCGGCTGGAAGTGGCTTCCGCCCTCAGCTGCCTCCACCACCACCGAGGCCCACTTGCTTCATCTGTGGCCAGCCGGGGCACTACTCCAGGGAGTGTCCCCAGAAGGCACCGGCTACCTCAGCCCGTGCACCGGCTCCCTCTACCCCAGCCGCCAAGGCCATGACCGTCAGCCGTGGCCGCCTGAACCACGTCTCAGCTGAAGGAGTCGAAGAGGACCCCGCAGTTCTCATGGGTACGCTTCGAATCAATGATTACCCAGCTTCAGTCTTGTTTTATTCTGGAGCATCGCATTCATTCATATCCATAGCTTTTGCACACAACCATCAAATACCGTTTGTGAACATGGACTCCCCGCTAGTGGTCAAGACCCCAGGCTCTAGTTGGCACACTAAATGGATTGCTCCGGACGTCCAGATTACCATAGGTTATTGGTCCTTTCCATTCCAGCTGATAGCACTGAAGTCCGATGGGCTAGATGTAATTCTGGGTATGGATTGGCTAGTCAAATATCAGGCCAACCTGGACTGTGCTGCCAAGTCTGTCTCCGTGATCCACCCAACCGTCGGGCTGGTGAGCTATTGGTCACCTTCGTCCGCAACTCCATCCGATGCCACTCCTCTTTCACCGGAGATCAGCCTATGTTTCCTGGAAGGAACCACACCGCCAGAAATGCATGAGGTAGAAGTGGTATGTGACTTTCCAGATGTCTTCCCGGAGGAATTGCCTGGCATGCAACCTGATCGAAGCGTGGAGTTTGTCATCGACTTGGTTCTGGGAACCGCCCCAATTTCCAAAAGGCCCTACCGCATGCCAGCGGAAGAGCTAACTAAATTGAAGAAGCAACTTGATGAGCTGCTAGAAAAGGAATACATCCGGCCGAGTAGCTCACCTTGGGGCTGCCCGGTCATCTTTGTCAAGAAAAGGGATACAAATGTTCCTCATCTGTTTGTTGATTACCGCCCTCTGAATGCGGTAACCATCAAGAACAAGTACCCTATTCCCCGAATGGTTGACCTATCCGATCAGCTAGCTGGTGCAACAATATTCTCCAAGATGGATCTGAGGTCAGGCTATCACCAGATCAAAATCAGAAAGGAGGATATTCCAAAGACGGCTTTCACTACCCGTTATGGGTTATATGAGTACATCATCATGTCCTTCGGCCTCACAAATGCTCCGGCTACATTCATGAGGCTGATGAACTCCATCTTCCATGAGTACCTCGACAAGTTTGTCATTATTTACATTGATGACATCCTTGTCTACTCCAAAACCGAAGAAGAGCATGTTGAGCGTCTTCGACTTGTCCTGACCAAGCTTCGAGATCACCGCCTCTATGCCAAGTTCTCCAAGTGTGAGTTCTGGCTGAAGGAGCTAATTTTCCTAGGTCATGTGGTGTCAGCTGCTGGAGTAGCGGTGATACCAGACAAGATTCAGGCAATCCTGGATTGGCCAACTCCCAAGTCCGTCAAAGATATCCGAAGCTTCCTTGGGTTGGCTGGTTATTACTGCCGATTCATCGAGGGCTTTTCCAAGATAGCCAAAGCTTTGACTGACCTCCTCAAGAAAAACAAACAGTTTGTGTGGTCAGACAAAGCTGAAGAGAGCTTCCAAACTCTCAAGGTCAAGCTCACTACCACCCCGGTGCTTGTCCTTCCTGACACCGACAAAGACTTTGTCGTCTATTGTGATGCATCACTCCAAGGCTTGGGCTGCGTTTTGATGCAAGAAGGCCATGTGGTAGCCTATGCTTCTCGACAACTCAAGCCACATGAGCAAAACTATCCAACTCACGATCTAGAGCTTGCTGCTGTGGTTCATGCTCTGAAGCAATGGAGGCCCTACCTGTTGGGCAACCGTTGCGAGATCTACTCTGATCATCAAAGTCTGAAGTATCTCTTCACCCAGCCGGATCTGAATCTGAGACATAGAAGATGGTTGGAATTAATCAAAGACTATGATGTGACCCTCAATTATCAGCCCGGCAAGGCCAACGTTGTGGCAGACGCTCTGAGCCGCAAAGCGTATTGCAACACCTTGATGGTTGAAAGGGCACAACCTGCTCTCCATGAGGAATTTGCTAGGTTGAATTTGGAAATTGTTCCCTCCGGTTTTCTAGCAAACTTAGAAATCAAATCCACTCTTGAGGATGAAATCAAAGCCGCCCAGCAAACTAATGCTGAAATCCTTGAGATCAAAGAAAAGATAGCAAGTGGGAAGGCTAATTGCTTTTCTGTTGATGCCAACGGTGTTGTTTACTTCGGCGACCGTCTAGTGGTGCCCAAGAGTGGGAACACAAAAGTGTTGATCCTCTCCGAAGCTCATGAGTCACCCATCTCTATTCATCCGGGTAGTACCAAAATGTACCAAGACCTTCGCCGTCAATTCTGGTGGTCTTGCATGAAGTGCGAGATCGCCGAGTATGTTGCTGAATGCGATATCTGTTGCCGGGTGAAAGCTGAACATCAAAGGCCAGCGGGTACTCTTCGCCCCATAGCCATTCCCGAGTGGAAATGGGATGAAGTTGGCATGGATTTCATCACCGGTTTCCCCAGGTCACAAAAGGGCAATAATGCCATCTAGGTCGTCATCGACCGCCTATCCAAGGTAGCCCATTTCCTTCTGATTCGCGAGGACATAAATGCAATGCAATTGACTGAGTTGTATGTTGCCCGCATTGTTCCTCTCCATGGTGTTCCACTGCGGATCATCTCCGACCGTGGGAGCCTATTCGTGTCCAGATTTTGGCAGAGTTTCCAAAATGCTATGGGAACCCGCCTCAATTTCAGCACAGCCTATCATCCTCAAACTGACGATCAAACTGAGAGGGTGAACCAAGTTCTTGAGGACATGCTTCGGGCATGTGTCATCTCCTTCGGTAAGGGTTGGGAAAAATATCTCCCCCTCGCCGAGTTCTCCTACAACATTGCAAATGGCTCCCTTTGAGGTCCTATATGGGAGAAAATGCCGGACTCCTCTGAATTGGTCTGAAACCGGAGAGAGGCCACTCTTCGGTCCTGATGTGATCAATGAGGCCGAAGAGAAAGTCCGTGTCATTCGGGGTAATCTCAAGGCTGCTCAATCCCGGCAGAAAAGCTACTATGACAAGCACCATCAGGAGGTCCACTATGAAATTAGGGACAAAGCCTATCTTCGAGTCTCTCCCCTCCGAGGCGTTCATCGCTTCGGGATCAAGGGCAAGTTGGCACCTCGCTATGTTGGTCCTTTCACCATCCTAACCAAGCGAGGAGATCTCTCCTATCAACTCGAGTTACCCTCCAACTTCCTGGATGTACATTATGTGTTCCATGTCTCCCAACTCCGGCGTTGCTTCAAAGATCCCATCCGTGGGGTTGATCATGAGGTGTTGGACATCCAGGAGGATTTGACTTACCGCGAGCATCCTATCCGCATCTTGGATGAAGCGGAAAGGAAAACCCGCAACAATACCATCAAGTTCCTCAAAATCCAATGGTCTATCCATTCCGAAGAAGAAGACACTTGGGAGCGAGAAACTAGTCTTCGACAGGAATATCCCACCTTCTTCACTCAAGCCTAGAATCTCGGGACGAGATTCCTGTAAGGGGGGTAGAATTGTAACAGCCCCTGCTTTGTACTGAAAAATACAAAGAATTTTTCCACTTTTTGCATTCTTGTTTGCATCATGGCATGAATATGAAATTTGCTAATTCTAACAATCCACATATGCAAGCAACTAAAATGGGGAAGCAAACCTTCCCAAGCTTCCACACCAAATACAATTGCTTAACTTGTCAACCCAAGCTGTTCTTGGACTTCCAAATTGTTTAGGAAGTTCCAATTTGATAGGTTATAACCAATTCTCAAATTCCAAATATTGCCAAATAAGAAATGAATTTGAGAATCCAAATTTGGTTCAATTCAAATCCTATTTTGAAACCAAGCTAAACCTTTCCAAAAATTCAAACTAAAATTTTGGGGAGCTTCATTTTCATACTAGGAGCCTCCATGATTAATTTCATTATTTTTGGAAATATTTAAGTGCTTCAAATAAATGCATTTTTGCAATCAATCAAAAATGACCACATGACAACAATATGAACAAATCTGAAACTAAACAAATTATTTTAAAGCACCAATTTTTGTGGAGGTTCTAAGGGTCAAGGGTAAGCCACATGAATTTTTGTATATTTTATAAAAATGGTTTAGGGCCTCAATTAAATTCACCAAACTGATGCTGGACCATTTTGCAAATAAGGAAAACTAAGGCAGGGGGTTTTTGCTTTTCTTTTCTTCTTTCTTCTCCACAGTGCGACCATGGCCACTGGCGCCATGCCGTGCACCCCATGCCGCCGCCCCCACCCGTGGAAGCCGTGCCTCCGGGGACATGGACGCGCCCCACGCGCCTCCCCACTTGCCCGCACCCCATTTCCCCCCAACTGCTCCCTCTCGTCTCGCTCCCTCTCTCCTACCGAGCTCCGCCATTACCGCCACGGTGTCGAGCTCATCGCCGTCGTTCCTGCCCTCCCCGCTTAGATCGAAGCCGATACGAAGTTTCACCGTGTCCTCCTCCACCTCCTCGTGCAAGGAATCGGTCCGGGGTCGCCCGCACCGGCGCCGCCATCCTCGATTTCTCCCGCATCGGCCGAGCCCTGTTGAGGACGCTTTCGTCGCCGTCCTCACTCCCCCGCCGTTGCCAACCACTCCACTGGGCTTCGGGTGAGCCCCTCGATCGTTTAGGCTTTCCCCCGTTCCCCCTCTCCTTCTCTCGCCGCCGTTCACCGGACCTCACCACCGGCGTCGCTCACCACCGTGCCCCGGCCTGGGCACCGGCCTGTCCGGCCAGGAGGCCGGCTGGCTCGGGCTGCTGCCCGGCCTGGGCTCGGTCTGGGCCGGCCAAAAGGCCGGCACCCTCGGGCACCATCCCGGCCTGGACCCCAGCCTGGGCCGGCCACTAGGCCGGATGCTTCGGGTCCCTACCCGGCTGGCGGCCCGGCCTGGCCGGTTTGGAGGCCGGCCTGTCTGGCTTTTAATTTTCCTTTTTGGAATTTAAAGTTAAATTTAAATAATTAATAACTGTTTAAATAAGGATTCAAATTTGGCAAATCAAATATCAAAATGCTCAGAAAAACAAACTCTACCTATTAGAACAATTGAAATGATCCTTTGAGTTTATATTTTGTTGTTTGTTAAGAATTCCTAAAATGCTATAAATAATACCTAATTTGGGAAAATCATAATTCGATAAATATTTAACCAAAAATTATGAATAAAATATCAATGTGATCAGCACTTCAAATGCTATCAAACCATGCTAATATTACATCATGATCTCAAATATTTATTTGATGTTATTCTTTATATGATTAAACAAAATAATTTCAAATAATCAATTAATTCACTATTTATTCATCGATAATCGGAAAATCACAAATGAGGTACCAAAATGATCGGAGGAACAAAACCTACTTAATCATGTCATGTTCATGCATATTTGATCCACTTCTTAGTAATGTAATAATTTATAAACAATCTGGAACTAAGATAAATATGGGGTTGTTTCCAAATAATTGCACTAATTATTTGGAACTCCATTTAATTTGTTAGATAAATCAAATGATGATATCCTTGCATAAGCTTGACATGTCATCATGTGATTGTGCATCGCACTTGTCTTCGTGTGATTTATTTTGTTCTTCTGTAATTGTTTGGGTATCGATAGATTCCGGAGTCGAGGGTAACCCTATCTACCTCGACGAGCAGTACTACACGCCCCGGCAGCAAGGCAAGAGATAACCTCACCTTCTTGGCGGTTACTAATGGTACCTAATTAATTTGCTTAAAAGGCTTGGATGAGTTGCCATCGGGGATGGTGGGTTGCCTCATTCTTGCCCCTAGGTGCGAGTTCCTGTCTTCGGACTCAAGGTTTGAGCGTGCTGCCATTGGTGGGGGTATGGGCTCCTTACTAACTGAATAACTTGTGCGGGCGTATCCAAGGATCCTCTAGATTTGCGCTTTCCATTTGCGTGTGAGTTGCAGGTGACGAAGGCGCGATGAAGAGGGTGTGTGTGGTGTTAGGGCGTGGCGATGGGGGCAGGGGCTGAAATAGGCTGGGTAAACTTGCCCTGTCGCCACAGATGATTCTTGGATAGTCTCACGAGAGGTAAAGGTTTAACCGCGCCCACTTGCCAACTTTCCCCGGAAGAGAGCTAACTAGGCGAGCCGGACGGTACCAACGGGTAACTTAGTACACCCTTGCAGGGTTTAATCTTTTCGAAAAGCCGTGTCCATGGTTACGGATGCCTTGGGAATGGATTTACGGGATCTTAGAGAATTTTAACCTAACTAAAATTTGGCAGCTAAAGGTTGCATTACAACGTATGTGTAAAGGTTCATTTCCTCGAGGGTGATTCGAGGGAGTGCCTTTGGTGGAGATGAGAGATGTTTTGGCTAAAAGTTGGTTCGATGAGAACCGAAGATGAAAGTTTACTCTCTTATCCCCTTTCGGAAGACATTCTAAGTAGACGATGCCATGGAGTTGCTTATGTCTTTTATAAAGGAAATCTAGCTTTGTGCAAAAATAACTACATACAGCTTTAGAGCCACCGTCAGCATTGGGCCTATATCGCGCTACTAAACTTGCGAGTACGTCGTACTCAGTCTCTCTTTGCTGCCTTTATAATTTGTTTCAATGGAGGACGACACCGAGCACACAGGTGGTTTCTTCCTGGACATCGACGAATAGTTCGGGGTTCCCAGGTGGCAGCTTGGGACCGTCGGAACAAGCTGGCTGGGTTGATGTTTATGTGTAGGCCTCTTAGGCCATATATTTGGATCTTGTTGTACTAGACAACTATTTCGCTTCCGCTTGATGTACTGTTGGGTCTGTGACCCCTTTTTTGTGTAATTTGTATCTTTCTCATATATGAGTTGCGATATGATTTTGTGTCGTAGAGTCTGCAATGTGACAGTTCTTCCACAAGTCTTGATCTCTGTTTTATACATTGATAGCTCTGCCAGTGTTTATGGCATGATCGATGTGTTGTGTGGGAGCGGTAATTCCATGCCCTTCAATTGTGTAGCATAGCCTGTGGGTTACATAGCCTCGCTGTATAATTTCGGGGTTGGGGCGCTACACGGAGGCACTTGGATCGGTGGCAGACGACCTGGTGGCAACACGTCCTGCTGCTGCACCACTTTCGTCATCTCGATCTGCTCCTCCTCGAGCTTCCCCAGCTTCTCCATGGATAAATCCACCTTCACCTGCATCTGGTCCAAGCGTCCTGACTGCGAGTCGATCTTAGATGTGAGGTCAGACACTCGATCGGCGATGCCGTCCAACTTCTCCAGTCGTTCCAGCAACCTCGCCTCCATGGCATCCATCACTGATATGGTGTGGCGCTGCTGCGCACTAGGTTTGAACGGTGCCATCGCGACTAGCTCCTCTGAATCGACCAAGGCTGATCAGGATTTTGTGCTGAATCGCCCGAGAGCAACCAGCGACCTTCTCAGTCGAATTAAGGGTCAAGATCTAGAGAGTATGAGCCGCGCGTCGGATCGAAACCTGGCTCTGATACCAATAGTTATACCCTAGGTGTATGAATTGAATTCACCAAACCCAGATACACCAATTCATTTAGATCGAGTAGCAGAATGTCTTGAGGAAGGGGAAAGGAGAGAAAAGGGGACAGGGAACACAGAGAAGGTTCTATTTCGACATGCCCCTCTCAGCCAACCAGAGGGCCTCTCTTATCTCTCTCGCTAGGCGCAGCTGGCATTTGCTAGACTAGGTGACACGCAGGTCATACATCGCTATCATCTACGTCTCCATCTTCTGGAAGCGCATTTCCACTTGTCGCCTCTGACGTCTTCCCTCCAAGTGGTGTGCCATGCGTGACAGCGTCGAGAGATCGTGTAGTTATGGGATGATCCTTCTCCCCGACGCCTCGTATTTCAGCGCGGGAAATGCTATCTAGCCCCCACATTCAAAGATGATGCAGTCAACTCAGCCTGCCATGTCTACCATGACCGTCAAATCAATGGACACGTGTCATTAAGTACTCGACTGCTTTTCGACAAAGAAGAGTCGGCACAAAAGGAACCGACAAAATACAAAAGCTGTTCGACATGTCTTGAAGGCTAAAGGTCTTGGAAGGCTCCAAGTCGTACAGGCGGATGAAGAGTTTGCCGAAAAAAATAATGCCGGAAAACGTAAAGCCGACCATTGAAGAACTTGAAGCTTTCCGGGGGCTACTGTTGAGGATATGCCGAACAGGTACCTTCACGGAGGTGAATAAAAGCCATCATACCCGGGTGGCCCATAGTGGCCCAGTATGATGAAGCGGCTTACCGAGCGGCCCAGTATGATGAAGCGCTGGAGGCCCATCCGACTATGGGAAGGTTCCAGAAAGCGGCCTGCATTGTAGTCGACTTAGGTCCCAAGGCAAGGCCCAAGCCGGGTTCGAGTAGAACTCTGTACTTAGTCGGTTAGGTTTCCTCCTGCAAACCCTAGTCCAGGCGCCTTTATAAGCCGGACGGAGGGACGCCTCAGGGCAGACGTTCCAACTTTCATTGTAATCGGCTCATATTGCCTTATAGTGAATTATAGCAGCACGTAGGGTTTCGCCACCGTTGCGAGATCCGAAGCTGGGTAAACTGGTGCCTATCCCGTCACCGGAATTGCCTACATATCCTATACCCTCCTCTCTACCTAGCCGGATTGCACCCCTATCTAGTCAAGATTCGATAATACCACGACATCTACGTCGACAACCGCTTCTCCTCGCCATGCCACTTTTCCGTTCTACACCCCTGTTATGAACCCTGCCACTATAGATGAACCAACCCAAAACCCTGCCGCAACATCTGAACCACCACAAAACCCTGCCCCGCCAATCGAACCACCACAAAACCCTGCTGCGACAGCCGATACATCCCAAAACCCTTCCACGACGACCGAAACACCCCAACACCCTCCCTTGACAGAATCACCATCGTCTCAACAAGTGCCCGCTTCCTCCGCTGCGCCCGGCGCCATTATCACCACCCTCCTGCCACCTCCACCTCATGCCGTTCCTACCATTGCACCACTCAACGATCACTCTATGCGCACCCGTGGCAAATCAGTATTTCGTCTACCAACTCAGCGTCTAAATCTATATGCTAATCTCTCTCTCCTCTCTTCCGAAGTCCTAGAAAACAGCCTTTCTTGATCCCAATTGGGCCGCTGCCATGCAAGAGGAATATAAATCTTTACTTGAGAACAACACATGGCAGTTAGTTCGAAAACCCTCCAACACCAACATTGTGTCTGGTAAATGGGTCTTCTGTCAAAAGTTTAACTCAGATGTGAGTCTTTCTCACTACAAAGATCGCTGGGTATGCCGTGGCTATTCTCAACAGCACGGTATTGATTACGATGAAACCTTCTCCCCTGTTGTCAAACCCAGCACAGTTCGCACTGATCTTAGTATTGATGTATCTTCCACATGGCCTATCCACCAATTAGATGTAAAGAATGCTTTCCTTCATGGCTCACTTCAAGAAACAGTTTACTGTCAACAACCCCTAGGCTTCGAAAATCCCCTCCTATCCTGATCATGTTTGGCTTCTTCAAAAATCTCTTTATGGCCTCACACAAGCACCTCGAGTTTCAACGCTTTTCTTCTTTTATTCAAACGATAGGGTTCACTCCCTCCCATTCTGAAACTTCTCTCTTTTTCTATCATAATAATTCTGATGTTTCTTATTTACTTACTTATGTAGATGATATCATTCTTACTACCTCTTCTCAACCTTTGTTAGATCACATTATCACTCTTCTTCGCTCTAAATTCTCCATGACTGATCTCGGTTTGCTTCATCATTTTTTGGGCATTGTTGTTCTTCGTGACTCCTCTGATCTTTTCCTTTCCCAACGTCAATATATTCTTGATCTTCTCAATCGTGCTGGCATAATTGATTGCCAACCCTCTCGCACTCTTGTAGATACTAGTTCCAAACTTTCCTCAGATGGTGAATCCTTCTCTGATTCTACTCTTTATCGTAGCCTTGTAGTTGCTCTCCAATACCTTACTATTACACGGCCTGAAATTTCCTTTGCTGTCCAACAAGCCTATCTTTATATGCTCTCCCTCATTACAAGTCAAACGAATTCTTTGATATCTCAAGGGCACTCTTAATCATGGTCTTCACATAAACAATTCTCCACCAACTCATTTGACAGCATACTCTCATGCAGACTGGGCTGGTTGTCCAGATACTCGTAGGTCCACTTCCGGATTTTGTGTTTTTCTTGGTAACAACTTGATTTCTTGGTCCTCAAAAAGACAGGTTACGATCCCCCGCTCGTCCGCTGAGGCTGAGTATCATGCAGTGGCACATGCAGTTGCAGACACTATCTGGCTCCGACAGCTACTATCGGAGCTACATCAACCAATCTAGCAGGCTACCATTGTTTACTGTAATAATATTCCTACTGTTAACATGACTAGGAATCCCGTGCAACATCGTTGCACCAAACATATTGAGATTGATATCCATTTGTTCGAGAGAAGGTGGCTCTCGGTCAAGTTCGGGTGCTGCACGTTCCAATTACGTCTCAATTTGCTGATATCTTCACCAAAGGATTGCCTACTACATCGTATCAAGACATTCGCTTCAGTCTCAACATCGTCGAGCCTCCCGTTGATACTGCGGGGGGATGTTAGACTATTAGACTATTACTTGCCTCTCAAGTTTACTCAAGTTTACGTGTTGTAATAGGACTCTAATAGCCAAAGTCAGTTCTGTAAACAGCCTATATAAACACCTATGCGGTGGCATAATACAATTATCAATTATCGTTCTATTCAATCGTTCAAACACACTAACCATTGACCACCATCATTGGGCCTGAGATGAAAATCACGTTACTGTCCAAGACAAACCGGTTGTGAAAATTGAGGATTTTTGGTACCTCATTTTGGTGATCAAGATTCAACTTTGACCTTGTAGCAAAGATCAGATGGTAAATATACCTTCTCTATTTCAATAGAAACCTAAAACCGTAGATGAGATTAACCAAAGTTATTAGACCTCGTGAACTTGAACACATACCTCACACTCTGATGAAGTAACCGTCATTGCGATTGTTTTTGTGACTGATGAATCTTGAATGCCTCGAACTCTTAATGATCAAGTTCACTGTTTGAGACGTTGGAAGAGTGTGGTTTGTTTCCCTGTTCTGATACTTGCTGGTGCCTATTAAGCCATCAATCCCTGAGACGACCATGACCACCATATTGTACGCGAGAACTGATATGAAAAAGCCAGCAGCTCCCAATCACCACGGTGCTAATTACCTAGGAAAAAAACTCATCGAAACATTGCAGCCTGACAAATAAATCTGTGTTTGACATTGATCGTGCTGGAATGTGTTGAGTATTGATCCTTGTATGTTGAGCCAAGACTGTGTTCTATATCAGCTGTACATTATCTGGATAAAAAAATTAGGAGCTCTTCTATAATCCGACAATTAACAGGGAATTTTACTCTAAGATGCATCAACTTATTGTAAATATTCTGATATGTACAAGACAGAGCTCTTTTACTGTGGTTGGAAAACTACCGTTGGTAGTTTCATGTTCCTCCCGTCCTAAATACTGTAAAGATTGAAGGCTGGCTAGCTGCGGATGATCTGAGGCTATCTGCCAAGCGCCTTTTGCACTTTCACCCCTCTAAAACCCGTTAAAATAATCCGTAGTCCGGCCTTATCTCCAACCGCAGGGCGACCAGCCGACCACCAAGGCTTCCTCGTGGCCCGCATCCACAATGCCGCCCCCGTCGCCGCTGCCCATCGACCAACGACACCATCCTCAGATCCAGATGGAGGTGTCACGCGCGTGGGAGGAGGCCGGCCCCGCACAGAGTCTTGCCAGGCGGTGAAGAAGACCACGCTGGCGCCGCACGGAGTCTAACGAGGCGGCGAAGGAGACTGGTCCCGTGGTCCGGAGAGCCTGGCCTCTCCCACGGCGGAACAGTCAGAGAGTTCGGGCCTCGGGCTCTCCCACGGCGCACCGGATGAAGACCCCGTCTCCTCCCCTGCCGGATATGGGCAGGGAGGCTCCCTGGCACGTAGTGCACCATCCCATGGATTGGGTCGTGGCTTGGAGGTGGCTTGGACAAGGCCGCCAAGCAGTTCGACGCCTCCAAGGACTTCCCTATCCCCTACGTCAAGTCTGTTGTGGCTACACTAAGTGATCCAGGTGAGGGGTGTTGCCTTCAGATCCGAGGTCGGAATTAGGGTTTCATGTCATACAGGTCTAATCTTCCTATGAGCCAGCGTGTTTGTCTTCTGCAGTAGAATCAAGGATGTTACCTTTCTCATGATTAGTCTGTGCAGATGTTATTATTATATCATATTTGTCTTTGCTAAACATTATATTAAGACACACATAACCATTCAGACCAACAACTTAGATACGGTCCAGATTTTTTACAAGCAGTTTGTTTAGTTTGGCAACGATTAATAATTCCTAATGTTTGATCATTTGTTCTAAAAGAGCTGATTTATGTGATCTCAGACTTCACATGTTTCTGCTGGCTATGGACATATTCTCTAATGAAGCATGGTAGTTTGTACTTGAAAGAGATATAATTAGCTAAGCATGAGGGCATATAAATGAGGTATTTTGCACCTCACAACTATGATCTATTGTCAATTATATCTTGGAAATGTAAAGTTGTGGTCAGTTTGTTCTCAAATTAGCTTAAACTCTTTGTGTGTTCTGGGAGAGTGGTAACATAGTATCGTTGTTTGTATCAAATGATACATGAGGGGATTAAGTTATCACTGGTAATCAACCTCTAAATCAGGGGCTTATATTTTTTGTTTCCTTTTATTCTCACCTTAAAATTAATGATGACCAAATGGGTGTCAATTTTTACCTTTCTTTTGATGTTCTCATTTATTGGGTGTCGTTGGTAGCAGGTTAGTGGGATATCTTACCAGGGTTTACATTATTGGGATGATTTGTGTTTAACTGTAATTTTACAAAGCAAGTCCAATATTCTGCTTCATGTTCCTGGTGATTCTTTGTTTTCCATGAATAACGAGGAATGTTAGAGACTAGCACAAAATATTTTGTGGTACTTTTTGGTGAAATTATTTACATTCATTTTACCGCCAATTTGTCGTTATAGAATCTAATAAAATCATAGCTCTATATACTCTTAGTGCTAATTTTCTTATGTTCGTTTTAGATTAGGTTTTCATGTTTTATTATTGGCAACGTAGCCTTTTCTCTTACCCATTCAGTGGCTCACCGGCTTCACCGCTCACGTAACATTGTTCTAACTTATATAAGGGTATCCTTATATATGCTGATGAAATGGCATACCATGTCATCCTATCTTAGTATGGATGTGCACATTGCTAGGTCAGTTCCTGTAAGTACCTTACTAATATGAAACCATACATATTTTCTATTGCTAGATTGGAATAGCATCTGGAGGCTTCAGTTAGTCTGCATTGAGTGCATCATTGTTAAAGCTTCATATTGTCTGTCCCTTTTTTGTTAACATGTACCATATGAGAATGATTTAGTAACACTCTCCCTGCATGATTTTTCTCCTCATGTTTTCCCAGAACTTCTTTCTTACACGTAAATATGCTACATTTGTGCAAGATTTTGAACTAGAAGCTATAGTGAGTATATGCAATCTTTCTCTCTTTTACTATTGGATGGTTTCCTTTCATATTATTTTCTGTGGACAGGAATAAAGCTTTACGTCCGGCTAAAGACCCGGCTGCTGAGACCCCTCCCACCGCGATGTTTATGAACCGCTGGATCTTCACAACGAGCCTTCTGGATCATCAGTTCGGGCTGGTAAATCTGGTCTTTTGTTACTGCGTGGGATGCCATTTCTGTGACGTGAATGGCCCCACCCTGGCTTAGGTCCACGGCACAGCGAAGCTGGAAAAGGCATGCTCTCTCGTCTCGCATAGCAGTCTCATCCCAACTTCTCCAAGCGCCTAGGTTTCCGCCGCCGCCGCTCTCCCGTCGTCGTCCCCGCCTCTCTCTCTGTATCGCTCGCCTGCTCTCACTCACGCCGCATGTCGCTCTTCCTCGAGTTCCAGCCGTCCAACTCCTCCTTGATGTCCGCATCTTTGCTCCGACCTCTGCACCTCCGCTTATCTGCCCGAGCAAGTTGTTGCCGTCGTCCACCTCGAGCAGCCAACAGGGACGAGCGGCGGCGGCGAGCAGGCATCAGGAGAGCGCCCGCGACAAGAGGCTGCATGTCCTTCCCAACTCGCGCCGCCGCCGGTCGGAGCGACTGCTGCACCGCCCCTCGCCACATGCTTCCTCTCCTCCCCCGGTCTCTTTCTATCGCACCATCTCTCCTCTCCACAGACCCCTCATCTCTCCTTTTTCCTTTTTTTCTTTATGGAGCTAGCACATTAATGTTTTCAATCAAGGCTCCAGGTGCTTCAGCAAATTAACGTGGTCAATCAATCCTTGTGCGGTGGTGGGAGAGATGGTGAGGAATTCGGTGGAGAGACGAAAGGTTGGAGAGGACCTCGACCTGAACATGTGAAGTGGCACTTTCTGGGATCTGCGGCTGAGGTATGAATTTATTGCTACGAGCAAGTGGAGCTTGCTGCCTGCATAACCCAATGAAGACATGAGATCTCTACCCCTTTTCTGACATTTGTAAGAGCGCATGAGTAGCATGTGTGTATGATTTTCTTATATCATCTATGTCTCTGAACGTGTCTAAACATTCAGATCAGTAGACGGTGGAACGTTTCAGATTTTTTTGCAACCAGTTTTATTTTGTCTGGCAACGATAAATATTTGAAGTTTCAAGTTTGACAATTCCGCTGTATAGAAGCTAGGTTATCAGACCTCTAAAAATTACTGTTGGTGTTGCACTTGCATTCTTTATGAAGCATGTTAGTTTTCACATGTCAAAGACTGTAATCACCAGCTATTCACATGTCAAAGTTATGATCTATGTATAGTTATATCTTCTGAATGGAACAGTGTGGTTAACCGCTTAAAAAATTGCCTAATGCCATTTCCGTGTCCTGGGAGAGTGGTGGCATCTCTTAAAAATACAAACTTGTTTTTCTGGCTATTCTGTATGCTAATAAGAACCGATATTATAGTTACTATATTCATGATCATATGAAAATATGCAAATTTTTGTTCTATCTAACGTACTGGGCTATGGAGGATTAGTAAAGATATTATGTGTGAAAAAAGTTCGTCCATAACCACATGGAAGTATTACACGGCTTGGCATTTTCTCTAGGAAGAATTCTACTTATTTTTTTCTCTTATTCAAAATTGTAGTTGCTGATTATTTTATCATTACTTATTGGTTGATGTGTGGATCATGGACCTAGACACCCATGCTCTATAGCTACTCAATCAGAACTCTGCACGTAAGAATTTGTTTCTCCTTGATATAATGTCTAGCATCCTTTGGTTGATACTGATAAATGTAAAAAGCAGTTCAACCCTTTATCGTTAACAAAATGACACCATTTCTAGGCAGCGAAGGCACAACTGCAAGTGCAAGTATGCGTATTTGTTTTGTCGGACTTCTCATCAATGTCAACCATGTAAAGCCTTGGGCTTTCAAATTTATGATTCATATCTGGTACATAAGCACTTTCAATTTCTATTTCTTCGTGTGTGGATCCAAAGTAGTGTGATGGTATAGTTGCATAGCTTTTCCCTCCGATTTTATGGTGGCTTGTTTCGTCGTATTATGTTTCTGAGCTGCTTCATCTTGTGCCTGTGGAGTTCTGCAGATTTGAGCTTTTCCTTCTAATCGTGCTTGTTGTCTGCAATGTGCCTGTAGAAACTGTACGTGAGTCTGAAGACGATGAGTGGCGTGTAGCCGTGTAAGTGGACCACACGACATAGGCAGGCTTACCCGGCTGTGCATCTCATCCACCCCCCCGTGCTGTGTCGGGCGGATGTTGCGCTATGTATGCGCTTCATCGGCTACGAGTTTGGCGAACACGCACGTAAATGACGGTGCACGCTTCATCGGCTGCAGGGTCTGTCGTGGTGGTGCACGGACAGATGCCATATAGGCTTAAGGTGGGGCCGATTGGACGCTGGAGTTACCGGGGAGGGCTTGCACGCACGGCGTACAGACACGAACACACACTCACTCACACACACGATTTACCCAGGTTCGGGGCTCTCGTGAGGAGATAATACCCCTACTCCTGCTTTTCTGATGTATATAAGTGGATCACAACTGATTACAAGCTTGCTCCTTGAGCTGGATAGGAAGAACTATCTCCTCCAAGCCTCTACCGTGTCTCAGAGCTGTGCTCTTGCTCTCTTGCTAGCTCTCTATGAAAAGAACTAAGTGTTTGTTCAGCGCCTCCGCATCCGTCCCCGTAAGAGGAGCCCCTGGTACCCCTTATATAGGGAAACCCAGGGTTACAGTGTAAAACATTGATACTGTCGCCATACCCCTTGGTCTCCGCCCGACACGGGCGCCGCTACACCACAGCCCAGACCGTGTCAGCGCTGGTCTCCACGGTCCCCTCTGTGTCAGACAGCACGCCCACGCCTAGGCCTAGCGCCACTGTGCCGCGCCGCCCGCGTCAGAGGCGTGGCCGAGGCTTGGCATGCCGTCCACTTGCGGCACGCCGCCGCCCTTGTCTCGCTCCGTGTCTCAAGGAGCTCTGTCCGTCTTACGGGATAACCTTCACCCGACATAGGCATGCCCTATGCTAGTGACTCGGTTTGCCCTTTCCTGCATATAAGAACAATAAAGGGGATTCCGACATATAATAATCATGATCCGACATAGTGATATGTCGGTTAACCTTTACCCGGTTGACCCCGGATAAAACCTGTATGGTATGTCGGTTTCCATTGACTCGGTCAACTCCGAGTCAACCTTATTTTACCATATTGACCCCACTCGGGGGCTGCCCCCCGACATTAGTCCCCGAAGCTGGCGCGGTCCTGCAGCCTCGGATGTAGGGCCACGGCAGGTTTACCCGAAAAACCAGCATTCTTAAGTGATCACCGACATAACAGATGCCGGTAAACAATTTATGTGCCGGAAAGCAATTTTACTTCCCATTATGATACTCACCTTAATGTCGGATCGTTCCGACTTACAGGAAGGACCCACGACTCCTCCGAGTCATTGGTTCCTCTACGTGGCAGAGCATCTCTGCCCAACGCCTCGACTCTTGCGCCCGGATGGACGTGCCACTGGCACGCACGCCGCTTGCGTCACGCCGGTCGCTTCGGAGACTGTGCATACGACAGCACTCAAGTGCAGTAAACCGCACCACTTGCGTTGCCTCGGGTCTTGCCCCGATCGCGTGTACCACCCTTAGACCGTCGGCCTCCTGTGGCCCATCGTGTGGCCGATCGTGCGGCAGTTAAGCCGCAGCGGGAATCGTGGTAAAGATCATGTGGACGTAACTCCCCGTCCGTTACGAGATCATGCACAGCGGATCGCACACCCACGATCTCCTCCGCCGTAAATAAATAGTAGGGAGAGGGTACGGTTCTCCCCTCCGCACTCATTCTTCGTTGCCTCGTCTTCCTCGTTCTCTCCTGCGCACAGAGCACCAGCGACACAGAGCTCACCGCCTCCGCCGTACGCACGGATCCGCGCCCGCTGACGAGCCGCCGGACGCCGACGCCGCCGACGCACAGCGCCGCCGTCACACACCGCGACACCGCGGTAAGATTTCCTCTTCTTCCCCTTTTGCGCATTAGCGCTTTGAATCTGCGGGCACTTTCCGTTCTTGTTTCTTCCTTCTATTTTCCCCTTGTTCTTCATTGCGGCGGCGCGCCGTGCGCCGCCGGTGTACTTGCAGTTATAGACGCGGCTCGCCGCCGGTGGACTAGCCTCCGTAACATGCTTTTTCCTCTTTTCCTTTCACTGCGCCTTAACACATTTTGCATCTAGATTAGAGGCATGCATGCTCTTCCCTTTCCATTTCTTGACATTTATTTTTCTTTCTTCCTCACGAGGATTCTAACTTTAGTGGCCGTGCAATTCCTTTTGCAGAACTCGGCTAACCCTCTCCGATATGTCGGACAACACCAATCTCGAGATGGTAGAGGTGGTGGAAGAGGGAGTAGCAGAGGAATCCATCCGGGCTGCCTGGGAGGGCTCCTATGTCCGCCAAGCCGACATAGACTGGTTGATTCGGACCCGGCGGATCCCTGCCGGGGTGGAGTGCCGGGCTCCGGGTCCAGAGACGACCCCGGATTTGCAAGAAGGCGAGTACGTCGTCTTCATCGCACACTTCGAGCGAGGATTCGGCCTCCCCGCCAGCACTTTCTTCCGGAACTTCCTCAACAAGTTCGGTCTCCAACCGCACCAACTCCCGGCGAACGCCTTCACCACGCTCTCCGCCTTCGTCTCCTTCATGGAGGGCTATCTCGGTCTCTGGCCAACCGTCGAGGCCTGGTCCAAGTACTTCGGATTCCGGAAGCAGGTCATCCCGAATCCCGAAAATCCGGACGCGCCCAAGGTGATGACACAATGCGGAGCCGCCACCATCAATCCTCGGCGCGGCTCCATCTTTCCCCGGATTCTCGGCTTGGTGTCATGCCGGAAATGGCAACACTCCTTCTTCTACGTGAAGAACTCCACCCATGTTGACATGATCAACCTCCCGAGATTCGCCATCGGCCCCCCAACCGCACAACTCAACTGGGGGTACAATCCGACGGATAAGAACTTGGTGGTCAACCACATCCACCAGGTCGTCGAGAAGCTTAGGGACGAAGGATTAACAGCCGATGACCTGCTCGCCACCTTCATCAGCCGCCGGGTCCTGCCCCTCCAGCGCCGAGTCCACAAGATCTGTCACATGAGTGGCCCGCTGGACCCGACCCGAGTCAGCACCGTCGAGCTGGATAACGACCAGATCCGGCGGCGCATCAAAGCCATAGCCCGGACCAAGATGCCGGAGGAATGGGAATGGGGTAAAGAACCCCACAGCAGGAACAACCTTCCCCCGCGAGTAAGTACTTCTGCCGACATAGATTCTTACCGACATAAACTTTTATGTCAGTACAACCTGGTACTTGTTATTAATCGTTTCCCCTTTCTCACTACGCAGAGATTCGGTCGGCAACTGACCGAAGATGGAGAGAACCCCTCCGCCAACTGGGGTAAAGACCGGGTCGAATCCGACTCGGAAGACCCGGATGACGAGGATAACATGCCCATCCCCGACGTCAGCTCAATTTCTGCCGCGGGTAAGACTCGTGCTTCCTCCTTCCGAGACTGGCCTGAGAGTGACGATGACGATTGTCGGATTTTAGAGGTGTATGATCCTCTCCCCGTAGCATACTCATATCCGATGTCCCCGACCTCAGCTGACTCGGATGAAGTGGTCGAGGTGGCACCGCTCGCCACAGTACCCAAGGGCGTAGCTCGGAAACGCCCATCGGCAGCGGCCGCACCCACAGACGCCGGAACCTCCGGCACCTCTGGCCCCGCGCACAAGAAACAACGAATTAAGGTGATGGCGAAGCGCCGCGAGCGCCCTGTCACCAGGGGGTAAGATTCCCTCTCGCCGACATATACCTCATACTCCTTTTTATAATTACTTTTCTCCTCTTGCCAACATACATTGCTGTTTTGACTCTTCAGCGCGGCGCCTCTGAAGGTGAAGGCCCCTACAACCGGGTCCACCGACCGGATGCCTTCAAGGACTCCGACCCCGCCTCGGCCCGACGATACTCGGGTGCCGAGTCCACCCAGGACAAGTCCGGTTGCAGATACCTCGGCTCCGGGATCCGGAGCCGAGAACATAGATTCGGTCGAGGCCGCAACCTCGGCGCCCGACCAAGTGATACTTCTCGGAGCCAGCTCTTCGGCTCCCGAGGTCCAAGAGGACTCGGCACAGCCGAGTCAGCAACAGCAGCCAAAGCAACAGACTCGGCCGCAACAACAACAACAGCAGCAGCAACCTCAGCAGCAACAAGCTCCGCCACCTCCATCACAGCAGCATCAGAAGAAGAAGCAAAAACAAGCTCCAGCAGCACAGCAGCCGCCAAAACACAAGTTGCAGCCATCGCCCTCCAAATCCAGATCTACCTCAACGGCCAAGCCAACACCGCCACTGGCACAGCCGCAGCCACAGCCACAAACATCTAAGACCCCAGTTCCTGCCACTGGGGTATCGGCAGGAAAGGCACCGGCGACATCAGTGTCGGCGAACCCGGAACGACAGCTGATTGTGCCACCACGCACCGGAGCAGCGACATCCGGCAGCCTCCAGACCACCAGCTGGGGATTTGCCCCACTGCGAACCCTTAGTGGGAAAAGCTTGGGCTCCCTTGAGCACTACAATATGGATTGGAACGCCGCCGACCTGAGCGAAGTTAGCTCGAGGTCACCAGCAGGCCAAATCGTTTCCGAACATCCGGCGGGGCCGAGTCTGGTGGCCCAAAAGATGCTCGCAGCCAAAACTGCCCTTCATGCCGCCGACCAAGCAGCTGCGGTAAGTTGCGCCGAGTAAAGATGACTCGGTTAAATATAACTCGGTTTACTTTTTTAACATAGATCTTATCCATCCCCAGTCCCCGAGATTCGGGTTAAGTGACTGTGGCGTAGCCGAGTAAAAATGACTCGGTTGAGTGAGGGTAACTTGGCCTGAATCTTCATCAATGATACTAACATCTCTTCTTTTCAGATTTGCATGAACAAGCGCACACAACTGCACCGCAAGCTGCTGCTGGAGCACAAGGCGCTTTCCAACAAGTTCAAGCTGCTGCGGGCCAAGCTGGACCAAGTGGCTGACTCGGCGCTCAAGGCCGAAGGACTGGAGAAGCGGATCTCAGAAATTGAGAGTAAGCCATATTTTTGCCTTCGAACTTATACTTACCTCAATTCTCATTCTAACATCAGCTACCTCGGCACAGCCGCACACCAGGAGCGCGAGCTTGCGCTCCGGGCCGAGCTGAAGAAGGAGCAGGAGGAGATATCTCGGCTGAAGGCCGAGCTGGAGAAAACTCGGGGTCGGGCCGCCGAGTCGGAGAAAACCGCCGCCGCAGAGAAGTAGCTCCGAGAAGAGGAGACTCGGAAGCTCAAGGAATCTCTTGAAGAATCCAAATCCGAGGTAACCTCGGCTGCGAGCGAGCTCCGAGATCTGAAGGCCAAGATTGCGAAGTGGCTGGTGGACATCTCCAGCATCAACTCCGAGATGGACAGTAAGCTCCTTCCCCTTCTGCCTTTATTCAATCTATCATTTTTCTTCTCAAATAACTCATTCTGGCGTTAGCCATTCCTTACTCAGAACGCTTCCCCCACACCAAGGCTGCCGCGGACAAGAGCGCTGCCGAGCACCGGTTCAAGGAAATCCAAGATGGCCCAATCTCATCCGAGTGGGATATGGATGCCCACTTGGTGGCTCTGAAGGCTCGCTTGGTACCGATGAGATCTATCGGAATGAATCTCCTCACCGCTGCAATCCGAGCTTACAACGTTCTCTGGCCCGGGTGCGAGGCCCCTTTGGTTGTGGATGAACTGGCCAAATGCTTGTTGGCCTCCGAGGAAAGGCTCGATGATTGGCGATCATCCGCCGCCCGAGTCGGAGCAGATGAGGCATTAAGTTATGTGCTATCTTGGTACGAGGAGCTCGACCTCGACATGCTGAAGACAGTGCGGGACGGGTCCAGGTGGCTCTCTGACCCGGAACACATCCAGCGCCGCCAAGACTTGGCTCACTCGCTCATCCAATATGCCCCGGTACACAGCTTTGTCCCCGGTGATCGAGTTCCTCACTCGGAAGAATTGGAGACCGACGGCGAGGACGAAGAAGAAAGCGAAGAGCCCGTCGATGAAGAAATCCAAGCCGATATTCCTCCCGACACAGCCACCGGCATCACTTCAGCCGCTGCGACCAAGGATAGCACCGAGACCTCGACCTCGGAACCGGCCAAGACCGATGCCGCCGCCTCTGCTCCAAGTATCTAGGATTCTGCTGCCTAGACTTAGAGAAAAACTCAAATCATCAAATCCCCGGAATGCCGGGTGCAAATGTAATATAAACCTTTAGCTTTTTACGCTTGGTACTTGGTTCTTTTTACTTTTGCACAATTTTAGCATGGTTTACTTATTATGCCGAATTATTCTGAGCCGAGTCCCCGAGCTCGTTTTCTTGTTTACCATACTTAGCAACCTCTGCTCTTGTCTACCTCTTTTGGGTTTCTTGACAGTCGAGTCACAAGATTACCGACATACGGCATACAATACTAAGAAACTTTGAGTCAAAGCTCATAATCATTCGACATAAAAATTAGAAACGAAACAACTCGTGCCGAATCGCACCTGGGCCGAGTCCCCGAGTTTGTTTTCTTGTGTACTACCTCTTGCAATCTCTGCCCTTGCCTACCTCGATGGGTTTCTTGGCATTCGGGTCACAAAATTACAAAAACATAGCATACAATACTCAAAACTTTGAAACATGGTCTAAAGCCATCCGACATAAAACAGAAAAGAAAACTGAATCGCCCCTGGACCGAGTCCCCGAGTCTGTTTTCTTGTTTACTATCCCTTGCAATTTCTGCCCTTGCCTACCTCGATGGGTTTCTTGGCATTCGGGTCACAAAATCACAAAAACATAGCATACAATACTTGCAAACATGGAAACACAATTTCTGGAGCCACCCGACATAAAGGAAACCGAGATAAACATGCATACAACATGAGATTCATAGTAAGGCAGTCTCCGTGTTTCATTTCGGAGTGCCGACATTTCATTTCAAAGTTTCGAGATACATACAGTGAGTCCTTAAGAGTAAAAAGGGCGAAGAAGAGCTACATTCCAAGGTCGCTTGGTCTCCTCTCCGGATCTATCCATTCGGTTCTTCACCTGTGCCTGGGCATCAATAAGATAATATGCATCATTGTTCAAAGCTTTGCTCACAATGAATGGCCCTTCCCAAGGAGGCGACAACTTGTGCATTCCGGCGGTGCGCTGTACCAGCCTAAGGACCAGGTCCCCTTCTCGAAACTTGCGAGGATTTACTTTCCGGCTATGATAGCGTCGGAGATTTTGCTGATATATTGCCGACTTGGACAATGCCAATTCTCTTGCTTCCTCGAGCAGATCTACATCATTTTCTCGGGCTTCCTTTGCCTCTAACTCGGTATACAATGCGACTCTTGGCGAGTCATGCTCTATGTCGGTCGGCAGAACTGCCTCTGCTCCATAAACCAGGAAGAATGGCGTATAGCCAGTGGAGCGGTTCGGCGTGGTCCTCAGACTCCATAGTACTGCCGGAATCTCATCCAGCCAACAACCCGGAGCACGCAACAGTGGCTCAATCAACCGGGGTTTGATGCCGGATAAGACTAAGGCATTTGATCTTTCCACTTGTCCATTGGACTGCGGATGCGCAACCGAGGCCAGGTCTAGCCGGATTCTCTTTTCCTGGCAAAACCGAGCAAAGGCTCCCTCGGCGAAATTGGTGCCATTATCCGTGATAATGCTATGCGGGTGCCCATACCTTAGGATAATATCCTTTAGGAATGACACGGCTGTGCGGCCATCGCACTTTCTGATTGGCTTCACCTCGATCCACTTGGTGAACTTGTCCACCATTACCAGGATGTGAGTCATGTTACCTCGGGCTGGTTTAAATGGTCCCACCATATCCAGACACCACACAGCAAATGGCCAAGTGATGGGAATGGTTTTGAGAGCTGATGCCGGCATATGAATCTTGTGAGCAAACCTCTGACATCCTTCACATTTCCGGACAATATCTTCTGCTTGTTGCAAAGCGCTGGGCCAGTAGAACCCATATCGGAATGCTTTAGCCACTATAGCTCGGGAAGAGGCGTGATGACCGCACTCCCCCTGGTGAATATCTCGGAGAATTCTTTCTCCCTCTTCTGGCTCGACACAGCGCTGAAGCACCGTGGTCACACTTCTCTTGTACAGCTCACGATTGATAATGGTGAATGATTTGGATCGCCTCTAAATCTGTCTGGCCGAGACCTCATCACTCGGTAGAGTACCATCCAACATGAATGTCATGACGGGCTGTGCCCATGCCGGTACCGGGCGAGTGCCGAGTGCAGGCTCGTCGATTTCCATTGCATCAACCGACATCACCACACCCGACATAGGCTGGTGAGTCCCCGAGTCCTCCCAAGGAGTCCCCGAGTTCCGCCAAGCAGCTTTCCAATTCTCCAGCATAGTCACCGAGTCCTGCTGAATGTAATCAACCTCCATGGAAGTCCCCGGGTCCTGCGCAGCAGTCCCCGAGTCCTGCAACTTGCTTCCGACATCTACATCCATCAGGATGACACCGAGCTCTGGATTACCCGGGATGAATATCGATTCTGACTCGGGTGAAGGCTTGATTGATGGCTTGTGAAGTTGCTCCAGTGATACTCCGGGCGGAATGGCTTGCCGATATGACCCAATCTTGGACAACATGTCTGCACTCTCATTATCTGTCCGCCGAATATGAGTGAACTCGCACCCATCAAAGAATTCCAAAATCTTCTGGACATGGAACCGGTACGCCGCCATGTTGGCATCCAGTGCATCCCAGTTGCCTGATGTTTGCTGAATCACCAAATCTGAGTCACCATAACAGATGATCCTGCGGATTCCAATTTATTTGGCCACTTTGAGTCCATGAATCAGTGCTTCATACTCGGCGACATTGTTGGATGCTGCAAAGTGTACTTGCAACACATATTTCAGCTGATCTCGCTTTGGCGAGGTGAGAACTACGCCAGCTCCCAGGCCATCCTTTACCTTGGACCCGTCAAAATGCATTCTCCAGTAGTTGGAGTCCGGCAAGGACGGTTCATACTCCATCTCGGCCCAGTCCACGAGGAACTCGGCCACCGCTTGAGATTTGATGGTATCTCTTCTTGCATACTGCGGCGCATAAGCTGCAAGCTCAATAGCCCATTTGGCGACTCGACCACTGGCATCCTTGTTGCCAAGAATTTCCGACACAGGGGCCGCACTCACGACAGTTATGGGGTGCTCCTGGAAGTAATGCTTTAGCTTTTTGGCTGCCATGTAGACACCATAAGTCATTTTTTGATAGTGAGGGTAGTTTTGTTTTGATGTGGAGAGCACCTCGCTCAAATAATATACCGGCCTCTGCACGGTAGCTCCTTCTTCTTCTCGCTCCACCACCACTACGACACTAACGACTCGGTTAGTGGCCGCAATGTAGAGCAGCATGGGCTCACTCGGTAGTGGCGAAGCTAGTATCGGCGCAGTTGCCAACATTATTTTTAACTCATGAAACGCCGCATCCGCTTGCAGAGTCCAGCTAAATCTGTCCGATTTTTTCATCAGTTGGTATAAGGGCAAGGCCTTTTCTCCCAACCGACCTAGGAAACGGCTCAGAGATGCCAGACATCCGGTGAATTTCTGGACATCTCGGAGGCATCTCGGCAATTTCATATTTTCTATTGCCCGAATCTTAGTCGGGTTTGCCTCGATACCTCGGCTAGACACGAGGAAACCGAGTAACTTTCCTGCTGGTACACCGAATGTACATTTATCCGGATTAAGTTTAAGTCGGAATTTCCTCAGGTTTGCAAATGTTTCCCTAAGGTCATCCAACAGTGTGTGTTTTTCTTTAGTTTTAATAACTATGTCGTCGACATACACCTGCACATTTTTACCTATTTGATCATGCAGACATTTTTGCATACAACGCTGATAAGTAGCGCCAGCATTTCTCAAACCGAAACACATAACACGATAGCAATAAGCCCCGTACGGGGTGATAAAAGCAGTCTTTATTTGATCATCTGGGTTCAGCGGTATCTGGTGAAAACCAGAGTACGCATCTACAAAGGAGAGTAGTTCACACCCGGCCGTGGAGTCGATCACCTGATCGATCCGGGGCAGCGGGAATGGATCTTTAGGACATGCTTTGTTCAGGTGTGTGTAGTCGACACACATGCGCCAAACAGTGGCAGCATCCGGTTCATCTTTTTTCTTCTCTACCAGGACCGGGTTAGCCAACCAGTCCGGGTACTTCACTTCTACTATGGCATTGGATGCGAGTAACTTGGCTAACTCGTCACCCACAGCCTTCCTTCTTCCTTCGGCAAGACGCCGTGTCGGTTGCTTCACAGGCCTAGCATCTGGCCTGACATGCAGAGAGTGCTCAGCCAACTCCCTCGGAACACCCAGCAAGTCCTGACTGGACCATGCGAAGATATCCCGATTCTCACGGAGGAAGTGGATGAGCTCGCTTTCCTATTTGCTGTCCAGCCCGGCACCGATGATGACGGTGTGGTCCGGGTTAGACTCGTCGATGCCAACTTTCTTGGACTCCTTTGCTGCCTGGAAGGTTGCAGTCTGCTGCGGGTTGGCCGGACTCGGTATACCGAGTTGAGCAGATTGGGCCAGAGCCACCACCTCATGGATTCTCTTCTTCTCGGCAGCAATCACAAGTGACTCGGCCAGCAGTGATCCGGCAGAGGCACACTCCATGGAGCGCCTGTAGTCACCCGAGATAGTGATGACACCATTCGGACCCGGCATCTTCATCTTCAAGTAAGCCACATGAGTGGACGCCATGAACTTGGCGAGTGCTGGCCTACCGAGTAAGGCATGATACGGGCTTTCGAGGTCCACAACCTCGAACAGCAGACTCTCGGTCCTGCTATTGCTTTTGTCGCCGAAGGCAACATCGACCCACACGGTGCCCATAGGTGCATGCGAGACACCCGGCACAATACCATGAAAGGTAGTTCTGCTTGGCTGCATCATGTTCTCGGTTATACCGAGCTTGACCATGGTATCTCGGTACATAATATTGATGCTGCTCCCGTTGTCCACAAGGACCCGGGTAAACCTGACATTAATGCTGGGTCCGACGAATGTCGGATCCACCACCAGAGCATAACCTCCGGGATTCGGCATGACCTTGGGATGGTCCTTGACACTCCAACTGATCTGATCCTCGGACCAGTACATGAATTTCGGCACCGCCGGCATAACGGCATTTACCTCCATCGTACGCCTGTGCTGACTTTGCTTGTCATTGGGTTCGGTCACAAAGACCATGTAACTCTGGTGGGGCTCTCGGTACTGATTCTGCCTACTTGGGCCAGCATTACCGTTGTAATTGTTGTTGTTGTTGTTGTTGGCTACCTGGTTGACATCCTCCTGCCTCGGCTGTGCATTCAGGGGTTGAGTGTTTGCACCTGTCAGAGGTGCGGGTCTCGGTGTCGGACCCGTAGCTGCTGGCTGATTCTTGTGCCGGTCACAGTCTCGAGTCGAGTGATGAGCTGGTTTGCTGGGGTGTCTGGTGTGAAAGCAGCAAGGGCCATCCAGCATCTTCTTGTAGATGTACCTCTCCTGATCATCCAACTGTTTCTTGTTGCCATTCCATGGCTTCCTTTCGCCGTTCCACGGCTTTCTCTCGCCGTTCCACGGCTTCCTCTCGCCGTTCCATGGCTTCCTCCCTTCCGAGTTCTGGCCCCAAGAGGGACCCTCATTCTTCTGGCGCTGGCTGCTGCCGGCACCCGCTTGATCTTGGTCGACAGCTGCGACCTGGTCCGACCCGTACCGGTAATCCGGTCGGTCGTCTCTTCTCTTGTTCCGTTTGTCTGGGCGATCACTACGCCGGCTCGATCTATCTCGGTCTTGAGCAGGATACCTCCTGCCCACATCTACCTGGGTCAGCAATGGCTGTGTCGGGTCACCGAGTGCATAGCTGTCAGCAATTGACATTGTCTCGGCCAAGGTGGCCGGCATCTCCCTCTGGAGTCTCTGCCAAAGCATGGAGCCATGTCGGCATCCTTGCGCAAACCACGCAATGGCTTGTGACTCGATTACCCCTTCACAGGAGTTCCGGATCGTGCTCCACCGGGTCAGGTACTCCCGGTCTGTCTCGTCTTCTCGCTGCCGACACATGGATAGCTGCTGAGGTCGATTCGGCCTCTTGTAAGTACTGGAGAAGTTGCTGACGAAGGCGTCGGAGAAGTCAAGCCAGCAGTCAATGCTGTTCTCCTCCAGGTTGTTCAGCCAGATTCGGGCTGGTCCCTCTAGCATCTGCGGCACATACCGCACTGCCCATCTGCGACTTCCGCCGGCAATGTGCACAGCGGTGACATAGTCTGTCAGCCAGTCCTCCGGCTTGGTGCTGCCGTCATAGGTCTTTGCACCCCGGGGGAGCTGGAAATTCGGCACCGGTGCCTGCTTCATGATCCGGGGTCCAAAGCATGCAGGACCCGGTGGGCCTTGCTCCTCAAGAAGTTCAGACAGATAGATTCTGTCAAGCTTGTTGCGGACGTCATGAGCCGGTAGCTGGCGAGCTCCCAGCCTAGCACCGAGTGCGCCCTCGGTCGCCAGATCTCTGTATCTTGTATACCCGGCACGCTCCATGGCCGAGTAACCGTCGTCGTACCGGTCAGCGGCCGGCTCGGCATACCCGGCACCCGCTTGATGACGAGGTGGAATGGGTGCCGGATACCGAGGTGGCTGACCCGGATTCGCCGGATTGACCCGGTTGGCTTCTTGTCTGCCCTGAACGGGTCCTGGGCCTCCCTGGCCGACATTGCCTTGGGCAGCCTTCTGCTTTCCGGCATATACCGGATCATACGCTTGCAGCTGTTTGTTCTTGCCAGAGTTCACACTCTGGCCACGGCTTGCACCGACATACGGCGAAGAGGCCTGTCCCTTGGACACTCCTCCGGCACCTCCACCCGAGTAAAGGTACCCGGATCCTCCTACACCCGGATTTGCATTCCGGAATGCCTCATTCTGCCTGTTGGCTACAGCTACCAACTCATTTACTCGGTCCTGTTGTCTACTACGAGCTTCACCGGACAAGTTAGGCAACTCTGCTATGGCAGCCTCTGCAGCTCTAAGGTTCTTACCCGGGGTGCTGTACTTCGGCCGGCCCGCCGACATATGACTAGCAGTTCTACTAGATCTAGCTCTACCATCTCTAGCTATTTCGGCATTGAGGTCTCTACCTCTAGCATGTACTTCATTTATGCGACTAACCGGGTTAGCTACCGGAGTAAAACCATGAGCGATATTGTACTCACGGAGGGAGATGTCGAAGTCCTGTCTGACTCGGGCCACCTCCTGGGCCTCTCGGAGTATCTCCTGGCGCTGCTGCTCCAACTCCGCCTGAGTCAAAGCAACATCTACGCTCGGAGCCACTGGAGTGGTCAGCTTCTCAATCGCGTCCTGAAGAGGACTCTGCACCACCGGCACAGCGGAAGTACCGGCCTGCTCCGGACGATTCTCCGGCCTCTCCAGCGGCGGGCGCGCCGTCCTGGCGGATCTGGTGCTGATCTCGGCCACCCCGGCACCAGCAACCGGGGCAGTCATCATGACCTCTGCACAGCTAGCAGCGGGACGGGCGATACGTCGGCCGCGAGCTGCGCACACAGCGGGGGGATCCGCTGCAACCTGCACCCTTTCGGGAAATCGGCAGGGAACCTCGGTGGCGACATAGACGGTGAGGGAGCCGAACTCGATGAGGCAGCCGTTCCGGGGCAGTGGCCTGCTGCCGAAACAGCCGGCGTTGTCGCTGACGACGTTGAGCGAGCCGAACCTGTGGACAAGGCCACAGAGAACGCGCTCACCCGACTCGATGAAGGAACCCGTCCGGATGAACACACCAGCCAGCGCCGCTGCTGGCCCCACGGTGGGCGCCAACTGTCGTGGTGGTGCACGGACAGATGCCATATAGGCTTAAGGTGGGGCCGATTGGACGCTGGAGGTACCGGGGAGGGCTTGCACGCACGGCGTACAGACACGAACACACACTCACTCACACACACACGATTTACCCAGGTTCGGGGCTCTCGTGAGGAGATAACACCCCTACTCCTGCTTTTCTGATGTATATAAGTGGATCACAACTGATTACAAGCTTGCTCCTTGAGCTGGATAGGAAGAACTATCTCCTCCAAGCCTCTACCGAGTCTCAGAGCTGTGCTCTTGCTCTCTTGCTAGCTCTCTATGAAAAGAACTAAGTGTTTGTTCAGCGCCTCCGCATCCGTCCCCGTAAGAGGAGCCCCTGGTACCCCTTATATAGGGAAACCCAGGGTTACAGTGTAAAACATTGATACTGTCGCCATACCCCTTGGTCTCCGCCCGACACGGGCGCCGCTGCGCCACGCCCAGACCGTGTCAGCGCTGGTCTCCACGGTCCCCTCTGTGTCAGACAGCACGCCCACGCCTAGGCCTAGCGCCACTGTGCCGCGCCGCCCGCGTCAGAGGCGTGGCTGAGGCTCGGCATGCCGTCCACTTGCGGCACGCCGCCGCCCTTGTCTCGCTCCGTGTCTCAAGGAGCTCTGTCCGTCTTACGGGATAACCTTCACCCGACATAGGCATGCCCTATGCTAGTGACTCGGTTTGCCCTTTCCTGCATATAAGAACAATAAAGGGGATTCCGACATATAATAATCATGATCCGACATAGGGATATGTCGGTTAACCTTTACCCGGTTGACCCCGGATAAAACCTGTATGGTATGTCGGTTTCCATTGACTCGGTCAACTCCGAGTCAACCTTATTTTACCATATTGACCCCACTCGGGGGCTGCCCCCCGACAGGGTCAGCGGACACGCATGGAAACGACATCACATTGCCACAGGGGTAATTTGCTAGGCGGTGTACACTGCCTTTCTCTCCAATGTTTCTTGTCTATAATTTATACCTAGATCCTGCCTTGGGTGGTCTGCATTATATAAGTGGAAAAATCGTAGATCCTTTGATGGTTGTGGTGGGGTTGAGATGGCTCTCGAGGCACAAGTTGTCCAAGAGGAGCCCTGGGGAGATTGTGAGCTCCAGTCCGGTGTTAGTCATGGTACGACCGTTAATCCGATCATCGGGACATCACGTTATGCTCTATATGTCAATTTTGTTATTTTGAAGGGTTTCATTCTTTGTTCCTATGCACTAGAGATTTTAAAGTTTTAGTACAAGAACACATCTGCTCTAGAAATGTTATGGTGATAATTCAGGCGTTATTTTCAGGTTTTGAGAAGAAATCTTGGATATTCTAATGAAAATAAACCTATGGGCTACTATTAGCATTTCTAAGCAAGATATTGTCTTTCTATCCTAACAAATTTATGGAGCATCCAGCTTCACAATTTGACCTGTTTCGAGAGGGATATAATAATGTGTTGCTTATTGTTTGATGAAAACACCCTTACAACTAGAACCTCCAAGTAGCATGCTAGATTGCTAATATCAATTGTCTAACTGCAAAGACATTGCGGTAGCTGGACCGTCATTGGTAAGGGTTAGAAGGTTGTAATGTTTTTCATGAACTATGTTTACAATAATTTATGATGCATCAAGCAGAGTAAGTTCAGTCGTTTCCTCTTTTGTGGCATGTCTTCCTATGTGACATATTTTTCCTTATTAGAACAAGAAAATGGGTAGTGTCTTGAGATTTTCTCAATAATTGTCTTAGTTTTTCATGTTTTTGATATTACTTGTTCCATTGAGTTTTCTGCATGTTTTTTAATTCAATACATTCGTATGTTCTATGAGAATACTGATGATAGATGGCTATATAGAAAAATATGTAACTAAGTAGGGAAGTTTTTATTCAGGTTTATACCTGTTAACTAAGCCCATGAATAAGCGTTATAAAAGTACTTTTATCTTATTCATTTTAAGTTGAGAATGATATTTGCATTACCTCCTATGTTAAGTCATCAACTACATAGCATTGTGGAAATCAAGGATCTGAAAGAGTGATGCTAATGTGATTTCATACCATGTGGTTATGCAATGTATTCTTTGGGTACTTTATGGTTGGGGAAGAAGAATAAAGAGGCCAACAACAAGAGGTGCTGCCGAAAGTGGACTTTGAATCCTTTCACGCAGCTTAATTATCCAATATAAAGAAAGCCCTGATGGTATGGCATGCTCCTCCAATTAGGTATTTGTCAAAGCAACTAGATTTTTATCTTCTATAGAACTGCACTTCCTGCTTTCCTCTATTCTTCTGTTATCATTGAAGATTTTGTTGATAACGAAATTGTTTGGAGTTCTGTTCCATCTTTTTATGACACTGACTCCCAATGCAATGTGTAATAGTATAAGTGCACATAGTGATTACTCACCATGTAATTATGTCGATGGTTAGACATGTACATGGAAGATAGTTTCAGTCTTCTACAGGTAGAAATGACATGGCTGCTATTCAGCAATACATGCTTGTGGCAATGCTCATCTTCAATGTAACTTGGTGCTCTGCTCTATCTGGTAAGCAAATGAAGGAAACCATCCTGGTGGAGGCCACCAGGTTCACAGTCTTTTAACCTAGCAGGTCAGGCACGACGAGTCGACGACTACGTCTTGCACTTATGTCGAGACTCTACAGGTCTTGGCCTCGAGGTACTACTTTCTCCACTCATTCTGTATGGATGATAATTTCTGTAATACCAAATTTTTCCCAATTCATTCGGCCTCGATAAATTTTACACAATGAAATCCAAAACCTTTGAACCTCCATCAAGGATGGATTACTGACTAATCTGATATTATCAAAATTATTTTATGCCTTCACATCACAGGTTGAACTCAACTTGATCCGAACCTTATTCATATGTTTCCCTGGGTTAACTTGCTTGGTGCCAAAGCTTTTTACACCATCTAATCCCCCAACTCTTTTACTATGATAATATTTTATCATTTATCTGGTGTTCCATTAATCAAAGCTTCATCTTCTCTTCTTAACGGTAAACATGCTATAAGAATCCTATAGATCGGTCGTAACAATTTTGATCATCTTGTGTGACAACAAGCAAATAGTACATATTAATAATTATTGACCTTGCGCAAGTTTTGTCGGTCACCCTTACTTACCATGGTACGAATTAGATTTGAAACAACGTCACTCAGAAATACATTTCTTACAGATTCACTTGCTGATAAAATGATCAAGTATAGTGTCTTGAAACCTCTTGGATTGCCAGATTTTTTCTTTCATAGCGTTTCCTGTTAAACAAGGTCATCAACTACTTTACCTATCGGTGATAAAGATATTTTCTCTCTTCCTTTGGTCAAAACAAGTTATATAGTTGTTTGTTCAGTTAGCTGAATTAGGGACTATTGTTTTGACTACCAGTAAGTGGAAAAAATAGTTTCCCTCTTTTCAGGTGAAAGAAAGTTGAAATGACATTGACTGGTTATTTTCTTCTTCCACTCAAGCCTTGAAATTTGTTGTATTCATTTGGGAGCATGAACTGTTGATTGGGAGGAGTAGGATAGATAGTCCAGCTCCACCTCTTATTTTGAATTCTCAAAAATTCATTCTTTCACTCACTATCTGATCTTTCCATATATAATAAATGGTTAGTAAGTTGACAAACTAACCTGAGAACCTGCTACTCCTATAGTTTTATGTTCCACAAATAGACCTTGTTTTAAAGCTAACATTTACATCATACAAACTCACCACAAGTCCTCAATTGGACGATGACCCTGCCAACTCGTTCGCTATCGAGCATTGTGTCACCTGGAAGCCGCCACACCGCCACTCGGATGACAACTGGACACCCATGATGCAGAAAAGAACGATGAGCTATGAGGGTCGTGGCACAACAAAGGAAACCGACAGCAGGAGCTGGTATCTTACCCGGCCTTTCTCATTTTGTTGTTCTGCACATGGATTAGTTGCAATATAGTAGAAAGCACCTGTTCTAAATTTCCTATATAGGCTCAAGAAGGCATTGCTTGTAAATATATATTTTCTTAGTATTGTTGCAGCGTTAAAAGTATGTTGTGTCATCGGTTAATCCATGACAAACATTTATTTAGTTGTATTTAATTATGTAAGAAAACCGATTTGCCTGCTTATATTTTGATGTATTCTTTCCATGTCTTCACAGTAGATTATTGCATTCCTAACTGACTTTCTTAATGATTAATGGCTATCAATCTTACTCAGAGTTTCTGTTAATCTTTCTTTTATTTTTATGTAATATTTAACTATTACTCTCTTCTTTCAGTTAAGGTCCTCCTTTTACAAAAATTACCACTTCCCCGGAGTCCATGTGTTTACCATTTTCATTGTCATCCCATGTATCATGAAAATTTTGTATGCTCTGGTTGATGAATTATGCTAAAGACAAAAAATGTTTTCTTCTTTATTCAGATTTTTCACAACTGATGCAACATTTGTGCGGTCCATGCGGTGCTAGACCTACGTATGCCATTGGAAGAAATGTTTAAAAATCTAAAAGTGTTATTCACAACAGTTCTGTAAATAAATACAACTGCAATTTAACCACGCCTGCCACATTGTGGCAAGACGAAAAATCGAAGGCGAGGCGAAGCTCGCTTATCCGTCTAGTTATTCTAACCGTTGGTTTTGCCGACCTCCCCTCCTAAGGGCATGTGCAAAGGTTCAGACTATGTCTGTAAAATTGGTCCACGTAATCTATAGTCGGCAGATCCAGACAGCAGATACATTAGATCCTATTTTTAGGCGTCTCTTGTACGTAGAAATTAAACTGCCTTCCATCTTTTTAGTAGATCAGATAAGATTTATTCCCACCCACGAACCCACGATAACAGACAGCCAGCCCTACAACGGGAAAAAGGGAGTCGTTAGCTATCGAATTTCACGCTATTCGACCGTCTACAGAATTGCAGACGACTTCGTTCTCTCTCCTCTCTATTTTTTATCCAACTGCTCACAAATCCTAGGTGGCATACGTTACAGACGGCTGACTGGATACTGATGTACATGCCCTAAATTATTCCAGCCATTGATTTTAACCATTAAGCAGAAGTTTAATCCTTGCAGGGTATTATTGTCATTTGTCTATGTATTAGCAAAAAGAAAATGAGCGGTTACTTGTCCTTCTCCTCAATCCCGTGAGGGCGGCGCCAGCCTTCCTCCTTTCCTCTCTCGATCCCGTAAACGACGGCGCCGGTACCAGCGCAAGGACCTGGAAGACACGACGCCGGCTTGCATCGCAAGCCGGTGTATTCCCGTCTCCAAGCGGCAGAGACCTAGGGGCAGCACAATGATCTGGCCGGAGGCAGCCGCGGCCTGCGGGAGGCGGCGCCAATGGCGATTCACATACCTGCGATTCACGCAGGGTACAGGAAGCAGACTGATCAGTGGCTCGATGCCACCAACGCGGTCAACTCGGTCCTAACGTGTGTATACTCTGCTGCTCCACTCCATGTTCTTGCGTTCTTTTCTAATCCATACGGATAATTGTGTCAAATTTCTGAATTGCTTACTATGTTCCCATGACTGTTTGCACGTACATTATGTTGATCAGTGCCAAAGAGTCTGGAAAGTCCAAAATCCCCAATTTTGGGCATTCTTTGCACCCAACCATATATATTTTGAAGCTTGATGTCCATATGGCTAATGGGGCTATCCAAGCTATCTCAGCACTATGGTGACAATATAGTTTGTGAATTTATGTATATGCAATACACTTCCCACATAGTTTTCTAGGATTTGAGTGTAACCTTTGGTTCTTGTAACAGCCCCAGTTTGGTACTGTAAAATTTGTACCAAATTTTCACTTTTGCATTGCACTTGCATCATGGCATACATTCTAAATTGCTAAGTTTAATAAAGCAACAATTGGAAAACATTAAAAGGGAAACAAACCCTTCCCAAATGTCCAAACCAAATGCATTGCTCAAATTGGCAAAACAAATTATTCTTGAATTTCCAATTTGTCCGGGAAGTTCCAAGAATACATTTTTATAAATATTTGTCAAAGGCATTTTCTTGCCAAGTAAAGAATTAAAGTGGAGGACTCAAAATTGGTGCAAATCAATTCGTATTTTTGAAACCATGTTAAGCTGTTCAAAAATTCAAAATAAAAATATGGGGAGCTTCCTTATCTTATTGTGAGCCTCCCTGAATTTTTTTAATAATTTTTGAAAAGGTTTAATTACCCTAATTAAATGGTTTTGGGTTGCTGCCTTTAAAAGAAAAACAAAATCAAAAAAAGGAAAATAGAGCAAGGGGTGTTTCGCAAAACCGTCATCGTCCCTGTGGCGACAGTGGCGGCACTGGCGCCATGCCGCCGTGCTCGCCCCTGCATCGCGCGTTGCCGTGTCCCCTGGAGGTTAAGGACGCCACCGACGCCCACTTGCCCCCTCACTCACTCGTTCCCTCCCCGTTCTTTTGTTTCCCGAAAGCCTAGCTCTACCGCAGTGGCCGCCATGGAGCCGTCGCCGTCGCCCGTGCATCGCCGCCGCTAGGAGCCTCCCCGAGCAGATCGAAGCGGGGCAAAAGCTCCGCCTCGTCGCCCTCATCGTCCTCGTCCAAGGAATCGTGAAGTGAAGCTCGGGCTCGCCGTCATTGACCTCGTCTTCTGCCGCTCCGGCCGCCGCGCGCCGAGTCGATTGCCGCCGTCTCCGTTCCTCTCCGACCACGCCGTCGGCACCGCCGCACTCAGGGTGAGCTAGTCTCCCTCCTGGACATCTCCTCTCCTCTGTTCCCTCCCTAGTTTCGTCGTGCCGCCATAGCTCGCCGTGGCCGCCGCCGGTTGTAATCGTACTCCTCACTCTGGTGACCCATTTTGGGCGGCGCCACCACCGTTCGGTCGCCCTCGTCGAGGCGCATCCGCTGCACCCCTCCGCACCGTCCCGCGTGTTTGCAATCGAGAGATTCGAGCTCAACATTGCGCGCGCGCCGGTCCTGGCCTCGGCCCAGCCAAAACGCTTCGTCGGTACTGCCGGGCTGTTAGCCGGAAGTACCGACCGTCTGTTTATTCGGTACTGGATACTTCTGTTAATTTCCAGAAGTAGCTCGGAAGTTTCCCCGGAAGTACTGACTTGACTGGTACTACCGGGCTGTTAGCCGGAAGTACCGACCGTAGGTTGATTCGGTACTGGATACTTCTGTTAATTTCCGGAAGTAGCTCGAAAGTTGATCCGGAAGTACTGACCTGACCGGTACTACCGGGCAGTTAGCCGGAAGTACCGACTCAACAAATTAATTTTGGGAAAATTTTAACTTAACAAATGTTGATTCAAATCTTGCAAATGATATATCCAAATGATCTGCACATCAAAGGCTATCTAGTTATGTTAATTTCACATCATGACAACAACTTCTCCTTTGATGTCATTTTCTCGATTTGGTTAAAAGAATTAAATTTGAATAACCCTTTAATTCACCATTTATTCCTCGTTATTCGGAAAATTGCAAACAAGGTACCAAAATTATCAGGAGAACAATACCTATCTATTCATGTCATCTTCATGCATATTTAAACCACCTTTTGTACTGTAATAGTTCATAAGCAATGTGGTCATTAAGTTAAACATGGGGTTGTTTCCAAATAATTACACCAATTATTTTGGCACTCCATTTAAATTGTTAGCTAAATTAAATGATGATATCAGTGCATAAACTTGACATGTCATCATGATTGTGCATTGCACCTTTTGTATTCCTGTTATTTATTTGTTCTCCTGTTATTGTTTGGGTATCGATAGATTAAGGAGTCGAGGTTCCCCCACCCTACCTCGACGATCCGTGCTATCAGCCCCATCAGCAAGGCAAGAGATAACCTAACCTTCTGTGCATATCTCATCCTATTGTTTTACACAAGTATTTTCTCCACCATAATATTGCATTCGATTCCAATGTCAACTTTTGGTCGATGTTTAGAGTATCCTATTAATTGCATGTTCCCTACACCATTACATGTTTTCCCTCCTATTATCCATAGGTTTGGTATGTTGGCCTGAGTAATCACATCTGTTGTATTATATGCTTAGCTATGCTTAGTCGTCCGATGATTATTTCCATGATTGTGAAATTGATGGAATGTTTGGACAAGGTGGAAACTTGTGGTACTTAATTAAAATGCTTAAAGGCTTGGATGAGTTGCCATCGGGGTTGATGGTGTTTTGCCTCATTCTTGCCGCCTAGGTGCGAGTTCTTGTCTCTAGAACCAAGATCGAGCGTGCTTCCATCGGTGGGACATATGGAATCCTTAGTAACTGAATAACATGTGAGGGGCTAGCCAAGGGTCCTCTAGTTTGAGCTTTCCATTTGCATGTGAGTGGGATGGTGGAAAAAGGCTTGATGAGGACGGTGGTGATTAGGATGTGGCCGCGGGGCAGGGTGTTGAAATAGGCATTGAACCTGTCCTTCCGCACACTGATGATCCTTGGGTTAGCCTCACGCAAGGTAAAGGTTTAACCGCGCCCACTCGCCGGCTTTGCCCGGGAGAGAGCTAATCAGGCGAGCCAGACGGTACCGGTGATAAAAACAGTACACCCCTGCAGGCTTTAATCTTTTCGAAAAGCCGTGTCCATGGTTATGGACGACTTGGGAATGGATTATGAGATCATAAACAACATGAACTTAATAAAATTGCCAACCTGAGAGTGAAGGTTCATTTCCTCGAGGGTGATTCGAGGGAGTGCCTTGGTGGAGATGAGTGGTAGATTCTGGATACTGTTGGTTGAATGTGAACTGAAGAAAGAAGTTTTACTATCTTATCCCCTTTCGAAAAACCTTCTGAGTAGTCGATGCCATGAGTCATGTCTTTATAAAAGGAAAACTAGCTTTATGCAAAACAACTACTTTACAGCTTTGAAGCCAATCACCATTGGGCCTATATCGCCCTAGTAACCTTGCGAGTACGTCGTACTCAGCCTTGCTTTGTTGATTATTATTTGTTTCAGAGGAGGACGTCACCGAAGAGGAAGGTGGGTTCTTTGTTGACTTCGACGAGTAGTCTGGGGTTCCAGGTGGCAGCTTGGGATGTCACGGAACAGACTGGCTGGGATTTGTTATTGTAGGCCTCTTAGGCCATAATTTGGATCTTGTTGTTTAGATAATTAAATTTGCTTCCGCTTGATGTAATGTTGGGTCTGTGACCTCTAATGTGTAATTTGCTATCTTTCTCGCTATATGAGTTGAACTATGATCTCTTGTGTCGTATAGTCTGTGATGTGCCAGATGTTCCGCAGTCTTGATCTCTCTATTATGCATTGATAGCTATGCCAGTGTTTATGGCATGATCGAGGTGTTGCGTTGCCGATGATCCATTCCGAGCACGCCTGCCAAAGGTTTTGGCCTGGGAGTGGTAACCCCAGTAACCTTCG
Source organism: Puccinellia tenuiflora (assembly GCA_012064385.1). Classification (NCBI taxonomy): domain Eukaryota; kingdom Viridiplantae; phylum Streptophyta; class Magnoliopsida; order Poales; family Poaceae; genus Puccinellia; species Puccinellia tenuiflora. Next base: position 421,781 of record QRDG01001973.1, read on the forward strand.
ATTGTGTAGCATAGCCTGTGGGTTACATAGCATCTCTGTATAATTCCGGGGTTGGGGCGCTACAAATTGGTATCAGAGCAGGACTGCCTGTAGGAAATCCTTCTATTGGTCGATGTCGAGTCTAGTGTTTGTGTAAGTTATTTATAACCTAAAAATGAGTTGTGAAAACCCTCTTAGGATTCTTTTTACTCCTTACCCAATTCGCTCCATCTCTGAGTTATCTTACCTCTATTTGTTTTAACAGTGGTGTCAAAGTTTAAGGTTCTCGGGGTTGGGTTCTTACCGTCCATTGTATGTCTTGAGTCTTTTGCTTCTGTTTGCTACCGCCACGGTGATGTGATGTCACACGTGGTTGTCTTGTTCTGTTCACTTGTGTTAGTGCCATCTTGAGTCTCTGTACTAAGGAGGACGCTAATGCTCGATCCTAAATATTCGGAGATGGATACTAACTGTGTGCTTGTTCAAATCTCCAGAATGGCTCCTACCCGTCGTGGTAACCAAAGCGATGCTGAGCCACCGCTGCCACCCTCTATGGCGGAGGTTCTGATGGCCATTGAAGAGAACCGACTGCGCAATGAGCATCTGCTCGAGCAGTTGGTGCAGCAGGGTGCACGAAGGAACAATGACTGCAACACCCTCACTGAGTTCCTGCGCTCCCAGCCACCGACCTTCTCTGATGCTAGAGAGCCGCTGGATGCGGACGATTGGCTGCGTGCTCTCGAGTGCAAGTTAGCTGCCCTACATGTTCCTGCTGCTGAGCAAGTGAACTTTGTGACCTACCTTCTAAATGGAGCCGCTGGTTCTTGGTGGGAGAGTCATGTGTCGATGTTTGCTGCAGGCCATGTCTTCACCTGGGCTGAATTCCGCACTGCATTCCGTGCTACTTACATTCCTAAGCCCATCATGGACTTAAAGAGGAGGGAGTTCCTGGATCTGAACCAGGGACGTATGGACGTCTAAGCTTATGGGCGTGAGTTCAACCACCTGTCTTGCTACGTCCCGCAGGACGTGACCAATGATGAGGACAAACAGGAGTTGTTCCGCAAGGGGCTTGCGCCGCGGCTCCGATATGAGCTGTTGCCCTTCAAGTTCCTGTCCTACCAGGACCTGTACAACCAGGCTCTCACTCTGGAGCAAGGCAGGAAGGAACTGGAGGCTTCCAAGAGGTCTGCGCAGGGGGACCATCAGAGTTCCTCGGGTTCTGAGGTCAAGAAGCGCAGGGTCTTCGTGCCTTTCAGCGTTGTGCCACATGCTCCCTACCTACCCAGGCCCTCAGGATATAGGCCACCTCCGCCTCGCCCAGCTACTTCGACCTTGGGTGCGGCTGGAAGTGGGTTTCATCCTCAGCTGCCTGCACCACCGAGGCCCACTTGCTACAGCTATGGCCAGCTGGGTCACTACCGCAACACCTGCACCAGCTCCCTCCGCACCAGCCGCCAAGGCTATGACTATCAGCCGTGGTCGTCTGAACCACGTCTCTGCTGAAGAAGCTGAAGAGGATCCCAGTGTCCTCATGGGTACGGTTCGAATCAATGATATTCCCGCTTCAGTTTTGTTTGATTCTGGAGCATCACATTCATTCATATCGGTAACCTTTGCGCAAAACAACCAGAGACCGTTTGAAGAAATGAACACTCCTCTGTTGATTAACACCCTATTTCTCGTTGGCAAACCAAGTGGGTTACTCCTGAGGTTCAGATTAAAATCGGCTACTGGGCTTTTCCGTTTCCCTTGGTGTCCTTGAAATCCTCCGGCTTCGATGCCATCCTAGGCATGGATTGCCTGGGAAAATACCAAGCCAAGCTAGACTGCGCAGCCAAGACCGTCACCGTGACCGACTCCTCCGGAGTAGCTGTGCAGTATTGGTCTCCCACATCAATGCCTCCATCCACCACCACTCCTTCATCACCGGAAATCAGCCTATACTTCATGGAAGGTATCACCCCGCCTGAGATGCATGAGGTAGATGTGGTGTGTGATTTCCCCGACATCTTTCCGGAAGAATTGCCTGGCATGCCACCAGATCGAAGTGTGGAGTTTGTCATAGATTTGGTTCCGGGAACTGCTCCGATTTCCAAATGGCCTTACCGCATGCCAGCGGAAGAGTTCACTGAGCTGAATAAACAAATTGATGAGCTGATGGAGAAGGAATTCATTCGGCCTAGCAGCTCACCCTGGGGTTGTCCTGTCATCTTTGCCAAAAAGAGGAATTCTAATGTTCCTCGTCTGGCTGTGAATTATCGGCCTCTGAATTCGGTAACCATAAAAAACAAGTATCCTATTCCCCGGATAAATGACCTCTTCGATCAGCTAGTTGGTGCAACTGTATTCTCCAAGATGGATCTAAGGTCAGGCTACCATCAGATCAAAATCAGGAAGGAGGATATTCCGAAGACGGCTTTCACTACCCGTTATGGTTTGTATGAGTATACCGTCATGTCCTTTGGTCTCACAAATGCCCCGGCTACCTTCATGAGGCTTATGAGCTCCATCTTCCATGAGCACCTCCACAAATTCATCATAATATACATTGATGACATCCTCGTTTATTCCAAAACCGAAGAAGAGCATGCTGAGCATCTTCGGCTAGTTCTGACAAAGCTTCGTGATCATCGTCTCTATGCTAAGTTCTCCAAGTGTGAGTTCTGGTTAAAGGAACTCATCTTCCTAGGTCATGTGGTGTCAGCTGCTGCAGTAGCTGCAATACCTGACAAGATTTAGTCAATTCTGGACTAGGCGACTCCAAAGTCGGTCAAGGACATCCGTAGCTTCCTTGGGTTAGCGGGTTATTACCGCCGATTCATCGAAGGCTTCTCCAAGATAGCCAAAGCACTGACTGACCTTCTCAAGAAGGATAAAAAGTTCATATGGACAGACAAAGCTGAAGAGAGCTTCCAAACCCTAAAAGTCATACTCACGACTACTCATGTGCTTGTCCTTCCGGACACAGACAAAGACTTTGTCGTCTACTGTGACGCCTCATTACAAGGCTTAGGCTGTGTGCTAATGCAAGAAGGCCATGTAGTAGCATATGCTTCTCGCCAACTTAAACCGCATGAGCACAACTATCCAACTCATGATCTAGAGCTTGCTGCCGTGGTTCATGCTCTGAAGCAATGGAGACCCTACCTGTTGGGAAACCGTTGCGAGATCTCCTCGGATCACCAGAGTCTAAAGTATCTCTTCACCCAGCCAGATCTGAATCTCCGACAGAGAAGATGGTTGGAGTTAATCAAAGAGTATGATGTGACCCTCAACTATCAGCCCAGGAAGGCCAACGTCGTGGCAGATGCGCTGAGTCGCAAGTCTTATTGCAACACCCTGATGGTCGAGAAGGCTCAACCTGCCCTTCATGAGGAATTCGCCCGTTTGAATCTGGAAATTGTTCCTTCCGGATATCTAGCAAACTTAGAGATGAAATCCACTCTTGAGGATGAGATCAAGGCAGCCCAACTGCAAGATGCGGGCATCCTCAAGATCAAGGAGAATATCGCAAGTGAGAAAGCTAAATGTTTCTCCATTGATGACTCTGGTGTTGTCTATTTTGGGGACCGTCTGGTGGTGCCCAAGAGTGGGAATACAAAAGGGTTGATACTCCAAGAGGCACATGAGTCTCCCATATCCATCCACCCTGGTAGTACCAAGATGTACCAAGATCTCCGCAGCAAATTCTGGTGCACTCACATGAAGCGAGAAATTGCTATGTATGTTGCTGAATGCGACGTCTGTTGCCGAGTGAAGGCTGAACATCAAAGGCCAGCGGGTACTCTTCGCCCCACAACTATTCCGGAGTGGAAATGGGATGAAGTGGGGACGGATTTCATTACCAGTTTCTCGAGGTCGCAAAAAGGTAATAATGCCATTTGGGTAGTCATTGATCGTCTATCCAAGGTCGCTCACTTCCTTCCCGTTCGTGAGGATATAACTGCGAAGCAACTAGCTGAGTTGTATGATGCCCGGATTGTTCCTCTCCATGGTGTTCCTCTGAGGATTATATCGGACCGTGGGAGTCTATTCGTATCCAGATTCTGGCAGAGCTTCCAAAGTGCTATGGGAACCCGTCTGAACTTTAGCACGGCTTACCATCCTCAAACTGATGGACAGACTGAATGGGTAAACCAAATCCTAGAGGACATGCTTCGGGCATGTATCTCTTTCGGCAAGGTGTGGCACGCCGATCCGAGGGATCGAGTTACCCCATATATCAGTCCCAGGAGCACTGAATATATGACAACTTGATAACAGAACATAACCACTTTATTAAGGGGTCAGGGAACTGACAATGGATTACAAGGGTCTCATTACAAGGCTGCGCCCTAGCGCACACAACAGTTCGTACATTATATTGAACATAACTTCATTCAAGGGCGTCGGCGGGATGGCGGAAGTGTGCGACGAAGAGGGCCTAACTCCACAGGGCTCTGCCTGGATACCAGATCTAGTTCTCCTACAAGGGGTACTCGACGACGGGGGTAGGAGGATCTGGCCACATGAAACGCCAGGTGAGTATATGGAATGTACTCGCAAGACATCAATCCACAATCAACCATAACCAACAATCCTATATGGCATGGCATGTGCAAGTGCGAGTCCAAGCTTAACGGTTGGACTTAACTTACCTACTTACCTGTGACGAAAACCGTGGCTTCTGAGAGCGAGTCTCATTTCCACGCACAATATTCACAACACTTAGGTTCTCGAGCTTGACCAACTCTGGTCCAACTCGAGGCTCAGCTTTTGACCAACTATGGTCCACTTTCAGCTCATTCAACTTTAGCCAAATCTGACCACTTAGAAAATTTATTTCTCCGTGTTCGACTTGACTGACTCTAGTGTGACTGGACCGAACACCGTTCCTTAGGTAGGAACAATACTAGATTCTAGATTTGACACTCTCGAGAGGTTACAACTTTTATCCACACGTTGGGGTCTAAGCTTGTACCGCCGGTACCTGCAGCACAAACCTATTCCCCCGTAGCCGTCCGCTCTACCAAGACACTCCTTATGTAGCTACCGACTTACCACTCAGGCTAAGTCTTATGACGAAGTGAATCCGGCACGTCCCCAACTCATGAGCAATGCCTAGCTCTGGAACCTTCACACGACTAGCCCCGACCACAACTATGCGGTATCCACCTAGACTTGCCAAGCGGGTAGCATCAAAAGAGGCTTGATAGGCTACTAAGCTACGGTCTGCCCATTTCAACGACGCATGGTTGTGCGGGTGTGTTTGGCGAGTGGCACTATAAGACTCAATCTAGTCGACGGAGGTGATTATCTTCTTAATTAAATTTTATTCTCAACCATAAGACAGCAACAAACGTTAGTCCACAAGATATACATGAGCATAAAATAACCACATAGCAGTTCAGTAAGGTAAAGTAAGGTCAACCGGGCGACGTGATGCCACCACAGGTTGATAAGGCAAATAAAAAGAGCAATTCAACCGGGCGATGGTAGAGTTTCCTCCGACCAGTGACAGCCACAGGTCGAGTAAAGAAAATGAGATAACAAAATCAACCGGGCGATGACGGAGATGCCTCCGGCCAGTAACAGCCACAGGTTGAGTAAAGAAAATAAAGCAGCACAATTGTTTAGCATCAACCGGGCGATGGCGGAGATGCCATCGACCAGTAATAGCCACAGGTCGACTACAAAAGTTAGTGGACGCGTCCACGCGATCCCGTTCCTCCATTCCATTGACTGCGGCGGTTCCCCCAGTCCATCGTCGCCGGAATGGGGAGTGGTGCATGGTACCATCCAACGCAACGCCAGAACTCTACAGAAAAGTAGCTGCTTCAATCCACTTGGGAACGACCCAACGTGTATTTAGACGGGGTACCGGAACTCAACTCACGGAACATGAGTTTATCGTATTGCAGAAAATAAAAGTAGCATTGATAGATCACATAAAATAATAGACATGAAATATGGCCTGTGGAATGCAAACTAACACACGAGCAAACAATAATCATAGCAAACAATACATCTACAACTTGGAAATAGATGGTTGGGGGCTGATGGCTTGCCTTCAGCCGAGGGTTCAACTTCTCCTTCAAAAGAATGGTTGGGATCTATTAAAAAGAATGGAAATAGGCATTAAAAACTCTCCAAAAGCTACTCAACAATCCCCCAAGAAAATAAACCTCAAATCAAACAAAACCAGTTTCATTGGACAGAAAATTTCAAAACAAAGCTACTGCAAAAGGTTTCATATTTTTCTGAAATTTTTTGAGAATGATATGACTTTCCAAAGTTAACCCTAGAATCTGCCATTTCAAAAACAGAAACAAAACAAAAGAAAACGTTTCGGAAATGTTTAAAAGTCTGACGGGCTAGGCCCACTGGACAGCGGCCCATTAGTCGAACCGGTACGTGCGAAGGAAAAAAAAAGAAAAAGGAAAACAGGGGAAACGGGGTCTTCATCTCCGGCAAACTCACCGGCGAGGCTCCTCGGCGGCTGCGGCAACAGGGAGGCGAGGGATTGGGAGCAGGGTGGCTCAAGGAGGGGAGGCACAACTCGTCGGCGTGGTTGCGGGTGCCGGGGAGGTCTGGGGCGGTGGCGGCCGCGTGGCTCAGGGGGGGGGGGGCGAGGAAAGGTGGGGAGCTGGGGAGCACGGATTTGGGGCTGCGGTTGGCTCGACGGCGGCGACCACAAATGGGCGGCGCCGCCTGGCAGAGACATGCCAGCGGTGACCATGTCACTCGGCATGCCGATATCGGCTCCAAAATGAAAACGGTTTGCGTCACCTTGCGCCAAATTAAATTTCCCACAACTTTGCAGAACAATGTTTTCCCCAAATCCGAACTTGGTCTAAACAAAAATTTCATCGAACACATTCGGCTGAAAAGGGGAAATGGGTTTTGGGTAGTTAACTTAAAAGATACTTGGCCAGGAATTTTCCCAGAGGTAGATATAGGTCCAGAGCATCTACCTTGGGGTTTTTGGAATTTTTGGAAAATGTTTAGTAGGGTTTCCAAAAATATTAACGTTTTGGGCAGAAAGTAAAACAGGGAAATACTCAAATATTTTCTTAAGAAGGTATGAAATATTTCTGTATATTTGGGTTACATACTGGTTAGGGACACTCCCTGAATTTTTGTAGAATTTTTGAAGATTGTTTTGACCTACTTCCTGTGGAAAGCTAGGGTTAAGCTCTTTTTGCGTTTAAAGAAGAGATAAATATTTGGAGAATTGTCATCGTGGTGAACAGACAGATGCATGGGGTAGGCTTATGTTTGGGGCTGATGGACGCTAGAGGATTCGGGGAGGGATTATGTGTAGGATTACACACACAAACACACACGAACACACACGGTTTACCCAGGTTCAGGGCCCTCGTGAGGCGGTAAAACCCCTACTCCTGCTTGTCCGACTATATATGAGCTGCATATCAGAGTTACAATGATGCTCCTTGAGCTGTATGTCTAAATCTACGGGTGCTAACCTTATGAACTGAAGAACTGGAGCTAGCACTACTAATGAGCTAAGCTATCCAATTGCTCCTACGTGAGCTGAGTAGCAATGAGCCTCTCTCCCCGTCCCCTGGGAGTGATCCCCCTGTTGCTCCTTATAAAGGGAGCCCAGGGGACAAGATAGGTCCCACAGGCACTATACACTACACTATGCACGGCATGGGTGCAACACTGTAGTTGATTTGCCTACTGGGGTCTTGTCCGTACTGTGGCATATGTCATCACTTGTACTCTTGTCATGTCACTGGCACTGTAGCCACGCTGCCTGGGAGAGGAGGCCGGCTTGCTGCTTGCCTCGGCTTGGAGTGCAGATAGTGACTCGGTTGGCTTCGGCCTAGAGGCTGTCGCGGGAGATGCCGGCCTAGCGGGTAAGTGGCCGAGGTGGGTCATCCCGGGAGCGTAGCGACCAGTGCACGCTGGTCTCGACCGGGGGGAGAAGTAGTGACTGAGTAGCCATGTACCTACCGACGTGGCGGCAGCGATCTCGGAAGGGGCAACCGGATAGCGATCCGGGTCCTGGTGTGCCGGCCTTGCCAGGTTATGAAGATGCCTGATGGGCCGAGACACGGTGGAGGGAGCAATCAGCCGGGGCACCTGAAGTCGGCCCAGGGGAGGAGCAGCCGAGATGCGCAGGAGCCGGTAGCGGGAGATACTGGCCCGGCTTACTCGGCCTGGGGGTGATGACCCGGAGCAGATATGCCGGATGAGCTGGCCCAGCATGAGGAGAAGATCCGGCCGGGGCAGCACGCGGGAATCATCCCATCCCGAGATGAACAAAATGCCGGCATGGGGTGATCCGGCATGGAAGATCCGGCCCAACCGGGGCCCGCGCCGGGTTAGGGGATCCGGCATAAGCATATGCCAGCCCAGCACCTCGTATGTCGGCCTGGGCCATGCCAATGTCGGCCCAGGCTGATTCTTTTCTGTCTTTTCCTTTATCTTTTACTCACTTATTCACTCTTTTATCTCTTTTATTAATTGAACCACCTCGTAACTTTGGGGTAGCCGGGGTTACATCCCCGACACTAGTCCCCGAGGCTGTGGGGGGGACTCGCAGAGTCGCGCACAGACTTTCAAAAACAAATAACAATATCAAAATCTCCATATAAATAATCTCTTGCTTGTACGGGCAACACCATTTTTCCTCTTGCCCTTACGAGCACATCCGACATATAGCCTGCATGGGCATTTGTCATATACTGTTGTCCTTGCCGACATTGGCAAGTTTGACACATTGCCTGCATGGGCGTCATCACACTTCGGTTTTTAGCCACTCTGGGCATTACCGAGGTCGGATGTCAATCAGCCTGAGCTGGATTGACATAGTGCCTGCCTGGGCATATCTCATATGTCGGTTTTTGCCACCTTGAACTTTTACCACACAGATATGTCGGCAGCACTAGCTGTACTGACATATAGCCGTCATGGCTTCATCATATGTCGGTTTTTGCCACCTTGGGCTCTACCGAAGACGTCTGTTGCCAGCATTAGCTGGACCGACATATAGCCTGCATGGGCTTCATCATGTGTCGGTTTTTGCCACCTTGGGCTTTTATTGCTCAGATATGCTGGCAGCGCTAGCTGTACCAACACACAGCTGTCATTGGCCGAATCGGCCTCTTGCCATCATGGGCATTTGCCTTATGCCGGTTTCTACCGTGAAGGTATGCTGGTAGCCTTAGCTGAACCAACATATAGCCTGCTCGGGCTAAATCTGACATTTTGCCCTCATGGGCATTTTGTGAAATGACGAGTTGAGAAACTTCTCAACGCGTAACACCCAGCGAGATCAGGAACCTGCTGACTCATTGTGCCGAGATGACGATGCTATGATACTCTGGTAAGCTCGGATAATTGAAGAATCACGATAGTCAGTTAAGCCGATAAAGATAGCAGTCGTGAGATGCTCGATGATATGAGACAAATGCCGTGATGTTTTGGCGAACTGAAATAAATGGAGATTTGAGATATGAGATGATGTTGAGATATTTCTACATACCGAAATAAATGGCGATCTGGAGATATGGTGCCGTGATATTTTTGGTCTGCCGACATAAGTGACAACCCGGGATAATATGCCATTTCTAAACTCGGCAGGTCAATACCAAAGATTACCCGCAATATGCCCTGAAGCCACAATGAATATAAGACGAATCCGAGATAACCGATATAACCATGGTCTTGGTGATGAACATTCTATCGGTAAAACTGATACTATCTTTCAACGTTAGTTCAAGCATATATATAATGAATATTTAACAGGAGCAACAATTCTATTTAACAGACCAAATTAAGTCTAGCATATGACGGAAGTTAAATCTAGCAGCAACACTATGCACGAGGATGCAGACTCAGACTCAACCGAGTCCTCGAGTTACTTTTCTTATTTAGGAGAAACTGTAAAACTGACTGCCCGGCCAGTCCCCGGGTCAAACGCTTTGCTCCCGGGGAAAACAACTAAGCGAGGTATGAAGGCGCAGTCCCCGAGCTATTTTTGAGACTGACCAACTTTGCACGGTACCAAGGAAAATACTCACGGAGCATTGTTGGTGCAGACCGGATCGATAGAACCGACATGACCCGGCTAACCGACGGGCAGTTACCCGGGATCTGTTGATGATGACCGTTGGTGTGGGCTGCACCAGCCTCTGCTTAAAACGGCAAGCTGGAGCGTGGGGGATAATGGTGATGTCGAGTCCCCGCGTTGATGAAGAAGGTCCCGTCCGAATTTGATCCAGCAAGCGCCACTACCAGCCCCACGGTGGGCGCCAACTGTCGTCGTGGTGAACAGTCAGATGCCTGGGGTAGGCTTAAGTTTGGGGCCAATGGACGCTAGAGGATTCGGGAGAGATTATGTGTAGGATTACACACATGAACACACACGGTTTACCCAGGTTCAGGGCCCTCGTGAGGAGGTAAAACCCCTACTCCTGCTTGTCTGACTGTATATGAGCTGCATATCAGAGTTACACTGATGCTCCTTGAGCTGTATGTCTAAATCTACGGGTGCTAACCTTATGAACTGAAGAAATGGAGCTAGCACTACTAGTGAGCTAAGCTATCCAATTGCTCCTACGTGAGCTGAGTAGCAATGACCCTCTCTCCCCGTCCCCTGGGAGCGATCCCCCTGGTGCTCCTTATAAAGGGAGCCCAGGGGACAAGATAGGTCCCACAGACACTATACACTACACTATGCACGGCATGGGTGCAACACTGTAGTTGATTTGCCTACTGGGGTCTTGTCCGCACTGTGGCATATGTCATCACTTGTACTCTTGTCATTTCACTGGTATTGTAGCCACGCTGCCTGGGAGAGGAGGCCGGCTTGCTGCTTGCCTCGGCTTGGAGTGGAGTGACTCGGTTGGCTTCGGCCTAGAGGCTGTCGCGGGAGATGCCGGCCCAGCGGGTAAGTGGCCGAGGTGGGTCATCCCGGGAGCGTAGCGACCAGTGCACGCTGGTCTCGACCGGGGGGGGGGGGGGGGAAGTAGCGACCGAGTAGCCATGTACCTGCCGACGTGGCGGCAGCGATCTCGGAAGAGGCAACCGGATAGCGATCCGGGTCCTTGTGTGCCGGCCTTGCCAGGTTACGAAGATGCCTGATGGTCTGGGACACGGTGGAGGGAGCAATCAGCCGGGGCACCTGAAGTCGGCCCAGGGGAGGAGCAGCCGAGATGCGCAGGAGCCGGTAGCGGGAGATACTGGCCCGGCTTACTCGGCCTGGGGGTGATGACCCGGAGCAGATATGCCGGATGAGCTGGCCCAGCATGAGGAGAAGATCCGGCCGGGGCAGCACGCGGGAATCATCCCATCCCGAGATGAACAAAATGCCGGCATGGGGTGATCCGGCATGGAAGATCCGGCCCAACCGGGGCCCGCGTGGAATGAGGAGTGGCCTAGCCGGGTTAGGGGATCCGGCATAAGCATATGCCGGCCCAGCACCTCGTATGTTAGCCTGGGCCATGCCAATGTTGGCCCAGGCTGATTCTTTTCTGTCTTTTCCTTTATCTTTTACTCACTTATTCACTCTTTTATCTCTTTTATTAATTCAACCACCTCGTAACTTTGGGGTAGCCGGGGTTACATCCCCGACAAGAATCTTGGGGTTTTGGAACTGCGGGAGAAAATAGAGGTGCCAAGATCAGAAGATACAAATTCAAATCCATATTTGGGTTTTGACAAGGAAAATTTTATAGGGCCAAAATTCGGGATGTGACAAACCTTTCCCCCTTAAAATGAATCTCGTCCCCGAGATTCAAGTTGCTCATGGAATAGGTATGGTTTACTAGCACCTAACAGATACCTTGCTATGGGTGTGGTTGTTTTGACTTATCCAAATTTAATGGGAAAATCCTCGCACATAATTTGGTGGTTTAGCTCCAGGTCTAGGGAAAAAGGGAAACGGTGTTTTGCAACAACATCCTTGGAAGATGCAAGAGTGGAAGGCTCCGGATTCAATTAAACTTAGCTCAAGTTTAGTGTTTGATAGTTCACGTACCAAGCGCCGCTTTGGAGGCTTCGTAGGTTTCTTCGGCGGACATGTGGTGGACACGAGCGACTGGAGGTGGCTCTATTGTTCCGGCGGGAGGATTGTTGAGGTTGCAGTTGTTGTTGCTACCATTGTTGTTCTGGATCAACGGGCAATCAGCTATGTAGTGCCCCTTCTTACTGCACTTAAAGCAGGAATTTTCCCTCTTGCAGTCATCCACGAGAGGACGCTTGTGGTAGAATTCGGTTTGGGGGTAACCTTCCTTTCTGGGTGGGGTCCAGGTAGTTGGAGGTGCAGGGGCCTGTGAGTTGGGTGGCCAGGTACGTTGTTTCTTGCGAGCTTCTTCTGGCTGGTGCTTGCGAGACTCAAACTTGTTCTTGTGGGAATCATAGATGGTGCGGTGTTCCTTCTCTGAAATCAGTGCGGTGTTTACCATGGCTTGAAAATCTGGAAACTGTAGGACGCTGAGCTGGGTCTTGATGGCCTGGTGCATTCCGTGGAGAAATCTGTCCTTCTTCTTTTCATCTGTGTTGACGTCTTCAGGGGCATAGCGGGCAAGGTCGTTGAACTTGGTCAGGTACTCACTTACGGTTGAGCTGCCCTGAGTGAGGCTAGGAGTTCCTGCTGCTTCATCTTCATAAGGCTTGAGGGTATGTAGGCCTTACAGAAGATCTCTTGGAATTCAGTCCAGGTGACAGTGGTTCCATCTCCTCTCATATTTTCCTGATTGTCCCACCACACATCGGCTGGTCCTTCAAGATAGTGAGTGACGAAATGCACCTTGTCCTGCTCGTCAACACGAGCGATCTCTAACTTCTTCTCCATAGTACGGAGCCAATCATCTGCTTCGAGTGGGTTGGTTGCCTGCGAGAACTGAGGTGGCTGAGTACGCTGGAAGTCTTGCAACTTGGAGCGGGTCGGGCGAGGGGCGTTCTGGGCTTGCATGTAGGTGCCAAATTCTCTCATAATCTGAGTCATGTGCAGTTGGTGATGCTCATCCATCATCAACATCAGCTGGCTTGGAGTTGGTTCCGGTGGAGGAGGTGGCGGTGGAGGCATTGGGTCCATGCCGGCTTGTCGGGCTGAACGACGGACTGGGGTTCCTTGGCTGCCACTTGTACCTGTACTGGGCCTCATCTTGGTTGGTTGAAGGTGGGGTTGACATGTGCCATGAGCATCCATAAGGGGGAGAAAGAAATGCAGCATCCAAGAAGATCCAAATAATAGCAAGAGATAAAACCAAGGCGTTTTTATACAATGGAGAGTTGGGTTACATGACACCTGGTACACAATATTAAACAAGGTACAAGCCATTACTCCCACATTATTCATGCGCACGTCGGACTACACGATCATCGACTACGATACATGACTAGGATGCAAGCGCTATTGCTCCTGAGGCTAGCGCCTAGAACTACATCTCGAGGGGAGTAGCAGGGGCGATGATGTCGATGCCGTTGATGCTCCTTCCCAGCGTTCTGGGGGTGTACGAGGGGAAGGGTGTGCCGATGTCGATGCGGTGATACTGGGCCTGAGGTCCCCGAGTGTATCCTGTGGTGAAGCGTGGCCTGAAGCGAGGAGCGGTGCTAGAACTATGGAACGGGGTGGCTCTTGCGGGGGTGTGGGTGAGTCTCCCTCTAAGCTGGTCAAGAGTAAGGGGAAGGTGAGCTGGGTATGAAGGGATCTGATGAGAAGAGCTAGGTCCTGGTGCTCTCACTGCCTCGGTTGCAGTCATGCCACTGTGAAGCATAGGTAGCTGAAGAAGAGTGTCATGCAGATACTGGTGGAGGTAGGAGGTGTACTAGAGTAGGGTGGTGAGTTATGGAGAGGGATTCCATGGGCTGGGAAAGAGTACATCCCCGTTGCCCCAATCCAACCTTGGGAGGTATGCATAGCGGGTGCACTTCCTCATGAGGGGATCGTGGGTGCGGAGGAGAATGATGGCATCTGCAGCGGCTTCCTGGATGGCCCGGGTCGACTGTTGGGTGATGCCGGAGGAGAGGGCATAGGTGTGCCCACGGTCCACGGGCTCGGCGCGCAAGTAGACAGTGGCGGCGAACTCAGGGTGAGTCCCACCAGAACGGGAGGCGAGTACGCGGTATGTCGGGGGAGGAGAGGTGGGGTAGAGGTGTGCCCAAACCTCACGGAGGAATTGCGGCATGCCGGGAACGTTAAAGGCGGGGGTTTCTACGGGTAGTTCGAACTTCATCTGTACCAGAGGTAGAAGCCAAAAATGTGAGTTGCAAGGTTAGAAAACACAAACAGATAGAGAAACAATTAAAAGCAAGCAAAGCAACATTCGCTATCTAAGGATCCGTTTAGAACTAGGGTATCCTACATGCAGTTAGGCTCTAATACCAAGCTCTGTGGCACCCTGATCCGAGGGATCGAGTTACCCCATATATCAGTCCCAGGAGCACTGAATATATGACAACTTGAAAACAGAACATAACCACTTTATTAAGGGGTCGGGGAACCGACGATGGATTACAAGGGTCTCATTACAAGGCTGCGCCCTAGCGCATACAACAGTTCGTACATTATTTATTGAACATGACTTCATCAGAGGGCGTCAGCGGGATGGCGGAAGCGTGCGACGAAGAGGGCCTAACTCCACAGGGCTCTGCCTGGATACCGGATCTAGTTCTCATACAAGGGGTACTCGGCGACGGGGGTAGGAGGATCTGGCCACATGAAAAGCCAGGTGAGTACATGGAATATACTCGCAAGACATCAATCCACAATCAACCGTAACCAACGATCCTATATGGCATGGCATGTGCAAGTGCGAGTCCAAGCTTAACGGTTGGACTTAACTTACCTACTAACCTGTGAAGAAAACCGTGGCTTATGAGAGCGAGTCTCATTTCCACACAACAATATTCACAACACTTAGGTTCTCAAGCTTGACCAACTCTGGTCCAACTCGAGGCTCAGCTTTTGAGCAACTATGGTCCACTTTCAGCTCATTCAACTTTAGCCAAATCTGACCACTTAGAAAATTTATTTCTCCGTGTTCGACTAGACTGACTCTAGTGTGACTGGACCCAACACCGTTCCTTAGGTAGGAACAATACTAGATTCTAGATTTGACACTCTCGAGAGGTCGCAACTTTTATCCACATGTTGGGGTCTAAGCTTGTACCGCCGGTACCTGCAGCACAAACCTATTCCCCTGTAGCCGTCTGCTCTACTAAGACACTCCTTGTGTAGCTATCGACTTACCACTCGGTCTAAGTCTTATGACGAAGTGAATCCGGCACGTCCCCAACTCATGAGCAACGCCTAGCTCCAGAACCTTCACAAGACTAGCCCTGACCACAACTATGCGGTATCCGACTAGACTTGCCAAGTGGGTAGCATCAAAAGAGGCTTGATAGGCTACTAAGCTACGGTCTGCCCATTTCAACGACGCATGGTTGTGCGGGTGTGTTTGGCGAGTGGCACTATAAGACTCAATCTAGTCAACGGAGGTGATTATCTTCTTAATTAAATTTTATTCTCAACCATAAGACAGCAACAAACGTTAGTCCACAAGATATACATGAGCATAAAATAACCACATAGCAGTTCAGTAAGGTAAAGTAAGGTCAACCGGGCGACGTGATGCCACCACAGGTTGATAAGGCAAATAAAAAGAGCAATTCAACCGGGCGATGGTAGAGTTTCCTCCGACCAGTGACAGCCACAGGTCGAGTAAAGAAAATGAGATAACAAAATCAACCGGGCGATGGTGGAGATGCCTCCGGCCAGTAACAGCCACAGGTTGAGTAAAGAAAATAAAGCAGCACAATTGGTTAGCGTCAACCGGGCGATGGCGGAGATGCCTTCGACCAGTAATAGCCACAGGTCGACTACAAAAGTTAGTGGAGGCGTCCACGCGATCCCGTTCCTCCATTCCATTGACTGCGGCGGTTCCCCCAGTCCATCGTCGCCGGAATGGGGAGTGGTGCATGGTACCATCCAACGCAACGCCACAACTCTAAAGAAAAGTAGCCGCTTCAATCCACTTGGAAGGACCCAACGTGTATTTGGACGGGGTACCGGAACTCAACTCACGGAACATGAGTTTATCGTATTGCAGAAAATAAAAGTAGCATTGATAGATCACATAAAATAATAGACATGAAATATGGCCTGTGGAATGCAAACTAACGCGCAAGCAAACAATAATCATAGCAAACAATACATCTACAACTTGGAAACAGATGGTTGGGGGCTGATGGCTTGCCTTCAGCTGAGGGTTCAACTTCTCCTGCAAAAGAATGGTTGGGATCTATTCAAAAGAATGGAAATAGGCATTAAAAACTCTCCAAAAGCTACTCAACAATCCCCCAAGAAAATAAACCTCAAATCAATCAAAACCAGTTTCATTGGACAGAAATGTTCAAAACAAAGCTACTGCAAAAGGTTTCATATTTTTCTGAAATTTTTTGAGAATGATATGACTTTCCAAAGTTAACCCTAGAATCTGCCATTTCAAAACAGGAACAAAATAAAAGAAAACGTTTCGGAAATGTTTAAAAGTCTGACGGACTGGGCCCGCTGGACAGCGGCCCATTAGTCGAACCTGTACGCGCGAAGGAAAAATAAGAAAAAGGAAAACAGGGGAAACGGGGTCTTCGTCTCCGGCGAACTCACCGGTGAGGCTCCCCGGCGGCTGCGGCGACAGGGAGGCGAGGGAGTGGGAGCATGGTGGCTCAATGAGGGGAGGCGCAGCTCGTCGGCGTGGTTGCGGGTGCCGGGAAGTCTTGGGGCGGTGGCGGCCGTGTGGCTTGGGGGGGGGGGGGGTCCAGGGAAAGGTGGGGAAGATGGGGAGCATGGATTTGGGGCTGCGGTTGGCTCGACGGCGGCGACCACAAAGGGGCGGTGCCGCCTGGCAGAGACATGCCAGCGGTGATCATGTCACTCGGCATGCCGATATCGGCATCAAGCCTTTTCTCTCGCGCTAGGGCTCCAAAATGAAAACGGTTTGCGTCACCTTGCGCCAAATTAAATTTCCCACAACTTTGCAGAACAATGTTTTCCCAAAATCTGAACTTGGTCTAAACAAAAATTTCATCGAACACGTTCGGCTGAAAAGGGGAAATGGGTTTTGGGTAGTTAACTTAAAAGATAAATGGACAGGAAAATTCCCAGAGGTAGATATAGGTCCAGAGCATCTACCTTGGGGTTTTTGGAATTTTTGGAAAATGTTTAGTAGGGTTTCCAAAAATATTAATGTTTTGGGCAGAAAGTAAAACAGGGAAATACTCAAATATTTTCTTAACAAGGTATGGAATATTTTTGTATATTTGGGTTACATACTGGTTAGGGACACTCCCTGAATTTTTGTAGAAGTTTTGAAGATGGTTTTGACCTACTTCTTGTGGAAAGCTAGGGTTTAGGCTCTTTTTGCCTTTAAAGAAGAGATAAATATTTGGAGAATCTTGGGGTTTTGGAACTACGGGAGAAAATAGAGGTGCCAAGATCAGAAGATCCAAATTCAAATCCAAATTTGGGTTCTGACAAGGAAAATTTTATAGGGCCAAAATTCGGGATGTGACACAAGGGTTGGGAGAAATTCCTACCATTCGCCGAATTCTCCTACAACAATAGCTACCAAGCTAGTCTGCGGATGGCTCCATTTGAGGTTCTCTCTGAACGAAATGTCAAACTCCGCTAAATTGGTCTGAAACCAGAGAATGGCCCCTCTTGGGTCCGGATGTGATCAATGAGGCTGAAGAGAAAGTCTGTATCATTCGAGAGAATCTGAAGATTGCTCAGTCCAGGCAGAAGAGTTACTATGATAAGCATCATCAGGAGGTTCACTGTGCCATTGGTGATAAAGCCTACCTTCGTGTCTGTCCCCTCCGTGGGGTTCGCCGTTTCGGGATAAAAGGGAAACTGGCACCTCGCTTTGTTGGTCCTTTCACTATTGGCTAAGAGAGGTGATCTCTCCTATCAGTTGGAGCTCCAAGAGAAATTCCCGGATGTGCATGATGTGTTCCATGTCTCTCAACTCCGTCGTTATTCAAAGATCCTATTCGTGCGGTTGATCATGAAGTGTTGGACATCTAGGAGGATCTGACTTACCGTAAGTATCCTATCCGTATCTTGGATGAAGCGGAAAGGAAGACTCGTAACCAGACCATCAAGTTCCTCAAAATCCAGTGGTCTACCTATTCTGAAGAAGAAACAACCTGGGAACGCGAAACAAGTCTTCGTCAGGAATATCCTGCCTTCTTCACTCAAGCCTAGAATCTCGGGACGAGATTCCTGTAAGGGAGTAGATTTGTAACATCCCTAGTTTGGTACTATAAAATTTGAACCAAATTTTCACTTTTGCATTGCACTTGCATCATGGCATACATTCTAAATTGCTAAGTTTAATAAAGCAACAATTGGAAAACATTTAAAAGGGAAACAAACCCTTCCCAAATCTCCAAACCAAATTCATTGCTCAAATTGGCAAAACAGATTATTCTTGAATTTCCAATTTGTCTAGGAAGTTCCAAGAATACATTTTTATAAATATTTGTCAAAGGCATTTTCTTGCCAAGTAAAGAATTAAAGTGGAGGACTCAAAATTGGTGCAAATCAATTCCTATTTTTTGAAACCATGTTAAACTATTCAAAAATTCAAAATAAAAATATGGGAAGCTTCCTTATCTTATTGTGAGCCTCCCTGAAAAATTTTCATAATTTTGAAAAGGTTTAAGTACCCCAATTAAATGGTTTGGGTTGCTGCCTTCAAAAGAAAAAGAAAATAAAAAAAAGGAAAACTGAGCAAGGGGGTTTTCGCAAAACCGTCATCGTCCCTGTGGCGACAGTGGCGGCACTGGCGCCATGCCGCCGTGCTCGCCCCTGCCCCGCGCGCTACCGTGTTCCCTGGAGGTTAAGGACGCCACCGACGCCCACCTGCCCCCTCACTCACTCGTTCCTTCCCCGTTCTTTTGTTTCCCGAAACCCTAGCTCTACCACAGTGGCCGCCATGGAGCCGTCGCCGTCGCTAGGAGCCTCCCCGAGCAGATCAAAGCGGGGCAAAAGCTCCGCCTCGTCGCCCTCATCGTCCTCATCCAAGGAATCCTGAAGTGAAGCTCGGGCTCGCCGTCATTGACCTCGTCTTCCTCCGCTCCGGCCGCCGCACGCCAAGTCGATTGCCGCCGTATCCGTCCCTCTCCGACCATGCCGTCGGCACCGCCACACTCAGGGTGAGCTAGTCTCCCTCCTGGACATCTCCTCTCCTTTGTTCCCTCCCTAGTTTCGTCGTTCCGCCGTAGCTCGTCGTGGCCGCCGCCGGTCGTCGTCGTACTCGTCACTCCGGTGACCCATTT
The DNA here is from genome assembly GCA_012064385.1 of Puccinellia tenuiflora. NCBI lineage: Eukaryota > Viridiplantae > Streptophyta > Magnoliopsida > Poales > Poaceae > Puccinellia > Puccinellia tenuiflora. The sequence continues at coordinate 441,059 of QRDG01001973.1, forward strand.
TGGGCGGCGCCGCCACCGTTTGGTCGCCCTCGTCGAGGCGCATCCGCTGCACCCCTCCGCGTCGTCCCGCGCATTTACAATCGAGAGATTCAAGCTCAACTTTGCGCGCGTGCCGGTCCTGGCCTCGGCCCAGCCAAAACGCTTCGTCGGTACTACCGGGCTGTTAGCCGGAAGTACCGACCGTAGGTTGATTCGGTACTGGATACTTCTGTTAATTTCCGGAAGTAGCTCGGAAGTTGATCCGGAAGTACTGACCTGACCGGTACTACCGGGCAGTTAGCCGGAAGTACTGACTCAAGAAATTAATTTTGGGAAAATCTTAACTTAATAAATGTTGATTCAAATCTTGCAAACGATATATCCAAATGACCAGCACATCAAAGGCTATCTAGTTATGTTAATTTCACATCATGACAACAACTTCTCCTTTGATGTCATTTTCTCGATTTGGTTAAAATAATTAAATTTGAATAACCATTTAATTCACCATTTATTCCTCTTTATTCAGAAAATTGCAAACAAGGTACCAAAATTATCAGGAGAACAATACCTATCTATTCATGTCATCTTCATGCATATTTAAACCACCTTTTGTACTGTAATAGTTCATATGCAATGTGGTCATTAAGTTAAACATGGGGTTGTTTCCAAATAATTGCACCAATTATTTTGGCACTCCATTTAAATTGTTAGCTAAATTAAATGATGATATCAGTGCATAAACTTGACATGTCATCATGATTGTGCATTGCACCTTTTGTATTCCTGTTATTTATTTGTTCTCCTGTTATTGTTTGGGTATCGGTAGATTCAGGAGTCGAGGTTACCCCACCCTACCTCGACGATCCGTGCTATCAGCCCCATCGGCAAGGCAAGAGATAACCAAACCTTCTGTGCATATCTCATCTTATTGTTTTACACAAGTATTTTATCCACCATAATATTGCATTCGATTCCAATGTCAACTTTTGGTCGATGTTTAGAGTATCCTATTAATTGCATGTTCCCTACACCATTACATGTTTTCCCTCATATTATCCATAGGTTTGATATGTTGGCCTGAGTAATCACATGTGTTGTATTATATGCTTAGCTATGCTTAGCCATGCTTAGTCGTCCGGTGATTATTTCCATGATTGTGAAATTGATGGAATGTTCGGACAGGGTGGAAACTTGTGGTACTTAATTAAAATGCTTAAAGGCTTGGATGAGTTACCATCGGGGTTGATGGTGTTTTGCCACATTCTTGCCGCCTAGGTGCGAGGTCTTGTCTCTAGAACAAAGATCGAGCGTGGTTCCATCGGTGGGACATATGGAATCCTTAGTAACTGAATAACTTATGAGGGGCTAGCCAAGGGTCCTCTAGTTTGAGCTTTCCATTTGAGTCTGAGTGGGATGGTGGAAAAAGGCTTGATGAGGACGGTGGTGTTTAGGATGTGGCCACGGGGCAGGGTGTTGAAATAGGCACTGAACCTGTCCTTCCGCACACTGATGATCCTTGGGTTAGCCTCATGCAAGGTAAAGGTTTAACCGCACCCACTCGCCGGCTTTCCCCAAAAGAGAGCTAATCAGGCGAGCCGGATGGTACCGCTGGTAAAAACAGTACAGCCCTGCAGGGTTTAATCTTTTTGAAAAGCCGTGTCCACGGTTATGGACGACTTGGAAACCGATTATGAGATCATAAACAACATGAACTTAATAAAATTGCCAACCTGAGAGTGAAGGTTCATTTCCTCGAGGGTGATTCGAGGGAGTGCCTTGGTGGAGATGAGTGGTAGATTCTGGATACTGTTGGTTCAATGTGAACTGAAGAAAGAAGTTTTACTATCTTATCCCCTTTCGAAAGACCTTCTGAGTAGTCGATGCCATGAGTCATGTCTTTAAAAAAGGAAAACTAGCTTTATGCAAAACAACTAGTTTACAGCTTTGAAGCCAATCACCATTGGGCCTATATCGCCCTAGTAACCTTGCGAGTATGTCGTACTCAGCCTTGCTTTGTTGATTATTATTTTTTTCAGAGGAGGACGTCACCGAACAGGAAGGTGGGTTCTTTGTTGACATCGACGAGTCGTCTGGGGTTCCCAGGTGGCAGCTTGGACGTCATGGAACAGGCTGGCTGGGATTTGTTATTGTAGGCCTCTTAGACCATAATTTGGATCTTGTTGTTTAGACAACTAAATTTGCTTCCGCTTGATGTAATGTTGGGTCTGTGACCTCTGATGTGTAATTTGCTATCTTTCTCGTTATATGAGTTGAACTATGATCTCTTGTGTCATAGAGTCTGTGATGTGCCAGATGTTCTGCAGTCTTGATCTCTCTATTATGCATTGATAGCTATGCCAGTGTTTATGGCATGATCGAGGTGTTGTGTTGCCGATGATCCATTTCGAGCACGCCTGCCAAAGGTTTTGGCCTGGGAGTGGTAACCCCAGTAACCTTCGATTGTGTAGCATAGCCTTTGGATTACATAGCATCTCTGTATAATTCCGGGGTCAGGGCGCTACAGTTCTTCAGGGCGAGCTGGAGTAATAGCAGCTACTACAGCAGAAACTTTCAGCAATTATTACATAATAATAATTCTTTTGATATCATGAACCTTACGCCTCAAATAACAACAAAGATTAGTTAGACCGTCTCTTAATTATAGATCTCAAATGCATTTTATCACATTACTTTACTAGGAAATGTAGCAGACTAGTCATTGTCCAACATGAAAATCTCAGACTTTGTAAGCAAGTCCTTGTTGTGCACAATAAACTAAATTGGTGAACAGACACAAAGGTGGTCAACTCAGAGCGTCATGGTGACTGAAAGATTGAAACAAAGTTTGTCTATGTCAGAATAGAAAAAATCTGACTATGGTGTCCATACTTTTTGAGAAATTTTCATTCAGACTTTCAGAGGAAACAATCCTCCTAAGAGGTACAATGAAAAGAAAAGGCAGAAAAAATATTGTACAGACCAGGCCTGGGGCGGAGTGCATGAATGTTTAATTCCTTGGCTCTTCTCGTTTGTGTGAAAGCACATATGATGTGAACTTTAGTTCAGTGAGTTAGATCCCCTAGTAGGAAAAGGGCTATAGCCGCTAGCCACTCACTGGCGAACAAATAAAAGCATTCGCCAGTGCTAAATACCGCTGGCGAACAAGAAATCTGGTTCGCCAGAGGTATATGTCTTACCACTGGCGAACAAGGATGCTGTTGCGCCAGGGTAAATGCAGACCCGGGCGTACCGAGCAGGGCCACCTACCGCTGGCGAATGCACGAACCTGTTCGCCAGTGGTAAGTTAGGTACCACTGGCGAACAGGAACCGTGGTTCGCCAGCGGTAGATGGTCCCGCTGGGGTCTCCCGGTCCCGCGTTTAACACTGGCGAAGCGCGCACATAGTTCGCCAGTGGTAACAAACGTACCACTGGCGAACCTGCGGCTTGTTCGCAAGTGATTTCCTGGCATTTTTCACCAACCCGACCAGCCCCCTTTCTCCTCTCCATTATTGCACTTCCCTCTCCTCTTCACTCCCCATTGTTGCTACTCCATTAAATGCCACCCCCCCATCATTTTCACTAGTTTTAACCAATAGAAACTAGTTTAGTTGATAGATCTAGCCTCACCTCCCTCTCTACAACCTATCCACCAAAGGATTTCCCTCCACAACTCTAGATCTAGCCCTATCTCTCTCTCTCTCTCCAACACAAGATTCAAATCTCCAACACATCGTTCTAGCTACAAGCATTACACACCAATTTCTCGGTGAACTTGACTCGATCTCGTACGTGTGGTCATCTAATTATGGTGGATCGACTTTTATATAATAAATTAAATTAATGATTTTTTGTGAAATTTGACCGGAATTTGCCGGAATGGACTATATATATGTGTGAAATTGTGCATGTTGTGGTTGTGTGAAAATGTGAAATTAAAATGAGTTGCCAATATTTTGCCGGGATGTTGATTAATTTCCGTCTCGGCAAATTTTGGCACTCCCTCTTAGGTCCTATTTCTAGGAAGGTCATGCCGAATTTTTTCGTGAAAAACGATATATATATGGTTCTAATAATTGTATTATTTGTTCTACACCGTGCAGGCGACAATGGTCACTTTGAGCGAACGTGTCGTGAATAGATACTTGAGGCATGCGACGGAAGACATGTTATGGAATAATCACAAAATGATACAATGTCCGTGTCGAAAATGCAGACTAGAGGGCGCCCTCTACCCCTTTAACGGAGAGTTGTTGGAGCACCTGCTCAGGGGTGGTTTCATGGAGGGGCACACTCAGTGGATAAGTGATGATGAAGATGATGACGAAATCCATTGGGCGGCGGCAGGAAATGATCAGGAAGGGCAGTAGGTCAATGATGACAACTAGGTGCAAGAAGATGATCAAGAGCCTGCTCATTCGACACATGATATATATATGCTGGAGAAGACAGTGATGAACAACACGTAACGGAGGAAGACGAGGACACGCGGGCACCGCTAACTTCAGTCGTGCGGGACCCTCATCTCAAAGAACTGCTTCTCAAGAAGACGACTAACCCCAGATCTGCTGCAAGCACTACTAGGAAACTAGCTATAGGTGGAAACTGATTTTGTGGCGCACCAAATAGCCATGCGCCACAGAAAATATTTCTGTGGCGCATAGAACTGCATGCGCCACAGAAATGTGGAATTCTGTGGCGCATGATAACCACATGTGCCACAGAAAGACACATTTCTGTGGCGCATGTTGTATGTGCGCCACAGAAATGGTTATTTCTGTGGCGCATGTAGATGCATGCGCCACAGAAAGACACATTTCTGTGGCGCATGTTGGATGTGCGCCACAGAAATGGGTATTTCTGTGGCGCATATGCTACATGCGCCACAGAAAAGTTTCAAAAATTCAAAAAAATCCAAAAAAGTGCAAAAAAAAATCCAAAAATAAATAAAAAAATCAGAAAAATCAAAAAAAATCAAAAATCAAGAAAACTTTCAAAAAGATTTTTTTAATTTTTTGAACTTCTAAGTATTCTTTTTATTTTTTGAATTTTGTTTGGATTTTTGATTTTTTGAATCTTTTGGGATTTTTTAATTTTTTTTGATTTTTTCTGGATTTTTTGAATTTTTTGGGATTTTTTAAAGTTTTTGAATTTTTGAATTTTTTGAATTTTATGTGCACCACAATGTGAAGTTTTGATTTTTTCAAAATTTAAAATCACACATATATACATACCACACATAAACTACACACATATATATACATATACAAGGATTAAGAGGGTTAATATGATTCTTATATTAATAAGAACTTGAGTAGCATAAGGGTAGCTGAACAGAAGTGAAGCGTGCTTGGGTTGGAGCAATTTGAGGATGGGTGACCTAGCGGGAAGTCATCATTTGAGATGGGTTAAAAAAATTGGAAAAAATTCAAATATTTAGGTTTTTCCAAAATATTTCATATTTTGTTTTTTCCAGATTTTTTGAATTTCCATATTCAAAATTTTCCAAAATATTTCTGTGGCGCATCCAAAAATTCAAATATTTAGGTTTTTCCAAAATATTTCATATTTTGTTTTTTCCAGATTTTTTGAATTTCCATATTCAAAATTTTCCAAAATATTTCTGTGGCGCATGGAGCTGGATGCGCCACAGAAATCTACATTTCTGTGGCGCCATAGAAATCCAAATAGGTGCGCCACAGATAGTAGTTTTCCTAGTAATGAAGAGAGCAATCTAAGCTGGCGCAACTAGAGATAGACTCAAATACTCCGTTGTATCCAGATTGCGAACCGGATGACTCCCGCTTGAAAGTAGTGCTCGATGTTCTACAGATGAAGGCAAGATACAAATGGAGCGACGTAAGCCTCGACGCAAGTCTGCAATACTGGCAGAGCAAGCTTCCGAAGGAGAACACGTGTCCTAAAAGTTGTGACGAGGACAAGAAAATTGTGTGCCCCTTTGATTTACCGCACAAAAAATACCACGTGTGCATCAACGACTGCTACATTTTCGGGAAGGGGACACGGACAAGACCACATGTCCGGTGTGCAAGGCTGCTCGATACAAGAAAGGGAGGAATAAAGCTCCTCGAAAAGTTGTGTGGTACTTTCCGCTCATCCCCCATCTGCGGTGCTATTTCTGCTCATGCGCTAGCACGCAGAGAGAAAAAGAGAAAAACAAAATAAACTAGGGTTTTGTTTTCCACCAAAAATTATTTTGTTAATTTGCAAAACCAAAATAACATTTTAATTTTGCTTGTCCAAAATAGTTTTGGTTTTAATTTATTTTGTTTTCGCAATTTAGAAATTAGGTTTTGCATGTGATAACACATGAAATCCCATTTTATTTTTGTTTTTTTATTTTATTTTTGCGAAAACACAAATGCAACAACATTGATGATGTCATGATGATGCAATAATTAAAAACAAACATGGAAAGAGAAAAGGGGATTACTCTGGGGATGTTACAACTCGCCACCCCTCGAAGGAATCGCGCCCCGAGATTCCAGGAAAGAAGGGAAAAGGTCGAGATACTCGGATCGAAGATGATCTTCGTGTCCAAGATCATGAGATTGTTGCAAAAGTTCTTGTAAGGTTGATTGGAGGTAGGAGATGTGCCTGGTTCAAGGTCGATGAAAGTTCAACAGCTCTGTCAGGTGGCATACCTGGGAGCTCCTCCGGGAAAACATCAAGAAAGTTGCCGACCATTGGAACAACTTGATTGGTTGGAGAGGGTCGACATTTAGAGTAAAGAGGTGGACAGAAGGGACAAAAGGTTGACTATGCACCAGTTCAAAGGAGCACAAATTAGCATAAAACTAATAAGTGTGTGAAGGGTAGTGGTATTGCATATGCAAGAAGGTTCAACACAAAGACGAAGTGACCGAAGCAACATTTCTTTTCACCAATTCACGAATGAACCTAAAAGGTACTAGAGAAAACCCCGAACACGTGAACCTATTTTGAAAATTTAGGAAAGGAGGGAAAAATTCGTTTCACTTCCTTACCAGAAAAAGAGAGGGTGGGTGGGGAAAGAAGAAAAGAGAACAGAGTTCCTACTCTCGCGTATATTTTTTCCTGAATAGCTACTAAAATAATTTCTAGACTCAACTACGACTAGTAGAAAAAGGCTCCTAAAGGCGGTCCATGCTCTGATACCAATTTGTAAGCCCCACTTAGCGGAAATGAACATTTCGCCAAGTAGAACCACAATTGGATTACATCACATGCACAAGTACGGCACAAAAAGATAAATAAACATAGTTTGAAATACTTTTATTACATCACAGGGGATCATACGTCCCGAATACAGCGGAAGCAATCACTCGTCTGAGTACAGACTACATCATAGGCCAAAGGCCGGAAAATAAAAGAGGGGACCCGCCCACGGTGGTCTCAGGCTACCGCCTAGGATCTCGATCTACTCATCATAGTCAGCGTCGAACTCTACATAGTAGCCACCATCTAGATCGTCGAACTCTGCTGTCGCTCCTGCATCGGTGAAAACACGGGCACCGGACACCCGATGGTATGAGTACGGGGGTACTCAGCAAGTCTTACGCACAAGGGTAAAAGAAGGTACGATGCACATGCATTGGGGTTGAAGAGGGGCTGTATGTGGACTTGCAGCAGCAACACCTAACATCTACAGAAGACACGCTACAACTTGCGTCTAATTAGAATAAGGGAAGAGAGCGCTTGCGCTACTGGGCTAAACTACTCACCAAGCAATACCCATCCTAAGACAACTCCATCGTATCATATACCCATGAGGAAGAAGTCCGGACACTCACACGTTATTCAAAATTTAGCAGGTTTATTATTCGAATATAGCTATTTACTAGTCAAATTAGCAATTTATGATATACGGTGATGTCTACGATCTTTTTAGCCAGCACATTACCCAAGTCGTCCATAACCGCGGACTCGGCTTTTCGAAAAGATTTAACCCTGCAGGGATGCCCAAATGTAACCATACACGTTCGATCAACCACACACCACAAAGGCAAAAGGTATCTCAACACGACCTTCCCCTTCACTACTACATTGGATAGAGAGCCACCTATCTGAGACTGATCCACGTGGGGAGCCCGGCCAAAACTCCTTTGCGGGCCCAAACATTGCGTGAACGGCTTCGGGAGGATAACACTCATATGATTGCTCCTCCTTCCACATGCGATTAATTCCCATCCCGCCAACCTATATGCGCCCCCATAGTTGTAACCTCTCATCTTCAACATGCATCGTGCGTATGCTCCAAATGGTAAACAGCCGAACTACTTTGTGGCTCCCTAACCAATATAGCAGATCCGGTACTGAGTTGTGGGGGGTTCCATAAGTCTTCCCACGTGTGGGTAGGGCGCTCATTCTTGGATAAGCGGAAAAGAATGGTTTTTCCTAGGCGACACTAGCAGAACAAATCACCATAATTGGCCTTCCGCCGGTGCCTTATCTTTAATTATAATAAAGTGATTCCCACATAGCAAGTCTTCAATTATTAAGATATACCAGCTAAGCATGTGATAGACCACAAGCAACTCCTAAGCATGCTAGTAGATAGTAACTGGAAAACAAGCATAGGATATAGGCAGGCATATCAGGAATATCTGGACTTCTAACAGGCTATGCAATTCTAGTAGGAATCGTAAGACACAACAGAACGGAAATCCTAAAGCATGCAAGACAGGAATAGGCATCACATGAGAAAGTTGGGGAGGGGCTGCTTGCCTTGTGGCTCAGTAGCCTGGTACTGGGCTAGATCCTCGGAGGTGTCGGGGTACTCAGCAACGTCGTCGTCTACGGTAACCCCAAAACATAACAAAAAGGAAAATCAATACAAATGCATTCAATCAAGCATGATGACATGTTCAAATTAGATATGCAGCAATTTAAGTGCTAAACATTTTATTAAGCAAGTTAAAATTAGGGTTTAGCAATTTAATAAACAACTATTGCAATTTAGGCATTTTTAGAGTTCAATTAGTGGAATTTCTAATTAGCCCGAAAGTTAAATTGCTTATTAAATGCATGCAAAATTAGAAATAGACAGATTACATTTTTAGCTACAAATTGATATAAAATTCATAATTTTTGAAGGTGTGGTTCAAAAGTTATGGATTTTATAATTTTAATTAATTAACAAAAGATTAAAAAAAATTTAGCCATTTAAATTAATTCCGAAAATGGAACAAAATTATATTTGAACAGATTACATTTTTCTGTATTCAAAACATCTTTCTATTGCAATTTTTGAATTTGAAAAGGCCAAGAATCAAATATGTGAAAAACAGGAAAGAAACATAAAGATAGGGACCTAGTTGTAAAAGATTTTCAAAACTGGGTTCATCTGCAAAAAGATCAGATCTGGATCTGGGAATTTGTTTTTCACCGCGGTGGTTTTCTACACATTAGGATGACATCTGGGACCCAGGGGCCCAATTGTCAGTGTCTGGTCAAAAGGAAAAAAAGGGTGGCTTTAATCGGCCGAGAGGGGACTCGCACTCGCGATCGATCTGGTGCTGGTGAGGCAGGGGATGGTTACCAACTGGGCTGAGCACTGATCGGTGATAGAAGAGTGCTTCGGTGGCCTAGAAGGTAGATAGGCAGGTGTTTCTCTGAATTTTTAACTGAAGAAAGTGTAGACTTGGCCGACGGTGATCGTGTGGCTGCCGGCGGCGACGAGGAACCGGCGGCGTGGTGACTTGGACAGCGGCTACGTGGTGTGGTGGGCGTGCGAAACGTGCGGGTGCGGTGCAAGGGAGCTCGGGGTCGAGCACAAACTCGAGCCCGTGCATGTGAACGACGGTGGCTTCGGCCATGGTGGTGACAGAGCGCTCGACGGCGGTGTCCAGGGCAAGGGGAGAGGGAGGAGAGGGGTTGCCCGGCGGCGGCGTGCTCGCCGAGGTGTCGGGGAGGCGTAGATCGGACGATATGATGACGGGGATGTGCAGACAGAGGTGGGCGACGGTGTCCGCGGCGTTATCCCGCGTCGCAGACGCAGAAGAGGAAGTAGAGGAGGGAGATCCCGCGTCCGGCTCTGGTCCCGTGCAGGTCGATGACGTCCACGTGCTCCTCCTCCGCAGCTAGCCCGGCGCGGCATCCATGGCATCGACGGCGTGGTGCTCCTCCGGCTGAATTTTTGGTGGGGGCTCGGGAAGGTGGAGGAAGCAGAGAGGAAGAGGAGACGGTGGCAGCGATGGGGAAAGGTGAGGGGTAGCTAGGGTTTGGGTTGGTGAGAGGCTCCTCTGGTGGTGCTTTATAGAGGGAGCAGGTGGGAGCGGGGTGGGTGGCGAGCTTCGAAGGCGTGGTGGCGTCGGGCGATGGCGCAAAAAGGAGGAAAGCGACAGGCGCGTGGAGTGGAAGAAAAGGTAAGGAGGTCAAGGGGTAAGCAGGCCGCAGGTGGGCCGGTGATGGCCCGGGAGAGAAGGAAAAGGGAGGGAAACGAGAGAGGAAGCTGGGCTCAGCCCAGTTTTAGGTTTTTTTCCAGCTTCTGTTTTTATCTTTTTCCAGAAAAGAAAAGAGAAGGAAAAGGAGAAAAACAAAATAAACTAGGGTTTTGTTTTCCACCAAAAATTATTTTGTTAATTTGCAAAATCAAAATAACATTTTAATTTTGCTTGTCCAAAATAGTTTTGGTTTTAATTTATTTTGTTTTTGCAATTTAGAAATTAGGTTTTGCATGTGATAACACATGAAATCCCAATTTATTTTTGTTTGTTTTATTTTATTTTTGCGAAAACACAAATGCAACAACATTGATGATGTCGTGATGATGCAATAATTGAAAACAAACATGGAAAGAGAAAAGGGGATTACTCTGGGGATGTTACAACTCACCACCCCTCGAAGGAATCGCGCCCCGAGATTCCAGGAAAGAAGGGAAAAGGTCGAGATACTCGGATCGAAGATGATCTTCGTGTCCAAGATCATGAGATTGTTGCAAAAGTTTTTGTAAGGTTGTTTGGAGGTAGGAGATGTGCCCGGTTCAAGGTCGATGAAAAATCAACAGCTCTGTCAGGTGGCATACCTGGGAGCTCCTCCGGGAAAACATCAAGAAAGTTGCCGACCGTTGGAACAACTTGATTGGTTGGAGAGGGTCGACATTTAGAGTAAAGAGGTGGATAGAAGGGACAAAAGGTTGACTATGCACCGGTTCAAAAGGAGCACAAATTAGCATAAAACTAATAAGTGTGTGAAGGGTAGTGGAATTGCATATGCAAGAAAGGTTCAACACAAAGGCGAAGTGACCGAAGCAACATTTCTTTTCACCAATTCACGAATGCAACCTAAAGGTACTAGAGAAAACCCCGAACACGTGAACCTATTTTGAAAATTTAGGAAAGGAGGGAAAAATTCGTTTCACTTCCTTACCAGAAAAAGAGGGAGGGTGGGTGGGGAAAGAAGAAAAGAGAACAGAGTTCCTACTCTCGCGTATAATTTTTCCTGAATAGCTACTAAAATAATTTCTAGACTCAACTACGACCAGTAAAAAAAGGCTCCTAAAGGCGGTCCATGCTCTGATACCAATTTGTAAGCCCCACTTAGCGGAAATGAACATTTCGCCAAGTAGAACCACAATTGGATTACATCACATGCACAAGTACGACACAAAAAGATAAATAAACATAGTTCGAAATACTTTTATTACATCACAGGGGATCATACGTCCCGAATACAGCGGAAGCAATCACTCGTCTGAGTACAGACTACATCAAAGGCCAAAGGCCGGAAAATAAAAGAGGGGACCCGCCCACGGTGGTCTCAGGCTGCCGCCTAGGATCTCGATCTACTCGTCGTAGTCAGCGTCGAACTCTATGTAGTAGCCACCATCTGGATCGTCGAACTCTGCTGTCGCTCCTGCATCGGTGAAAACACGGGCACCGGACACCCGATGGTATGAGTACGGGGGTACTCAGCAAGTCTTACGCACAAGGGTAAAAGAAGGTACGATGCACATGCATTGGGGTTGAAGAGGGGCTGTATGTGGACTTGCAGCAGCAGCACCTAACATCTACAGAAGACACGCTACAACTTGCGTCTAATTAGAATAAGGGAAGAGAGCGCTTGCGCTACTGGGCTAAACTACTCACCAAGCAATACCCGTCCTAAGACAACTCCATCGTATCATATACCCACGAGGAAGAAGTCCGGACACTCACACGTTAATCAAATTTTAGCAGGTTTATTATTCGAATATAGCTATTTACTAGTCAAATTAGCTATTTATGATATACGGTGATGTCTATGATCTTTTTAGCCAGCACATTACCCAAGTCGTCCATAACCGCGGACTCGGCTTTTCGAAAAGATTTAACCCTGCAGGGGTGCCCAAATGTAACCATACACGTTCGATCAACCACACGCCACAAAGGCAAAAAGTATCTCAACACGACCTTCCCCTTCACTACTACATTGGATAGAGAGCCACCTATCTGAGACTGATCCACGTGGGGAGCCCGGCCGAAACTCCTTTGCAGGCCCAAACATTGCGTGAACGGCTTCGGGAGGATAACACTCATATGATTGCTCCTCCTTCCACATGCGATTAATGCCCATCACGCAAACCTATATGCGCCCCCCATAGTTGTAACCTCTCATCTTCAACACGCATCGTGCGTATGCTCCAAATGGTAAACACCCGAACTACTTTGTGGCTCCCTAACCAATATAGTAGATCCGGTACTGAGTTGCGGGGGGTTCTATAAGTCTTCCCACGTGTGGGTAGGGCGCTCATTCTTGGATAAGCAGAAAAGAACGGTTTTTCCTAGGTGACACTAGCAGAACTAATCACCATAATTGGCCTTCCGCCGGTGCCTTATCTTTAATTATAATAAAGTGATTCCCACATAGCAAGTCTTCAATTATTAAGATATACCAGCTAAGCATGTGATAGACCACAAGCAACTCCTAAGCATGCTAGTAGATAGTAACTGGAAAACAAGCATAGGATATAGGCAGGCATATCAGGAATATCTGGACTTCTAACAGGCTATGCAATTCTAGTAGGAATCGTAAGACACAACAGAACGGAAATCCTAAAGCATGCAAGACAGGAATAGGCATCACATGAGAAAGTTGGGGAGGGGCTGCTTACCTTGTGGCTCAGTAGCCTGGTACTGGGCTAGATCCTCGGAGGTGTCGGGGTACTCAGCAACGTCGTCGTCTACGGTAACCCCAAAACATAACAAAAAGGAAAATCAATACAAATGCATTCAATCAAGCATGATGACATGTTCAAATTAGATATGCAGCAATTTAAGTGCTAAACATTTTCTTAAGCAAGTTAAAATTAGGGTTTAGCAATTTAATAAACAACTATTGCAATTTAGGCATTTTTAGAGTTCAATTAGTGGAATTTCTAATTAGCCCGAAAGTTAAATTGCTTATTAAATGCATGTAAAATTAGAAACAGACAGATTACATTTTTAGCTACAAATTATAAAATTCATAATTTTTGAAGGTGTGGTTCAAAAGTTATGGATTTTATAAGTTTAATTAATTAACAAAAGATTAAAAAATAATTTAGCCATTTAAATTAATTCCAAAAAATGGAACAAAATTATATTTGAACAGACTACATTTTTCTGTATTCAAAACATATTTTTATTGCAATTTTTGAATTTGAAAAGGCCAAGAATCAAATATGTGAAAACAGGACAGAAACATAAAGATAGGGACCTAGTTATAAAAGATTTTCAAAACTGGGTTCATCTGCAATAAGATCAGATCTGGATCTGGGAATTTGTTTTGCACCGCGGTGGTTTTCTACACATTAGGATGACATCTGGGACCCAGGGGCCCAATTGTCAGTGTCTGGTCAAAAGGAAAAAAAAGGGTGGCTTTAATCGGCTGAGAGGGGACTCGCACTCGCGATCGATCTGGTGCTGGTGAGGCAGGGGATGGTTACCAACTGGGTTGAGCACTGATCGGTGACAGAAGAGTGCTTCGGTGGCCTAAAAGGTAGATAGGCAGGTGTTTCTCCGAATTTTTAACTGAAGAAAGTGTAGACTTGGCCGACGGTGATCGTGTGGCTGCCGACGGTGACGAGGAACTGGCGGCGCGGTGACTTGGACGGCGGCTACGTGGTGTGGTGGGCGTGCGAAACGTGCGGGTGCGGTGCAAGGGAGCTCGGGGTCGAGCACGAGCTCGAGCCCGTGCATGTGAACGATGGCGGCTTCGGCCATGGTGGTGACAGAGCGCTCGACGGCGGTGTCCAGAGCAAGGGGAGAGAGAGGAGAGGGGTTGCCCGGCGGCGGCGTGCTCACCGAGGCGTCGGGAGGCGTACATCGGATGATATGATGACGGGGATGTGCAGACAGAGGTGGGCGACGACATCTACGGCGTGCTCCCGCGTCGCAGACGAAGAAGAGGAAGTAGAGGAGGGAGATCCCGCATCCAGCTTCGGTCCCGTGCGGGTCGACGACGTCCACGTGCTCCTCCTCCGTAGCTAGCCCGGCGCGGCATCCATGGCGTCGACGGCGTGGTGCTACTCCGGCTGAAATTTTTGGTGGGGGCTCGGGAAGGTGGGGGAAGCAGAGAGGAAGAGGAGATGGTGGCGGCGAGGGGGAAAGGTGAGGGGTAGCCAGGGTTTGGGTTGGTGAGAGGCTCTTCTGGTGGTGCTTTATAGAGGGAGCAGGTGGGAGCGGGGTGGTGGCGAGCTTCGGTGGCGTGGTGGCGTCGGGCGATGGCGCAAAAAGGAGGAAAGCGACAAGCGCGTGGAGTGGAAGAAAAGGTAAGGAGGCCAAGGGGTAAGCAGGCCGCAGGTGGGCCTTTGATGGGTTGCCCGGGAGAGAAGGAAAAGGGAGGGAAAAGAGAGAGGAAGCTGGGCTCGGCCCAGTTTTAGGTTTTTTTCCAGTTTCTGTTTTTATCTTTTTCCAGAAAAGAAAAGAGAAGGAAAAAGAGAAAAACAAAATAAACTAGGGTTTTGTTTTCCACCAAAAATTATTTTGTTAATTTGCAAAATCAAAATAACATTTTAATTTTGCTTGTCCAAAATAGTTTTGGTTTTAATTTATTTTGTTTTTGCAATTTAGAAATTAGGTTTTGCATGTGATAACACATGAAATCCGAATTTATTTTTGTTTGTTTTATTTTATTTTTGCGAAAACACAAATGCAACAACATTGATGATGTCATGATGATGCAATAATTGAAAACAAACATGGAAAGAGAAAAGGGGATTACTCTGGGGATGTTACACGAAACAACCGGGCACCGACATCCATCTGTATCAGAAGCTACTGAAAGATGAGCTACACACGTTATGGGAGGAAGGCGGGGTCAACACATGGGACGCCCTCTAATGTCTACACACGCTTCTATTCTTGTAGACAGTGTTGGGCCTCCAAGAGCAGAGGTTTGTAGAACAGCAGCAAGTTTCCCTTAAGTGAATCACCCAAGGTTTATCGAACTCAGGGAGGTAGAGGTCAAAGGTATCCCTCTCAAGCAACCCTGCAATCACAATACAAAAAGTCTCTTGTGTCCCCAACACACCCAATACACTTGTCAGATGTATAGGTGCACTAGTTCGGCAAAGAGATAGTGAAATACAAGTAATATGGATGATTATAAGTAGTAATTGCAATCTGAAATAAAAATGGCAGCAAGTAAACATGTAGCAGAACTTGTTGTAAACGGTGTTTCAATGCTTAGAAACAAGGCCTAGGGATCATACTTTCACCAGTGGTCACTCTCAACAATGCAATCATAATTGAATATAAATATAAGCACTTCAATATACTACTCCGAAGTATTCTTCGGCTGGATAACGAACACTAATTCATTGTGTAGGAATGCAAAAGCACACCTCAAACATATATTCCCAAGTACTAATGAATACCCCACACTGGACCATGAGCATTCATAGGAGGTACTAACACACCACAATTTCATAGAGACATCCAACTCAAATAATAAATCAGTGAACAAGTATCTTGTGAAATATAGCCTAAAGACCCACACGGTGCACACACTGTCACCTTTACACACGTGGGACAAGGAGTCTCCGGAGATCACATAAATAAAGCCCACTTGAGTAACATAACAACATCTAGATTACAAAGCTCATGATCACATATAGATCACATCATGGGAGAGAGAGATATAGACCACATGGCTACCGGTACGGCCCTCAGCCCCGAGGGAGAACTACTCCCTCCTCATCATGGGAGTCAGCAACGGCGATGAAGATGGTGGTGGAGTCGATGGAGATGGCTCCGGGGGCACTTCCCCATCCCGGCAGGGTGCCAGAACAGAGACTTCTGTCCCCCGAAACTTGTCGGCGATGGCGGCGGCGCTGCAGATGTTTCTTTGGAATATGACGGGGTCGTCTAGGTTTTATGCGTCGGGGCAATATATAGGCGAAAGGGCGGCGTCGGAGGGCTCCCGTGGGCCCCACACCACCTGGTGGAGCGGCAGGCATGGGTCCCGCGCCACCCTATGGTGTGGCCGGCCCACGGCCCTCCAGGTCCTCTCCTTCGGGCTCCGTGTAGTCCATTGAATTATAAGACTGCTGCTTTTTGTCCCGTCCAATTCCGAGAATATTTCCTTAAGTACTTTTCTGAAACGGGAAAACAGCAGAAAACAGGAACTGGCACTGTGGCATCTTGTTAATAGGTTAGTTCCAGAAAATGCATAAAAATGCTATAAGATGTAAACAAAACATGTAGCAAATGGTATGAAAACAAGCATGGATCATAAGAAATTATAGATACGTTGGAGACGTATCAGCATCCCCAAGCTTAGTTCTACTCGTCCTCGAGTAGGTAGAACGATAACAAATAATTTCTTAGGAGACATGCAAACTCACAATCTAGATCAACATAGCAATGCAAAACACATGATGTGAATAAGGTGATCCAAAACAATTGTCTATAGTTGACATTAAGCAAACAATGATTAACAAATGCTAGCTAAAAGAAGCTAGAACTTTTCATGAATCAGCGTGTTGGAGACAAGGAACCATACATAAGGTTCAGAAAGAAGAATGGTAAATTGTGTCTCCAATGTAAAATGTCAATCAATCTTCAAAGCATCAAATTCAGTTAATAATAGAAATAGCCAAGCTCAAGTCAAGTGTCCTTAATCCATCCACTTAACTTATCAACTGTTATGTAGTCCACTCAACTAATACAAGCAAGAAGAAGGCTTGGCACCATGAGGTTATGGCAAAGAGAATAATAATGGGGGTTTGGAAGGCCAAAAAGAAAGGCTCAAACAGTGGAAGAGGTAACCACAAGACAAGAGGAAGTCCCGTAGTAGACACTGAATGAGGAGTAGTGATTGCCATGCAACGGATGCACATAGAGCTATATGAATGGAAGCTCTCCAATTGAACTAGTGGGGGTGCATCCAACTTGCTTGCTCATGAAGACCTAGAGCTCACTTGAGGAGGCTCATCGTTGGAATATACAAGCCAAGTTCTATAACGTTTGGTCCCCACATAGTTATACTAATGAAGCATGAAAACTCACTACAATGATGTAGGTGCTACTAGCACAAGTGTGGAATAAAAGGATAGTAGTGTTGCCCCCTCTCTCATTTTATATTCTTTTTTCTTTTTCTCTTTTTGCTTTTGCTTTTGCTTTTTGAGGCCTTTGTGGCTCTTTTATATTTTTCTCTCATTGGTCTCTTTTGGACTCTTTTGATTGGCCACTTTGGACTCTTTTCAATATACTCACAGGTAGAGGCAACACTCTATTTTACAAGATGATCATCACACTTTTTTGGTGTACTCAAAACTCAGAGACTAATACATGGTGTATGGTGGATATGCATGATCGAGCGTAGTGTGGAAAAGATGTAAAACATGTGGAAAACCACGCATCACACTAACTCAAATGGTCAAGCAATACTATATGGTAATGAAGTAAAAATGACATAAAGTCATGTAATGTAAATGATGAATGTTGCATGGCAATGTATCTCGGAACAACTATGGAAATGCTGTGATAGGTAGATATGGTGGCTGTTTTGAGGAAAAGATATTTGGCTTATGTGTAGGAGAACAAGATGAAGATCTCCCACGGGGTTGGATGTACTTGCGAAGTATGCACCAATCTCAATGTGAAAAAGGGCAATGCAAAGTACCGAAGAGGCTAGCAAAATATGGAGGTGGAAGTGCCAAAAACCAAAAACTCACATAGCATGTCGTATATTGCAAACAACTAACAGTATCAAAGTTTTACAAATGGTTAGAGACACCCCGAGAGGGATCGTGGCGGCGACACAAGTGCCCCGTTGGCTTCCCCGACCGTTGCAGTAACTATACCATTAGAAACTTCTTTTCAACTAAGAGGAAATCACGACACTAAAGCACTATTGACTTAAGTTGTTTTTAGTTCAGAAAAGTACGGCTCCACGCTCTACTAACACATCTTCACTAATCAGCTCTTAACAACATTAACCAACATATTTTAACCATTAGTTATTTTAATACCTCAAAACAATTGAAGAGGAGCAAGTTATCTACACAATGGTCTACAAGATTATGCAGCTTTTCTCTATTTCATACCACTATCACAAGCATAGCATTTTCCAATCTAACACATCAACCAAGCAACTAAAACAACTCTCTAACAAATAAGAGTGAAACACAAGAGAGCTTAACACAAAGAACTAGCAGCTCTAAACAAGATAACATGCTAAAAGCGAGAGCTTACTAGAAAACAGACAGTAGCTAAGAATACTCAACAAATATAAGCGAAGCACAAGAGTATTCATATGAAAAAGCGGAGCGTGTCTCTCTCCCACACAAGAATGCTAGGATCCAACTTATTAAGCAAACTAAAACACACACTCAAAATAAAAACAGACGCTCCAAGCAAAATACATAAGATGTAGTGGAATAAAAATATAGTATCACTAGAGATGACCTGATAGTTTTGTCGATGAAGAAGGGGATGCCTTGGGAATCCCCAAGCTTAGATGCTTGAGTCTTCTTGAATTTGCTGGGGATGACCCACCGGGGCATCCCCCAGCTTAGGCTTTTCACTCTTCTTGATCTCATCATATCGTCCCTTTTGCTTACTTGAAAACTTCCACCACATCAAACTCAAAGTAATTCTCATTAGAGGGTTAGTGCATAAACCAAAAATTCACAAGTTCTACTGTGACACAAGCACACCTTAATGCATTATAACATTAGCTACAGCCACTGATGCTCAAAGAATCAAAAAGATCCAAATAAACATCGCAAAAGAAGCAATGCACAATAAAAGGCAGAATCTGTCAAAATCTGAACAGTCTGTAAAGACGAATTTTTTCGAGGCACTAGAGTTGCTCAAATCGAAAATCACTGAACTATAAAAAGTTTCATACATATATGAAGATTCAGCACACAAAATCTCAAAGCACTTAGTCGCTTCTGGAATAAATTAAAAATTTAACGGTGACAGACAGAAATCTGTTTCCTGTGCAGAAATCCAAATATAGCAAAAACTTTCTACTAGAGACCTTACTCGGCACAACATTGCAAGAAAATAAAGATACAAAGAAGTTGCTACAGAAGTAAACAAACTTCTTGACTCAAATAAAAGAAAAGATACTGAAAATAAAATGATGGGTTGTCTCCCATAAGCGCTTTTCTTTAAAGCCTTTTAGCTAGGCATGGTAATTTTGATGATGCTCACATAAAAATGAGAGTTGGAGCACAATAAGGGATCATCAAGAAGCAACTATAAAACTCATTTAAGTCTAACCCACTTCCTATGCATTGGAATCTTGTAAGTAAATAAATCCATGAAGCATAAATTGACTAGCATAGGAAGACAAAATAGGTGCAACTTCAAAAATTTCAACAAAAGGAGAGGAGATTCAATATTATTGTGATATATGAAGCCATGTCTACCTTTTTCATAAAAACTTTCAGTAGCATAATTGATAAAATCCACAATATAACCATCACATGTAAAATTCTTATCATGATCCATATGCATAAAAGTATTATTATTACTCTCCACATAAGTAAAATCCTTCTCATTAGTAATAGTGAGAGTAAAACTACCATATCCATCATTGTAATCATCATATATAGGAGGCATATCATAATCACAAGAGAATTTATGCTCAATAGTAGATGGACTGAAAATATCATATTCATCATTGTAATCATCATATATGGGAGGCATAGTATCATCAAAGCAAATTTCCTCCTCAAAGCTTGGGGGACTAAAAAGATCATTTTCATGAAAACTAGCTTCCCCAAGCTTAGACTTTTCCATAGCATTAGCAATAATGGTGTTCAAAGAATTCATACCAATAACATTACTACCACTATTATGCAAACAAGCTTCCATAGGTTTTTTAATTTTCTCTTCAAAAGCATCATGTCCTAATTCAATATAAATTTCATAAAGATCCCTAATTTTTTTGTTGTTTTCCATTAAGCCTAACTAGTGAAATTAAAAACAAGAAACAAAAAGATATAATTGCAGAATCTAAAGGAAATAACTTCGAGCACTCACACAACAGCAACAGTACTAGAAAATAGCTTAGTAGCCAGATGATGTGAGTACCTTTTACCTTACCTCCCCGGCAACGGCGCCAGAAAATAGCTTCGTTGCCGGATAGCTTTGTTGTTGGAGTGTGAGTGCCGCTTACCTTACCTCCCCGGCAACGGCGCCAGAAAATAACTTGATGTCTACACACGCTTCTATTCTTGTAGACAGTGTTGGGCCTCCAAGAGCAGAGGTTTGTAGAACAGCAGCAAGTTTCCCTTAAGTGAATCACTCAAGGTTTATCGAACTCAGGGAGGTAGAGGTCAAAGGTATCCCTCTCAAGCAACCCTGCAATCACAATACAAAAAGTCTCTTGTGTCCCCAACACACCCAATACACTTGTCAGATGTATAGGTGCACTAGTTCGGCAAAGAGATAGTGAAATACATGTAATATGGATGATTATAAGTAGTAATTGCAATCTGAAATAAAAATGGCAGCAAGCAAACATGTAGCAGAACTTGTTGAAACGGTGTTTCAATGCTTAGAAACAAAGCCTAGGGATCATACTTTCACCAGTGGTCACTCTCAACAATGCAATCATAATTGAATATAAATATAAGCACTTCAATATACTACTCCGAAGTATTCTCTGGCTGGATAACGAACACTAATTCATTGTGTAGGAATGCAAAAGCACACCGCAAACATATATTCCCAAGTACTAATGAATACCCCACACTGGACCATGAGCATTCATAGGAGGTACTAACACACCACAATTTCATAGAGACATCCAACTCAAATAATAAATCAGTGAACAAGTATCTTGTGAAATATAGCCTAAAGACCCACACGGTGCACACACTATCACCTTTACACACGTGGGACAAGGCGTCTCCGGAGATCACATAAATAAAGCCCACTTGAGTAACATAACAACATCTAGATTGCAAAGCTCATTATCACATATAGATCACATCATGGGAGAGAGAGATATAGACCACATGGCTACCGGTACGGCCCTCAGCCCCGAGGGAGAACTACTCCCTCCTCATCATGGGAGTCAGCAACGGCGATGAAGATGGTGGTGGAGTCGATGGAGATGGCTCCGGGGGCACTTCCCCGTCCCGGCAGGGTGCCAGAACAGAGACTTCTGTCCCCCGAAACTTGTCGGCGATGGCGGCGGCGCTGCAGATGTTTCTTTAGAATATGACGGGGTCGTCTAGGTTTTATGCGTCGGGGGAAATATATAGGCGAAAGGGCGGCGTCGGAGGGCTCCCGTGGGCCCCACACCACCTGGTGGCGCGGCAGGCATGGGTCCCGCGCCACCCTATGGTGTGGCCGGCCCACGGCCCTCCAGGTCCTCTCCTTCGGGCTCCGTGTAGTCCATTGAATTATAAGACTGCTGCTTTTTGTCCCGTCCAATTCCGAGAATATTTCCTTAAGTACTTTTCTGAAACGGGAAAACAGCAGAAAACAGGAACTGGCACTGTGGCATCTTGTTAATAGGTTAGTTCCAGAAAATGCATAAAAATGCTATAAGATGTAAACAAAACATGTAGCAAATGGTATGAAAACAAGCATGGATCATAAGAAATTATAGATACGTTGGAGACGTATCACCCTCGCAGAAGAATATTTTCCTATGAGAGCCGCCTTGATCTGTACGGTGCTCGACTTGCCCGGCTAAGGATACGTGTCAGGCCAGGTGTGCCACGGACATAACGGATGTGTGAGGTGCATGGATGACCCAACGTTTCACCAGCTCCAGAAAGATCCCGGGTCTTCGAGAACTGTCTACATCGGCCATCGAAGGTGGCTACACATTAAAGACTCGTGGAGAAGGCGTGGAGACCTTTTCAACGGCGAAGAAGAGCTCC
Source organism: Puccinellia tenuiflora (assembly GCA_012064385.1). Lineage (NCBI taxonomy): Eukaryota > Viridiplantae > Streptophyta > Magnoliopsida > Poales > Poaceae > Puccinellia > Puccinellia tenuiflora. The sequence goes on from QRDG01001973.1 coordinate 463,358, forward strand.
GGGGACCTCCACGTAAGAGGTGCGGCAAAGAAATATATGATTTGCTGAATGAATGGGAAGAGTGCCCTCGGCCGGGAAAGAAGCAAAAGGCGCCAAAACCACTCCTAGATGTATGGAAGATGAGGTCCGTGTTTTGGGACTTGCCGTACTGGCCCATCCTCGGTACGCCTCATTGCCTAGATCTAATGCATATCACGAAGAATGTGTTCGAGAGTCTGTTTGGCACTCTGCTCAACATGCCGGAGAGGACGAAAGATGGGCCAAAAGCAAGAAGTGACCTGATACATATGGGTATCCGGGAAGAGCTTCACGGAGGACGCCCGGCAATGGGTATCCTGATCATGACTAATCGGAAGAGGAGATGGACGGTCCCGAGGGCAAAAGGGTTAAGAGGAACGACTATTACTACCCCCCTCCTGCTTCACTCTAAGTCCGAACGAGATCGAACAATTGATCAAGTGCCTTCTAGGAGTCAAAGTGCCTTTGGGTTACTCGGGGCTAATAAGCAGATTTTTAGACCCGCAGAAACAAAAGTTCAGCGGGATGAAATCTCATGACTCTCACGTGATGATGATGCAGATACTTCCGATTGCGATCCGAGGGATAATGGACAAGCACGTCTGTGAAACCCTTTTTGGCCTCTGTAACTTCTTCGACGTGATCTCCCGAAAGTCAATCACCGGGAAGCAACTCTCAAGGCTGCAGGAAGAGATCATCGTGATACTATGCGAGCTTCAGATGTACTTCCCGCCCACATTCTTTGACATCTGTGTGCATCTGTTGGTCCATATCGTGGATGATATCATCCATCTCGGGCCGTTGTTCCAGAACAACATGATGCCGTTCGAAAGGATGAATGGGTTCATCAAAGGATTCGTTCGTAACAGGGCCCATCCGGATGGAAGCATCGTTCAGGACTTTCTCACCGAAGAGTGCACCTCTTTCTTCACAAATTTTCTAGATGTGGAGGACCCTGTTGGTTTGCCCGGAAACAAGCACATTGGCAAGCTCGATGGAGCAGGTCACAAAAATGGCCGGAGGGAGTTGCATGTGTACCACGCTTCTTGACGCACCGATTTTAACAGGGCAAACTTAGTGGCTCTCCAACACATTCAAATTGTCGATACTTGGGTGGAAAAGCACAAGAGCCTGATTGAGAAGAAGTACACTGACCAGGGCAAGCGGAGGACAGAAGGAGAAATAATCAGAGAGCACAACTCCTCTTTCTTGCGTTGGTTCAAAGATGATCTTGACGCTCCGCCCCCAACGGCTAGTGCGGAAGCTAAACTCTTATACGCCTTGTCACGTGGCCCTGCCCCCAACCTCGTGATGTTTCAAGCATATGATATCAATGGGTTCACTTTCTACACGGAGCAAAAGGACAAAACTTTGGATTATCAAAACTCTGGGGTAACGATGGAATCCTACACCAGTGACAAAAAGATAAGATACTACGGAAGGATCGAGCAGATCTGGGAGCTTAACTACTTGGAGAGAAGGTGCCGATATTCCGCGTCAGATGGGCTAGGATGTCGACCGTCCAAAAAGAAGACAAATACTTCACCACCATGGTTATACCCGAAGCCGGCAATTCATCAAGCATGAACGTCACCGCGCAAAATGAGCCATGGCTACTGGCTAAGCATGTCTCCCAATGCTTTTTCATAACCGATCCGTCATGGCCTAGCCATGTCGTCGTCAGGAGAGGCAAAAGAAACATCGTCGGAATGGACGGTGTCGCCAACGAGGACGAGTTCGACATGTTCGGCGACCCAAATATTGATGATAATCAAGATGATGATGATGATAAGGCAACATACACCACAAGAAGACGCAGAACCACGCTACCTAGGCAAGGTCTTCCATTCAAAAGAAGAAGTCATGATGTGGGGCTAAATTATGCAACTGCGACCAAAAAAGGCAAGAAGAATGCCAAACGCTGAGAAAGACGCGCGATGTGTATCTCACTTTTGTATCGGACTTGTATCGATGATCTACGGATGTGATATTTTGCACTAATTATATATATGTGTACCTTAATTATGTTTATATCCTAGAAACTTGCACTTATTATTGACTCACTGTTTTTGCGAAATTTGACCAGTTTTAAATTTATGAATTAGAAAATAAAACAAGAAACATAAATCACACTTTTTAATAAATGTATATACTTGGAACTTACATTTTTTATTCATTAAGTCACTCTTTTTCAAAATCATGAAATGGAAAACAGAACAAGAAAACAGAAAAAATTAGAGGGAAAAAAGGAAAGAAATGGGAAAGCTAAATAATAAAAAGAAAAAACTTACCACTGGCGAACAACGGTACATGTTCGCCAGAGGTAAGGATTACCGCTGGCGAACATGGCACCTTGTTCGCCAGTGGTAAGGTGCTTGTCACTGGCGAATGCGAAAGTCTGTTCGCCAGAGGTAAGGACCCCTTACCACTTACCTCTACGGGCCCGCGCACCTCTCTCTCTTTCCCAACTTGTCCCTTCGCGCTCGATCTCCTCCTCCCCGATTCAAACCGCCGGCCGCCGTCCTCTCTGCCGCCACCGGTCCTGCTCGAGCCCGTATCCGCCGCCGTCGTCCATGCCATGGCCATCGCCTCCGGTCGTCCTCGCGCCGTCCGTCACCCTCCCCTCCCCTTCCCCTGGCTCGAGGTAAGCCCTCCCTCCCCTTCCCTCCCCTCCCCACGGCCATCACCTCCCCACCGCGGTGCACCTTCCCTACCCACGGCCATCGCCTCCCTACCGCGGTCACCTCCACTGCCCACAGCCATCACCTCCCCTCCCCATGGCCATCGCCTCCCCACCGCAGTCACCTACCCTGCCCACCCCGGCCCGGCCCTCCCCTTCCTCTCTGGCCTCCTCTCCCTCCATGCTGCCCTGAGCCGCCACCGACGACCTCCACACCACCGCTGATGACCTCTGCACCTCCCCCCTCTCCCTCCCTTGCCTATAGTTACACATAGGGTGTTTGCTAAAATGCCAACTTAAAAGAATTTAGGAAATTTTGGAGATAAAGAATTTAGGAAATGTTAATTGCTGCTAGGTGCTGTTCGGAAATTTTATGAATTTTTTAGCAAATTTTGGGAAATTTTTAGGAAATTTCTATTTTAAAGTATTTTAGTGAATTTGTATTATTAGGTGGATTTGAAATTTGTATTATTTTAGAGTATTATTGTTCAAATTAGGTTTTAAAACATAATGTTGCTAGGTGCTGTTAGGAAATTTTAGGAAGTTTTAGGAAATTTTTAGGAAATTTTGGAGATAAAGAATTTAGGAAATGTTCATTGCTTCTAGGTGCTATTAGGAAATTTTAGGAAATTTTTAGGAATTTTTGGGAAATTTTTAGGAAATTTTAAATGTATGTGTTGGTTTGACATGCATGCAAGATTTCATAAGGAAAGGACATATATGCTGGTCTGCAAGATTTCATGTAACACTGTTGAAAATTCAAAATCACTTTGAAATTAATTAGTTTAGGTATTAGCCAAATTGTAGGCCATTGGCCGCTGTTTTTTTAATAAGATATTATTTAGGTTTTAATTCCAATTGTTTGCCATATGCAGGAAGTTTAGAAGGACCTCGACGTTGTTGTGTCGTGGTGATTGAGAAGGACCTCGACGCAACTGTTGTTCAGTTTTCAGGTGAGATGGTGGATATGTGTGTGATGGTGGTGGTGGATGTGGTGATTGTGGTTGTGGATGTGGTGATTGTGGTTGTGGCGATGATTTGTGAATGTGTTGGATGTGGTGGATGTTGATGTGGTGGATGATGTGTGCATGTGGTGATGTGAATATATGTGTATGAATGTGGTGGTGATTGAGGCCGTTCAGCCCTTTTTGAAAAGTTTGTAGGTACCCCATGAGGCCCTTGAGATTGCCGGAATGTTGATTAACTTCCATTCCGGCAAATTCGGGTACTCCATATGCCCTATTTTTAGCAAAGGTCATGCCGAAATTTTCCGTGAATTTTGGCATGACTTTTGCTAAACAATAGGAAATATGGAGTACCCGAATTTGCCGAGACGGAAGTTAATCGACATTCCGGCAAATTTGGACTCATGGGGTGCCTTAGTATTTAATTAAGTGGTTTTTTCTTATATTTTTTGTACTAATTTTGACTTAATAATTTCCTTGATAGTGCTAAGATTGATGGCTCACAACGACAAGGCCGGGGGTTCTCGGACAGGAGGCGACAAAGCATACCCGTCGATGCTTGCACAGTACAAGCATGCCGACGACGAGGAGATCGAGCATGCGGCCGATGATGAGATGGAGGCCCCATCCGCTAGAGAAGCTGAGCGTGGTGATGCTGGGACCACTACTAGTGGCGCCGAGGAGGGCGGCCCTTCTGCTAGCGAAGCCACAAGAGAGCGTAAATGCAAGAAGAGGGAACCAAACAAGCTCGGCAGCACCCAACATGCATTCACAGAGGTGGACCCTAAAATAAGTCTTCCTACGAAGCCGGAAAATATGTCAAAGGGTACGACATCCAGCTTGGATGCATCGCTCAGGAATGGGGGAGAATCAACAACGACAACCTAAAGGCAAAGGACAACGAAAGTTTGGCCGCCTACCTCATTGATAAGGTGCACACATGATACATGTTCCCGACACCCTACGATAACAAGGATATCAAAACAAATATTGTTAACACACAAGCCCTCGGCAAGTTGGGCAAAGCCTTTATCTTGGAGAGGAGATGTGAGGAAGATGATTGAGGAAGAAGGTGCCGGTTTCGACGAGATCCACAAAATGTGGCCCAGCATTTCCGAAGAGGACTTTAAAGAATTCCAGGCCATAGAAGCCACTGCTGCAAAGCAGAAGCAGAGGCAGCGGGGGAGAGACATCCAGAAGAAGAACGTTGCTCCCCACAATCTCGGAAGCCGGGGTTACGCTGGAAAGGAGCCAATTTGGCAAAAGGAGGACGCACGAAGGGAAGGGCCGAACCCCTACGACAAGATCAAAGACCCGTTCGCCCGGAAATTTGTTAGGGCCCGATTTACGGATCATCCCAAATCGCCCGGGGAGCTTGTCTTGAATGCCAAGGTGAAGGAACTTGAGAACAAAATTCTCAAGGAACAAGAAAAGGAAGAACAAGATCAATCCGAAGACTCCTCGGACCAGAAGGACCAATATCAGACACCTTTCCTTAGGGCGCTAAACGAGACAAAGAAGGTGTCGTCGGATAAAGTGTCGCATCGTGGCCGTGTGGTCGGCGCCGGAATGGGTCATAAACATTCCTATTACTACCCCGACTCCAAGGAGAAGCGAAAGGAGCGGAAGATGGCTAATCAATCGAAAATGGATGCGTCCATCGATGCAGCGGTGGAAAAAAGGCTCAACGCCCTCCTGCCCAACATCTGTATGTCCATCGGGGCTTGGTTTGAGGGGGGCAAACAAGGGCCTCCCCCCTGATCAGCAGGCTCCAGCAACTCGAGCGGTGTGGCGCCTGTTGTGCAGAGCCGGGCCGACAACAACGCAGATGGTAGGGAGGAATCGCCGGCCGTCACCGCGCCTCAAGGATCAAGCCCTCCCATCCTGATTACCCCGCTGGCGACCCGCGGTCCGGCGCCATTAGCCGAGCTCAACACCATCACGGTAATTAAGCATCGTAAAAGCCTCGACAAGATACATATTACTTCATTCTTTGGCGCCCTCTCTAACGCCTTACACGTGTTTTCGCAGGCCGACGAGACGAGATGCACATTGCTCCTAGATGTGAACGGTGAGCTGAAGGACGTGGCAAAGGGTAAGATCGTGACACCTCTCAACCGCATTTTCCACAATGGGCCTATGGTCGATGACGTGTTCAGGGTTGCAATCAGCCGGGCTTTACCGGGTTGCGGTAGTTTGTATCCTCCTTTCCAACCAGACGAAGCCGATAGGGAGTTAAACCTTGAACAATGCGTTCTTTGGGCCATGATATGGCCAAAAGAACTGATTCATGTGGACCCTTCTGTCACCACCCCAGTGCAGCAAACACAGGATGAAGAGGAAGCCAATGATGGCGATGATGACCCCAATGACTTCCTCGCTGATGATCCTTACGATGACGGAGCTCACGATGACAGATATGTTGGCGAGGGTCCAGTTGACCATGATCTTGGGGGAAAAAAGCTGATCTCCTAGATAAATATTAGTGCACGAAGCGTCTCTTTTGTTCTCAAGATACACCAGAAGTTGCCCCCGAGCAAGTTGGTTTGAGCCAGGACACAGTTCAGGAGGCCATCAAAGATGCGATGGCGCCGAAGGAGCCTAAAAAGACGGGATGAAAAAGATATAAGAAGAAACCTACCTTTGTTGACTCCAACAGCCAGCCGGTGCTGGGTACTAAGTCGAAGCCGCCGCGCCGGGTAATGGACAGGATACCCATCGTCGACTGTCATTCGTTCCATCATATGGGTAAAGCAATGATGCCGCCGAGGTTGGTAAATCTCTTCACCGGGGACATGAGGAGCCTCCATGAGGATGTTCTTTATCATGAGGAGAGGCTTCTCAAAGAGCAAGATCCAACATACCCGGTTTTCCACGCAAAGGTGCCAGAGATAGATGGCTTGGGCTTTGTCACCGAAGACTCCGGGGACGTGATCCTCCTGAGATTTAATGACATCTTCAACATGTATCACATGTACGCACTCCACCCATCGATCGTCCGCCTGGTTGCCCTTAGTATGGCGCACCAGATCTTAAAGTAGAATACCCCGGGCATCACGATAATTGACCCCTACGGCATGAAAGAAATGTTCCTGAGCACCCCTAAGGGTAGGGCAAAGGTGTCGCGGTACATCGGATACTTCTTCAGTGCGCATCATGAGAAGAACATCTTTCTCGTGCCTTACTTTCCCGAGTAAGTCATTCGCTAACCGTCATAACATGCTTTCGTAGATTTCCATTGTTAAGCTATTTTGCAATTTTGAGGATGATGGTCTCTTTTGAACTGTTTTGCGCAGTAACCAATACGGCACCCTCATCGTCATGTACCCGAAAGACTCGTATGCCGTCTATCTCGACTCCGGGAGTGATGTGAATAGGGATAAAGTCTACACCCACATCAAGGCTGTTCTGAATGAAGCTCTTAATGCCTACGCCCAAAACGAAGGCGTCATGAAAAGAGAAAAAAGAGTACGAGGAAAGTTTGTATTCAACCAGAGAGTTATGTTCCCCTGCATCAAGCAGTCGCCAGGCAGTAAGATGGAGGCATGGTACCTCATCAATCACATGCAGGAGTTTGTAAAGGACCAACAACAACTGCAATTTCCGTCTGCTATCGACAGATGGTGCAACAGCTTGGCAAATACTAGTGATGCTCGTATCAGACAAGAGTTCGGTCGCATCCAGCAGGTGATCACGGGAATCATCTGCAACGATGTCTTTCCTCGCTCCGGGGTGTACTTCAACGGCTTTGCAGTACCACCGAATGACGAGATCGAACATCGCTCAATGGCGCAGGGTGATCACCGGCCATTCACTATAGTTGGTGTTCCCCCGTTCCCACCGAAGCCGCGCAAGAATAAGAAGTGATCGACGGTATGTGTTGTCTACTTAGTACGATAGATGAACTTGAGTTCGTAAATTATATCCGTAAATTAACTTGTGCTTCTAAAGTCGTTGAACTTCCATGTGTGATCGATGCTATTTTATTAGAGTTGTTTTGTTTGGTTTCGTCTTTCTCTCTGAATGCCGATGATTAAAATGAAGTGACACCGCGTGATCCCAGGGATGGCGCTAGTGAGCCTTGTGATATGCACGAATACACATCTTGTGCATCCTACTTGGCTCACTCGCACCATCCCTGGAACTTCTATGTGTACAATCTAAGTTTGAGACACAAATCCAAATCATGTTTGTTTTTGTTTCATCTTTCTCCGAGAATGCGGATGTTTAGTTTTGTACTCTTTTTCTAGAATGCCGATGATTAAAATGTCGTGACACCGTGTGATACAGGGATGGTCTAGCGAGCCCTTGTGATATGCACGAGTACACACATCTTGTGCATCCTACTTGGCTCGCTAGCACCATCTCAATAATTTCTGTGTCCAACCTATATATGAGGCATGTTTTCAATTTTGGAGCAGTCATTTAACTATTATTTGATTTGTGTATAAACTCTTTCTCTTCTTTTCTTTGCCTAACACTTTTATCTTTGCCTCGTGTACAGAGAGATGAAGATGTCTGAAGCAAGCGGGATAAGAGGGCTACAACTACAAGAGCTACAAGAGTAAAGCAGAGGCGGAGCGGAAGAGAGGATCGAAGAACATGCATATATACTCTTCTTCTTCATCGCCATTGCAATTCTCTTGTCTGTGATTGTAGTTTAGATTACTACTTACTTTTGAAAACTTGCGACCTAAACTATCGACTTCCGAAGATGTGTGTGTATTCATGCATATGTATGCAAAATATTGGGTCTCACTTGTATATTTTGACTTGTAATGCATGCATATATCTATTTAATTTGGTCACTTGTCTATTTGTATCTATTTAAATTCTGTCAATTATACTATTTCTGTCAATATATATGTATTTACCTGTATATATATATTGTTGTAATACATTTCTGCTTTTATTTTAAAAGAAGAAATACATATTACTGGCGAACACGAGCCTGGTTCACCAGCGGTAATCCCTGGGTATACCGCTGGCGAACAAACTCTCTGTTCGCCAGTGGTAAGTGGAACCTCGCTGGCGAACAAGGAAGTGGTTCGCCAGTGGTAACTCACTTACCGCTGGCGAACATGATGTTCGCCAGTGGTAAGCTGTTACCACTGGCGATAGTAGCGCTGGCGAACCGCATGTTCGCCAGCGATAGCCGAAACAGGTTCGCCAGTGATAGGCTTTTTCCTACTAGTGATCATTATTTGAAGAGAAAAGACACAGGACTTCAGCGTGGCACTTTTAACCATAAAATGCTCCTAGATAGAAAAAATTCAGATCCTGGTTATTAGATAGTCACATATAATATAATCCACAATATCTAGAAATCATGTCTTTGAGACACTGCTGTAGTGGTTCAGAACACCATTTTGATAACTTGATATATGTAGTGCTCGCATCGGTCTTTTGTTTACTAAAATACCTTTGAAGGTTAAAGTGTTTTTTGTTTATGTGCTCATGACAGTATTTTAACTACAGATAAATTTATGCATGAGGTTGGATAAGTGCATGTTCTGTGATTGTAGTGAGACCATTGATCACCTCAAGTTTCCTAATTGCTAAATTGGTCACATGCTTAGCCGTGTTTCCTTTCAATACTGGTTGTTTCATGCATCGGTCTTTGCTTTTTTTTTGTCTGCCACATGATTGACTTATAATTGTTAACTTGATATACAGAAAGACATGGCCGAGTCTATGGCTGAGTTCCGTGACATTGTTAGCAGGATGTTTGATAGTGAGGATAAGTTACAAACTGATCTTCCCAATTGAGACCATAATGTGACGAAGAAGGAAGAGAAGGAGTTCATCTGCAGAAGAAAATTGAAGAGCTCGAATGTTGGATCAGAATTATGAACCACGAAAGGGAGAGACAAGAAGGAGCTTGGATTTGTAATTGTTGTAGCTGGTTGTGTTGTTCTGTATAGTGTTTATGCTTTGTTAATAAGCGGATTTGTTTGAATTATGGTAGACTTGTAATGTTGTGTTGCTGGAATTTTGGTGAAACTGGTTGCTTTGTTCTGTATAGTGTTTATGTTTGTTAATAAGAGGATTTGTTTGAATTATGGTAGACTTGTAATGTTTTGCTGCTGGAATTGAAATTGGTGAAACTGGTTGTGTTGTTCTGTATAGTGTTTATGCTTTGTTAATAAGAGGATTTTTTTTAATTATGGTAGACTTGTAATGTTGTGCTGCTAGAATTGAAATTGGTGAAACTGGTTGTCAAATTGTGACTACATAGTGTAATGTGCTGCTATGTTTAGCTCATTCTGTCTCAAATTTGCACCAGTTTCTCTGTCCCAGTTTGAAATAGTGAAAGCAAATCCTATTGCACCATTTGGTCACAATGATAGAAATTTGCTGACATATTGAGCTAAGCAGATAATACGAAATGTGCTGAAATTACAGGAGCACACACAACATTGTCTCATAATAAGCACAAGTGCTAAAAATAAATGTGCATTAATCAAAAATAACATGTTCAGAAGAAAAGTGCAATTCCTGGAGCTACACTTTATCATGTGCTGGAGCATTCAGATCTGGGAAAGCATCTCCAGTTGGTGCTTGCTGTCCATTATCACCAAAAAAAAGGTAGTAAGCGCCTCCCCTTCTTGCTCTCCCTGTACCCCTGTGTCCTTTATTCGTCCAGCTGTCTAATTTCTGATGTTCTTGCTTGACTACTGTAACAGCCCCAGCTTTGTACTGAAAAATACGAAGAATTTTTCCACTTTTTGCATTCTTGTTTGCATCATGGCATGCATATGAACTTTGCTACTTCTAACAATCAACATGTGGAAGAAATTAAAATGGGGAAGCAAATTTCCCAAACATCCAAACCAATGCAATTGCTTAACTTGGCACACAAATCATTCTTGGACTTCCAAATTGTTTAGGAAGTTCCAAGTTTACATTTTATAACAAATTCTCCAAATCCAAATATTGCCAACAAGAAATGAATTGGAGAATTAAATTGGTTCAATAAAAACTCTATTTTTTAAACCAAGCTAAATCTTTCCGAAAATTCAAAATAATATTATGGGGTGCTTCATTAATATGTTGGGAGCCTCCATAATTAATTTCATTATTTTTGGAAATGCTTAAGTGCTCCAAATAAATACAATTTGGAAATTGTCAAAAATGACTATAATTAAAATCTGTGAAGAAATGTTGTCCAAAACATTTTATTTTGGAACACCAAAATTTGTGGAGGTTCTAAAGGTTAAAGGGAGCCTATATCAATTTTTGCAGATTTTATAAATATGGCCTGGTGTCTCAATTAAATCGCTAAAGTTGCTGTTGGACCTTTTTGCAATTAAATTAACTGTTGCCAGGGGGTTTTCTGGAAAATGTTCTTCTTCTCCACACTGTGGCCACAGTGGCCGGCGCCCATGCCGCCACCTCCTCCCGTGGCCATGCCGAACGCTGCCGGCCCCCCACTGCCGTGATGGAGGTCAAGACGACGCCCACGACGACCTGGACGCCCACCTGCCTCCATTTCCTCCTGCGTTCCCCGTTCCCCTCTCCTTGTCTCTCCCGAGACCGATCACCACCTTTGCCGCCGTTGCCGCCTCTCGCTGCCGCCGGTAGGGTCCTCCCCGAGTAGATCGACACGGGGGAGTCGCTCCACCTCACCTTAATGCCCCTCCCCGAGCAAGGAATCGGGCCAGGAACGCTTTAATCGTCGCTGGCATCCTCTTCTTTTTTCCATGCCGGCCGAACTCGGTCGAGCATCCGCTCGTCGCCGTCAGCCCCTACACGCCGTCGCCGACCACGCCTCCGAGCTCAGGGTGAGACCCGCGTCCTTTTAGGCCTTCTCCCGTTTTCCCCCTCTCCCTCTCCTCGCCGCCGGTCCGTGCCGTCGGTCGCCGTCGCCGCGGTCACCGTGCTCGCCGCCTCGGCCTGGGGACCGGCCTGGGCCGGCCAGCAGGCCGACTGTCTCCGATAGGCCCCGGCCTGGGCCCCGGTCTGGGCCGGCCAGGAGGCCGGCACCCTCTGGTCCGTGACCGGCCTGGTGCCCGATCTGGGCCGACCAGTGGGCTGGCTGTCTCGGATACGAGGTCGGCCTAGAAACCGGCCTGGGCCGATCTGGAGGCCGGCCCAACAGTAACTTCTGTTTTTATTTTTTTAATAAATTAAATAAAATGATTACTATTTAAATATTGGTTCAAATTTAGCAAATGATATACCAAATTGTTCAGAAAAACAAACCCTACCTGTTGGTATCATCGTAATTATATGTTGAATCAAATTTCTTGCTGGTATTTAAGAATTATTAAAATGGCTTAAATAATACCAAATTGGGAAAAATCATAACTTGTTAAGTAATTAACCAAAAATTGTGAATAAAATATCAAAGTGATCAGCATGTCAAATTCTATCAAACCATGCTAATATCATACCATGATCACAAATTTTCCTTTGAAGTTATTCTTTAATTGTTTAAAAGGATTAAATTCAAATAAATATTTAATTCGCTATTTATTCATCGAAACTCGGAAAATTACAAATAAGGTTCCAAAACGATTAGAAGAACAATACTTACCTAATCATGTCATGTTCATGCATACTTAAGCCACTTCTTTTGTAATGTAATAATTTATAAATAATATGATCACTAAAGATAAATATGGGGTTGTTTCCAAATAATTGCAGTAATTATTTGAAACTCCATTTAATTTGTTAGATAAATTAAATGATGATATCTTTGCATAAGCTTGTCATGTCATCATGTGTTTGTGCATTGCACCTTGTCTTCGTGTTATTTATTTGTTCCTTTGTTATTATTTTGGGTATCGATAGATTCCGGAGTCGAGGTTAACCCTACCCACCCCGACGAGCCGTACTACACGCCCCGGCAGCAAGGCAAGAGATACACGCCCCGGCAGCAAGGCATTCTAGCATCCTATTGCTTTATAAACTAATTTTATCCACCATAATATTGCATTTGATTCCAATGTCAATTTTGGTCAATATGAAAGAAGATGTGGCAGGGCTCACTGCTGGCCAGGAGGGTAACAAGAAGAAGAAGTAAATTGTTCCAGATGTTAGTACAACCTATAGCTTTTGTTGGGGACTGGAAAGATTTTGCTTCAAGCTGGAGTTGTAATAGTACTCTGAAAGTGTCTTGTGTTCATATGTCCAATACTTCTTCTGGTGAATTGTTTGGCATTGGGCTGTGTCCATGCTTTTTATATGTATCTCTTCAATCTCCGGTTTATCAATGGATCACAGTAGAACCTGGAAAATTCTGAACTGGAATGTCAGAGGAATTAATTCAGAGCAGGAATGGTTGGCTCTGACTAGTAAAATTGATGAAAGTGGGTGTGATATAATATGCATTCAGGAAACAAAAATAGAAACATTTGACATAAATTATATCAGGAACTTCTGTCCAAAAAAAATCAACCGGTTTGAATATCTTCCATCTGTGGGTGCCTCGGGTGGCATCATTACTATCTGGAATGATGCCCTTTTCAAAGGAGAATTAGTGTTTCAGAATTAATTCTCTATTTCTGTGAAGTTTACAAGCAACCTATCAAATGATTCCTGGTTTCTCACAAATATTTATGGTCCTTGTCAAGTAGAAAGAAAAGCCCTTTTCATTGACTGGTTTGCAAATATCGATATGCCTGACGACACCAACTAGTTAAATATGGGGGACTTTAACTTCATCAGAAATCCCTCTGACAGGAATAGGCTGGGAGGAGACGTCAATGATATGCTTCTTTTTAATGATGCAATAAATAGTTTGGGGCTAGTGGAGCTCCCCCTCAAAGGCCGAAAGTTCACCTGGAGTAACATGCAACAAGAACCTTTGCTTGAGAGGCTTGATTGGTTCTTTACTTCAAATGCCTGGACTGTCTCTTTCCCAAATACTCTTGCCTATCCGCTTGTAAAGCCTATTTCTGATCACCTGCCATGTGTTATTGCCATTGATACAAAAATTCCAAGATCAAAAGTTTTCAGATTTGAGAATTTCTGGTTGAAGCACAGTGACTTTAAAATGATTGTGCAGAACGCTTGGAATATCCCAGTGGGTTTTAATGACAGCGCTAAAAAGGTAAATGCAAAGTTTAAAAACCTGAGGAGAGCTTTGACTCTGTGGGCAACAAACTTACCTTGTTTAAAACCTTTAATTGCTAAAGTCTATGAGACTATTGGTCCACTGGACATTTTTGAAGAAATAAGACCCCTCTCTGTCATGGAAAGTAATCTAAGGGAATTGCTGAAAAGTCATGTCCTAAACTTGCTTCAAAACCAGAAGGCTTATTGGAAGCAAAGAGGAAAGATCAACTGGGTCAAGCTAGGGGATGAAAATACAAGATTCTTCCATACAAGAGCTACTATCAATTACAGGCACAATTATATTGCAATGCTGCAAAATGAGGATCTAGCAGAGATTTATGATCATGATGGCAAGGCCTCTGTTCTGTGGAAGGTATTTAAAAACAGAATGGGCACTTCTGACAGGCCCAGCATGATCTTTAACTTGAACGGCTTGTTTGGGGAATCTAACTACATGGATCTGTTTCAAGAACTAGAAGTGTCGTTTTCTGTTGAAGAAATTGATGATGTTATTAAATCATTACCAAATGATAAATCTCCAAGACCAGATGGTTTTAATAATGAGTTCTTCAAAAGCTATTGGCCTATTATCTCTCAAGATATTAAGCTGCTCATTCAGGATTTTTATGAGGAAAAAATCTCCCTTGAAAGCATTAATTCTTCCTACATCACTCTAATCCCAAAGTCTGATAATCCCATAAATGCCCAAGATTTCCGGCCGATTTCTTTATTAAATGGGGTGTTGAAGTTGCTGACAAAGATCCTTGCAAATAGACTGCAAAAAATCGTCTTGAAGTTAGTTCACAAAAACCAATATGGATTTCTCAAGAAAAGATCCATTCAAGATTGTTTGGGATGGGCCTTTGAATATCTATATCAGTGCCACCAGTCGAAAGAAGAGATTTTAGTGATCAAACTGGATTTTGAAAAGGCCTTTGACAAAATTGAGCACAATTCCATCCTAGAAATTCTTAAAGCTAGAGGTTTTGGTGACAAGTGGATCAACTGGATTAAATTGATTCTTGAGTCTGGGTCCTCCTCTGTTCTCCTGAATGGTGTGCCAGGGAAAAAATTCTATTCTAGGAGAGGAGTTAGACAGGGAGATCCTCTATCTCCTTTACTATTTGTCTTGGCTGCAGATCTGCTCCAATCCATTTTAAATCAAGCCTTGCATTTAGACATCTTGTCACCTCCCATTGCCTGCCCTGCTTGCCCAGATTTTCCTGTCATTCAGTATGCAGACGACACACTCGTGATTTTAAAGGCTAATGCAAATCAACTAATCTGTCTGAAAGCCTTGCTACACTCTTTTGCACAGTCAACAGGTTTGAAATTCAACTATAGCAAGTCAAGTATGATGTTTATAAATATGACTGAAGAGAGGTTAACACATTTTGCAAATACTCTTAATTGTCGAAAAGGAAGCTTTCCTTTCACATACCTTGGTCTTCCTTTGGGCATAACTAAACCATCTCTGGAATACTTTCTTGCAATGGTTCAAAGAGTTGAAAGAAGATTGTGCAGCATTTCTGATTTTTTAAATTATGGAGGCAAACTGCAAATGGTTAAATCTGTTCTATCCTCCCTGCCAATATTTTTCATGAGTTGCTTTGATGTGCCGGTTACTATCAAGAACCAGGTAACCAAATATATGAGATATTGTCTGTGGAGAAAGAAAACTGCTGATGTCCAAGCTAAGGGCTCTGCTTTAATTGCATGGGAGAAGGTTTGTAAACCGAAAAATCAAGGTGGCCTGGGTGTTCTAAACCTAAATATACAAAACACAGCTCTGCTCCTAAAAAATCTGCACAGTTTTTACAATCACATTGACATCCCATGGGTGAATTTAGTTTGGAGTACTTACTACTCCAATGCATCTCTTCCTGGGCAGAATATTCAGGGATCCTTCTGGTGGAAAGCTCACCTCAAGATTCTAGACAATTACAAGGGAATGGCAAGATGCAGTTTGGGAAATGGAAAATCTGCTTTCTTTTGGACTGATCTCTGGCATGATAATTGCCTCCATCAGTCTATGCCACATCTACTGACTTTTGCAAAAAAAACCTGGGTATCTGTGAATGAAGTACTGAATCAAGAGGCTTTGGAGGATTTGTTTCACCTTCCTTTGTCTCAACAAGCTTTCGCTGAATTCCAGAAGTTAACCGCAATTTGTCATACTGCAAGGCAGAGAATTGCTGATGAAGAAAAGGATAAATGGACATACATTTGGGGCAACTCTCATTTCTTCCCTAGAAATGCTTACAAGATGTTGGTGGGATATCAAACTGTACTGCCACATTTCAGATGGTTATGGAAATCCTCTTGTCAAGCTAAACACAAGTTCTTTTTCTGGCTTTTGCTACATGATAGACTGAATACCAGAAATCTAATTTCCAGAAAAAGGTTTCATATTCCATCCTTTAACTGTGCAATCTTGCAATGCAACCAAGAGGAGACATTGATGCACCTGTTTTGGACATGTCCTTTTGCATCTCAATGCTGGGACTATGTCTGCCCGCAAAGGTCCAGGGGTCTCTCTGATCATGAGGTATTTCTGGATTTAAAAACCAAGCTGAAGGTGCCTTTCTTTATGGAGATCATGGTTTTGGCAGCATGGGGAATTTGGATTGTGAGAAACAATAAAATCTTTGAGGGTCATCACCCAAGCTTCAGAAATTGGAGGGCAATTTACCTTCAAGAATTAAAGATGGTTGGACACAGAATTAAGCATAAATATGCTCAGGAGTTCAAAGTCTGGCTGCAACAGCAAAGTGATTAACTTAGTAGATTTTCTTTTTACTTTCTTTTTGGAGGGAATTCCTTACTTGTTTTTATTTCTTTTCTTAAGTATATGCTCCGGGATTTCTGTACATAACTTGTATTTGTCTATAATTTTATAAAAGTTGCAGTGGGATTTTTTCCCACTGTTTTGCCCTTCAAAAAAAGAGTATCCTATGATTGCATGTTTTTCCCTGAACCATCACATGCTTCCCCTCCCATGAACCATAGGCTTGATGTGTTGGCCAGTGAGAAAGATATAATAGTTGTTACATATGCTTAGCCATGCTTAGTCAAATGCTAGTTATGTCCGTTGATTACTTTCCATAATTATTGATGTTGATGGAATGTTCGGACATGGTGGTTACTTGTGGATCCTTAATTAAATTGCTTAAAAGGCTTGAATGAGTTGCCATCGGGGATGGTGGGTTGCCTCATTCTTGCCCCTAGGTGCGAGTTCCTGTCTTTGGAACCAAGGTTTGAGCGTGCTGCCATTGGTGGGGGTATGGGCTCCTTACTAACTGAATAACTTGTGCGGGCGTATCCAAGGATCCTCTAGATTTGCGCTTTCCATTTGCATGTGAGTTGCAGGTGGACGAAGGAGCGATGAAGAGGGTGTGGGTGGTGTTAGGGCGTGGCGATGGGGGCAGGGGCTGAAATAGGCTGGGTAAACTTGCCCTGTCGCCACAGATGATTCTTGGATAGTCTCACGCGAGATAAAGGTTTAACCGCGCCCACTTGCCAGCTTTCCCTGGAAGAGAGATAACTAGGCGAGCCGGACGATACCAATGGGTAAATTAGTACACCCCTGCAGGGTTTAATCTTTTCGAAAAGCCGTGTCCACGGTTATGGACGCCTTGGGAATGGATTTACGGGATCATAAATAACTTTAACCTAATTAAAATTTGGCAGCTAGAGGTTGCATTTCAACGTGTGATAAAGGTTCATTTCCTCGAGGGGGATTCGAGGGAGTGCCTTTGGTGGAGATGAGTGGTTCTGGCTACAAGTTGGTTCGATGAGAACCAAAGATGAAAGTTTACTCTCTTACCCCCTTTATGAAAAATAATCTGAGTAGTCGATGCCATGGGTCAGTATATCTTGGTTTATGAAAACTAGCTTTATGCAAAATAGCTACTATACAGCTTTAGAGCCTCCGTCATCATTGGGCCTATATCGCCCTTTTAAACTTGCGAGTACGTCGTACTCAGTCTCTCTTTGCTGCTTTTATAATTTGTTTCAGAGGAGGACGACACCATGCAGACAGGTGGTTTCTTCTTGGACATCGACGAGTAGTTCGGGGTTCCCAGGTGGCAGCTTGGGACGTCGTGGAACAAGCTGGCTGGGATATGTTTTATGTGCAGGCCTCTTAGGCCATATATTTGAATCTTGTTGTACTAGATAACTAATTTACTTCCGCATGATGTATTGTTGGGCCTGTGACCCTTTTGTGTTTAATTTGTGTCTTCCTCATATATGATTTGCTATATGATCTCTTTGTATCGTAGAGTCTGTGATGTGCCAGTTGTTACACAAGTCTTGATCTCTGTTTTATACATTGATAGCTATGCCGGTGTTTATGGCACGATCGATGTGTTGCGTGGGAGCGGTAATTCCGTGCCCTTCGATTGTGTAGCATAGCCTGCGGGTTACATAGCCTCTCTGTAGAACTCCGGGGTCGGGGCGCTACAACTACTTCGTGCAATTCGCTTCCTGCAGATCACAAAGTACCAACGTTTAGCACACCACAAGTTTCCGCAATTTGCTTAAAATTTGCAGTACAATTAACTGCATCATGTCAGTTCACACATAACTGTACTGAATGTACACAACATGCAGTCAGGAAACTATGAGTTCAACACTGAAACACCCAACGGAAAAAGGCTCGTTTTTATCATCACTTCATCCATAACTAAAATCTGCAGAAAGATGAAATGGCAGTAAACAATAACTAAGAGAATAAATTAATTTTTGGTCAATATAAGTCAGTTGTTATCCCTACTCAACTTTACAGGCTTATACAGTTCAGCGGCAACGCTCAAATATTAAGCCTCATTAAATAGAGAAAAATAAGGCGAAAAACATAATAATACATTTATACATAGTGATGCTCTTGCATATAATTTGAATCACCAGTTACTAATATAAACAGATGCATATCTAGATGCAACTAACATAAGTAGCAAAATGCCAGAAAACTCACCTTCTCATATCAGACTGAAATAGCTCCTTTTTGATAATGTCAAGATAAGCCTAGAGAAATAGTTTAGAATAGAACAAGGATAGAATGAGAACATAATCGAGATAGAAGAAACGTCACAACAAAATGGACTCGGTACCTTATGTTGAGCACAAATCAAAACTCTGGCATGAGAGGAAGAAGGTTGAGGAAGAAGGCAAGCAGGGGCGGCGCGTCGATGACGCCCGAGACAGGGGGTCCGAGCGGAGGAAGGCGGTGGGGACTACCAGGATGGCCTCCATCTTGGGCCCGAGGAAGAAGGCGAGCAGGGGCGTCGCGTCGCACGTCGTGGAGCCCGCCACAAGGGGTCCAAGCGGATGCTGGAGGTGGAGAGGACCGGGACAGCCTCCATCTTGGGCTCGAGGAAGAAGGCGAGTAGGGGCGGCGCATCGCGCGTCGGGGGCGCGCCCGCGACAAGCTGCTGCCGGGGAGGTGGCGAAGTCTAGCGACGGCGCCCGCAACCGGCTGTTGTTGCTGGCGGCCACATCACTTGACTGCTGCGACGGCCGGCACCGCCCACGCCTCTGACGGGACCTCAGTCGGGCCGACCCTGAGCCAGTGGCGACGCCAGGAAATGAAGCCTGGGTATTCATTCAATTTTTTTTCTCTAAATGTAGTATATGAAACAAAACATTACAACAATAGCAGTATTTGAACTAAACAGTACGGCATAATCGGCAGCCCCGCTCCTATTCTTCATCTACATTACAACAAAATATGGGGAAACTGGTAAACAAGAAACTTGCATCTACAAATTAGTACAAAATAGGTGCATCCAGTACTGAGTGTATCTAGGGAAAATTCGGCTGTCTCGTACCTGGCTCACTCCTTACTAGCGATTTGGCGAACAAGCGAAGTGGGGGCGACGGCTGACGGCCGACGAGGCGATGCAGCGGTGGGGCGAGCGCTGGAGGACGGGCGGCTGGCCGGGGCGGGGTGGTCAGTGATTGGGGGCAGCGGGCGACGACCGATGAGGCGATGCAGCGGTGGGGCGAGCGCCGGCGAACGGGCAGCTGGCCGGAGTGGGACGGCCAATGATGGGGGCAGCGGGCGACGGGGCGGGCCGGCGAGCACCGGCAGCGCCGTTGGCGTGGAGGAGGCGAGGAGCAGCCGAGCAGCGGAGTAGGTCGGCGTCTCGGGCTCTCAGCCACTCGCACCGCTGCAATCGCGCTACGGCGCTAGGGTTGGGGACTGGCTGGGGGGCTGAGCGCGGGGGGTGTCTAGGTTTGTTCCGTTGTTCCTTTTCGTCTCTGCCTCTCCGGTGAGTCAAACATGAACAGAACGCGAGCGCTAGGCTGCTGGGCTGGGCCGGGAAATATACATATATTTTTTCCCCATAGAAACATGGGTATTCACGTGCATACAGGGGAATACCCCTGGCGCCGCCACTGCCCTGAGCCCTCGCCGCCGCGGTGCCGGCTACCTCCACCTCCTCTGCCTCGGGTCGATTTCTGAGGCGAGAGAGTGAGTTGAGCGGGGATGGAGGCCTGACCGGGGAGAGATTGAGATGTCAATTTACCTAAATACCCTTTTACTTTAGATTAAAAATAAAAGAATATTGGTACTTTCAGGTAGTTTCAGGTTCTTTTAATCTAGTACTTTCAGGTAGCTCTTATTTTATCACCGTTCGATTAGATCGGATGGACGGTTGTTAAAATTACCAACTACTCTAAAACTTGTAGTACAAGAAAACATGAGGCGGACCTACTTTACCAAGAAGTACGGACTAAATCTTCTTTACTCTCCTCTTCTCGATGGAATTGCCAAGCGCTGAAATTGTTAAATTTTCAGTTGCATGCAAATAGCAGCTTTAACGACATGGAGAATTGGGGAACCTCAGAGCATGAGTTCGCTGGCCGTTGTTGCGTACTTGCCGTTCGCTGTCGCCTGGGAGCAGGAGCGGGCTTCTGCCTTTGAGCAGTGTCTTTTTTTTCTTCGTTGTGTTCCTCGTGCAAGGGCTCCATGGTGGCGGCTAGATCCTTCTTCCATTAGAAGATAGGGTTAGGTTATTTCGTACGTCCTTTCCATGGCGTGTTTTCTTTTTCTTTCGTCGCTCCATTAGACAAAAGTCGATCGGGTACGGACCAACTTTTTTTTTTGTACAAGGGTACGGACCAACTTATTAAGGGCATTGGTGGGTTATTTGATTGAAACTTAATACTACTAATATTTTTTTGTGAAATCCATCAGTTGTGATCGTCTAGTTAGTAAAACTAATGGCCAGATGTTTCTAATTAGGGTCATGCATGCATTTACGTCATAGATGACATCATATAGATTCTCTTTAACGATTAAATTAAAAAAGTTTTATCTCTTAAACGGTTAATCCGATCAAAAATCCGTATTCACTATTGGCTTTGTCGTGATGAGATCTTCGAAACTAGATCCGATGTTACCATGTTTTGACAACTATTTTTTTCCGTCGCTAACTATCAGATTATTATATCTAAGCTACCAGATTAAAATAACTTAGTTATCAGGTTTCTGTACACTATTCCACACCAATTTAAGTCTACATGATACTACTTTTTGTGGAATAATAGCATCTCTTATGTTTTGAAATTAGTTGAACTCTTACCCTCTAGCTGTACATATCATTGCAAGTTAAAAAATGTTTAGAAAATCATCCGATAACCATGTATAATTATCATGATAACTGTTTGATGCTAATCTAAGAAATGTATCACTTAGATATATCAGAAAGAATTTATATGCTACAAAAGATAGATAATTTGGAATGGCCCAAGTGAATGAGTTTAAGCAATTTGAACATGGGTGCCAATGGATATAGAACTCCAATATATTCCATTTGCAAAAGGAATCAATTGAAAAGATTATAGAATTTAAGTTATGACAAAATACTCGATATCTCTCATTCGAAATATAAATATTTATATTTGTCAAAACTTGAAACAATTACAGAAGTATATTCTAGATGTTTTAAGAATTTCAACGATATATTATTTGCTAAATTTGAATGAGCGGAACAAAAGATACGATTTTTGCAAGTTTCGTGTCTAAATTAAACAGAGAATCGGAGAATCGGAAATGTATAAATAGATGATCACATGGCAAGATTACATTGGCCGCTACCCCATCGTCAATTGGTCTACTTTGTACTGCCATAGGAAAAAGATCGGATAGATGAGGATGATTAGCTCACCGAGAAAGTTCACCGGAAAAGGTCGTTGCGGCGATGGCGACTTGGTCGTGGATGAAGAGGTCGTTGTGACGCTTCCCTGGGCTTGGCATGATGAAGATGCCATGTGGTGCGGCAAGGCGAGCACCATGGACGTGTGAACGGCAAGTCACGCTTCCGGGAAAGGCGGAGAGGAGCGTCTGGAATCACGACGGCTTCATCGTGCTATTGTCGAGCTTGTTCCCGGGGAACTGGCTGCGGGAAAAATTAAGCCGAAAGCTTCAAGAGGTGCGCAAAGACACGGACGTAACGAAGGATGTCATCGCAGGAATTGGAGAGGACTCACCTCGTTGGAAATTTGGCCGCGGCGGTGATGTTGCTCGGGCTTCGGTTGGGGCGCGACCAACGTCAATGGAATGATGCATCACCATGTCCTGGAGGTTTGCCTCGACGATTTTAGTCTTGTGGTGCGAGGAAATGACGAGAAGCTCGCCGTGGACGACAAGATCTGACGATGAACTTGGTTTGGGGCAGATTGTTGGCATGGATGTTGTGGGCTGGAGAGGCATTCTTTTGGAAAAGTTTGAAAACCAAAGTGAGGGAGGAGGGAGAGTGGCACGAGGTGACGCGCTCGGTTCATCTTGGTATGGTGTGAGGAGGGAGATCGGGAGACGAATGCCGACCGATGGCATTCGGTTCACCGAACCGATTCAGATGATTCAGCCAACGAAATGAAAGATTAGTTCCCTGAATGGAACCTTCACATAACTATGAACATATTTCGTACTCAAGTGGAAGGCAAATGAGTACTAGGTTGAGTGGAAAAGGGAGGGGAAGAGATACAACCATGGCTAGAAGTAAGGTAAAGACTTGTACGTGAAGGAAGAAGAAGAACGACGGTTCGAGGTCTGGGCTGCCTCGGCCACGCTTGCGTGCGCTAGATGGGGTGGTCAGGTGTTACTGGGCTGGGTCGGCCCAGTTGGGTTCGGTTACTTTTTTTTGTTCTTCTCTTTTTATTTTTCTGTTTGTAATTATTTGAAACACTTTTCAAAACAGTTTTGACTCCAAAAAATTCAGAAAAAAATTAATTCAAACTTTTTGGAGATCTTGTTATTAATTAAACATTTTGGTACTTTTATAATTTAAAGCAAAATAATGAAAATCAAAATATTCATATTGACATATTTGGCACCTTTATGCCAAATTTCAATATGGTTTTAGAAATTTAAAAACAAAAAGAATATAAAAAGTATTAATTTTGATATATAGCTTAGCAAGATCATTTTAATTTCAAAATAATAATTTGGGAAACCTTTTTACAAAACGATATGGTAATAAGTCCAAACATACTTTTAGGGTTTATATTTTCCCAAAGTAATTATTTTAGCTTCAAAACTTTAAAATAGAAATATATAATTTGTTTGAAACATTTGAAAACTCAAAATACTTTTTAATAGGTCATAAAACCTTATATCTTTTGGATTTTCTTTTATTTTGAGATTTTCTGTCAAACAAATCTCAAAAGTTTTCTTTCTTTGTCAAAAAGTTTTAATTTCTTGTGATTTTTAACATTCCAAAATTTTGGGATATTACATACTACCACCCTTAAAAGGAATCTCGTTCCTGAGATTCGGAGAGGCTAGAAAGAAAGATGGGTTCGGTTATCCGGGTTTTGGACAACTGGATGGGCTACCACCCTTAAAAGAAACTTTTGTAGGCAGTCTTGAATTCTTGACTTCAAACAACACACACATCGGGCAATTCATGAATCTCTGTTGGGTCAACTTTTATCTTCGAATATTTGAGTTTTGCTTCATCATCCTTATTCCATAGATATAGCAAGTACCAGCTCTTCTTAAGCATTTGGTGATTCTTTTCATTCTTAAATAATACCTTGGGATCCTTGGTTGATACTTTGAAATCCATATAGTGTAAGCTTCATTTTCAATAGGTGGATGTCCCTTTGCATAACTTGGAAGCATAATCCTCCTCTAGATGTCTTGAATAGAACTTCCTTCACGGTGAAACTGTAGACCACATAATGGAGTTGTTGAACTACTTCCGATACTGAAGGGTCACTCTTCGGGTCAGTTAGAAGATTCAACATGAGTGGGTATCTTCACAACATCGAAAAACTGTCCTTGTCCCTGACAGACTTCATCTTCATGGTTGACTTTCTTCAATATAACACTACGCCATCTCTAACGAACTCTCATGGTAGGCAAACACTTCCATTGCACGATCCCTTCTTCTTCATGAGAGGTCAGGTTTATCCTTACCGTATATCATATGTCTTGGCAGCACTTGCCTTACATAGGGTTATAATATATTATCCTCCTACGGATCATGCTTATCAACGTCATCTCTCTTATAGGTATGTCACTTAGATTTACTATTCCTCATAGCAAAGCGAATGAAATGGGTAGTCGCCATGGGGGCCAGTCCATTTCGCACCCAATCATTACCTTGTACTTGGTTTGGTGAATCTCGTAAGCTAACACTCGGTCAACCTCACTTGTCTGACAGAAAGTTTCTAATCCGCAAGACAACCTGAAGTAAACTATCGACCCTTCAAAACTATTGGGTTACGTAAACTCATACACAAAGATGGCTCGCAAGCTATAGCTTCTTCTTTGATCCTTCTCATCGGTGCAGTAGGCTTTCCATACTATGCTTGAGTTGTTGGATCACTTGTTGCACCTTTGCATGGAAGTGGCTATCGGTCGTTGCAATCCAATAGGTAAGTCACTTCGGTTGGCATATTGGTGATGCATTTGGTTGGGTTTAGCATGAATGAGTGGAGACGGAAAGATCTAAGAGAAGTATTCCTACCCATGCATACACAACAGATCAAGACAATCCATCTTACAAACAACATCTAGCAAACATCAAGCAACATGGTTCAAACAAAAACAAACAACCTAGTATTGTCAGATCATCTAAGCTGATATGATCAATACACTATCACGTTATTGTTGTTCTAACAAAGTAACTAAAGTGGGGTCTCATCTATTTTCTTCTTGAGTGCTTCAAAATCATCTTCAACTTCCTTGAGGTTTTGTTGAGTTCTATGAAGTCTAAATTTTAGTATTTCTTCTTCAAGCTCTTCAATTGTCTTCAATGTAGTGCATCTTATTGAATTGAAGACTATGTACTGATTGGTGCAGGTGTAGAGTCCAACTGTCTTGTCGTTGTCTCCTTTCTTCTTCTATAACCGGAGTTGTATCCATACATTGGATCATCTTAAATAAGGAAAGAAGCTTTGAGAGGTGAATAGTAGGGGCGAGTACAAGAAAAGATCGGTGAAAATATTTTCTTTTTAAGAAAACTGAATAAAATAGATTTTCATCCTAAGGTCAAAACCTATTTCTATCCACACCTAGGGTTTCGAACCTACAGGCAACACAATGCTCTGATACCATCAGTAGCGACCTTGCCTTTTAAATAGGCCAAGATCCCTGTGTTCTGTGCTAGTCCCTGGATCGAATAGCTAGCACCACAGTTCAAGATGTAATATCATGCAAATGCGTCAAATATCTATTACATCGAAGATCCAGAAATATAGTTCATTACAAGTTGCATAGCCGAAGGCTAGCATTTTACAAAGTTCAGCAACGAAAAACATAAATAGCATGGAGCCTCATCATCTTCATGTGCCATAGGCAGATAACGTTCCTTACTCTTCGGCAGAACAACCTGCAACGCGTAGGTTACAACCAAAAATTGGTCAGAACCATTGGAATGTATCTGCCAAATGATACTTGTGGAATCAAATGGTGAACCTTAACTTCTACATGCTTATTTGGCTAGGTGGAGTTCAAGGCTCTTTGCGTAAAGCCAACTTTATCCTATCTTTTAAATCATTTTCTTTTCCATCTAATTATGAGACAAAGCTGGCATGAAAACCAGTGTCTCTTCTATCCTTATTCATCCATCAAATTTTAATTATTAAATTGGAATGAGGAGATTTTCCATCGACATCCTTGTCCAGTTGCTCAGAATTGTCCGTAACCGGGGACACGGCTATGATCATAGTTTTACACTCTTGAGAGGTTGTGCACTTTGACCACGAGACTTCATCAACCCATTCTGTCCTTGAACTTCTTGAAGTGAAAAGGAAAGGTGAAGATGAAGACGAGACCTTTGGGAACCAGTCCCTTGTTCGTCAGGCAGACCCATACAAGACATTCATCCGCTGAGAACTGCCGAAATCAGGCTCCTAGAACTTACTTAGTCAAGGCAGAGCCATAATACCAAGTGGCTGCACTGGAAGCAATCTAAACTTGGAGCGACTTAAATCTCTTTGTTCCTGGGTGGCCGTTCACAAGTGCACATACTCAGGTATAACCATGGAAATGGCCCTGAGCACCCACTCAACTATGTACCACCAATAGAGCAAAATCAATTGCCACCAAGGTAGTTGTTTAACTTAGTAGAAATTAGCTTTTCATAACAAAACACATAGCATAGAACTTCTACTAAGTTACCATATAGGTACTAGACACTTAGGAATATTTGGAGTAATAATATTCCTATCATGCATACTACTGAAATAGCTAAAGTGCAAATAGTAAAATAGTAGGACTTTTATGCTGGAGTATCACTTGCCTTTGATAGAAGCCGGCTCACACAATCTTTTCAACGTAACTCGTAGCACTCCGTTCAAACTATAAAATAAAATAACATCACATAACATACCATTCATAGCAACAAAATAAGCAATGCAAACAATTAGAAAGATTTGCTATTCTTTTTATTTTAGTCTTTTCTATCTTACAGATCATTAGGCAAAAAGGATTAAGGCTTGAGAATGGCTTGCAAGATATGGTCTTGAGGTGTTGGATGACAAAGTAATCGAGTCAAATAATTAGAAAGAAATGTATCACTTAGATATATCAGAAAGAATTTATATGCTACAAAAGATAGATAATTTGGAATGGCCCATGTGAATGAGTTCAAGAAATTTGAACATGGGTGCCACTGGATATAGAACTCCAATATATTCCATTTGCAAAAGGAATCAGTTGAAAAGATTATAGAATTTAAGTTATGACAAAATACTCGATATCTCTCATTTGAAATATAAATATTTATATTTGTCAAAACTCGAAACAAATTACAGAAGTATATTCTAGATGTTCTAAGAATTTCAACAATATATTATTTCCTAAATTTGGATGAGCGGAACAAAAGATACGATTTTTGCAAGTCCCCTGTCTAAATTAAACAGAGAATCGGAGAATCGGAAATGGATAAATAGATGATCACATGGCAAGATTACATTGGCCGCTACCCCATCGTCAATTGGTCTACTTTGTACTGCCATAGGAAAAAGATCGGACAGATGAGGATGATTAGCTCACCGAGAAAGTTCACCGGAAAAGGTCGTTGCGGCGGCGGCGACTCGGTCGTGGATGAAGAGGTCGTTGTGACGCTTCCCTGGGCTTGGCATGATGAAGTTGCCATGTTTTGCGGCAAGGCGAGCACCATGGACGTGTGGACGGCAAGTCACGCTTCTGGGAAAGGCAGAGAGGAGCGTCTGGAATCACGACGGATTCATCATGCTATTGTCGAGCTTGTTCCCGGGGAACTGGCTGCGGGAAAAATTAAGCCGAAAGCTTCAAGAGGTGCGCAAAGACACAGAAGTAACGAAGGACGTCATCGCAGGAATTGGAGAGGACTCACCTCGTTGGAAATTTGGTCGCGGCGGTGATGTTGCTCGGGCTTCGGTTGGGGCACGACCAACGTCAATGGAACGATGCATCACCATGTCCTGGAGTTTTGCCTCGATGAGTTGAGTCTTCTGGTGCGAGGAAATGGCGAGAAGCTCACCGTCGACGACAAGATCTGACGATGAACTTGGTTTGGGGCTGATTGTTGGCATGGATGGTGTGCGTTGTAGAGGCATTCTTTTGGAAAAGTTTGAGAACCAAAGTGAGGGTGGAGGGAGAGTGGCACGAAGTGACGCGCTCAGTTCATCTTGGTATGGTGTGAGGAGGGAGATCGGGAGACGAATGCCGACCGATGGCATTCAGTTCACCGAACCGAGTCGGATGATTCAGCCAATGAAATGGAAGATAAGTTCCCTTAATGGAACCTTCACATAACTATGAACATATTTCGTATTCAAGTGGAAGGCAAAGGAGTACTAGGATGAGTGGAAAAGGGAGGGGAAGAGATACAACCATGGCTGGAAGTAACATAAAGACTTGTACGTGAAGGAAGAAGAAGAACGACGGTTCGAGGTCTGGGCTGCCTCGGCCACACTTGCGTGCGCCAGATGGGCTGGTCAGGTGTTACTGGGCTGGGTCGGCCCAGTTGGGTTCGGTTACTTTTTTTTTGTTCTTCTCTTTTTCTTTTTCTGTTTGTAATTATTTGAAACACTTTTCAAAACAGTTTTGATTCAAAAAAATCATAGAAAAATGAATTCAAACTTTTTGGAGATCTTGTTATTAATTAAACATTTTGGTACTTTTATAATTTAAAGCAAAATAATGAAAATCAAAATATTCATATTGACATATTTGGCACCTTTATGCCAAATTTCAATATGGTTTTAGAAATTTAAAAACAAAAAGAATATAAAAGTATTAATTTTGATATATAGCTTAGCAAGATCATTTTAATTTCAAAATAATAATTTGGGAAACCTTTTTACAAAACGATATGGTAATAAGTCCAAAAATACTTTTAGGGTTATATTTTCCCAAAGTAATTATTTTAGCTCCAAAACTTTAAAATAGAAATATATAATTTGTTTGAAACATTTGAAAACTCAAAATACTTTTTAATAGGTCATAAAACCTTATATCTTTTTGATTTTCTTTTATTTTGAGATTTTCTGTCAAACAAATCTCAAACATTTTCTTTCTTTGTCAAAAAGGTTTAATTTCTTGTGATTTTTAACGTTCCAAAATTTTGGAATGTTACAATTCGACAACCGAAAAATTATACAGATGGTACTATTCGATTGTGTCTACTTACTTCTACAGGAGAACCCCAAAATTTAAAGGAGGCCCTTAATGATCCGAATTGGAAGCAAGCTATGAAAGAAGAGTTCAATGCACTTCTTCAGAACAACACATGGCATCTTGTCCCTCCCGCTTCAAATAGAGATGTCATTGACTGCAATTGGGTCGATCGTGTCACGAAAATGATGATGGTACATTTGATCGCTACAAGGCTCGTCTTATTGCAAAAGGCTTCAAGCAAAGGTATGGTATTGATTATGAGGATACCTTCAGTCTTGTTGTTAAAGCTGCCACTAGTCACCTTGTGCTTGCTCTGTCCATCTGTCAGGGATGAGTCTACGACAGCTAGATGTAAGAACGCGTTCTTACATGGAAGAGGAGGTTTACATGAAACAACCACCAGGTTTTGAGTCTTCTGTTTCCCCAAATTATGTTTGCAAACTCCATAAAGCTCTTTATGGATTGAAACAGGCTCCTTGAGCATGGTATTCTCATCTTAGTTCCATACTTCATGAGATTGGGTTTATTCCCTCCAAGGCCGACACATCACTTTTTTGGTTCCATAAGTCATGTATCACCATGTTCATTTTGATTTATGTCGATGATATCATTGTTACAAGCTCCTCTGATGAAGCAATATCAGCCTTACTATGTAATCTTGGACATGAGTTTGCCCTCAAGGATCTCAGTGATTTACACTATTTTTTGGGTATTGAAGTTCACAAAACAACACAAGGTTTGGTCTTGACACAAGAAAAATATGCCAAAGATCTGCTTACCCGTGTGGGTATGAGTACGTGTACATCATGTCCTACACCGCTTTCCCTCAATGAGCCCTTGACATTGTCTGAAGGATCTCCTCTTGGCCCTGAGGATAGCACTTGTTGTAGCATTATCGTTGGTGCTCTTCAGTATTTGACGGTAACACGCCACGATTTATCTTTTTCTGTCAACAAAGTATGTCAATCTTCATGATCCCACTAGTACTCATTGGACAACGGTAAAAGGATTCTAAGATACATCCATGGTACAATTAAAATGGGACTTACTTTTTAGAAGTCCCCCTCTACACTGCTTAGTGCTTTTTTAAAATGCTGACTGGGCAGGTGATCTTGATGATCGACGTTCTATAGGTGGCTTTGCTATTTTCTATTGTGCAAACATAATTTTATGGAGTGCTCGTAAACAGTGTCCCGGCCTAGTACTGAAGCTGAATATAAGGCTCTTGCTAATGCTACTGCTGAGATGATCTGGGTTGAGGCCTTATTGAGAGAACTTGGTGGATCTCTCTCATAGAAACCTGTCCTTTGGTGTGATAATATTGGTGCCACATATCTATCTGCTAATTTAGGTTTTCATGCTCGCACTAAGCATATCAAGATTGATTTCTATTTTGTCCGAGAGAGGGTTGGAAACAAACAGCTTGATGTCAAGTTTATATCCAGTAAGAATCAGATTGCTGATGGTTTTACAAAACCTTTGTGAACAAGGAAGTTAGATGAGTTTAAGTGTAATCTCAACATTTGTAAGGTTTAGATTAAGGGGGAGGGGGTTGACAAAATAATCATGTACGTGTGCACTATAGTATAGGATACCTGTCGCAACAGTGGAACATGGGGTTCCCCTAATGCGGCCAAAGTGGGTCCACCGCCCGTGGGCCGACCGATAAGATGGACAAGGCAAGGAGTCAAGACTGGCAGGTGGGCCACCCCACCTGCCCCATGGATACCTGACAAGCGCGACATCGACAACCACGGCTGAAGGACGAGGTGACCTTCCGGGGTCACCTCCAACCCAGCGAACAACACGGAGGACCCGGAGCCCGAACGCCCGGCAGGAGGCCAGGCTCGCTCCCGGGATTCCCCTTCGTACGGTAAAGAGGATAAGCATGCCAGCTCACGCAGGAAGCTCCTAGAAGATTTGGGCACCAAGAAGGTGAAGGCGCCGCGCGGGGACATGGCCGGTGGGCGTGTCAGCCCCTGTCCACCCCACTTTCCAAAAGGTGGATGACCGCACCTAACCCCTTGGAGGATACTTGGATGAGAAGAGGCCACGTCACCTCCCTAAGA
Organism: Puccinellia tenuiflora; assembly: GCA_012064385.1. Classification (NCBI taxonomy): domain Eukaryota; kingdom Viridiplantae; phylum Streptophyta; class Magnoliopsida; order Poales; family Poaceae; genus Puccinellia; species Puccinellia tenuiflora. Next base: position 494,276 of record QRDG01001973.1, read on the forward strand.
CCGCTGGGGGTTTTCCCGCCTAAAACCCCCACGCCCCTTGCATGCCCCTGTGGGATCCCCTTAGCCTATAAAAGGAGGACCAAGGCATGGTGAGAAGGGAGGTTGGGGCTAAGCTAAGGATAGGATTAGATCAGAAGGAACTCAAGCCAAGACTAGTAGGGCCAAGAGGGTAGAACGGGAGGTGATCTCCTTCGGGTAGGATTTGCTCGTCGTCTACCTCTAGCCACAACCTTCCGGGTTGTAACCCGTGATGATCCTTGTAAGCCGCACCATGACGATCCACTCAATCCTGATATGCAGGAGTAGGGCTTTTAGCCTCCAGGCGGCCTGAACCTTGGTAAACTCTCTGTGTCCCTATGTTGCTTGCTCGTATGTCGATCAGAGAGCTTGGCGAGGTACTCCCGGGGAAGGTGTCTTCCATCCTCCTTCGCACCCCGTGCCGAACCTAAAAAGGGGGTATCCTTTACTCCCGGTGTCCATGATCCGAGACACGACATCTGGCGCACCAGGTAGGGGGGCAAGCGCTGGATTCGTCTTCATCAACCTCTAGTTCTTCATCGAGATCTACATCAAGTTCTTCATCTAGATCTACCTCAAGTTCTTCATCGAGATCTGCGTCAAGTCCTTCATTGAGATCTACGTCAAGTTCTTCGTCAAGATCTACATTGAGCTCGTCATACGCGACAGGATCTGCTTCGAGCCCTTCTTCTCCGGACGGAACTACTGCTTCCTCTATGCAAGGTCGATGGTCGCCCCATCGACAAGTAAAGGCCATGTCGGGAACTCAGGAGGTCTGTGGTGAGCCATCCCGTCGGTCGACTCAGGTCAGCTGGGGGCTGGAGGAAGCTCTTTTCCATTACTTGCTAGTTAGCAACTCAAGTTGATCCCTTAACTCAACATTCTCCTTCAAAATATATGCTTCACAAGAAATGGAGTTAGTAGTACAAGCATCATTATCATTAGTAATGGAAGAAGAAAACTTGGGAAGCTCTTCCTTAAAGCTAGCATTTTCCTTTTTCGTGACTTTATATTTAGCATGAGCATGGTCACGTTCTTTAATGAGTTTAGCAATTTTTCATTATGGGACTCCTCAATAGATTCGAGTTTCTCCTCAAGACAAGCCCGAGTCTCTTGCTCTTCCTCAAGGGCATCTTCTAACGATGCCTTTTCCATGGCATCATCTCTTTCCATCTTACCCTTTTCTTCAAGGCTTGCTTCCAAAGCCTTAATAGTATCCCCGCGCTCAACAAGGGTGCTCATGATTTCATAGCGGTTATCACAAGCATTTTTATTCTTTGAAAGAGCCATAAGAACCATTAAACCTTTATTATGAAGGAGAGCATCAACATTTTCTACATCATCTTCTTCATCATTATTATCATTATCATTACTAGTAGAAGATTTAGCCATAAGGCAAAACATGGTTGATGAAGAAGAACAATTAATCTTTGAACTACTCAAGTTCACATCTTGTTCCATATCTAATTGGGTTTCCTCTACATTATTATTCATGCAAGAGTTAGAGGGAACACAAGCATTTTTATCATGGCAACAAGGTAGAGCAAGCATATCATCATTAGATTCATACAAGCAATTTTTAGATGATATGCACGGACTATCAACACTAGCATGTATGACATTTGGAGTACTAGAAGAGTTTAAGTCCAAAGATGAGGCATTGCAACAAGATAGGGATAAAAGATCATCAAAAATGAGCTCACTATCCAAATTGCAAAGCCTATCACTACTCACCATCACATTAGTTTGTGGCTTACCACATTTTGGTGAAGTAGACGAAGATGAGAACTCATCACGGCCGGAGGTGGAGGGAGAACAATCATCCTCAATAGTGTTGAACACTCCATATTTATCTTGAAGCTTGGTCCATAATTCATGAGCGTCCCGGAGAGGCATGATCGACTCAAAAACTACAACACTCACAAATTTGCAAAACTCATTAGAAGCTAGAGCATTGATACGTCACAAACGTATCTACTTTTCCAAACACTTTGCTATTGTTTTGCCTCTGGTTATTAATGAATTTGTTTGGAACTAACCCAAACTGACGCTGTTTTCAACAGAATTGCATTTGGTGTCTTTCTTTTGTGCAGGGTTCAGAAGTTCGCGGAAAATTCCAGAAAACTTACAAAAAGGATTTTTGGAGAAGAATAAGCCTCGGAAGCGGAAGACCCTGAAGGGGGGCCACCCCAGGAGCAGGGGCGGGCCCCACCCACGGGTGGCCCCTAGGCCACGGCAGGGGGCGCCCCTGCCCCTGGGACCTCCTCTGGCGATCCCCCTTCGCTTATAAGCTCCCTCTCAACCTAAAATGATGGGCCCCCTGAACACTTTTTCCAGAAACCTTACGGAGCTCCGCCGCCATCACGAACCCTAAATTCGGGGTCCAGGATCGCTGTTCCGACACCCTGCCAGAGTGGAGATCGCCGCCATCGTCACCGCCAATGCCTCTCCATCAACCATCCATGTCATCCCCCTCCATGTTTGAGTAGTTCCCTGCTGTAGGCAAGGGGATGGAAGGGATTGAATAAGATTGCTCATGTAATTCGATGCCAAATTGTTAGGGCACGATGCCTAGTATCCTCTATTTGTGTTAATCATCGTTGGTGCAACTAGTTATGCTTAATGCTTTTCACTTTGGGCCCGGGTGCCATGTTTTCAGATCTGAACACTTATGTTTGCATGAGTATAATTGTTGTTTGGATCCTATCTACTAGTTGTATGCACTTGTTGTCAACCGGAACCGGAGACCCCGAGTGATAGAAACGGGGACATCGATGGGAATGGTTGGCAACTCGAGGGTTACATGTATTCATTGTGTGTTAATGCTTTGATCCGGTGTTCTATTAAAAGGAACACCTTAATTGCCATTTGTTCCTTAATTGGCCCGGCTGAAAACGGATGGCAGGACAAAAGATGCCGTGCAAGTTCTTATTGTAAGCACGTACGGCTAAATTAGGAATACATGCCTATGACTGTTTGATACTTGGATGCTATTTATATATTTATTTGCTTCATGCTTAGTTATGTTCATTTCATGAGCTATCTTATTCATGCAACGCCCGTCTATCTGTCCCTATGCCTACGGTGTTTTAATTCCGCTGTTTACAATCATTACTTTTACCGTCATCATTGATGTCTTTATTTTATTACCGCTGTTACTATTCTACTGCTGCCATCAAATCACTGTTACTACTGATAAATTGCTTCGAGAGAAATCCTTTTCAGGTGTGGTTGAATTGACAACTCAACTGCTAAGGCTTATAAATATTCTTTGGCTCCTCTTGTGTCGAATCAATAAATTAGGGTTAAACTACCCGCGAAGACTGTTGCAATCCCCTACACTTGTGGGTCATCAAGCATCTAGATATAAGTTTTTCTCATCCTCTAGAGTCATACTTTCATAATCCTTTGGAGAAGAAAAACCTATATCTAGGATACGCTCAATATTGTGGTCCAAGACCCGTAAGTGACTAAGCATATGAGTTTTCCAAACACTAAAATTTGTGCCATCGAATATAAAAGTGTGATCATGCACTAATCCTCTAAACGACATCTTTACTCTCTAGGCGGTAAAGCCAAACAAGAGAGACGAGGCTCTGATACCAATTGAAAGAACAAACTATGCCGACACTACTAGGAAAAACCCTATCAGTGGCGCACGGATTTGGAATTCTGTGGCGCACCTGCCGCGCACGGCCGGTGCGCCACAGAATCTCCGCCACTAAATTTTTCTGTGGCGCACCCCGCTCGTGCACCACAGAAAAGATTTGTGGCGCACCACGAAACCATGCGCCACAGATTCTTGTTTTCAGTTTTTTTTTTAAAAAGCTGGCAGCCACGGCTGGCAGCCACGGCCCGTAGGTCCAGCGGCGGCCCCCGGCCCCGGGGAACGATGGCGAGCGGGCGAGGTTTGGGGCGCGGCGGCGGGCGACGGCGGAGGGGACCGTGGTCACGCGACGGCGGAGGGGACAGTGGTCACGCGACGGTCGTCGCGCTTGTTGGGGTCGGAGAGCGGGGTGTAGGCGGCGTGCACGCGTATGAATTCGTCGCTGGATGCGGCGGGGTGCGGGGAGACGTCCGGGTGGATGGCGCGCGCCAGGCGGCGGTACGCGGCCTTGATCTCCCGGCAGCTGGCGCTGGCGTGGACGCCGAGGACGTCGTAGAAGGTGGAGTAGGCTCCGTGTTCTGGCGAGGAGACGTCGAAGGAGGTGGCCATGGCCGTGGCGGAGGTGGAGAAGGAGGCACCGGAGCGGGTGAACAGGGGAGCTAAGAGGAGCGGCGCCGCCGCCGCCTGCGGGACCGGCGAGGGAGGCGGCGAAGGGGAGAACGAGGCGGGGCCGCGGGGGAAGGAGACGGAGCGGTAGAAGAAGGCGGAGGAGAGCATGGTGGGGCATGGGGAGATCATGGCGGAGCAAGCACTTTGGATCTGGTGGTGTCCAGCTTCTTCAGATGCGTACAAGAGAGAGGATAAGGGAAGGAGAGGGATAAGGCCATATAAGGGAAACGAGTGGGTGCGCGCATGCTGCCGGGAGAGGATTCTGTGACGCACGTGGTAGGGTGTGCCACAGAAATGTTGTTTTCTGTGGCGCACGTCACTGGGTGCGCCACAGAAAGCTGCATTTCTGTGGCGCACGTTGTTTTGGTGCGCCACAGAATTGCAAAATTCTGTGGCGCACCCAAAAACGTGCGCCACAGAAATAATTTCTGTGGCGCACGGCAAATAGGTGCGCCACTAAAAGGGTTTCCACCTATAGCCTATTTCCTAGTAGTGCGAGATGTCGCCTGGAGGGGGGGGGGTGAATAGGCGATTAAATCTTTACCGGTTTAAGGCTTGATAATTGCGGAATAAAACTAGGTGTTTAAATTAACAAGCCAACAACCTAAATACTAGGTTCACCTATGTGGACCAACAACTTATGCTAAGCAAGGCAAGCAACAAGGTGATAGAAAGATATAAAACTTCAAGCACGAAGGCTATCACAATGTAAATTGCATAAGTAAATAGCTCGGGTATAGAAATAACCGAGGCATGCGGAGACAAGGATGTATTCCCGAGTTCCTCCTTGTTAAGGGAGTACGTCTCGTTGGAGGGGTGTGAACTCGCCACAAGAGGCCTACTCAAGATGCCACAAAGGCCTCACCCTATTCTTCGATGAACCGCACCCAAGGGTTTGGTTCACCTTCCACTATCGAAATCCTTCGAGCCGGAATACGGAGCCTTTACACCGTTCTTGGGGCACACACCCACAACTCAATTGAGGGCTCCCAAATTTTGCCGAAGCTTCACAACTCGAAGACTTCGCGGCACACCAACCGTTTAGGGTACACAATGCACCCAAGAGGCACAAGCTCTTGGGAACACAATGCACCCAAGAGTAACAAGCTTCTCAACTTTGATCCCACGAATCTTCGTGGTGAGCACAACCCGATGCAACTAATGCAAAAGGCAAGAACACACCAAGTGGGCAAGTCCTTCACTCTGAAATCCAGCCAAAGCAACTAATGCTATGGAGGGATTTAAGAGGAAGGACAAGGGAATGAACACAAAGCAACCCCAAAATCTAGATCCACTAGGTTCCCCTCACTTAGAGGAGGAATTGATTGGTGGAATGGTAGATCTAGATCTCCTCTCTTGTTTACCTAAAAATGGGCAAGAATCATTGGAGGGAAGTGGAGCAATCAAGCTCACAAGATTGCAACAATGGAGGATAGAGAGAGAGTGAGTGAGCCCAAAAGGTTAAAAAAACCAATGGGGAAGAAAGCCCCCTTTAAAAGGTTCCCTGAAAAATCTGGCCGTTGGGCTCAGATTCGCGCAGGGCCGGTAGTACCGGCCCAAAGGGCGGTACTACCGCCCCACACAAATCAGCACACCAACGGCACACTGCAGAGAAAACCCGCAGGGCCGGTAGTACCGGCCAAAATGCCGATACTTCCGCCCCTACCAAACCAGCCGACCAACGGCTAGCTGAGAACACCTGCAGGGCCGGTACTATCGGGAAAATGACCGGTAGTACCAATTGACCCGGTACTACCGGAAGAACTTCCGGGCCACTTCCAGAAAAAGACAGAAGCTTAAAAGCTTAAGCGGAAGTGGCCTCGGTACTAGGCCCGGTACTACCGGCCATGGGCCAGCCGGTACTGCCAGCTAGTACCCCGGTACTACCGGTCATAGAAAACAGCGAAAAAGACTTTGCCAAATTTTTCCTAAACCGGATATTCCGGACCAAGGACCGGAATTTCCGGCCCCCCAGAAATTTCCGGGGAAACTTCTGAGGCAAAAATCCAGAACCCCTCCAGAGAGAAACGCCGAAAGGACTTAGCCAGAAAAAAAGCTCAGACGAAAAAAAATGGGCCGGAACTTCTGGGGGGGGGGGGGGGTACTACCGGCCACATGGTCGGAACTTCTGGGCCACTGAAAACTGCAGAAAATGCAAAACGAAAACGGGCATATCTTTCGCATCCGGACTCGCAACAAAAAACTCTATACGATCATGCAGAGAAACATCATTGTCCATCATGTGAGGAGGAGGTCACAAGGAGAGAGTTTGACCTTTCTAAAAAGGACACGCGGAAAAACCTCCAACACCAAACCGCAATAGGATATTTATATGAAAACCGTTTTTAGTGAACTTGGCCTTGTCATGACAAGCACGACAAGCACCAAGACCACACCATGCTAAGAGACCAATAAGATCCAATAAAGATGATTGCATGGATGCAAAGGTTTGTGCTCTCTACGACGATACGATCACGATATTCGATCGAGAGCCCCTCTTGATAGTACGGATATCTATCCTATAACTCGGTCTCTCCGCTAACAACATGAGACCGGTAAAATAGAAACCCTATCAAGATCATACCTTTGCCTTGCGCATTAATCCACTTGAGGTCAAAGAAGACGATCTTCATCTCCTCAAGACGCACCACCTTTCTTGATTGCGCACTACTAGGGAAAAGCCTAGCCGTGGCGCACCAGATTGGGCTACCCGTGGCGCAGGCGCCTGCGCCACGAATTGCCACGCCACGGGTAAGCAATTAGCCATGGCGCAGGACCCTTTGTGCGCCACGAGTAGTTAGCCGTGGCGCAGGCTACTATGTGCGCCATGGCTAAGGGGAAATACCCATGGCGCACTGGTGGACTGTGCGCCACGGCTGTGGTGCGCCACGGCTACCCTTTGACATGTGCCACGGCTATGATTTTCTATATTTTTTTATATACAGAAAATACAGTATTTATACAGATGTTAATATAGGTATTTATATAGACATATTTTCTATAATACACATTGCAGAACAATACACAAAATACATAGATCACATATGCATTATAACTGAAAATAGATCACGGATCATCATATACATCACATCAATCGGAATCGAGTAGCAAGTTCGAACATCACATTACAAACTAAAGGAAGTTTAATTACAACACGAATTTCATCGACTGTTTGAACATAAGCTACACAGGTAGATAAGCTAGGCGTCGATGGTCTTCGGGGCCGGGAAGGGGCGGACGCCTTCTTTCGTCGTGAAGGGCCGGATGTCGCCTTGTGCCTTTATACGCCGTTCCACCTCCGCATTATCGAGTGGAGCACCGTCCTAGTAGAACATGCCTCCAACGGCACAGACATCGTGTAGTATGATCCGCGCGAACGTCTCCTGGATGCGATAGAATTCTTGTTGAAGATCACGATCCTGGATAGTTGCGAAGTTTTCAGCCCAGCGTTGGAGTTGATCTGGCAACTTAAGTTTCACTTCATCCCGTACGAAGGCATGGATCTAATGGATGGCGTAGTAGGCATCCCTCTCGCTGTTCTTTGGTTGCGTGACGCACGCGAAGTTGATAATGTGGTGGAATGATAGCACACCTCCTCTTCCAGATCTCTTCCTTTTGAAGACGCCTCCCTTCATACTGAAGCCAACTAGAGCATTATCTAGAGCCTTCTTGAGGTTGGTGTAGTCTTTCGGTTTGTCCTCCCTACCCGAGTCCAAATATGTGACTACGGAATATTTCGGGCAAAGAACGAGCAGGATGCAATACTTGTCTCTGGGCAAAACAATTTAGACAGAGTGTTAGAAAAATAATGATAGAAATCTAATGAAGCATCTTCATTATGGCGTAAAGAATGACTACTTACTCGGGATAGTAAGGCAAGAGAATGTAATCCTTCCACTTATTCTCCACCATGATTTCTTCAAGGTGTCTCGACATAAATTGCCAGCCTTCATGGCTTCTGAAGTTGGTCTCGATCATGTAGTAGGGGTCCGCTATCGCGACGCCCCCGATCTTCTCTTTTAGGACCTGGTGGGCCGTACTGAGATAGAATAAGCGGACTAAATGAGAATGGAGCCGCTTCAAGTTAAACATCTTGAAGATGTCATCAAATCGCACGAACAGCAAATCCGCCGGCTCTTGTTTGCAAAAGCCATCAACTGCCTCTGGCACCTTGGCAGTGAAGAGTGGGTGTGGGTGTGTTGGATCTTTCATTTTAAGAAGATCCAGCTCTCGTGTCAGAACACGCTCATGCAGCTTCTGCATATCCCCACTCATGAGTTGGAGCACATTAGGCGGTACCATCGGTCGACCCGCAATATGCATTTCCCGCGCAACATCTTTGCTCAGTCCTGGTCCGTCCTTAAACCAGATTGGCCGCGGAGCCGCCGGCTGGCTGCTAGAGGCATTGGCACCCTGCTGCGGCTTTGGAGGCAGCGACGGCTGGCTGCTAGAGGCATTGGCACCCTGCTGCGGCTTTGGAGGCAGCGACGGCTGGCTGGCGGATGCATAGTTTCTCTTCCTAATTCTTTTCCGCCCCTTCTTAGGCTTCGGAGGGATGGCTCCTCCGGCCGCTAGCGCTTCACGACAGGTCCCAAGTAGTGTGTTGGGGCTCAGGATAGCTTGTGTTGCTTCTTTCTGCGTGAAGTCGTCGGCTGGAGGCGTCTCTTGAGAATCGAACAGACGCTTCGTGCACGCGGCTTTATCTGTTTGACCAGCGGGCTCGTGCGTGTGCGGATCAGTCGGCGATTCATCAAGAGGAGCCATTACTCCTCCGTCGTCGCAGCAGTCATCATCGATGTAGCAGTCATCAAAGATGTCATCTTTCTGTGCCGCGGGCTCTTTAAGTTGTGCTGGTGCTGGTGCGATGGCCTTGATAGGGTTTTGCCCCAACCCGACTTGCGGTGTTGCCTGTGGAGTGTCCGGGCTTAGACGGATCTGGGTTTTTGGCCATACCATGGCCCAGGGGATGCATTCACGGAGGAGCAGATGGTCCTCGGCTCCCACAGGTTGATAAGGAGGATCCACCTCATTGCAGCCCGAGAACACCCTAATCAGTGAGACCTTAAAGCAGCCATCGGGTATCGGCGTGTTGTGGTGCATGCGATTTTTGGGCGCAATGATGGTAGCCCTAGCAACATCCTTCAACTCTCCATTCACATGGTGTAGGAGAGTGCATCTAGTGTCGCCCTGCGAAGAACATGCATGTAGGGCGTTAGAGATGCAAGGCAAAGGCAAAATGGATGAAGTAATATGCGTTGAGCCTACGACGCTTAGATACCGTGAGGGCGTCGAGCTCGGCCATTGTCGAGACACCGATGACGTCTAGCGACACGGAGTCGGAGTGGGCGCCGCTTGGGGGGTTGCCGGCCGGCGAATTCTCCGGAAGAGGCGACGGCGTAGTGTGGACCGGCAGATTATCCCGAACAGGTGGAGGTGACGACGCGGTGTTGGCGGACGAAGCCGCCGACGCGGTGTTGGCCGTGTTGCCTCCAAAGTTGGGCACTGGACACGGCCCTTGTCGACCTCCGTCGATCCAATCCATTACCGAGGTCACGACGGAAGGAAGGAAACCGACGAGCGCCTTGGCCACTAGTTTGTTGACTATATCCTCCTGCTTGCGCTTCTTCCTCTCCTTCCGCGTCTCCTTGTCCTCGGCATAATAGTCACACCATAGGACCTTGCCATGGCCGACAACACGGCCACCTGACGGTGGCTTGTCCAGATCCCACCCCTTGACCTTGTTCAACACCGCGTTGAATGGAGTCTCCCACACGGGCTTCATCGATCCCTGGGAGGAGCTCTCATCCGCGGCTCTAGAACTTTCTACATCCTCCAGAGCCTTTTGGAACTTCACGACAACAGGATCCGTCTTAAGTTCCTTGGTAACCGGGTCCTCCGTGAACCGAGCCCTGACAAAATTTCTAGTCTGCTTGTCTTTAAATTTGTCGAAGGGGTTAGAGATGCCCTTAGCTGCCCACTCAGCATCCTGCTTCTCCCATTTGGGCTCAGCCGCGAAGTAACCACCACTTCCGAGATGGTGGTGTCCTACATTCTTCGAGTTCATCCACCTCCCCCATTCACTCATTTTCTTGGATGCAGGTAGTCCGAGCCTGCCCCGGAAAATCCTAAGGTCTTCTTCGTTGACCCGCTCCTTGTTCCAGATCTCTTCAGGACTTTTATCGTCTTTGATCAATTTTTTGACCCTAGATCTCCAGCTGGACAAGGCCGTGCTCATCTTCATGAGGGCAAAGTTGTTGACGGCATTGAGTTTTTTCAAATCATGATTACCGTCTTCATCGGCCCTGTAGGCCGGCGGGAACTCATACCGTTCGTGCAGCCTCTTGATGAGGTGGAGGCGCACACCCTCTTTATTAGCATCCCTTATGTTATCCTCATAGACAGGGACGACCTCTCGAAGGATGCATGCCACTTGGAGGCCATACCCTGCGGCGACCCATGTAGGCTCTAGAGGCGCCCCACCGTCGGACACTTGGGTGATCGCTTGCCTCAAGACCCGGACCTTGTTCTTACTCCTCTCCTTCCTAGCCTTTTTGGCTTGGCTACCATCTGTGCGTTCTCCGCCATCAGTGGTCGCGCCGCCATCCCCAGCGCCACTAGTAGTGGTATCGTTGCCATCCCCGGCGCCACTAGTAGTGGTATCGTTGCCATCCTCGGCGCCACTATTATTGGCGCCCTCGGCAACATCCCTGGTTGGCTCATCATAGTAGCTCCAGAAGTCCGCGTTCTTCTCTTTGGCTAGTTCTTCCACGCTTAACTGCCGAGAAGAAGCTCCGGCCTCATCGTTGTTAGCCATGTGTTCTGCGTGTGACAGCAAAATGGAACATGTTAGTTAAAAGAAACAAAAAAAATACACATGCCGATGTTTTATCGAAATGTCGAATCATTTCTGTTCCGGCAAATTTCCGGCGGCACTCCTATTGCCAAAAATTAGCAAAGGTCATGCAGAATTTTTCACGGAAAAATTCGGCATGACCTTTGCTAATTTTTGGCCATAGGAGTGCCGGAAATTTGCCGAAACGGAAATGAATCGACATTTCGGCAAAACATCGGCACTCATCTAAAATACCTGCAAAGTTCACAACAAAACCGGCACCAACTCCGGCAAGATACAAACATATTCATCACACATATAAACCGGCACACAACTCCGGCAAATTGACAACAAAACTCCGGCATCACACATATTCATCGCAGATAATTAAGCCGGCACACAACTCCGGCTGGATACCACATTCATCACATATAATTAAGCTGGCACACAACTCCGGCAAGATACAACATTCATCACAAATAACATAAGCATACTGGCACACGACTCCGGATTTCGATCACATCCTACCTTGCTTCAACACCACCACCTCTAGTAGCAGCAGCAGTAGCACCCCTACCAGCAGCAAGCAACACCACCACCTCTAGTAGCAGCAGCAGGCCACCACCTGAAGAGAAGGCAACATCAGGTTTCAATTTTTTATTTTGCTACAATTTGCAATAACACCAACAATAGCAATATCAAGCAGCAAGCATCAAGCCTAACCCTAACCCTAACCCTAACCCTAATAGCAAGCATCAAGCAGCAACCTAACCCTAATAGCAAGCCTAACCCTAACCCTAACACTAACAATTTGCAATGACACCCTATATAACCCTAACCCTAACAGCAACCCTAACCCTAACAGCAACCCAAACCCTAATAGCAAGCTAACCCTAATAGTAAGCAGCAGCAACATTAATAGCAAGCAGCAGCAAGCAGCAAAATAACCAGCAAGCATTTCATCGAACACATGGCGGGCATGAGCACCAAGGGGTGGTTACCTGCTCTCGGGATGGAGGAGGGCAGCGTCGGCTCAGGGATGGAGGAGGAGGGCTTGACGAGGAGGCTGGAGAGTGGGGTCGGCTCAGGGAGGAGGAGTGCTCAGGGAGGAGGAGGCCGGCGCCTCGGGGAGGAGGAGGCCGGCGCCTCGGGCAGGAGTGGGCCTGCGGGGAGAACGACGGCCGCGATGCGGAGATGATGGCCACGGCACAGGGACGACAGCGGGGAGGAGGACGCCGGCGGGGAGGAGGAGGAGGCGGGGAGGAGGAGCCGACGGTGGCGTCTGTTGGTGTCACGGCACGCGCGGGATTGGGACTTAGGGAATTTTAGATCGAGATAGGGGAACGGTTCGTGCGCCCGGCCTGTCATATGGGGCCTACCTTAGCCGTGGCGCAGGTTAGAAGCCCTGCGCCATGGGTAAGAATCATAGCCGTGGCTCAGGTACAAGGCCCTGCACCATGGGTAAGTTACCCATGGCGCAGGATAGCTTCCCTGCGCCACGGGTAAGTTTTTTTCATTTGCATTCCAATTTTCATTTGCATTTCAATTTTTCATTGCATTTCATTTTTCATTGAATTTCAATTTCCATTGCATTTTATTTTGGCATTTCATTTAAGACACACATTTCAATATTAGGAGTACATATCATATTTCAATTTAATTTTAAGACACATATTTCAAATATTAAAAATACTTAATATTAAGATATCTAATATTCCAATGATATTGGGATTACAAATTCTAGGACATTAATAGGGTTACAAAATCGAGCGTCGTATTTTCCACAGCATCTAGCTAGCGTTTCACAATCTTCTTTCCCTTCTTGGTGGTGGTTGAATAATTTAGACCCGGAACATGTCGACTTCTTCTTGCGAACGGAAGACCACCTGACTTGGGTAGTGTTGTCCTACTTCTTCTTGTGGTGTATGTTTCTTCGTCGTCGTCGTCGTCGTCATCTTCCATCTTTGGGTCTCCGTACTGGTCAAAATCTTGCTCGTTGGCGACTCCATCCATTCCGATGATGCTCCTTTTTCCTCTTCTCACGACAACACGGCTAGGCATTGTCGGGTCGGTGATGAAGAAGCATTGGTCAACTTGGCTAGCCAGTACCCATGGTTCAGTTTTCGCGATGACGCTCACGGTAGCAGCAGACTTGGAGGCTTTGGGTATAGACATGGTTGTGAAATATCCGTCTTCTTTTTTTGGACTGACGCTCTTAGCCCATCTGACACGGAACATCGGCACCTTGTCTCCAGAGTAGTCCAGCTCCCAGATCTCCTCGATCCTTCCATAGTACCTTTCTTTGACGTCACCGGTGAAGGATTCCATCGTTATCCCCGAGTTCTGATATTCGCTATTCCTGTCTTTTTCCTCCGTGTAGAACGTCTAACCGTTGATATCGTATGCCTGATATGTCATCAGGTTGGGCGCGGGGCCCTGTGACATGAGGAATATGAGTTTTACTTCTACGGAAGTCATTGACGGAGGATTATCTAGAAGGTGGAGTTTGAACCAACGCGTGAAGGTGGCGTTGTGCTCTTTGATTATTTCGACGTCCGTTCGATGCTGACCATGTTCACTGTACTTCTTCTCAATAAAGTTTTTGTGCTTTTCCAACCAAGGATCGACCACTTGTATGTGTTTTAGCGCTACAAAGTTTGCACTGTCAAAGTCGGCGCGTCGGCCAGAGTCGTCCACTTGTAGTTCCCTCCTGCCTGTTTTGTGACCTGCTCCATCGAGCTTGCCAATGTGCTTATTTTTGGGCAGACCAACAGGGTTCTCGACGTCTAGAAAATTCGTGCAGAAAGAGATGCACTCTTCGGTGAGATAGCCCTGGACGATGCTTCCATCTGGAGTTGACTTGTTACGAACGTATCCTTTGATAACACCATTCATCCTTTCGAATGGCATCATGCCATGCAGGAACATCGGCCCAAGCTGGATGATATCATCCACGACATGGATCAGCAAATGCACCATAACGTCGAAGAATGAGGGAGGGAAGTAAATCTCAAGCTCATTTAGTATCACAATGATCTCTTCATGTAGCCTTACGGCTTTCTTCATGCTGATCGACTTTCGAGAGATGACGTCGAAAAAGTTGCATAGGTCCAATAGCGTTTAGCGAATGTGTGGGTCCCTTATCCCTTAGAGTGCAACTGGAAGTATCTGCATCATCAGCACGTGACAGTCATGAGACTTCATCCCGCTGAACTTTTGTTTCGCTGCGTCCAGATATCTTCTTATCTTCCCCGCGTAACTGGAAGGAAATTTCACTCCGAGAAGGCACTTGATAAACTGTTCGATCTCCTTCTAGCTTAGAGTGAAGCACGAAGGAGGGCAGTAATAGTCATTCTGTTTCGCCTTTTTGCCCTTCCGACGACCTTCCGTCTCCTCCTCCTCGAACAGATCATTATCATCGTCAGGGCGTCCTCCGTGGAGATCTTTCCTGATGCCCAATGATCTTAGGTCGTTTCTTGCTTTCGGCCCATCTTTGGTCCTCTCAGGCATGTTGAGAAGGGTGCCAAGCAGACTCTCACACACGTTCTTCGTGATATGCATGAAATCAAGGCTATGAGGTGTTTCGAGGATCTTCCAATATGGCAAGTCCCAGAAAACAGACCTTGTTTTCCATACCTTCAGCAGTGGTGGCGGAGCCTTTTGCTTCTTCCCCGGCGGAGGGCACTCATCCCAGCTTGTCAACAGCATGTCGATTTCTTCGCCGCTCCTCTTACGTGGGGCTCTTCGGATCTCAACGGTACCATCGAACAGCTCTTTGCAGTTTCTCCACGGGTTGTCCTTGCGAAGCTACCTTCGACGTCCCGTGAACACTGTTTTTGAAGACCCGGGATCTTTCCCTAGCTGCATATATGTTGTATCGTCCATGCACCTAACGCATGCACAGTGTCCGTGGGCCACCTGGCCTGCGATATATCCGTAACCGAGATAGTCTTGCACCGTCGTGATCAACGCGGCTCTCATAGGGAAGTAATCTTCCGCGACGGCGTCCCATGTGCTGACCCCTACATTCCATATCTTGTGTAGCTCATCTCTCAAGAGCTGCAGATACAGATTGATGTCATTTCCTGGTTGTTTCGGCCCTTGGATTAGCATGCTCATGTGAATGTACATCCTCTTCATGCACAACCATGGGGGTAGGTTGTATATCCATACAAACACGGGCCACGTGCTATGTGTGCTGCTCTGGTTGCCAAACGGATTGAGCCCATCGGTGCTCATGCCGAACCTGACGTTTCGTGGATTGTTCCCAAAAGTTGGGTATTCAAAGTCTAACGCTTCCCACTGCTTAGCATCTGAAGGGTGTCTCAGCATCTTATCCGTCTCTTCGTTTTCCGGCTTATTTCTTTCCGCGTGCCAGCACATTAACTTTGCTTCCTTAGGATCTGTGAAAAGCCGCTGCAGACGAGGAATGATCGGAAGGTACCATACCACTTTCCGAGGAGCTTTCTTTTTCCCTCTCTTGTATCGAGAAGCGCCGCACACCGGACATGCAGTTCTCTCCGCGTCATTTTCCGGATAAATGAAGCAATCATTGATGCAAACAAGGTATTTGATGTGCGGTAAATCAAAAGGGCACACGATTTTTTTGGCCTCTTCGATACTACTAGGACACGTGCTCCCCTCAGGAAGACGATCGTGCCAAAATTTCAAGTTCTCGTCGAAGCTTGCGTCTGTCCATTTGTGTTTTGCCTTCATCTGCAAAGCCATGAGCGTTACTTTCAAGCGGGTATCCTTGGTCCGACATCCCGCATACAACAGAGCATTCGAGTCTATTTCCAGCTGCGCCAGCTTAGCCTCTATAGCAGCGTTACTCGACTTTCTGAGAAGCAATTCTTGAACATGAGGGTCCCGCATGACTGAAGTTAGCAGCGTCGGCGTGCCCGCGTCTTCTCCACCATTTACGTCGGCTTCTTCTTCATCATCATGCACGACATATTCTTCGTCATCATAATCGGGAGGCGCCTCTTCATCTTCCTGATCATTTCCCGCCGTGCCCCCATGGACGTCATCATCATCCTCGTAAGTGAAGTCATCCATAAAACATTTCCTGAGCAGATACTCCTGCAATGTGCTGGAAAAGGGATCGAGCACGGTGCCGAGTTTGCATGTTCGACACGGACACTTTATCCCGGTGTCGTTGTTTTTAACCATCACGGTCGTCGCATATTTCAAATATCTAGCAACAATACTTTCGCTATCATGATGACCATTGTCGCCCCCGCTCTACATATAGAACAAAGTAATTATATTAGAAACAAAATATTTCACAGAAAAATTTGGCATGACCTTTGCTAATTTTTGGCCTTAGGAGTGCCGGAAAATTCGGTGAAATGGAAATGAATCTACATTTCAGCGAAAACATCGGCAACTAATCATTTCGATCATGGCATACACATATGCAAACACACACACACACATCCTCATCCATCACAATGCAACCAATTCATCCATCACACATGCATACAACAACCACAAACATATCACAACCCTTCTCATCCATCACATAGAACCACACACATCAAAGCCTTCTCATCTATCACATACACTCACCTTCCAACGAAGACGTCGAAAGAGAGAGCGCCCGGAGGAGGAAGATCGAGCACGAGTTGTGGGATGTTTCCTCGCATATACATGAAGAAAATAAGTAGATTTATGTGGCAAAATATGTGAAGAGAGAGAAGAAAATGAGGTGGGGAGAGGAAGGGGGCGTGCAGATCTGGAATTGAGAGGTGGGGAGGAGGAAGAGGAGAGGAAAAGAGGAGAAAAGGGGGTGGTGGTGGCAGCCAAAAAGTAAAAGTGCACCCAGGCTTAGCCGTGGCGCACGAACGGTGGATGCGCCACCACTATATCCTAGCCGTGGCGCACAGGAATTCCCTGCGCCATGGCTAGGTGGGGTAAAATTCGCGCCAGAAATGGTGCAGATGGGACCCACACTTACCCGTGGTGCACGAGGGCAAGGTGCGCCACGGATAAGTGGGGTAAAATTGGCGCCAAAAATGTCCACCGGGTCCCACACTTAGCCGTGGCGTAGGTTATTACTGTGCGCCACGGCTACGAGGCTACCCGTGGCGCACATGTTTGTGTCGCGCCACGCCTGAGTGCGTAGAGGCCGGCCGGCCAGGGCCCATCTTAGCCGTGGCGCACTTCTTAGAAACCTGCGCCACGGCTAAGTTGGTGTCCGTGGCGCAGCACCAAGCGGTGCGCCACGCATACTTTTCCATGGCGCACCATGCTGACAGTGCGCCACGGCTACGTGGCTTACCTATAAGCCTTTTCCTAGTAGTGGCGCTTCGCTTGGTGAAGATTCACATGTTGTTCCCCCATACACCAAGATGGGAGAAGCAATCTCGGGCATATCTTCACTTGGACTTGAGTGTCGATCAACACGCACATAGCCTTGATCAACACATAATTTTCTTCCCTTAGCCTTGACTCCAACAAATGAAGATCAAGCAATGCAAATGGACACACCTACAAGTATAGATCAATACAACATTAGTCCATAGAGATTGTCATTAATTACCAAAACCACACATGGGGGCAACCATGCACTTTCAGCTACGTCACTACATCTGGAGGATCCGGGGCGTCGTCAACCGCATCCCCCCGGCGGACCTCCGAGAGATCTCCGTCATCGCCGTCTTCCACGTCAACGTCCACAACTTGAAAATGAGCAAGAAGCTGAGTGTTCATGCTATGGATACCCTAGAGGACCTGTGGAAGATGGCCGACCGATGCGTGCGGGCTGAGGAAGCCTCCAGTCTTCCGTCCCGTGAGGTTCGATGAAGCAAGTCGCATGGCGTAAAGTACCTATGGCATCATAAGGTGTACCCGAAAGAGCCGAATTGTTACTCAAGAACTCCTATGAGCAATAAAAAATAAGTCATCCTTGGCCAAAGCTTGTAGTGTGTAGAGCTATCTACTTCGCGAGTATGAAATCATGCATGAATCAGGAGACATGTCTTGACAGTCAAACGAGCACTCCAGGGTGGCGACTCTCCCGGGGATAGAAAGCGGCGAGAGGCCTGATACTTCCCGGGGACGTGCGGGCCAAAAGGGTGAGTGACCTTCTAGGAATCGGTAGGGCTCATGAGCGCATTCCTGATCAGTCAGGGCCTCATGGGTAATCTTACATCCCTGAAGGATCCCTCAAGACATGGAGAAAGGGAACATGATAAAACAAGTAAAAACACCTATGAAGTAGAGTAGCGCCGTACTTTCTAAGCATCATAACATAAGTTTAAACAAGTTCGAGATCTGATACAAAGTTTATTACATTTGGGGCATGAGGTGCTCGAATGTTGCGCAGGAAATCTAAGCAAGCGGGAACATCTTCGCCGCCAGGGCAGTCGCAGAGGCATCTACCACCTGGAGGGATGCGTCGGAGGGACTGGAATCCTGGAAGTTGGGCGTGATGGCGTTTGGATTGGCCTCCCGGAATAACGCCATCACCCATGCCGCCGTGAGCTGGCTTGCCCCGTTCCTGTCATTGCAAAGCCGGCGGGCAGTCTTGTTCTTGAAGGTTCTGATGTCGGTGGCTACCCTTGAGATGAATTCTGCCACAAGGGACAGGCTCTGGAAGTCCGGTGCCAGCTCTGGCGGGTCAGTGACCAGGTCCAGCTGCTTCACCTGCA
Source organism: Puccinellia tenuiflora (assembly GCA_012064385.1). Taxonomy (NCBI): domain Eukaryota; kingdom Viridiplantae; phylum Streptophyta; class Magnoliopsida; order Poales; family Poaceae; genus Puccinellia; species Puccinellia tenuiflora. The sequence goes on from QRDG01001973.1 coordinate 513,057, forward strand.
TCGTAACGTCCGCAATCGCGTCCGCTACGCTCGCAAGACCTTCCTCCAGCTGGCGGCGGACTCCCATGAATTCAGAAGATACCTGGTAATGTTCCTCCACCAGCTTGAGGTGTTTTCCCTTCAGCTCCACGCCCTGCATCTCCAGGGACCCCTCCAGCTCGGCTATCCTTTGGCCGTCCCGCTCGGTTCTCTCCTGCAGAGCACGGATGCTTTCCCGTTCCGCGATGAGTTCCTTCTCGACGCCCTTGATGGTCTGGTTGGCTTCCATCTCCTTCAGCCGCCAATATTTGACATCCTTGGCCTTCTCGTCAAGCTCCTTCTGAAGAAGTTTCTCCTTCTCCTCCAGGCACCGTTCAGTTTCTCGCTCCAGCTCGTGCCTCCGGAGCTCCAGAGCTTTGACCTCCTTCGACAGCGTGCCCTCTCGGGTCGTCAGCTGTTGCTCCTGGTCAGAAATGTCCCGCTTACGCTGGTCATGCTTGGCTTTCTAGTCAGCACCTTTCCTCTCGAGGCCCTTCCACAGATCAAAAATCAGCTTCTACTGATGGCTGAGTTTTTCTGATCCCCGATGCGAGAACTAGCACCCATCAGGGCCTCCTCTCGGGCGCCGATTTCCCGAGTCAGCTGACTCATCCCCTGCAGCACGGTGTGCATGGTGTTCGTCCTGCAGATCGTGATCCTGAGCACCCCTCCCTGCATGTCTTCCGGGGCGCTTGTTCCCCCACTGCGCTTTGCGGAGAGTCCCCACCTTGATCGCTGTCAGCTCCGCGATCTCGGCGCTCGCCCCTGAGCAGGTCGAGAACTCAGTGAAGGCCCTCAGCTCCTGCCCGGTCATCCAAGAGCTCTCAAGGAGATCTGGGACGTCGGCGGGGGCCAACGTCTCGTCCTTGTTCGGGCCGTGGGAAGGCCCAACTGTGCGCTCGACCTCCGATCGCGTGGTCGTCTTTGCCTCAAGCGTAGCCTTGGTCACCTCTTGATCCAAGCTGGCGGCACCCAGGCCGCCTAGCAGGGATCCACCCGCCACTGAAGCATCTGGCCAACAGAAGACGACATCAGGTGAGCAAGGCGTGCGTCATGGATTTTACTCGGCAAGAAAAGGCTTACCTGCCGCCTCCAACGTATCAACGGTGCCGGGTCGCAGGTGAGCTGGGGAGGCCTCGGGCGCGCTCCCCATGCCGCTCTGGCGGCGATTCTCCGTCTCCGCCGAGATAAGAGGGTTTGCCACCCCCCATCCGTGAGTTCCGGCACTGGTGGCCGTGTCATCTTTGGCCGCATCTCGCGGCCTCTTGTTGTCCTCCGAGGAAAGCTGTCCCCTGCAACGACACTCGGTCATCTTCCTCGAAACGCGGTCTCAACAACTAATGCGGAAGCAACATCCAGGGCGAAGAAGCAGACAAGCAAGGAACTTACCCGCGAGGACGCTTGCATCCAAGCGATGCGGGGACCTCCACTGATCCGCCACCTGACCCGACGGAGGAGTCGTGGAGGCACAGGGGCTGCACGCTCGCTGCAACGGAGGGCTCCTGGGAAGGAGGCGGGTGCCGAGAAGGCGCGTCGCTTCGGGGCACCAGCATGAAGGCGTCAGCATCGACCTCCATATCTGTGGGGCCGCCCTCTTCTCCAACCACGCTCATGGGCGACATAGGAGGGCTCGAGACTGCAGCGGCCTCTGGGGGTGGCACGGAACAGGTTCCCTCTCCTCTGTCTCCTCCCCCGCATCTTCGTCTTCTTTGTCATCGTCGTCTTCTTCGTCGTAGTCATCTTCTTTGTCATCGTCGTCTTCCTCGTTGTCGTCAGCCTCATCATCAACTTCGGCTTCAGTTTCATCATCGTCGCTTCCTTCATCGGAGCTGAAAGATTCCACCTCAGATTCTTCCTTCCCGACAGACTCAACGATCCCCCAATCCTCGTCAGAGCTAGGGGGAGCCTTAGCCTTGCGTGTCTTAACCCCGGCAGGCTAGGGCCAAAGTTGGTCCTGCCCACAAGGCCGAGGGCACTGCACGCCGACATCGACGGTAGGATCTCTGCCTTCCACGGATCCTCGCACAAAGGCTGAAACCCCGCGGGCAGTTGATAGTCCCCACCAGGGGTGAAGATCGCCTTCATGATGGTCCGGAGGGAGGAATCCTCCATGTCAGAGCTCCTCAAGCAGATGGATCCTTGGGACCCCAGAAGTTCCAGGCCGGGTGAGGCCGTTTCTGCAAAGGGGATGTAATGTCCCGGGGTTTTCTCCAAATTAGATTTGTTTGTTTTTTCCTTTTTGCATCATCATGACATCCGCATCATGTGCATTGCATATTTTTGGCAACCAAAAACCTATTTTATTAAACCATATTTTATTTTGCTAAAACTTTCGGAAAAGTTTTACCGAGACAGTCGTCTCCTTTTTCTAAAATTAATTGCCAAATTAATTTGCAAAAGAAAATGTTTTGAGAATTGAGAGAGAGTAGCCCAAAGTTAGCCCAAGCCCACCTAACCTCCAAACCCTAGGGTTTCCCCCTGGCCTTTTCTATTCCTACCCCCTACCTTTTGCAGCCACCCTCCTCCCTTTCTTTCTTTTTCTATTCAGATCCCTCCACCTCACAATCAGGTCCTTTTTCTTTTGCAAACAGACCCCTGGACCTTATCCCCCTCCCTTCCTTTTCTCCCTTTTCTTTCTCTCTCCTTTTCTTCTTTCCTTTTCTCTTCTCCTGTGCTCTCTCTCTCTCCCCATGCTTTTCTTCCTCTCCCCTCCCGAGCCCATCCTCCTACGCACCCTGCTCCGGCCGCTCCAACTCCACCTCCGTCCGCCTTACCTCGCCGGCGCGCCGCCGCCCTCCTCACCGCTCCCTCCCCGTCGGCCTCCTCCCCCGAGCTCCTCTGGTCGCGGCAGACCCCAACCTTGCTGCCATGGCCACCGGCTCCAGCCCCACCGCCCGCCGTCGGCCGCCTCCAGCCGTTCCCACGCGTCCCTGACCGCGTCCCAGCCTCCGTCGACCTCCAGCCGGCCCTCGCGCCGAGCTCCCTCTCCCGAACTCGCCTCCCCGTGCCTGCTCCTCTTCGTCTCTCGTGTGGACGTCTCGCGTGCGCTCCTGCCCGGCGTCCCGCTATCGTCTCTGTTGTCTCTCGTCTCCGTTTTCGTTCCCGATGGATGTTCGTGACCCGTGTTCCCGTCTCCGTGTCCTCGTTGCCTCCGTGCCGTGTTCCCCAGACGTCCCCGTCGTGAAGCTGTTTCCCGTAGTCTGTTTCCCAATGGGAAAGTTTCTCGTTCCTGGAGCCGGATGTTCCCGATGCGTTTCTCGTTCCCAACAACCCGGAGTTTCCCGTCGTGAAGCCGGTTCCCCGATGCCAAGATCTCCGTTTCCGTCCCGATGCCGTGCACTGGAACCTGCCAAGGTCTCCGCCTCATGTCTGTCTCGCCTTTGTTCGCTTTGCGTTGGCCGCCTTCATGCGTGTCCGTTAAGACCCGTTGCCATGTTGCGCCGTGCCGTGAACCCCTTCAACCCCAAAGCCCGGAACTCCAAGGTCCGCCACGAAGATGACCCGAGTACGACTACTTCCATGATGTCGACTACCTCGACTACTTCGACTACGGACGGCTACTTCGACTACTTCGTCAACGTCGACTACTTCCGCTCCGAATCCAAAGTTTCCCCGAATCCGATGTGTGACCCCAACCCTAATCTTATAAAAATCATGCATATTTAATTAACATCGCACCTCTATCCATTTAGTCGAATTAAATCAATTACTTTAATTATGGTGTTTGTCCAGTGCGTTTATATTGTGCACCAATCCCATTTAAAATTATTTGCCGTGTGATAGGAATAAAATTGGATCACCTTTAATTTGTCATGCATTCATGTCATCAACATGCCACTTCTTTTGCCGTAGTAGTAAAATGCATCTTTTTCGTTACCCAGTGTTCATTGCTTCTTCGGGAATAGGACGTTGAGTTGATGTGAGCAACGACTGGTTCTGGTACCTCTACCGGATTGCATGCAAGTGATACTCCCTTGCTATCTTTGCTTGTTTTCTGTCTCTTACTCCAACTATCTTTTGTTCCTTGCTAGCCCTATGTCATGATGCTTGTGACACGATCCTATTTGCATGTTTACCTAGCAGCCATGATATAGCCACACCCCCACGTCCTAATACATGTTGCTTGTTTACCTTGTTAGCCTTGCGAGTCATAGTGCATGCTTAGGTGCTTTGCTTGAATCCTGTTATCTCTTTATCTAGTCTTGTTGTTAACAAGATAACTAGGCTCAACTTAAATGTTAATCTTTAATTTCAGTTGCGATGGGAATAATATAATAAAGATAAGGCACCGGCGGAAGGACAATCGTGGTGTTTTGTTCTGCTAGTGTCACTTAGGACCCGAGTTCTTTTCCGCTGATCCAAGACTGAGCGCACCAACCACATGTGGGAGTTCTATGGGCCTCCCCGCAACCTATTTACCGGATCCTCAAACTTGTCTAGGAGCCACAACTTAGTTCGGATGTTTCCATTTGCGTGCGTATGATGATGATGATGAGCAGGTAAGATGATGATGGTTACGTGGTTACTTTACGGTAGGGCTTGTGGGATGAGCGTTTACCGCATGTGAAAGGAGGGCAATCGTATGAGTGTGCCTCCCGACACCGTTCACGCAACGGTTAGGCCCACCTCGAAGCTTCGGCCAGACTCTCATGGTGGATCAGACCTAGCTAGGTGGCTCCCTGGACTTGTTTGTAGAGAAGGGAAGTGTTGCGTCAAACGCTCCATTGGTACACCTCTAAGTGAGTGTTTCGATGCATGTGGGTTCATTGGTGCATCCTTGCAGGGTGAAATCTTTTCGAAAAGCCGTGTCCGCGGTTATGGACGACTTGGTGAAATGCGCTGGCTAAAAAGATCATAGACAACTTGCACCTAATGGTTATAACTTGACTAGTAAGATAGATTACTTGAATAATAACCCATAAAACTTGACCACCGTGTGAGTTGCCCTGATTGCTTCCTCGCGGGCGGTTGATCGAGGGAGTAATACTTGGGCGGATTTTGATGTGGTGAGTAGTATAGTTGGTTCCTTATGCGCTCTCTTACCTTGTCTCTTTTAGACAAAAGTTGTAGCGTGTCTCTATAAGTTGTTAGTGCTTCTTGCCGCCGCTTCAATCGCTAACCCTCTTCCCCCGGAATTCCAGCTTTGATATCTTGTGAGTATTACTTGCCAGTACTGTTTATATTACTGACCCCTTCGGGGCTGCTATTCCAATGCAGCCGACAGGTTTGAAGTCTGACGACGTTAGCTTGGGAATCCCTCCGGCTTGGCCTGGGCTGAAGGGGTCGTTGCATAGAAAACAAAAATTTTCCTACGAAACAAGCAGAAGAAACCCCATGATCTAGATCTATTAGACGAAGGTAGCGAAGTGGAGATCCAATCTCTTACCCTTGAATATCGAACAAACAAGTTTTGTCGGTGCAGGGGTTGGTTAGTCTATCCCCGCAACTAGACTCATCTAGTCGCGAGGAGATGTATTATCCGATCCGAGATCCAATCCGATGGAGCACCGCATGAGCAGCGCCTCCGCGGTATCCACACGTACGGCTTGATGTAGACTTCTTCTCCTTGATCCCAAAAGCGAGGAAGAAGTGGCTCATGAGATCCCAGCAGCACGACGGCGTGGTGGTGGAGATGGTGGAGGTTTTCCCGCGGACAGGGCTTCGCCAAGCCGTGTACGAGAGAGAGAGAGAGGAGGGAGGAGAGGGGTGATGCGGCCAAGGTATGGGGTGCAACGCCCCAGCCCTCCCCTCCTCTTTATATAGGCGTGGGGGGGCTGCCTTGGCCCCTCCTCCAAGCCCTAGGGCCGGCGGCTTGAGGGAACTTGTTCCCCAAGTCAGCCCCCTAGGGTTTTGGGTGCCTCCCATGGGCCAGCCGCATGGGCCTTTAGGGAGAGGGTGCGGCCAGCACAAGTGTGCTGCTGCACCCCGCTCAGTCCATGTGGACCTTCTACGTTCGTGGCCCCCCAAGGTGGGGCGCTCCGGAACCTTCCGGAACCTTCTAGAATCTTCTGGTACCCTGTCGGAATTTTCTCGAACTTTTCCGGAACCCTAAAAACCACTTTCCTTATATGAAACTTTATCTCCGGACTCTTCCGGAGCTCCTCGTGATGTCTAGGATCCCATCCAAGACTCCGAATCAATATTCAGTCACACCATCAAATATCTCAAGCCCTAGCTACATCGGAGCCTTAAGTGTGTGACCCTACGGGTTCGAGAATATGCAGACATGATCCGATCAATAATCAATAGCGGGACCGGGATGCCCATATTGACTCCTACATATTCAATAAAGTTCCTTATTAATTGAACCATGATGTCAGAGATTCCTAATCTCGTATACGATTCCCTTTGTCTCACCGATATTTAACTTGCCCGAGATTCGATCATCGATATCTCCATATCTAGTTTCATCTCATTACCTGGCAAGTTCTCTTTACTCGTCCATAATATAGGATCTCCGTGATTAACACTTAATCATATGGTTGCAACCTTTCTGATGCTATATTACCGAGAGGGCCCAGAGATATCTTTTCCGTCACAAGGAAGGACAAATCCCACTCTTGATTCATGTCACCCAACAAATACCATCGGAGATACCTGAAAGCCACCTTTATAATCACCCAGTTACGAAGTGACGTTTGATGTCCACAAAGCATTCCTCCGGTAAACGGGAGTGACATAATCTCATGGTCTAAGGAAACTATACTTGGCATATCTTAAAAGCGTTGACAATGAAACTGTATGACACGATCAATTGCAACTCTTTTATTATTGGGTCTTGTCCATCACATCATTACTCCTAATGATATGACTCCGTTATCAAGTGACTATAACAAGTCCATGGTTAGGAAACTCTATCCATCTCTTGACTAACGAACCAGTCTGGTAGAGGCTTACTAGGGACAACTGGTTGTTTATATTCCACACATGTATTATGTTTCCAATTAATAAAATTATAGCATGGATAATAAACTATTATCATAAACATGAATATGCTAATAAACCATTTTATTATTGCCTCTAGGGCATATTCCCAACAGTCTCCCAGTTGCACTAGAGTCAATAATCTAGTTTACATTTTCCCGATCCAACACCCATGGAGTCTCAGTGCTGATCATGTTTGCTCGGGAAAGAGGTTCTGTCCGTGTTCTGTACCATACAGTTTTACATGTTCTTTGCAAAATGTTAATGTCACCTACTTTGACACTACTTCATCATCACATGATAAACCTCATATCATCACATGATAAACCTCATCATCATATGACGAATATAATATATCTGGTTACAGAGTGAGACTTTCGTTTCCCTTTTATGCCTACATGACGTATGATCAGTCAAAAGAACATTCACATAGCTTGTGCACCCGGAACTCACTCAATCTTGAAACAAAATTCCTCAAACCAAAATATTATATCTTTTAATCCTTGAATTAATCATATACTCCTATATGTTGTAGACTCAACAAATCGACAGTGCTATACTTTTCACTTCGATATTTCCGATCACGCTTTCACTGTGCTTCTGCTGTTACGAGATCTCCAATCTAGCTTGGTGTCATGACTTCAACCAAGTCTACCAATCTCTAGATTTAATTATCTTAACTCTATGTTGAAATGACTCCTCATTTCTAACACGTTCTTCTAACCAAGAACTTGGGTCACATTTCGTTAACTAAAAAATTATGGTTCTTATATGTTTAGACCTATGAACAATTCATAGCGAATACTAACATATCCTCCAACCATTATTTTTGTACTGAGTTATCAACTCAATGTTTCACCTATTTCTCTCAAGCAAATGAACCTTTCTTTTCTTGTTCCATTTTGAACTCCTTCAAAATCTTACTTAGGTTGAACATCCTGACTCATTTATCGACAAAATATGCATCTATCTCCATAGATATTTGACATTCAAATTAACTTCACAAGTTATGCGTTTGGTTCCTGAAATATTTACAACATTTATGAAATCTCCATTTCACACAAACAAGATGTTGTAAACTCCCACTCAAATATACACCATACACATATTAAATTGTGAAACCACTTTGGCTCCCACTCAGAAATATGTTATCCTTATATTTGACCATGATTAACTAGCTCCCACTCAAACATATGTCACCACATATTTTGATCATGGAAAATAGTTTATGCTCTAACTTACCATATGTCACCACATATTATAATTAGATCCCACTCAGTTTCCTATGCACTTTCTCGATATTTTGGACACCTCCAAAATTCTTAATTAACTTTTTAAAATTCGAGAACTCATATATGAAACGCTAGTACTTTGCTAGCTTTAAGTTTTATTTATTCTCTACAAAAAAACCCCTTTTGAGGGATAAATATGTGAAACATCACTTTCACAAAATCAAGCAACAATTACTTTTAAACTTAACATAGGATGACTCTTAGTCACATTCGTACTTAAGGCTTCTATTTCTTCTTTGTAGTTTCGTAGGTATGTCTTGTTTCTCAAACATGACAAGTAAATCATGAATATTATTTTGTAACCTGACAAAATTTTATATTCTTGAATCCTACTTTTCTTTAGACAAGCTAAACCGAAATTCAATGATCACCACCATTAATTCCTTCATGTGTCAAGTTTTAACCAACATAGCACTTTACATATGTGCCACTCGATACATAAACAGGCAAGGTTTTAGCTTTTCCATTTATTCCATCAATTCTTTTATCAATGAAACCTTTTCACGATAAACCACTAAAACACTTAGCACAACCAACAAATTGGTTTGCCCCTTTTAGTCTCATATTGTGGAATCTCATTTATAGTTACACTTATGAATATACTACAACATTATTCGCAATAGTCTCTAATTATCTCATAATTACCACGACTTCTCATAACTCATATGGAATCGTTTATGCGAATCATTAAATAGACCCTTATTTCTAAACAGAGTGTTTATCAAATAAATCTAAATGCTATTATCAAACCCCGAAGTAAAACCCTTCTTTGAGACCACACAATATCAAATAGTGTGTGATTACAATATCTTAGGACATATCAAATGCCTTTGAAATATTCTAAACATTGTAATTTGTGATAACACTTCTCACAAGTCCGCATACTAACATATAACTCAAATATTTTGTCTCTTTTGATCAAATCATAAAGACTCAATTTTCTTGTTAACTTAATATCCTAAAACTCCAGAATTTTATTTGATCTCATGAAATATCATAACTCGAATAAATACACCTATTTAATCATTTCATTTATGATGAAGTACACAAAGTAATGACATCTAACATTTGCTGAAAATACAACCAACACTTGTGTTTATTCTCGGCAACTCCTGTCACTCTTCCAAAGGTGGCATTTTAGTCATACTCCTTACAATAAGGCGCATTGATAAAACATCAAAATGTTTATTCAATATTTAGCATGACTAAAACAATTGTCATTATTAAGTTTTGGATATCTTTAGTATGTCACATATTTTATAAATGTTTAACTAATCATCGTTTAGATTAAATTAAGGACAATAATCTCATAATCGAAACGTGATCACCAAAAAGAATTACTCATAAAAATAGAACAACCACTTGTCTTTAACATGGATAACCGTCTCACAACCGAGACACACTAATTTAAAGATCACACTTAATTCGATTACAAGAACTCATTCTAATCCTCTAATGAAAAACGATAAATGTAGAAGTAGAACATCACCAGCATCAACTCCTTGATTGCCACTATCCCGCGATATTCACTCAGTCCCTCCATGCACTTCTAAACGGCGGGCCCTGTTTTCATAAAACAGCACAAGTATCAAATACTTAGCTCACCACAAGTGTAATGGGACATAAAACATTTACAACTTGTATATCACTATATACCTTCTGCATCGACAACTTCTCCTGCTATAGGTTCCACTTTGACATGATGAAGCCGAGACACAAACTCAGAGAAAGTGATCGAATCCCTTCCTATGACATAGTCCGTGACATAATTCTTGAAGCTGGGGGGAAGCGAGCACAGCACCCCATCTATCACGAATTCATCCGTCATCAAGTAGTCCCAAACAAGCACTAGATGGTGATGAATCTCATGCATCTTCCTCAGGTGTTGTTCCAAACAAGTGTTTTCTTCCATCTTGAGTGAAAGAAACTCATTCAGATTCTCGAACCTCGCAATTCTGACTTGTGCTATGAACCTATTTTTTCAGCTCATCAACAATCTCATTGGCACGCAAGTCTTTGAATTGACTACTCAGGTCAGAATTCATGCAGGTGCACATCAACCACTCAACTTGTAAGTAAGTGGTTTCTTGGTGAAGCCATTCTATGTGCTCCTCCTCAGTTGCAGAAGCATTGGGTTTATCTCCTATCGGTTCTTCTAGCACGTCAAGCAAGTCATTGGGGTGTAGGACTTCTCACAAAAGCAGGTACCACACGATAAAGTTTGACCCATCTAGACGCAGCTCCTCGGCTATGAAAAGACGACCATAGTCGGCCATGATCTACAAGGATTTTTGCAAAGACATCTTAGGACTTTTGTTTATGATAATTTTAGTTCATCTTAATCAAAATTACTACATGAACTCCCACTAAACTTAACATCTCTCTGGTTGTTTAGTGACACACGATCCAAATTCACTACACCACAACCGATCATCACGTGAGATAATGTACCTTCAATGGTGAACATCACCATCTTGATCATATCGTCCATATGATTCATGTTTAACCTTTCGGTTCTTGTGTTCCGAGGCCATGTCTGTACATGCTAGGGTCGTCAAGTAAACCGTAGTATTTTCGCGTGTGTAAATCTGGCTTACACCCGTTGTATGCGAACGTAGAGTCTATCACACCCGATCATCACGTGGTGCTTCAACACGACGAACTTTTGCAACGGTGCATACTAGGGGAGAACACTTTATTATCTTGATATTAACGTGAGAGATCACCTTATCATGCTACCGTCGCGATCAAATCTAAGCATAACAATAAGGTGCATAAAAGGATTAACATCACGTGCAATTTAAAATTGTGATATGATATGGCCTTTTCTTCTTGTGCCTTTGATCTCCATCTCCAAAGCACCGGCATGATCTCCATCATCACCGACATTGTGGTGCCTCCTCCATGGTTGCCATCACCAACTATTGCAACTACAACTATTGCTACTCTTAGCGATCAAGTAAAGCAATTACATGGTGATTCAATAACACGCAGGTCACATAATTATGGCTCCTGCCGGTTGCCATACTCATCGACATGCAAGTCGTGAAAGTTTACAAACATGATCATTGCATACATTATCACAAATCACACATTGGCCATACCACATCACAAAACCTGCAAAAACAAGTTATACGTCCTCTACTTTGTTTATGCAATTTTTACATGGCTTGGGTCAACGAGATAGAACCGTTCTAATCTACGCAAAAACCACAACGGTGATATAGAAGTTTCTTATTTACTCATCCTTTTTAAAGGCCTTCCATTGCAGATCGCATCTCACCATAGCTAGAGAAACAGACACCCGCCAGCCACCAATGCAATACAAGTTGCATGTCAATCGTGGAACCGGTCTCTCGTGCGTGGACGAGTAAAGTTGGTCCGGGCCGCTTCAATCCAACCATCCAACAAGATACGAAATACACATGAGAAGGTAGCAACAAAAACATCAACGCACACAACTCCTTGTGTTCTAATCGCACCAACATCTACGAATAGATCTAGGCTCTGATACCACTGAAGGGGTCGTTGCATAGAAAACAAAATTTTCCTACGAAACAAGCGGAAGAAAACCCATGATCTAGATCTATTAGATGAAGGTAGCGAAGTGGAGATCCAAACTCTTACCCTTGAAGATCGAACAAATGCGTTTCGTCGGTGCACGGGTTGGTTAGTCGATCCCCGCAACTAGACTCATCTAGTCGCGAGGAGATGTATTATCCGATCTGAGATCCAATCCGATGGAGCACCGCATGAGCAGCGCCTCCGCGGTATCCACACGTACGGCTCGAAGTAGACTTCTTCTCCTTGATCCCACAAGCTATAAAGAAGTGGCTCATGAGATCCTAGCAGCACGACGGCGTGGTGGTGGAGATTGTGGAGGTTTTCCCGCGGACAGGGCTTCGCCAAGCCATGTACGAGAGAGAGAGGAGGGAGGAGAGGGGTGATGCGGCTAGGATATCGGGTGCAACGCCCCAGCCCTCCCCTCCTCTTTATATAGGCGTGGGGGGTCTGCCTTGTCCCCTCCTCAAAGCCCTAGGGCTGGCGGCTTGAGGGAACTTGTTCCCCAAGTCAGCCCCCTAGGGTTTTGGGTGCCTCCCATGGGCCAGCCGCATGGGCCTTTAGGGAGAGGGTGCGGCCAGACCAAGTGGGCTGCTGCACCCCCCTCAGTCCATGTGGGCCTTCTAGGTTCGTGGCCCCCCAAGGTGGGGCCCTGCGGAACCTTCCGGAACCTTCTAGAATCTTTCGGTACCCTACCGAAATTTTCCCGAACTTTTTCGGAACCCTGGAAACCATTTTCCTTATATGAAACTTTATCTCCGGAGCTCCTCGTGATGTCTAGGATCCCATCCGAGACTCCGAATCAATATTCATTCACACCATCAAATATCTCAAGCCCTAGCTACATCGGAGCCTTAAGTGTGTGACCCTACGGGTTCGAGAATATGCAGACATGATCCGATCAATAATCAATAGCAGGACCGGGATGCCCATATTGACTCATACATGTTCAACGAAGTTCCTTATCGATTGAACCATGATGCCGGAGATTCTTAATCTCGTATACGATTCCCTTTGTCTCACCGATATTTAACTTGCCCGAGATTCGATCGTCGATATCTCCATATCTAGTTTCATCTCGTTACCTGGCAAGTTCTCTTTACTCGTCCATAATATAGGATCTCCGTGATTAACACTTAATCACATGGTTGTAACCTTTCTGATGCTATATTACCGAGAGGGCCCAGAGATATCTTTTCCGTCACAAGGAAGGACAAATCCCACTCTTGATTCATGTCACCCAACAAATACCATCGGAGATACCTGAAAGCCACCTTTATAATCACCCAGTTACGAAGTGATGTTTGATGTCCACAAAGCATTCCTCCGGTAAACGGGAGTGACATAATCTCATGGTCTAAGCAAACTATACTTGGCATATCTTGAAAGCGTTGACAATGAAACTCTATGACACGATCAATTGCATCTCTTTTATTATTGGGTCTTGTCCATCACATCATTACTCCTAATGATATGACTCCATTATCAAGTGACTATAACAAGTCCATGGTTAGGAAACTCTAACCATCTCTTGACTAACGAACTAGTCTGGTAGAGGCTTACTAGGGACAACTGGTTGTTTATATTCCACACATGTATTTTGTTTCCAATTAATACAATTATTGTATGGATAATAAACTATTATCATAAACATGAATATGCTAATAAACAATTTTATTATTGCCTCTAGGGCATATTCCCAATATGGGCAGGGATATGGTGTCTTCGTTTATCTTCAAGACTCTTAGTCCAATTTGTATCTTGTCCGTAGTCGGACGCTAATCGCTTCCATTGTTATTTGGTTCTTTGTATTGTATCTTTTGTTCTTGACTCGGTGAGTCGTTGTTGTATATGTTCTTTTGTGGGTTCCATCGAGAACTGTTGTAATGTTATCACAATTCCACCCGCATAACGTGTGTGTTGCGGCGTGCACGTTATGCTTGGTGGGCGTCCTAGGATAGTTATTATGCGGATTTGGCGGGAACACTCAAATCTACATAGTACCGATCCGGGGGGCGTTACAGGGGCCAGGCGGTGGCGAAGGGCGTGGGAAACGATGGCGGCCCCGGATACTCCCTGCTCTCGCAAGAGCCCGAAGCGGGCCACCACTGCTGAAAGGTTTGCATCCTGCGGGCTTAAGCTCCTCCATGTCAGCAGATTCTCCGGGTGCTCCTTCGGCTCTTCAAGATGTGGAAGAGCCTCCGGCACCCCGACGAGAAACCAGCGGTTCCTCCATTCATCCCACTTGGATTTCACGGCCATCTCGGGGTAGTCCTGCTTCACCTTCGAGCGGAAGCAGAACGTGACTCCACCCTCTAGCCAGCGGTCTTTTCCGATGCGGGGATATATAGAAGAAATGGCGGAACAGTATCATGGAAGGCATCACACCGATGAACGCTTCACAGGCGTACACGAAGGAGGCCAGAATCATCACGGCGTTCGGATGAAGATGGAGCATGTGCAACCCGAACGCCTCCAGGATTGCGATGAAGAAGGCTGAGAAAGAGGGGAGCAACCCCCTCACGAAGAAGTCATGGAAAGTCACCACCTCGCCCTCCTGCGGGAGACATGCTCCCGGGCGAATCTTCAGCACTCCACCGCCAAGGAACTCCTTGGAGAGCGTGCGGCAGATCCGGACAATCTCCCCCTCGGCCGCGTACGCGCTCGGTGAGAACAAGGCCTGAGTCACCCTCGGCGGCAGGGGGAACGGCGCCGGCAGATTCCGCCTTCGCCATCTGCTTCGTGACGGATTGCTTCACTTTCCTCACTACTCCTCTTCCCTGTTTGGGCGCCATGAGCAGGGGGGAGGAGGGGAGAAGTCCACGGCGGCGCTCGTTGAGAAGGAGAAAGGCGGAGCGTGCTGGGCGGCGATTTGGGGATTTCGGCGATTTAGGAAGAATAACGGCAACAGTGCCGCTGAATCGTGGCTTATAAGGCATCCCACGTGTCTCGTCGCAGCCCCACTACTCCGGCTGACGCGGGGATCGAGGAGGTGTTCCGCTTTGGGCACTTCCGCCCGTTGGATTCAAGATAAACGTTGGCGATCCACGCGGATCGCGGCAAAGACCCGGGGGCTCACGCTGTTTTCCCGTGAAGCGCGGCCTCGGCATCCAAGATCTGCGTGACAAGACAAAACGCCGGGGACCCACTTTGACCAATCTCTTTTGGTCATAGCCCCGGCAGATGAAGAGCGTACCCGCCGGGAGTATGCCCGTAGGCTACTATCGCAACAGTGGGACATGGGGTTCCCCTAATGCGGCCAAAGTGGGTCCACCGCCTGTGGGCCCACCGAGAAGATGGACAAGGCAAGGAGTCAAGACCGGCAGGTGTGCCACCCCACCTACCCCACGGGTACCTGACAAGCGCGACATCGACAACCATGGCTGAAGAACCAAGTGACCTTCCGGGGTCACCTCCAACCAGGCGAACAACACGGAGGATGCCCGGCAGGAGGCCAGGCTCGCTCCCGGGTTTCCCCTCCGTGCGGTGAAGAGGATAAGCTTGCCAGCTCACGCATGAAGCTCCTAAAAGACTTGGGTGCCAAAAGGTGAAGGCACCGCGCGGGGACATGGCTGGTGGGGGTGTCAGCCCCTATCCACCCCGCTTTCCAAAAGGTGGACAACCGCACCTAACCCCTTGGAGGAATACTTGGACGAGAAGAGGCCACGTCGCCTCCCTAAGACTGCTGTGGGTTTTCCCGCCTAAAAACCCCACGCTCCTTGCATGCCCCTGTGGGATCCCCTTAACCCATATAAGGAGGAACAAGGCATGGTGAGGAGGGAGGTTGGGGCTAAGCTAAGGATAGGACAAGATCAGAAGGAACTCAAGCCAAGACTAGCTAGGGTCAAGAGGGTAGAGCGGGAGCTGATCTCCTCCGGGTAGGATCTACTCGTCGTGTACCTCTAGCCACCACCTTCTGGGTTCTCACCCGTGACGACCCTTGTAAGCGGCACCATGATGATCCACTCAATCCAGACATGCTAGAGTAGGGATTTTAGCCTCCGGGCGGCCTGAGTTGCTTGCTCGTACATCGATCGGAGGGCTTGGCAAGGTACTCAAGGGCAAGGTGTCTTCCAGCCTCCTTCACGCCCCGTGCCGAACCTAAAAAGGGGGTATCCTTTACTCCCGGTGTCCGTGATCCGAGACACGACAATACCTCCTCTGTATTGCCATGCCTGGGGCTTTTCCAGGTTTATATCAACACGTACCCGGCCCTCTAACGAGGGTATCGTTTCTCTCAACACCAACACCCACCAGATTTTTCCAAGCAGTTTTTCATGCTCGCACTAAGCATATCGAGATTGATTTCTATTTTGTCTAGAGAGGGTTGCAAACAGTGGCGGAGACAGCTCCCGGCGACCCGAGGTAGCTGCTCGGGCTCGGCCGGAGCATCTCCATTGAACATTGGGATTATTAGATGCATTAGTATTGAAGTTTATCTAGGCAAATGTCAGCCGACAGTATTGCAAACAGGCCTTGCCCGGGCTCCTAAAGTCAGCTAGCTCCGGCACTGGTTGCAAACAAACGGCTTGATGTCAAGTTCATCTCCAGTAAGGATCAGATTGCTGATGGTTTTACCAATCCTTTGTGTACAAGGAAGTTAGATGAGTTTAAGCGTAATCACAACCTTTGTAAGGTTCAGATTAAGGGGGGTGTTAGACAAAATAATCATCTACGTGTGTAGTAGTGTGTAGTACCGTATAGGGTACCTCCTCTGTATTGCCACGCCTGGGGCTTTTCCTGGTCTATATCAACTCGTACCCGGCCCTCTAACGAGGGTATCGTTTCCCTCAACACCAACACCCACCAGATTTTTCCAAACAGTGCCGACGTGAGATTTCAGAGTGCTATTCTTAGAAAGCCATTTATCTTTTTCATGGTCCACTGGCTGGTTAGCCAAATGTCCTGGAGCTACAGATATTCAGTATGAGCTGCTTCAGAAAGTGGCAAGTGAAAAGGAGTGGAAAGATCCTGATGTTGTCTAGCTGTGTCAACCGAAATATTTTCAATCACGACGGTTCAAGCACGAGGTTCTGATGCAAATACAAAGCTTTGTTGTATCAGAAGCGATACGTACACAGGTACATTTGCACACAACAACCCAGTAGACAGACAAGAAGCTTAGCAAACTGTCCCCCCCCAAACTGAAGCGCTCGCGTTCAGCGTACCGCACGCTTGATCACGCCAGCTTCTGCTCTGCCTCCCATATATATAACTCGTCGCTGCTGTCCTGTGTGCGATGGCGTTCAAGCTATGCTGACCTGTAGGAGGATCTGGCCGGCCGGCGAACCGAGAGTTGGTTAATTTTTTTGGGTCTCATCGTCCAGCTGTCATTCGTTGTTGTCTCCCAGAACCTGCGCGGTGCTCTTCGTCGTCCGAGAAGCCGTACTCCGCGGTGTTGAGGTCATTCTCGAACGCCATCCGCCGGAAGAGCTCGATGTCCGCCGAGTACTGCCCCGAGTCATACGCCGTGCTCTGCCCGAGCTTGACGCCGTTGGTCAGGTCCGTCCCGCCGCCGTCCATGTCCAGCGATCGCCACACCTAATAATTATTACAAGATCGAAACACGCCGTTTATCTCAATTCTTCATGTAAGTATAACTGCCTTCCTAATTCTTCATCTTTTTTTGATGTTTCCTAATTTTTCATCTGGTTATACAGGTTGTTACCTGCACCATCCTCGGTCTCTTAGTGACAGAGTGGCGAATGCAAGAGGCAGCCGCCTCCACCATCCTTCGCATCTCAGTCTTGGAGTACCTGCACTGGAGTGCAGGGTCAGCGAGTTCCCTGAAATCGTCCGTCTCCAAGGCGTCCACGAGCAGAGGCCGAGCCTGCAACGATACATAAGATTTCACACATTGGACAACATGATCAATCAACTGTAGAAAGTTTGCATAAGACATAACTAAGAATTTACCGTTTGACCAACTACCGCGTAATATGTATACATACCCATTCAACTAAGCTTTCTTCTCCGAGGGGTTGCGATGAATCGACGGGCTTCCGGCCAGTGATAAGCTCCAGGAGCACCACTCCGAACGAAAACACGTCGGATCTGTCTGTCAGCTTCCCGCTTGATGCGTACTCCGGCGCCATATACCTGCTCAGCGACGTGACACGCTAAAAAACGGATTCTGCACAAGTTTCAGAGTTCCAGTTCGGAGCGGAAAAGGAAAATTCTTGTGAGCAAAATACAGAACAGTATTGTTCCCGGCCTCGCTATAATTCCCCAGTTGCATACACTATTATTGATTTTTTTTTCTTGCAGGGATACTAGTATCGACTTGAGTTTAAAAAAAAACTATAGTATAGAGTATAGACTGCAAAATCCGCATTAGGCCGAGGTGCTTACCCGAATGTGCCCATCACACGCGTGGATACATGAGTCATAGCATCGTTGGTCAGCTTAGCAAGACCGAAATCTGCAACCTGTCAACCCAAGAAATAAAAGCGAAATCAATCGTCCCAAAGACGAACCGACCGTTCAGGGAAAAAATATGAAAGATGAACCCTGTGCTATGTACCTTCGCCTCGAAGGCATCATCCAGGAGAATGTTGGCCGACTTGATGTCCCGATGTATGATCCTAGGATGGCCTGCCAAAGAACAACAAACCAGGTTAGTAACTGAATAATACTAGCAAGCTCCTTGTCGAAAACTGAAGAATGCACGCTCGAACAAACGAAGTGTCACCTACAGTCTTCGTGCAAGTAGGTCAATCCACGGGCCGATCCGATCGCAATCTTCATCCGCTTCGGCCAATCCATCACCGGAAGTGCTTTCCCTGTAAACCACATTCAGAAAATCGATCGTCAGTTCCACACGAAAAGGAGGAAGTCAGTTAGTGCATGAGGCCTGCTGACCGTGCAGGTGGTGCTCCAGCGTGTTGTTGGAGACGAACTCGTAGACGAGGAGGCGGTGGTTCTCGGTGACGCAGTAGCCGACGAGGGTGACGAGGTGGCGGTGGTGGATGCGGCTGATGATGTCCACCTCCGCGCGGAACTCCTTCTCCCCCTGCCCCCCGCCCACCTTGAGCTGCTTCACGGCCACGCGCCGCCCGTCGCCCAGCGCGCCCATGTACACCTTCCCGAACCCGCCCTCGCCGATCACGTTCGCCGCCGAGAACCCGCCCGTGATCCCCGTCAGCTCGTCGTACGTGAAGCACGACTTGGACCCAGAGTACTCGTACGAGCTCGAGTCCGGCGACGTGACATCTGCATGCCGGACTACATGTTAGACGATCTGGGACCGGGCGATCAACTTAATTGTTTGTCGAACAGGAGGACACTCACTTGCCGGCATGACGACGGTTTTCTTACGCATGGGTGGACGCCGCTTCTCCCCCCGGTTGCTGACGCACACCACCATGAAAAGCGAGGCCAGTGCCAGGAGGAACCCTGCCACGGCGACACCGACGATCACCCCGATCGGCAGGTTGTTTGCAGACGAGTCTCTAGCCTGAGGTGCCTGAAGCGATGGGCTCGCCGCCGCGACGGTGGGGCCGGGAGGGCTCTGCCACGTGCCGGCAGGAGGCGATCCGGAGGACGGCGTAGCCACTGTCACGCCCGAAGGCAGCAACTGTGAGGAGGCAGATGGAGGTGTCCCGGGAGGTGGCGTCGCCTGAACTGCGGCGGACGGCACCGAAGTGGGCGTCCCAGGAGTTTCAAGCGGTGGAGGTGATGTTCCTGCATCGGCGGGAGGTTTGGAGGTCGACGCCGCATTGGAGGGAGGGGACAGGGTTGGGGTGGCTGGCGCGGGGTTCTCTAATTGCGACGGTGGTGGCGACGCCGGTGGTGAGGTCGTCGCTGCCGGAGGTGATAGCTTCGACGGCGATGTGGATGCCTCAGGCGACGGTGGCGTCGGAGACCGCGAAGATGGCGGGGGAGAAGAGGGTGGCGGCGACCGGCTTGTCGGGGGAGGAGGTGAGGGTGGGGGCGAGACCGAAGGAGGTGAGGACGCTACAAGCGATTTCTCCGGCGGACGCGATTGTGGAGGTGCCTTAATGACAGATTGTTCGAACGGTAGATTCGGACTACGGTTGTTGCCGGAAGACGCCGCAGGAGGAGGCGAGGACGACGGCGGCGGGGACTTGGGCGTGGGCGCCGGAGGAGACAACGATGCCGGCGGCGGCGGCGGTGGGGCTGACGACTGAGGAGGGGGCGACGGCGGACCCCCCGCGGGGGCAGAGGCCAAGTGCTCGGTCGATTCCATGAGAACGCGCGGCATCGCAGAGCCGCGCGTTGAACTGAGCCGTCCCCGATGCCGACGCGTTCCGAGCGACCCCCTAGAGAAGCGACAATACCATGCCGCGCGTCGGTGTGGTCGGCAGCCAGGCTATGACACCGGCATCGGCAGGACGGGCGGCAGATGGAAGCAACGTGGAGCGCGCCAATGGAGACGACGGAATGCGCCTCACCTTGCGAAGAGGGCGGGCCGGGTGTAATGTCGTTGTGCCTTTTTCGTTTTTCCGGTGTCAGATTTTTTTGTTTCTTTTTTCTCGTGCTTTTCTTGGATGGGTGGAGGAACGGAGCAGCTTCAGCAGGGGGTCTAGAAATGAGGGCGGCCGTACGACGAAACAGGCGTCATTGATTGTTTGGTGGGATTAGAGCATCTTTAGCGCGGATACCGAAAAATTTGGTGGTGCGACTCTACCGGTATCAGTATCGGAATTTTTTTTTAATCAAAATTTTGATTTTGGAATAATCTAAAACATCAATACAAGTTCGACGTAGTAATAAATATTTTAACAGCATACAATACAAATTGAATATAATCATCCATTACAATAAATGTTTTAAATCCGTAAAATTAAAACAATAACGAATGGTCCGAATGAAAATAATGGTTTAAATTACAACAATATCAAATGAATAAGAAATAGGAATCTAGTGCTTCCTCTTCCCATACCACTGCCAATGATGCTCAACTAATCGTTATGAAGCTGACTGTGTATGGTCTTGTCCTTAATCTGCCGATAGGTCTCAAGAAAGTCTTGGATCTGGTTAGGGTTCCTTTGGGGCTTCACTCGGCTACCAATATTGTCATAGAAAAATTCTAAATCTAAACCCCTCTCATCTTCAATGATCATATTGTGTAAAATTACACAAGCCGTCATGATATCGGAGAAGGATTTCTTACCAAAGCCTAGCAGGACCTCGAACAATTGCAAACCGAGCTTGCAATACACCAAATGCTCTCTCAATATCCTTTCGGCATGCTTCTTGAGTTTTAGCAACCAAAAAATCTGCCTTGTCTTTTGGTTTTCAGATAGTCTTCAGAAATGTTGACCAAGACGGATAGATACCGTCAACAAGATAATAGCCCATGGTGTAGTCATGCCCATTCACGGTATAGTTGCAAGCCGAGGCATCTCCACTAGCAAGCCTAGCAAATAGATGTGATCTCTGCAACACAATGATATCTCTCAGAGAACCCGGCAAACCAAAAAAGCAATGCCAAATCCATAAATCCTTTGAAGCAACGGCTTCGAGTACAATAGTAGGATCACGATGATAACCGGTGAATTGTCCGTGCCAAGCCGTCGGGCAATGTGGGGACCCCGGACTAGCCGTCCGAAATACCCAGTTATGTATAACACAACGATCCCATGATCAGTCTGTCGTTGCACATAACTCGAACTGAATACCAAAGTTTACGTCTCTATTACAGTACCGAATTCAAAGTCTTACAATAATCAAAGGGCACATGAGTTAGCTGATATTTTTGGTTGTGCGGTTGCAACTATGCCTTTCACTTACCTAGGCCTCCCTATGAGAACAACGAAGCCAACAGTTACAGATTTTTTACCTCTTGTGGATAGAATTGAGAGGAAGGTGACCAGCACTACTCTACTACTCTCTCATGCAGGCAAATTAGCACAAGTTAATGCTATCCTAACATCAATTGCAATGTATACTATGTGCACTATTGAGTTGCATCCAAAAATCATTGAACAGATTGATAAAATAAGAAGGAGATGTCTTTGGAGTAAACAAACAGAGAATGGTGAGAAATGCATTCCCCTTGCTGCTTGGGACTTGGTTTGTAAACCTAAAAAGAATGGAGGATTAGGTGTTTTAAATTTGAAAACTCAAAATCAAGCTTTGCTTCTAAAGTTCCTGGATAAATTTTACAATCAGAAGGAAATTCCATGGGTCAAGTTGGTATGGTCTTCATATTACCAGAATATAGTACCTCATGCCGCAGACATTTGTGGATCATTTTGGTGGAAATCTATCATGAAATTATCTCATATCTACAGAGGAGTGGCCTCTGTTTCTTTTGGGCAAGGATGCACGGCTTTTTTCTGGAAAGTTGAATGGAACGACAGCATTTTACAAGAAAAGTTCTCTTGCCTGTTTACATAAGCGATAAATGAGGATATTTCAGTGGCACGTTATTTTATAGAAGAGAATATTGCAGATCTATATCACTTACCGCTTTCAATCCAAGCACATCAGGAATGGAAGCAACTACAAGTCATAACAGCAGCGTTTCAACTCTCTACTGCAAATGATATCTAGACTTACCAGTGGGGAGATAAATTTACCTCCAAAAAATTCTACACATTCTGCTTCAAAGACATGATCCCGCCGGCTCCAATTCTTTGGATTTGGAAATCCAAATTATGGCCAAAGCTTAAATTTTTCTGTGGTTATTAATGATGGACAGATTAAACACAAGAAATATGCTAAAAACGAGAAATTTCAATATTGGAGACAATATCTCATGCCCTCTTTGCGGATCTGGACAAGAAGAAACACTTGAACATTTATTCTTTTTATGCTCTTTTAGTGTTTCTTGCTGGTCAAGAATTAACTTCAATTGGGTGAGCGGGTTGGATAGATTGGATATCCTTACTCAAGCTAGATCAACTCATCATGATTCACTTTTTGTGGAGTTTTTTGTTATTGCTGGTTGGGGCATTTGGAAAGAGCGCAACAACTTGATCTTCAACGGAATTGCACCAAGTATAGAGTCCCGGAGAGCGAGAGTTAAAGAAGATCTTCTTTTACTAAGGTTCAGGGTGCCTCAAAACCTGGTTACTATCATATCTAGTTTTATTGACACAATCTAGGCTGCTCACTGTATGTAATTAGGGTCAAGGACCCAACCCATGTAACTGTTACAATATATATATATACCACAGTAGGAGCCTCTCCTACTATTTACATTTCAAAAAAAAAGTCTTACAATAATTAGGTCGCATGGACCAAGTCTTACATAGGTGACTTCATGGGCAAAGTAAACTTCATTCAGTGGAAAACAAACAGCGTCGTCGGCCTATCATGCGAGATTTTAACCCTACAGGCAGTCGACTTATGAAGATCCCTAGTTCGCGTCACCAGCGTCATAGTCCTCCTCATCATATTGCTCCCCGAAATCTGACCAAGTTGATAGCCAGGGACAAAGCCTTATGAGTACATTTGATGCACTCCCAAGCCACCCCGAGAGGGATGGAAGAAGTATACATGCATAGATATCTTTGGTGGAGGCTCCAGGTTTTACTTTGTTTTTGAAAACGATATCTCTATATCTTTGTTGAAAAAGGTAAGAAAAGATTTAACTTCCTTCTCAATAACAAAATAGGTTTTTCCTCAAAAACTCTTTGTGTCGACCATAACCCGTCATGGTCCAGCCTTTCCCGACAACTGCATACCGGCCCGTTGGTATGGTTGCCCAAAACATCTCCATTTTCCTTTTAAAATCAAAACTTAGCACATAGGTCATAGGACGGCCTTCCAACTGTCCATAACTGAGGACTCGGCTATTCGAATAGTTTTACACTCTGCAGAGGTTGTACACTTTACCCACACCATCCGGAAGACTCGTCGTGTGGGCAACATCCCTCCATACAAGGTGTATGTCACGACAGGCTCCCGGTCATAACCATTCACTTGTTCACCCTAGTATAGGACCCTGCCCTTGTGAACATTCTTCCGACACCCAGTTGTGGCCTCCCGTCGGAGCCCTGGGTGTGAGGACTCACAGTTTTGCCCGGCGTATATAAAGATACACTCCAATCCCCCACTATGTTGAAGGACCCAGGTCAGGGGAGGTCACCGAACCAACCCCTCATGAAACGGAGCATCTCCGCTATTGAGGCATCCCATACTAAGACAAACCAGCTAATCGACTAAGCCCCGTCCCATATGGGGGTAATGTGGTCGCACAGGGTATGGTTGGTCGACGTAAGTACTAGGACATAATGTGCTTACCGAAACAATCTACATACTCCATTTTCATATCAAATTATTTTTAGCAACATCTTGGGTAAAACACAAATCCACCCAAGGATTTTTATCAAGCGAGCTTTTTGAGTAAAACATTGTTTTCCCAACCTAAAGTTTTATAAAAGCTAAACTAAATCTCTACATAGGGTGTCAAAACATATTTATGGTTTTGGAGACAAAACATTGAAAAGGGGTTTTTAGTGGCACATGCCACTTAAAAATATTTTATGCATTTAACATAGATAAAAACATGCATACTAAATTATTAGGACAACAAGGGCATGATCAAAGAGATGGCTTGCCTTGGTCAGCAAAGGTTCCATGGTCTTGTTCTTCTTGCTCAAAGTAGCTCCAGCAACGCTCTCGTCTAATCGTCGCAAACAAACAAATACAAACAATCACCACACCATTCGACAAAGCATCACA
This sequence comes from Puccinellia tenuiflora, assembly GCA_012064385.1. Classification (NCBI taxonomy): domain Eukaryota; kingdom Viridiplantae; phylum Streptophyta; class Magnoliopsida; order Poales; family Poaceae; genus Puccinellia; species Puccinellia tenuiflora. The sequence goes on from QRDG01001973.1 coordinate 537,509, forward strand.
AAATAAAAAATCAAACACGTACAGTAAGATACTTTCCTACAGAACTCATAACATTTGCATTTGGTATAGTTTGGTTTATACTTATTTTATTGTTATTATTAATAGGCAGAAATTAGCTAGAAAACAAGTTATGTCGTGATTAATTTTCTATTGATCAGAAAAATATGCCCATTTTGGGGTAGCTAGTACTGGTTAATTGTGAACTAGAAAATTGGATTTGGTCCATTTGAGGTAATAGGTTGACAGAAACAATTCATTTAGTACAGAAGGGGATTATATCAAGTTTTAAGGTTAAGCCATGTTCTACTTATCAGGAAATTATGAAAAATTACAGGTAACTAGACATTCAAATTACAGATCTAGAAAAATTGGTCTCAAGATATTTGGATAATTAGAGTATCAGAAACAAACAAGTTTAGATATAAAACCTTCTGTTGTAATTAATTTATCAGTTGTTTATTTTTAATCCAATTAATATAGGGCCAGTACTGTTGGATAGAGAATTTGTTTACCTAACATCACATCCAAGTCTCATAATTTTTAGGCTTGTATAACTCGAGTTATTAATTATTTAGTGAGGGTCCAGATCTGCATCTATTTGATTAACAGGAAAAGAATTAAAAGGAAACGGGCCGGAACTTTAACGGGCTGGGCCACGGAATAAATTCCCGCGCCGGGAAAAGTTTAAAACCCTGATGGGTGGGTCCCGCCCGTCAGTGGATATTAGAAACCGAAGGGGTACGCGGCCACTAGATCTAGATCCTACGGCCGAAATTATAACAGGGTTCAACGAACGGCTGCCGTTGGATCTAAATCCAATGGCCTGTGATGGCCGCATCGTTGGAAACCTAAAACGGGCGGCGGCCGAGCCCTGGACGACGGTGAGGTTCCCGGCGGCTCACCTAGGGTGGTTGGACAGCGATGGGGTTGGCGGCGACGGGTTGCGGAGGCTCGGGAACGTCGGCTGGCTGACTCGCGCGTGATGGGGAGGTCTCGGACGTCGTCGGTAGGCGGCTCGTTGGTCTCGGCCGGTTCTCCTAGCCGGCGAGCTCCTGGGGTGAATCTGAGGATGATAAAGGCATGCGGGTGAGCTTCTGGTCGAGAGAGAAAAAGGAAGAATGGGAGAGGAGAAGGGGGCAGCGTGGCCGTGTGGCCGTCGTCGACCTCGGTAGCTAGCGAGCACGGCGGCTCGGCCTCCTCGGCCAGAACGGAGCAGCAACACTCCCGCCCTCCTAGCGGGTGCACGGTGGTGGTAGATAGTGAGGGAGAGTGGGGGAGAGTGGAGAGGAGTGGTGTGAGGTTTGGGGCAGGTGCTCGGCCTCCTTTTATAGACTGGGACGGGTTCATGGTGGGAAAGGTGTAGGGGGTGAGAGAGGGAACAAGGGCTTGCCATTGGCGGGCTGGGCGGTGCGGCGTCGCCCACCGCGTGAGTAGTTAGGGTTTAGAGGGCGAGGCTTGCCCGGGAAGGGTGGTGGCGAGCTCGGGGCGGTTGGGATCACGGTGTAGCGAGGGTGTTCGACGGTGGGTACAGAGCGAGCGTGGGGCAAGATCATGGCGACGCGGTGGTGGTGTAGGCCACGTCAGCTATCCGCGTGCGTCGATGGAGTGGCATGAGCTAGGGTTCAACGGTCGCCTAGGAACGCGACGGTGCCGTTGGGGCGACGAGCGTTGGTTGGCCGAGAGGGATTTAGTCGGGAGAGAGGATCGCTCCCGACAAGGAGTTGTCTAGAGGAGAGAGGGGTACAGGTTAGTCTTGATGGCGCGGCCTCGGGAACTCGCGTGCAGGCTCGCATCTGCGCTAAGGTAAGTGACCGGTGCGGAGGGAGAGGGGCGGCAGGGAGGGGTGGATGGGTGAGGCGGATGCCTCTCTGGCTGGTGGGGCGAGGTATGGTGTCAGGGAGATGAGAGACAGCCATTCGGGGTGAGAGAGAGGCCGGGTGAGAGGGTGGAGACAGGGGTGAGCTAGGGCTTGGGTCAATGAGAGATACGGCCGGATTCGGGATCCCCTGAGGAGTTAGGGCATGTAGGAGGTGGTTGGGCAGTGAGGGATAAGATTAGGGCTAAAAAATTTACCATTTTACCAAGATTTTGAAGTCAGGCTCGAAAAGAGTAGATTTGTGCTCATAAGGTGTTCGACAGAATGACCATTTGAAATTTTGAACTGGTTTTCATTAATTTGAGCTTACATTTGGGTTTAGAAAGTTGTTAGAATTCTCCACTAATTTTCCTAGATTTTTGGTGTAAAGGAAAATGTGATTTCCTAGGTTTCGAGGATTAAATAGAGAATGAATTAATATTATCAAATAATAATTTTAAATTTGGGAAATAATTTCAGAGAAAAGGTGACAAAACAGGAGATGATATTTCCACCCATCTCCTTACTGTAGTTTTCATTGAAGAAGTCATTTTGGTAAAAAGAGTTTATAAGTAGCAGGGGGATATAGTGAAAAGAATATTTCTTAATTTTCATTTTATAAAACTAGGTTTTGTGAGAAATAAGGATATGCTTTTATTTTAGGTCACATTCCAATATTGATATAGGTTGGATTAATATGACGTCTTAATTTGCAGGTGTTGCATTAATTATTCAATCAAGCAATCATCTTAAACAAGAAAACAATCATCACATGAAATAATGAAAAGTTTTTATTGGTTCCAATTTTTTTGACTCCCCCATAACTAGGGTTTCACTTGATACAAAATATTGGGATGTGACAAACCTTTCCCCCTTAAAATAAATCTCGTCCTCGAGATTTGCTAGGCTTAGGAACTAAAGAGGTTTGGGAAATCTTTTCTAAGATAGTCTTCACGCTCCCAAGTTGCTTCCTCTTCGGAGTGGTTGCTCCACTGAACCTTGTAGAACTTGATCTTGCGCCTCCGGGTAAGACGAACATCTTCATCGAGAAGTTTGACAGGCCTCTCACGATAAGTCAAGTCATGGTTTCAGTCGATGGAGAGGTGATCGATGTTTTGGAAAACGTTCGGCTTGTCAGGGACTTCAAGACACTTCCGGAGTTGGGAGATATGGAAAACATCGTGCACTTCCGATAATTCTGGGGGTAACTCCAGCTGATAGGCGACTTCTCCACGACGGGCAATGATCTTGAATGGTCAAATATATCTTGGTGCCAACTTTCCTTTGACATGGAAACGTTGCATCCCTTTGAGTGGTGTCACTCGGAGATAGACAAAATCTCCAACCTTGAAGGTAACATCGCGACGCCTGGGGTTGGCGTAGCTCTTCTGACGGGATTGAGCGGCTTTGAGATGTTCACGGATAAGTTGGACTTGTTCTTCAGCTTCGCGAAGGGTATCGGGTCCAAACAATTTGCCTTCTCCAGTTTCTGACTAGTTTAGAGGGGCACGGCACTTCCTGCCATAAAGAGCTTCAAAGGAGGCCATTTGCAGACTGGACTGGTGACTATTGTTGTAGGAGAATTCCGCGAATGGAAGACAATCTTCCCACTTGGAACAATAGGATAATACACATGCGCGAAGCATGTCCTCCAATATCTGGTTTACCCGCTAAGTTTGTCCTCCGGTCTGGGGGTGATAGGCGGTGCTAAAAGATAGATTGCTTCCCATGGCTTCGTGAAGCTTCTTCAAGAACCTTGAGGTGAATTGAGGGCCTCGGTCGGACATAATCCGTTTGGGTACTCCATGTAGGCTAACAATCCTGGAGATGTAAAGATCGGCTAACTGCTTCCCAGTGTATGTGGTTTTGATGGGAATGAAGTGGGCAACCTTAGTCAATCGGTCGGCAATAACCCAGATGGAGTCGTGGCCTCGGCTAGACCTAGGAAGTCCGGTGATAAAATCCATACCGATTTCCTCCCATTTCCATTCGGGAATTTTCAAGGGTTGAAGTAGTCCGGCGGGTCGTTGGTGCTCGGCCTTGACTTGTTGGCATATGTCACACTTGGCTACGAATGAACCAATTTCTCACTTCATCCCATGACACCAAAATTTCTCACGGAGGTCTTGATACATCTTTGTTCCTCCAGGGTGAATGGAGTAGAGCGTATCGTGGGCATCCTTCAAAATTAAATCCTTAAGTTCCTTGACATCTGGCACACAGAGGCAGCCATTGTACCAAAGAACTCCTTCGGCATCTTCAGAAAATGCAGGTGCCTTCTCTAGAGAGAACTTCTTCTTGATCCCTTCAATACTCTCATGATCTTTCTGGGCTTCTTTGATTTGGTCGATCAAGGTTGGCTTTAGCTCCAGATTGCTAGGAAACCATGGCTAACAAGCTCGAGTCCGAACTCATCGAACTCCTTGTATAAGGCTGGTTGCTCGGCTTGGATTAAGGCATTCAGGGTGCATGGTTTTCGGCTAAGGGCATCGGCCACAATGTTAGCTTTTCCAGGATGGTAATGGATTCCAATATCATAGTCCTTGATTATTTTCCATCCACCTTCTTTGCCTCATATTCAACTCCCTCTGAGAAAAGATGTACTTCAAGCTCTTATGATCTGTATAGATCTCGCAACGATTACCCATAAGATAATGACGCCACGTCTTCAGAGCAAGGACAACGGCGGCTATCTCGAGGTCATGTGTTGGGTAGTTCTCTTCATGCGGTCACAACTGTCGGGACAGGTAAGACACAGCTTTCCCTTCTTGCATCAGAACACAACCAAGTCCGAGGCATGATGCATCACAATACACCTCGAAACTCTTAGTGATGTCGGGCATGATTAGGATTGGGGCTGACGTTAATCTTTTCTTTAGTTCTTGGAAGCTATCTTCACACTTCTTGGTCCATTCGAACTTCTTGTCCTTTTTCAGCAATTGGGTCATAGGTTTGGCTATGCTTGAAAAGTTTTCGACGAACTTGCGGTAATATCCTGCTAACCCGAGGAAACTTCGGATTTCAGTCACACTAGTGGGGGTCTTCCAGTCGAGGATGGCTTGGATCTTTTCAGGGTCAACAGAAATTCCCCCTGCGGACAGGACATGTCCGAGGAATCCAACTTCCTTTAGCCAAAACTCGCACTTGCTAAGCTTGGCATATAATTTATTTTCTCTGAGGGTTTCCAGGACTAGGCATAGGTGTTCGGCATGCTCTTCTTCAGACTTGGAGTAGCCAAGGATGTCGCCGATGAAGACCACCACAAATTTGTCGAGAAATTTCATGAACACCTTATTCATGAGATTCATGAAGTAGGCGGGGGCATTGGTTAATCCGAAAGACATTACGGTGTACTCAAACAATCCGTAGCGGGTGGTGAAGGCGGTCTTGGGAATATCTTCTTCTTGAACCTTCAACTGATGGTATCCAGTGCGAAGATCGATCTTGGAGAAGACTCGGGCTCCGTTCATTTGATCGAACAGATCCTCGATCTTCGGCAGAGGGTACTTGTTCTTGATGGTCACGTCATTTAGTTTGCGATAATCCACACACAAGCGTGTGGTACCGTCTCTTTTGTCCACAAAGATAATGGGTGATCCCCAGGGTGATGCGCTTGGTCGTATAAGACCCTTGCTGAGCATGTCAGCCAACTGCTTCTTCAACTCGGCTAGTTCTTCAGGATTCATCCGGTAAGGTATTTGGGATATAGGGGCTATTCTGGGAATAAGTTCAATCACAAACTCAATGTCCTGGTCCGGTGGCATTCCGGGCAATTCTTCAGGAAAGACGTCCACAAAGTTGCGAACAATACGGACTTCGTCTAGACTGGGTCTGGCTATTCCTTCATGGCAACAGGCTTCGGTAGGGTTTAGAGTTGAGACATACTCTACTTCGGCTCCATCCTCTGCGGCGAGGGCGACGGCCCTTCTGGCACAATCTATACGGCCCTGGTACTTGGCCAACCAATTCATTCCAAGAATAACATCAATGCCTTGGGGTCCGAGAACGACTAGGTTGGCGGGAAAGTTCTTTCCTAGGATCTTGATGGGAGTCTCTTTGCAGGTCATTTTGGTTCCAGGTACTTGTACTAACATATCCCTAGACATTTGGGTTACTACTAACCCTCCCTTAGCGACAAACTCTTTCGTAACAAAGGAATGTGTTGCACCGGAATCAAACAAAATCATTGCAGGTACGGAGTTGACAAGGAACGTATCCAACACAACATTTGGTGCCTCCTGGGCTTCTTCAGCATTGATGTGGTTCAGACGTCCCTTTGCGACAGCAGCATTTCCTCGTGGCGCAGCATTCCTTCCGTTACCGCCACGGCCTTGACCATGGTTTGGTGCATTGGGGCGCGGAGCAGCATTCTTTGGATTGGGGCATTCTTTAGAATAGTGTCCTCTAACGCCACACTCGAAGCAGACAACATTGGGACGGTTTGCATTGTTGTTGTTGTTTGCCTCCAGGACGGTAGTTGACATTGGGACGATTAGGATAGTTGGGGCGTGGTGCAGGAGCAGGTGCACGAGGTGGCGGAGGTGCAGGCCTGGGGTTTGGCGGATATTCGCGGGTCCTCTGGCTGCTAGAACCACCTTGTGACATCATCCTGCGCTTGCGGTCCTCAAGCATGACCTTGCGCTTTGACTCCAGTTGAATGGCCTTGTCCACTAAAGCTTCCAGATCTTCAAATGTGTGGGTAACGAGGACGTACTGCATCTCGTTGTGGAGTCCATTCAGGAAACGCTCCATCTTTTTAGCTTCAGTGTTGGTGTCATCAGGGGCATACCTCGCTAGGTCCATAAACTCCTCCAGATACTTCACCACATCTTTTCCTTCCTGCTTCAGGTCGCGAAACTCATCCCTCTTCCTAAGGATCAGTCCACTAGGGACATGAACTTTACGGAATTTGACCTTGAACTCCTGCCAAGTGAGGGCTTGGCCGGGCTGCAGCATAGCTCTGGTGGCTTCCCACCATGCCCTTGCAGGACCAGTGAGATAGTGGGTTGCAAACAAGACCTTGTCCCCTTCAGCAACCCTGGCGACCTCCAAGTTGTTCTCAATGGTGCGGATCCAGTCTTCGGCTTCAAGAGGCTGGACAGTTCTCTCGAAGGTCGGTGGGGTGGTCTTTTGGAAGTCACTAAGGGTGGACCGACGATCATCTCCATTGTTGTCGCCCCCATTGTTGTTGTTTCCGTTGTTGTTCTGGGCGTTGGCTTCAAGTTGTTGGAGAATGGCAAGATGGGCTTGGCGCTCTTGGCGAGCGGCTTCACGCTCCTCCAGAATGAGCCTAAGGACTTGGGCCGGGGTAGGCTGAGGTGGTGGTGGTGGTGGGTCGTTACGACCATGGCTTTGTAATGCCCGGGGTTTTTCCCCAAATTAGATTTTTGCTTGTTTTTGTTTTTGCATCAGCATGACATCAGCATCATCGCATCGCATATTTTTGGCAACAAAATTATTTTTATTAAACCCTATTTTATTTTGTAAAAATTGTCGCAAATGTTTTACCGAGACAGTCGTCTCCGTTTTCTAAAATTAATTTCCAAATTTAATTTGCAAAATTAAAATGTTTTGAAAATTGCGAGAGAGTAGCCCAGCTAGCTAGGCCCAAAAAGCCCAGCAAAGCAAACCCTAGACCAAACCCTAGGGTTTCCCCTGGAAACTTCCCTTCCCACCCCCTACCTTTTTGCAGCCACCCTCTCCCCTTTTTGCTGTTTCGCGGATCGGCCCTTCCACCCCTTTCCTTTTCTCTTTTCCCCCTCCTTCTTTTCTCTCTCCTCCTCCATTTTCTTTTCTTCCTTTCTTTTTTCCCTTTTCCTCTTATTCCTTTCCCCATCTCACCCGGCGCCTTCTTCCTCCCGCACCCGAGTTGCTCCTCCTCGAGCTTCCCTCGATCCCGTCCCAACTCCCTCCTGCCGCGCCCTCCCCTCCGGCCGAGCTGCCGTCGGCCGCACCCTGCTCCTCGCCGCATCCCCCCATCCCCTTCTCCTCCCGCTCTGGACCACCATCCCGACCCCGCTCCTTCCCCATCGTCTACCTCCTCCCGCGCCTGTCCCTCGCTCCTCCAGCCCGCCAGCGCCCGCATCGTCGACATCCACCCTGCCGCCCGCCGCCTCCCTGGCCGGCCGGTCCCCTCCTTCTCCCTTTCCCTCTCCCCACCGGCCTCTCCTTCCCGGCCACCCCTCTTCCTTCTCCGACCGGCCACCTCCCGTGCTCCTCACCCGCTCCTTCACCTCGCCCGTGCTCTCCTCCTTGGCCGTCTCCTCCAGCACGTCGGCCGCCCTGCTCGACCTCGCCTCCCCACCTCGCGCTGCACCCGCGTCGCTCCTTCCTCCTGCTGCCCGTGGGTGCTGCTTCTGCCTCCGTGCCCTGCGTGGGTGCTGCTGCTGTCTCCCGTCATCTGCCGAGTCTCCGTGTCCCCGATGCAGTTCCCCGGCGTGTTCCCGGTGCAGTTCCCGACGGCTCCGTGTATCCGTTCCCGATGTCTCCGTCTCCGGTGATGTTTCCCGTTCCCCGACGTTTCCGTGTCGTTCCCCGTTTTCCCTGACGCGTCCCCGGCGTGAAGCAAGTTTTCCGGTTGTTCCCGTCGTGAACCGAGTTCCCCGTTCCCGTCGTGAAGTTTCCCGACGCGTTCCCGTGTTCCCGATCCCGATCTCCGTTTTCCGGTCGTTTCCTGTTTTCCCGACGTGAAGCCGTGAACCGACGCAAGATCTCCCGCCGTGAACCACGACGACTGTGATGACGATACGACAAGGACTTCCACGACTTCGTGAACAACTACCGAAGACCAGGTACCCGAGAACCCCGTCGACCCCGAAGCCCGGAACGCCAAGGTCTGCCACGACGACGACCCGAGTACGACTACTTCCTCGACGTCGACTACTTCGACTACTTCGACCCCGGATGGATGACTACCTCGACTACTTCGACTCCGGATGAACGACTACTTCGACTACTTCGACTACAACGACTACTTCGACTACGACCCGAAGACGACGGTTCCGAATCCGAAGATCCCCGAATCCGATGTGTGACCCCAACCCTAAACCCCTATATGCCATATATATCCGTATCTTATAAAATCATGCATGATTAATTAACATCGCACCTTTATCCATTTAGTCGAATTAAATCAACTGAATTATGGGATTTGTTCGGTACATCTATATTGTGCATCGATCCCATTTAAAATGATTTGCCATGTGTTAGGGAATAAAATTGGAAAACATTTAATTTGTCATGCATCATGTCATCAACATGCCGCTTCTTTTGCCGTAGAGTAAAATGCATCTCTCTCGTTGCTCAGTGTTCGTTGCTTCTTCGGGATAGGCCGTTGAGTTGATGTGAGCAACGACAGGTTCTGCTACCTCTACCGGATTGCAGGCAAGTGATACTCCCTTGCTATCTTTGCTCGTCTTCTGTCTCTTACTCGTCCTATCTTTTGTTCCTTGCTAGCCTTATATATCGATGCTTGTGTCCGATCCTATATGCATGTTTACCTTGCAGCCATGATATAGCCACACCCCCACATCCTATTAACCTGTTGTTTGTTTACCTTGTTGGCCTTGCGAGTCCTAGTGCATGCTTAGGTGCTTTGCTTCAGTCCTGTTATCTCTTTATCTAGTCTTGTTCTAACATGGTAGCTATGCTCAACTAAAATGGTAATCTTTAATTTCTGTTGCGATGGGAATAACTTAATAAAGATAAGGCACCGGCGGAAGGCCAATCGTGGTGATTTGTTCTGCTAGTGTCACCTAGGACCCGAGTTCTTTTCCGCTGATCCAAGACTGAGCGCACTAACCACATGTGGGAGTTCTATGGGCCTCCCCGCAATCTATTACCGGATCCTCAAACTTGTCCAGGATGCCACAAGTAGTTCGGGTGTTTCGTAGATCTTGCGGTACGTTCGTTTATCGAGTGTGGAAGGAGGGGCAATCGTATGAGTGTTCCCTCCCGAAGCCGTCCTCGCAACGGTTAGGCCCACCGCGAAGCTTCGGCCGGACTCTCAAAGTGGATCAGTCCTAGCTAGGTGGCTCCCTGGACTTGTTTGTATTGAAGGGAAGTATTGCGTCGAAACCTCCACCGGTACACCTCTAAGCGAGAGTTTCGATGCGTGTGGGTTCATTGGTGCATCCCTGCAGGGTGAAATCTTTTCGAAAAGCCGTGTCCGCGGTTATGGACGACTTGGTGAAATGCGCTGGCTAAAAAGATCATAGACAACTTGCACCTTATGATGATAATAACTTGACTAGTAAGATAGATTACTTGAATAATAATCTGTTTTAAAAACTTGTCAACCGTGTGAGTGCCCGGACTTCTTCCTCGTGGGTCGAGGATACGAGGGAGTCGTTTTAGGGCGGGTTTTGTTTGGTGTGTAGTATAGTTGGCTCCTCATGCGCTCTCTTACCTTGTCTCTAATAGACGGAAGTTGTAGTGTGTCTCTATAAGTTGATAGTGCTGCTTGCCGCCTCAATCGCTAACCCTCTTTCCCCGGAATTCCAGCTTTGATATCTTGTGAGTATTGCTTGCCAGTACTGTTTTATAGTACTGACCCCTTCGGGTCTGCTATTCCACATGCAGCCAACAGGTTTGAAGTCTGACGACGTTAGCTTGGGAATCCCTCCGGCTAGGCTTGGCCTGGGCAGGGATATGGTGCCTTTGCTTATCTTCAGGACTCTTAGTCCAATTTGTATCTTGTCCGTAGCCGGACGCTACCCGCTTCCGTTGTTATTTGGATCTTTGTATTGTATCTTTGGTTCTTGACTCTGTGAGTCGTTGTTGTATATATGTTCTTTTGAGGGTTCCATCGAGAACTGTTGTAATGTTATCACAATTCCACCCGCATAACGTGTGTGTTGCGACCTGCACGTTATGCCTGGTGGGCGTCCTTTAGGATCGTTATTATGCGGATTTGGCTGGAACGCTTAAGTTTGCATAGTACCGATCTTGGGGCGTTACAGGCTTCCTCCTCAGGTGTCCACCATCCTGAGGTAAACGGGGTATAAGTGGGAAAACAAAGGGGTTCCGGCCAAGCGGGGAAATGGTTGTGTCACAAGCGTGTTGGTTAAAAAGTATCTTAGGAATTTTTTTGAAAATATTTTGGCAAACAAGAACCAAACACAGGCATAATAAAGCAAAAGCATCTCATCATTAAGTGCAACACATCACAAATTGTTCACATCAATATGGTTTCAGCTGAACCATTACATGGACTCGAATCACGACAACAGGGTCGACTTAATCCTACGATAACTCGAGAACGACTAAGAGGTCCGACTACTGTGGTGGAACACTCGGCTCCCTAGTGTTGGTGTCGGGCTCGAAGACGCGCTCCTCAGGGTCCTCCTCCTCGTCCTCATCAAGAAGAGGGTCTGTCAGCTCCTCCTCCTCATCAACCATCTCCTCCTCCTCGTCATCCTCCTCGTAGTCCATCTCCTCCAAGTAGTCCTTGTCGTTGCTGATGAAGGCACTGCTCTCCTTGCGTGATCCTCTCCTTCCTCCTCTATCTCGTTGGCTCGGCGCTCAAGATCCTCGATCAGCTCGTCCTGCTCCACCACTCTCTTGCGGAGCTTGGCGAAAGTCCTCTTTAGGAGGATTCCTCTCTGGCGGAGGTCGGCCTTCTCCTGCTGCAGGAGTGCCACCCGATCACGGCTCGCCTCAAGAGCGACATGTTCAAAGTGAGACCGGTACCTCACACTGCGCAGGTCCTCCTGGGTGCGGTGAAGTAGGACCTCCATGTCCACGATGTGCTCTCCGAAGGTGGGGTGACGAACGGTGGGGGTGGGGCACCCCTCGGAGTCACGCCTGCCATAGAACTCGAAAGGGGTGTTCTCCAACTCCTCCTTGTGCTCCTCACAAAGTCGGGCTAGCAGCCTCTGCATGGCACGCCATAGTCCGTCGTCCAAGTTGGCATCCATCGTGGTGAAGGCCGTCGTCTTGGAATGGGGAGACTTGATGTTCCCCCGGACAGACGACTCGATGAGTGATGCATGTAAAATGCGTACATGAACTTTGCATTTAATTGCTTATATTTCAATCATATTTGCATCATATAAGGGTTATATCATTGTTTTCTATTGATTTTGGAAAGATTTCACAGTTTTCCTATTTTTCTGGAATTAACCCTGCTCTGGCAGAAAACCCTATTTTCTATATTTTGATGTTTTAGGGACCCAAACAACGTCCAAATGACCTGAAAATTTACGAGCACCATTTTTTTTGGAAGGAACAAGGCGTATGAGCGAAAGAGGCGAAGAAGTGGAGGCCCGAGGGCCAAAACACATAGGCCCACGCGGCCAGATTCCCTGGCCGCATGGGACCCCTTGTTTTTGGCCTCGTGGCTCCGTTGTCGTCGATCTTCCTTCCCGAAGCTTTGTCTTTACCTAAAAACGACTATAAAAATAGTCCCCCGATGTTTTCCAGAAGGGAGCGCCGTCGAAACACAGAAACACCAAAACAGAGACCTGGAGCTGCAGATTGGAGGGGGAAAACTCCGGCGGGGCGCTTTCGGTGTGGTCTCCATCTCCCCCAACGTCATCTCCACCGTCTCCATGATGAAGAGGGAGTAGTCCACCCATGGACTATGGGTTTGTGGAAGTAACTTATGTATCTCTCCTCTCTCTTGAGCTTCACTAATTAGCACCGTATGAGCTACCGAACATGATTATGGTCATCTATGTAATTCCTTTGTGGTGGATCTCTTTATGAGTTAATATATGTTTGAGATTGCAATTGTTTTGTTTCAGTAATGAAAGTAGATGCATATTATGTACCCCGTTCTTGTCTACTTGTTTTGATCAAGCATGTTTATGAGAGCTTGTGTGGGGGAACGTGTGCATTAGTTGGAGTAATGAGGGGGTGGCTAGTGCGGTGAAAGTGAGAGAAGTTCCACGATCCACTTGGGTATTTTTACCTTACTTTGTTGCCTCACTAGGGATAAAGAAAAATACCATGCTACCGGAGGTATGGGTGTGACCATTGCCACTTCTCCATGACTAGATCTAGCATGTTCTTATTTTAACTTCATGTCATAAGACTTAAAGCTATGCTCTGATTTATCTTAATTACTGAGGTGCTAAGATTTAATTCACATCTTGGTGGAGTGTAAGAGAGATTAATAAACAAAAGATCTCTATGTTATGACGTGATGCCCATATAATTAGGAACTTGTCATGAAACCTTTATGTTGCAATCTCATATGTTAATTTAGTGTTCCATTGTCTACCACTTTATTAAAGAGAGAGTGCATTTGTGAAACCATGAACCCCGGTCCATTTTTAATCATAAGAAACACCTTTCCAACAACTTTTATCCATTTTCCATTTTCTGCCATTTAAAAATCCGAAAATACAAAAATACTTTTATATCTTGCATTCACAATACAAAACCCAAAAATATCATCCATCATTGTTCCCACTATCCTTGCATATTTATTTATCATCATTGCATATTTATTTCTTGTTTTGCATTTGTTTTATGTTGATATCATTCTCACACCTTGTGCTTGACAACCACTTGGTGAGGTTGAGGGCACAAAACAATTTACTTTGTTTGTACGTTTTCAAGAGAAGGATAAGAAGATAAATCTTTCACTACTGATTCCCTGAGAGTTTGATATTAAACCCTCGAGTCACACCTCATGGGGAAAACTGTCTTTCCTATAATATACACTCTGCACTTGGAGTCTCAACCTAACCCATATTCTTTTGACGCAGGTAACTACGTCAAGGGCCATCAAGACAATTTTGTGGCGCCGTTGCTGGGGAATCATTGCTGTAAATATTTGTCCAAAGGAGCATCTCACAACAAAGTCAACTTCATCACCAACTTGTGCTAACACCTAAGCTTGGGGAGGTTGCACCTACGTGAGCATCATCTTATCCATCTTTACCTTCAAATCATTTTATTTTGTTTTGTTTTTGTCTTGCATATCATCTTTATATTTCGGTTTGCATATTTTATTTTTAGTTTTGCATTTAAAAATTAAAAACACATAAAAATTTGCAATCATGATTCTTGGGAACAAACAAAAAGTGAGTTCTCCACTAAGATCCACTTCTTATTTTAAGCAACATCCTGGAGAAACATTAAAAGATGCTTGGGTAAGAATTAATAGGATACATTATGAAGATCCTACACCTTGTGAACATGAAAAGCTAAATCTTTACTTTTATTATGGAATAGATCCTTGGTATCAAAATGCTTTAGATGGGGCTACAGGTGGAAGTTTTGTCTTGTCAACACCACCTTGTGCAGCCATGACACTTAGAAGAATTTTTGGTAGCTTTGTGGGTAGTAAGAAAAAGGTGGAGGATACCACAGTAGCACTTGCATTATCTAAAGGTAAACTTGAAGCCAAATTAGAGAAACTACCAAATAAAGAAGATTTTGAACAACTAGCATCTTATTCTGAAAACATTATTCCTAAGATAGACAATGAATTAGCTAATATTATGCATAAACTAAGTTTATGTGAGAGAGAATTTCTTGAAAAGGATGTTTACCTCAACAGAATTGAGGAAAAGTTGGTTTGTGTTAGTGATTCATTAAAGAAAAACCCATCATTTAAACATATGAAGGAAGCTCCTGTTAAGAAACAAGTTTGGATTGAGAAAGAAAGAAAAGTTGAGGAAGTTAAAATGCTTAGTGAAGTCAAGGAACCACTATTTGACTTAGATAATTGTAGCTTGCATGAGTTAATATCTATCTTACAAAAAGTTGCAACTGATCCTTCCATCAACTCTAACCAAGCAGGTTTTGGTTCTTTTATTGCTAATCATGTTTTAAAAGAAAAGATTGCTAGGTACAACCAAGAAGCTATGATACCACCTAAGCTTGGAGATGTATGGATTCCCAAAGTACTAGTAACCATTGGAAAAGAGACACACCGTGCTATATTAGATCTAGGATCGAGTGTCTCTGTTTTATATAAAGAATTATATGAAGTTCTTGAATTAAAGAATCTTGAAAATGCTCTATTGAACTTGCACTTGCTGATGAATCCATTAAATATTCTTTAGGAAAAGTAAGTGATGTTATGGTAGAGTTGCATATGAGATTTGTACCTGTTGATTTTCTAATCATGGATATGGGGAATAAAACCTCTAGTCCAATTATTCTTGGAAGACATTTTCTTCGTACCACAGGTGCTATCATTGATTCAAAAGAAGGGAATGTGAAGTTTCAGTTTCCACACAAGAAGTGCATGGAACATTTCCCAAGGAAGAGGGACACACCAAAGTTCAAGTTCCCTCATGAGCTTCGTCCACAATAAATATCAAGTAAGAAGCCTAGCTATATGGCTATAAAGAAAACGCTTTACGGGAGGCAACCCGGTTGTTTTTATTTTTGATTTTCTTTGTGTCCTCTTGCTGTAACAAGAGACTTAGTTTTTTAGTTTTGTTTCTCGAATTTTTAATAAAGTACCAAGTTTTACCCATTTTGGTATGAAAAAGTTGATATTTGCATTTGGAGATTTTATTCCAGCATTAATCTGTCCATGGTTTGATTTTTCTTTCCTATTCTGTAACTCCGAATGAGCTGAAATTTTTAATGTAACTGAAACTTTTCATCCTATATATGCGTGAATTTTTTATGAATTTTTCGACATTCTTAAGCTGGGTAGAAAAATGCGTTTCACAGCTGCTGTTTTTCTGGACAGATTCTGTCCCATTTTATTTGATGCATTCTTTGAACTTTTAACTTGAATCTTTTTTATCCAATTGAGTTTATAAGTAGGAATACAACATTATACACTCTCTGGACATTAATATGAATTTTTTTCTAAGGATTCTATGCAGCAAGTAATTCATTTGTCTATCACTACTATTGTCACCCCACAGGAAAGAAATGGGAGAAACAATGTTTTGAAGTTTTTTCACAGGGATTAGAGGAGATGCACCAAGAGCTATCCAAGGATCGTGAAGACCATAAGCTTGGGAATGTGAATACAACCCCACTGGACCAACACACTCTCGGTTTGCACACGTCTAACTTCTGTTTTTCGATCAATGCACTTTATCGCATAAACTTGGAGCGTCTTTTATTTGCTTTTTATTTTGGTTTGATTTTTGTTTTGAGACCACCACTATAATTTTTATATGAGAGAGCTACTAGAAGTTTGGGTTGAATTAAGTTGTATGCTACAATAAGATTGGGAAAGGGATGTTTAAGTTGATTTAAAAAGATACATATAGTTGCATAATTCATGTGCTTTTTAATGAGTGTTAATTTGCAAGTGTTTTATCAAGAGCTATCTCTTATTCATGTTTTGATGCTGAATGTTACTTTACTTTGTTTAACATGGATTTGTTAGTTCTATGGACACTTGTGCATGCATTTAGACGGTCAACTTTCTATCTTTTGCTAGCCCAAAAATTCCAACAAGTAAAAACTTGTTTTCCAACACCTTCAACCAAAGTTTTTCCAGTGAGTCCAACATATCTACCTATTAGCTTTATGCTATTCTGAGTATGTTTATCATGTTACTTTGTGTTATCTATACATCTGAATTAAAATGCTTATGTTATTGATTGTTATGGAAAAGTTGGTTAAATAGCTCTCACAACTTACTATTGCATTTAATAAACATGAACCATTGTGATTAAAATTATGAAGTTATGAATTTGACAAGAGTCTTGGTTGCTAGTTAGCCCAAATGTGCTGTCACATGGCAAGCTTTCAACATTGCACTAAATTATATCTAGTTGATATCATGTACTTTTGTTTATGGATGCTTATCATGGTGCCAAATAAATGTGGAAATTTAGTAGGTTTAAGTAGTTGTATAAATGGCTAGAGAGATACCTGGGCCGCCAATCTAAGCCATGCTATCATGGTGGAAATTTACTTACATTCTATGTGAACCTTCAGTGATACACCTCACAATAAAAAGCTATACCAATAGTAAATAAAAAGGGTGTTGAGATTGTTCCATATGTTTGTTTGTCTTGTCATTTTGACATGGGCCTGTTCCATGTCCTGGGACAAGAGGTACCCTAGTTGACCCTCTTGATGATGCTATTTTTACAATGCTTTTACTTGAACTTGCTTTGTTTCCCAAGTTGAGTAACACCATGGTGTAGGTACTCATATTCAAGGGGCATGAAACTTTCAACCATTGCTTTGTCAAGCACACTACTCATAATTGCTTTCACTTTAAACTTTAACCATTCAAGATGTTATGACAAGGGGTAATGAGAGCTTGACACCAATACCACATTGCAAACATTAACTTAAGTAGAAGTATTTGGAATTTAGATGAAACTTGTTCATGTTTTTACCTCTACTCATATATATCTATCTATCCAAAGTGTCCACCTTTTATATTCAGTTTTATAAGAGTACTCTATGACCATTATAGGATCTTTTTACTTTTTATTATGCATACATTTGGTCCATAGTACTTTCTTCTATGTTACACTTTGTGAATTATCATTGAACATCCTTGCATTAAATAATTGATATCACTTTATAATCTATCTTGCATATTGCTATTCCTTTAAAGAATGAATCATTTTACTCTATGTAGCAATATTAATCATCTTTTATATCCTTTGATAATAATTAAATGAAAAGTCCATCTTTTATAGGTTAAGCTTGGGGATGTTGATGCATGTAAAATGCGTACATGAACTTTGCATTGAATTGCTTATATTTCAATCATATTTGCATCATATAAGGGTTTTATCATTGTTTTCTATTGATTTTGGGAAGATTTCACAGTTTTCCTATTTTTCTGGAATTAACCCTGCTCTGGCAGAAAACCCTATTTTCTATATTTTGATGTTTCAGGGACCCAAACGACGTCCAAATGACCTGAAAATTTACGAGCATCAGTTTTTGGAAGAAACAAGGCGTATGAGCGAAGGAGGCGAAGAAGTGGAGGTCTGAGGGACCCCTTGTTTTGGGCCTCGTGGCTCCGTTGCCATCGATCTTTCTTCCCAAAGCTTCGTCTTGACCTAAAAACGACTATAAAAATAGTCCCCCTATGTTTTCCAGAAGGGAGCGCCGTCGAAACACAGAAACACCGAAACAGAGACCTGGAGCTACAGATTGGAGGGGGAAAACTCCGGCGGGGCGCTGCCGGTGTGGTCTCCATCTCCCCCAACATCATCTCCACCGTCTCCATGATGAAGAGGGAGTAGTCCACCCCTGGACTATGGGTTTGTGGAAGTAACTTATGTATCTCTCCTCTCTCTTGAGCTTCACTAATTAGCACCGTATGAGCTGCCGAACATGATTATGGTCATCTATGTAATTCCTTTGTGGTGGATCTCTTTATGAGTTAATATATGTTTGAGATTGCAATTGTTTTGTTTCAGTTATGAAAGTAGATGCATATTATGTACCCCGTTCTTGTCTATTTGTTTTGATCAAGCATGTTTATGAGAGCTTGTGTGGGGGAACGTGTGCATTAATTGGAGTAATGAGGGGGTGGCTAGTGCGGTGAAAGTGAGAGAAGTTCCGCGATCCACTTGGGTATTTTTACCTTACTTTGTTGCCTCACTAGGGATAAAGAAAAATACCATGCTACCGGAGGTGTGGGTGTGACCATTGCCACTTCTCCATGACTAGATCTAGCATGTTCTTATTTTAACTTCATGTCATAAGACTTAAAGCTATGCTCTGATTTATCTTAATTACTAAGGTGCTAAGATTTAATTCACATCTTGGTGGAGTGTAAGAGAGATTAATAAACAAAAGATCTCTATGTTAGGAAGTGATGCCCATATAATTAGTAACTTGTCATGAAACCTTTATGTTGCAATCTCATATGTTAATTTTAGTGTTCCATTGTCTACCACTTTATTAAAGAGAGAGTGCATTTGTGAAACCATGAACCCCGGTCCATTTTTAATCATAAGAAACACCTTTCCAACAAGTTTTATCCATTTTCCATTTTCTGCCGTTTAAAAATCCGAAAATACAAAAATAATTTTATATCTTGCATTCACAATACAAAACCCAAAAATATCATCCATCATTGATCCCACCATCCTTGCATATTTATTTATCATCATTGCATATTTATTTCTTGTTTTGCATTTGTTTTATTTGATATCATTCTCACACCTTGTGCTTGACAACCACTTGGTGAGGTTGAGGGCACAAAACAATTTACTTTGTTTGTAGGTTTCAAGAGAAGGATAAGAAGATAAATCTTTCACTACTGATTCCCCGAGAGTTCGATATTAAACCCTCGAGTCACCCCTCGTGGCGAAAACTGTCTTACACTCTGCACTTGGAGTCTCAACCTAACCCATATTCTTTTGACGAAGGTAACTACGTCAAGGGCCATCAATGAGCCAGCTCAGGTTACCCTAATCGTGAACGTCAACCTGTGCACCACGGAACTCAGGAGCTGGGCGACCCAGAATGTCGCTCAACTTTTACAAGTCCTTCTCGAACATGGGACTGTTCTTCTCCTTAACTTGCAAAAACTCGGCGAAGTGGAGTACCATCTACAATTTAGAAAAAAAATTAAGTTAGTGAGATGATTAGTGAGCAAAATTTTAGGACATGAACAAAAATGCTTAAGTGAGGTAAATAGTTTTAAAATAAGGGAGGTTAGGGAGGGTAAGTATAATTTTTGCAATTATGCATTTGCTTGTTTTTAGAAAATAATTTTCTTACTTCTTACTAACTAACGACCATGCTAAACTAAGGTCTCCTAAAGTCGAGATGGCTCTGATACCAGCTCTGTGGGGACCCCGGACAAGCTGTACGAAATACCCAGTTATGTATAACACAACGATCCTACGATCAGTCTGTCGTTGCAAATAACTCGAACTAAATACCAAAGTTTACATCTCCATTACAGTACCGAATTCAAAGTCTTACAATAATTAGGTCGCATGGACCAAGTCTTACATAGGTGCCTTCATGGGCAAAGTAAACTTCATTCAGCGGAAAACAAACAGCGTCGTCGGCCTATCATGTGAGATTTTAACCCTATAGGCAGTCGACTTATGAAGATCCCTAGTTCACGTCACCAGCGTCATAGTCCTCCTCATCATATTGCTCCCCGAAATTTGACCAAGTGGATAGCCAGGGACAAAGCCTAATGAGTACAATTGATGCACTCGCAAGCCACCCCGAGAAGGATGGAAGAAGTATACATGCATAGATATCTTTGGTGGAGGCTCCAGGTTTTACTTTGTTTAATAAAACTTTGTTTTTGAAAATGATATCTATATATCTTTGTTGAAAGAAGTATACATGCATAGATAACTTCCTTCTCAATAACGAAATAGGTTTTTCCTCAAAAACTCTTTGCGTCGACCATAACCCGTCATGGTCCAGCCTTTCTCGACAACCGCATACCGGCGCGTTGGTATGGTTGCCCAAAACATCTCCATTTTCCTTTTTAAAATCAAAACTTAGCACATAGGTCATAGGACGGCCTTCCAACTGTCCATAACCGAGGACTCGGCTATTCGAATAGTTTTACACTCTGCAGAGGTCGTACACTTTACCCACACCATCCGGAAGACTTGTCATGTGGGCAACATCCCGCCATACAAGGTGTATGTCACGACGGGCTCCCGGTCAAAACCTTTCACTTGTTCACCCTAGTATAGGACCCTGCCCTTGTGAACATTCTACTGACACCCAGTTGTGGCCTCCCGTCGGAGCCCTGGGTGTGAGGACTCACAGTTTTGCCCGGCGTATATAAAGATACACTCCAATCCCCCACTATGTTGAAGGACCCAGGTCAGGGGAGGTCACCGAACCAACCCCTCATGAAACGGAGCATCTCTACTATTGAGGCATCCCATACTAAGACAAACCAGCTAATTGACTAAGCCCCGTCCCATAAGGGGGTAATGTGGTCGCTGATGCATGTAAAATGCATACATGAACTTTGCATTATAATACTCATATTTGCATCATATAAGGGTTATATCATTGTTTTATAAGGATTTATGGAAGATTTCACAGTTTTCCTATTTTTCTGGAATTAACCCTGCACTGGCAGAAAAACCTATTTTCTATATTTTGATGCTTCAGGGACCCAAACGACGTCCAAATGACCTAATATTTTGCAGGGATCATTTTTTGGAAGGAACGAAGTGTAGGAGCGAAGGAAGCGAACAAACGAAGACCCGAGGGCCAAAAGAGGTGGGCCCACACGGCCAGATTCCTTGGCCGCGTGGCACCCCCCATCTTGGGCCTCATGGCTCCAATGCCGTCCGTTTTCATCTCGGTGGCTTCGTCTTGACCTAAAACCGACTATAAAAATAGTCCCCCGATGGCTTTCGCGAGGAGGCGGCGGACAAAAAAAACCACGAAACAGGAGACAGAAAGTTGCAACCGGAGAAGATCGGAGGGGGGGAAACGCCGCCGGAATCACCTCCGGAAGGCTCCTCCATCCCCCCTCCAGAGTCTCCATCAACACCACCATCAAGACCAGCACCATCTCCATCACCATCTTCGTGATCCACTGCATCCCCCTCCTAGTTTGAGATAGTTCGAACCCTAGCTATTGTCTAAGTACTATTCTACATGTTTGTGAATTGCTACTTGTCAGTGTTTTGTGGGGAGATTATATTTTCAGAATATGTTGTATCACTTATACCATTGAATCATATCATATCTTCGCGTTGTGAGTAGTTCTCTCATGTTCCTGGGGTCATAGGATGGATTGGCAATAATTTTCACTTAACTTGTGTTAAGTTTTGGTCAAGTTTTTATATTTTATGATTGTCTTGATGTACAACGTATGAAGTGCACCATATATTGAGTAATGCATGAAGGTGCTATCACACTAGTGTGATGGAATGGGTAGGACCTAGGAGGACACGTAAACCTTGGTCTAATACATGAAGTTACATTAGGAGGGGATTTATATCGGGGACCTTAGAGTGTAATGCTATGGTGGGACTTTATGTCTTAATAATTCTTGTGCAATCATTTACTTGGCCACATGATCCATCATAAGGGGTTTAGTTTATTTATTTAACTACACCTAATTATGGCTCCGTCCAAAGAAGATTAAAACTTGACAAAATGTTTACCTTGTTGTTCTAGAAATATTTATGCCATGAAATCCATGTAGCCCTTGGGAACGTTTTCCACCTATAAGAAACACACCACTAAAGCTTGTCCTCTTGCTTCATAGAGGATTGGGCTTTCTCTCTTTCAGAGCTTTCACTTGTCATATTTTATTTTCAGCTTTTTACTTTATTGCAAACTCTACACCAAAAACCCAAAAACACTTGCATCATTTAATCATTTTAGTTTGTCTAGTGCATAGATAATAAGAGAAGTGACACTCTTATTTGAGAGGATAAATACTTATACCTTCTACTCCTCGTGGGATCGATACTAATACTTACACATCGAAGATTTCAACGATCCCCTATACTTGTGGGTATCAAGACATTTTCTGGCGCCGTTGCCGAGGAGTGTAGCGCTTAAGTTTTTATTCTTGTTTGCACTAGATATTTATTTTCAGTTCTGCATTTCTTTTTGTTTGTTTTACATCTTGCAATCATCTAAGCTTGGGGAGGTTTTCCTCTTTAACTTGTTTAGTTGTGAGTTTTTCTTATATTTACTTTCAGTTTTGCATTTAGTTTAGTTTTATTTTCAGTTTTATATATCAAAACACAAAAAAAAGATGGAGAAACTTTCTGGAAAGTCTATGCCTGATGGTTATGTTAAAAATATGGAAGCCTACTTTGAATATGAATCAACCGAAGAGGGAACAAGAATGCGTAAATTGCTTGAAGCTCTTCAAAAAATGGCTATTCAGTTTTGTGAATTACATGATGTAACTTGTTGCAATAGAAGAGCTGTTAAACATTCCCACTATCAATGCAAGTATAATAGTGATCCTATAATTGCTTGTTATCGTGAAGATAAATTTTCATGCCCTGATATAGAACAAGTTGAGAAATATATTGCTTATGTTGGAGCCCATGAGATAGACTCTCTTATTGATAAATTTCTTACAACTAGTCATGAAGCTCGTGTAATGAAAGTACAAATTTCTATTATTCTCCAACTTTGCAAAAAAGAATTTAGTGACAATGTTTATGTTAAAGAAAGAATTCTTGCTTCCATGGAAAGTACTAATATTTTGCAGGAAGAGGATGATGAAAACATAAGCTTGGAAGAGGAAGAATGTGAAGAGGAGATAGAAATGGATATGTTCCAACCTAAGATTGGGGAAGAGTTGGATCTCCCAACTTCATCATCAACATTTGATAGTAGCACTCAAACTCAAAAATCTTTTGTTATTTATGAGAACCCATGTTATGATGAGTGTCAAACTGAAAATTCTATGGTCCTATATGATAACCCATGCTATTATGATGAAACTAATAATGCTCCTTTACTTTTTAATAATGCTACTAGTGAACTTATTGATGACAATGAGGAGTGTTGTTTAAATATGCTATATGATAATTGTAGCGGACCTGCACTTAAAATATAGGCACGATCCCTGTATATAGTGGAAATCCCTGGATCGAATCATTTGCACACACAGTTAAGATGTATATCACAACAGTGCATCAATTATTACACGAATGATCCAAGTACTTAGGAAAATATCCATTACAAATTGCATAGCTCAAGGCTAGCTCAAAGAGTAAACAGCGGAAATAACTTTATTCATGGAGCCCTCATCACCCCTGTAGGGTTAAATCTTTTCGAAAAGCCGTGTCCGCGATTATGGACGACATGGGTAATGTGCTGGCTAAAAAGATCATAGACATCACCGTATATCTTGAATAGTTAAATTGACTAGTAAATAGCCATATTCGAATAATAAACCTGCTAAAATTCGATCTACGTGTGAGTGTCCGGACTTCTTCCTCGTGGGTATATGATACGATGGAGTTGTCTCAGGATGGGTATTGCTTGGTGAGTAGTTTAGCCCAGTAGCGCAAGCGCTCTCTTCCCTTAATCTAATTAGACGCAAGTTGTAGCGTGTCTTCTGTAGTTGTTAGGTGCTGCTGCTGCAAGTCCACATATAGCCCCTTTTCAACCCCAATTGCATGTGCACCGTATTTCTTTTACCCTTGTGCGTAAGACTTGCTGAGTACCCCCGTACTCATACCATCGGGTGTCCGGTGCCCGTGTTTTCACCGATGCAGGAGCGACAGCAGAGTTCGACGATCCAGATGGTGGTTACTACATGGAGTTCGACGCCGACTACGACGAGTAGATCGAGATCCTAGGCGGCAGCCTGAGACCACCGTGGGCGGGTCCCCTCTTTTATTTTCCGGCCTTTGGCCTTTGATGTAGTCTGTACTCAGATGAGTGATTGCTTCCGCTGTATTCGGGACGTATGATCCCCTGTGATGTAATAAAAGTATTTCGAACTATGTTTATTTATCTTTTGTGTCGTACTTGTGCATGTGATGTAATCCAATTGTGGTTCTACTTGGCAAAATATTATTTCCGCTAAGTGGGGCTTACAAATTGGTATCAGAGCATGGACCGCCTTTAGGAGCCTTTTTCTCCTGGTCGTAGTTGAGTCTAGAAATTATTTTAGTAGCTATTCAGGAAAAATTAAACGTGAGAGTAGGAACTCTGTTCTCTTTATTTCTCTCCCCACCCACCCTCCCCTTTTCTGGTAAGGAAGTGAAGCGAATTTTTCTCTCCTTTCCTAAATTTTTCAAAATTAGGGTTTCACGTGTTCGGGGTTTTTCCGTAGTACCTTCAGGTTGCAGTCATGAATTGGTGAAAGAAATGTTGCTTCGGTCACTTCATCTTTGTTTCCCTACTCCGGTGTTGAATCTTTTACGGTGCATCTAATGTCTATCCAAGTTATCTGTTGCTATCTAATCCTTCCGAAAAATTTGTCATCTTTATCTGGTGCTTACAAATGTTGTCGTTATCCTCAGGATGACGAGGGGTAACAGCAACCCACCTCCGCCCCCTCCGCCACCATTCTCGGAGATGTTGACGCAGCTGATGCAAGTGGTGGCGCAGATGGCGCAGATGCAGGCAAACAAGATGATGCAAAACAACAACAACTGCAACGAGGGCAACGGCCGCATCTCACTCAAGGACTTCCTCAACCTCAACCCCAGGATCTTCGCCTCTCCGACTGAGCCCCTCGACACTGACGAATGGCTTCGCGAGATGGAGAGGACCCTTCTCACGGCACGGGTGGCTCCTGACGACCACGTGCCCTTCGTCACCTTCCTCCTATGCGGCGAGTCGGCCTCGTGGTTGGAGAACCGCCAGGCCATGAGAGCTCCCGGCACAACTACCACTTGGCCGGAGTTCAAGGCTAGCTTCCTACATCACCACGTCCCCGACGGACTCATGGAGCGCAAGCGCGAGGAGTTTTGCTCACTCACACAGGGCCACATGGACGTCCTCAGCTACACTCGGGTCTTCAACAACCTTTCCCGCTACGCTTGAGACGAGGTGTCCACTGATGCCAAGAAGCAAGCTCGCTTCCGGAAGGGCTTCAACCCGGCACTGAAGTACGCGCTCAACCTCATCAAGACGCAGAACTTCGAGGAGCTTGTTGACACCGCGCTCAAGGACAAGCACGGACATGCTGTGTTTGAGGAGTCTCGCAAGCACGCTCGTGAAGGTGGCTCTTCCTCAGGCAAGAACGTCGGACCACCTCAGAAGCGCAGAGTGTGGGTGCCCAACAGTGCCCTCGCACGTGGCACCTACGTTCCGGGTACTCCAGGGTCTGCTCCACGCCCACCCACCCCTGCTCCCAGGACCATCGCGGCACCGCCAAGGCCGACGGGTTCTCGTCCTGCACCGACCTGCTACAAGTGTGGCCAGGAGGGCCACATCTCACCTCAGTGCCCGCAGAACCTGCTTCCTCCACCACCGCAACCTCACCCTGCTCTGACTCAGGCGATGGTGCGTGCTCCTACCCCGCAGAGGCCTCTCAACACC
Source organism: Puccinellia tenuiflora (assembly GCA_012064385.1). Lineage (NCBI taxonomy): Eukaryota > Viridiplantae > Streptophyta > Magnoliopsida > Poales > Poaceae > Puccinellia > Puccinellia tenuiflora. Next base: position 563,244 of record QRDG01001973.1, read on the forward strand.
AACACTAGGCCTCAGGGACGTCAAGCAAGGGTGAACCACCTCAACGCTGATGCAGCTCAGGAAGCTCCAGAAGTTGTCCTCGGTACACTCTCAGTAAACTCAGTTGATGCTAAAGTTTTGCTCGATACTGGTGCTTCCCACTCTTTCGTATCAAAAAGGTTTACGGAAAAACATGAGCTATCCTTAGATCCTTTACCTGCCACTCTAAATGTACACTCTCCCGGAGGTCGGATGTTGTCTTCCAAAATAAGTCATGGCAACGAGATCCAAATCGGAGGCTAATTGTTTCTCGCTTCCCTCATAGTTTTTGGAAACTCAGACATCGACGTCATTCTAGGCATGGATTGGTTGAAAGACAATAAAGCCAAAATCGACTGTGCCACGAAGACGGTCACTCTTTCTCACCCCTCTGGCCAGATAGTCTATTCTCCAAACTATCCACCTTCTGTCCAGCTCTTTGCTCTAAACGTCAATCCTCTCCAAGCAATCCAAAATGTTCCATTCGTTTGCGACTTTCCTGATGTTTTTTCGGAGGAGCTCCCGGGTATGCCACCCGATAGAGCTGTTGAATTCGTCATCGAGCTTGAACCAGGCACGGCGCCGATCTCCAAAAGGCCTTACAAAATGGGTCCCCCTGAACTGATCGAGCTCAATAAACAGCTCGAGGACCTGGAAAGCAAAGGCAATATCCAACCAAGTTCGTCTCCGTGGGGATGCCCCAACATCTTGGTGAAGAAGAAGGACAAAACAAGTCGTCTTGTCATCGACTATCGTCCTGTCAACCTTCGCACAATCAAGAACAAATATCCTCTTCCTCGAATAAATGATCACTTCGATCAACTTGCCGGTGCAAAGGTCTTCTCTAAAAATGGACCTAAGAATGGGTTATCACCAAATAAAAATCAGGAAAGAAGATATCCCTAAAACAGCCTTCACCACTCGCTACGGTCTCTACGAGTACACCGTCATGTCTTTCGGTCTCACAAATGCTCCAGCAACCTTCTCTCGTCTCATGAACTCTGTCTTCATGGAGTACCTCGACAAGTTCATGGTGGTCTATCTCGACGATATCCTCATCTACTCCAAGTCCGACGACGAGCATGCTGAACACCTACGCCTCGTCCTCACAAAACTCCGAGAACAACGTCTCTATGCCAAGTTCTCCAAGTGCGAGTTATGGCTTCCTGAAGTCACCTATCTTGGGCATGTCATCTCTGGAAAAGGCACTGCTGTTAACCCAGAAAAAGTCCAAGCAATTATCGACTGGCCTACTCCCAAAATAGTCAAGCAACTCAGAAGCCTCCTAGGTATGGCCGGCTACTGTCGCCGCTATATCGAAAACTTCTCCAAAATCACAAAGCCTCTCACCGAACTCCTCAAGAAAGACAAGAAATTCATCTGGAGTCCCGCATGTGAAGAAAGCTTCCAGCTCATAAAGAAAAAGCTCACCACTACTCCTGTCCTAGTAGCACCTGATACCTCCAAGCCTTTCCAAGTATTCTGTGATGCCTCTCTCCAAGGACTAGGCGGAGTCCTCATGCAAAACCGTCAAGTCGTCGCTTACACTTCTCGCCAGTTGCACCCTCACGAGCTCAACTATCCTACTCATGACCTTGAACTTGCTGCTGTCGTGCATGCCCTCAAAACATGGCGTCACTATCTCATGGGCAACACTTGTGAAATCTTTACCGACCACCAAAGTCTAAAATACCTCTTCACTCAGCCAGATCTGAACCTCAGACAAAGGAGATGGATCGAGACCATCAAAGACTTCGACCTCACTCTCAACTACACCCCAGGCAAGGCTAATGTCATGGCCGATGCCCTCAGTCGCAAATCTTATTGCAACAACCTCATGATCAAGGAAAGTCAACCTGAACTCCATGAGGAATTCCGCAAGTTAAACCTGGAAATCGTTCCTCAAGGTTACCTTGCAAGTCTCATAGTCACTCCCACTCTCGAGGACAAAATCCGAGAAGCTCAGCTCCGTGATCCTTCTGTCAAGAAAATAAAGGAAAATGTTCTTGGCACGGCACAGTATAAGTGCTTCTCTCTTGACAACAATGGAACAGTGCGGGTTGAAGGACGCATTGTTGTACCCAAGCTTGAAAGCTTAAGAGAGCTGAGCCTCAAAGAAGCTCATGACACTCCTCTTTCTATGCATCCGGGAAGCACCAAAATGTATCAGGACCTCAGGCAAGTATATTGGTGGACCAGAATGAAGCGGCAAATTGCTCGCTATGTCTCAGAATGTGATGTCTGTCGCAGAGTCAAGGCAGAACACCAGAGACCACCAGGATTGTTGCAACCGTTGAAAATTCCTGAGTGAAAATGGGACAAGATTGAAATGGACTTCATCACAGGTTTTCCTAAGTCCAAGAAAGGCAATGATGCAATCTTTGTTGTCATCGACCGTCTCTCCAAGGTCGCTCACTTCTTCCCGGTCAAGGAATCGATCTCAGCAGTTCAGTTGGCAGAGCTTTACGCCACAAAGATCATTCCTCTTCACGGTGTTCCGTTGGAAATCAGCTCAGATCGTGGAAGCCTTTTCACATCAAGGTTCTGGAAAAGCTTTCAGGAAGCAATGGGCACAAAACTCTTGTTCAGCACAGCTTATCACCCTCAGACTAGTGGTCAAGTGGAAAGAGTCAATCAAATCCTTGAGGGTATGCTCAGAGCCTGTGTTATCTCCTTCGGTATGAAATGGGAAGATTGCCTCCCACATGCTGAGTTCTCCTACAACAACAGCTTTCAAGCAAGTTTGGGCATGGCCCCCTTGAAGTTCTCTATGGCCACAAGTGCCGGAATCCTCTCAACTGGTCTGAAACTGGAGAACGTCAACTCTTTGGTCCTGACATCATACAAGAGGCAGAAGAAAAAGTTCGCATCATTCGAGAGAACTTGAAAATTTCTCAGACATGGCAGAAAAGCTACTATGACAGGAAGCACAGAGATATGGTCTATGCTCCTGGTGATCTCGCTTACCTTCGTGTCACTCCTCTGAGAGGCACTCACCGCTTTGGTATCAAAGGCAAGTTGGCTCCGAGGTACATTGGTCCTTTTCCAGTTCTTTCCAGACGTGGAGAATTGGCCTACCGGTTGGAACTTCCGGAAAAGCTCTCCAAGGTGCACGATGTTTTTCACGTGTCCCAGCTCAAGAAGTGCTTCAAAAATCCAGGCCGTGCAGTTGATCACAAGATGATCGATCTTCAAGAAGACCTCACCTATCATGAGCATCCTGTCTGTATTCTTGACGAGGCTGAATGTCACACCCGCAACAAGTTTTTCAAGGTGCAATGGTCTCACCACTCCGACGAAGAGGCAACATGGAAACGCGAAGATCACCTTCGATCCGAGTATCCCGACCTTTTCACTTCTTATGAATCTCGGGGCGCGATTCCTTCGAGGGGGGCGAATTGTAACATCCCAAAAGTAATCCCCTCTAACTTCCCAAATTTATTTCCAATTATTGCATCATCATGACATCATATTTGTTGTTGCATTGGTTGTTTTACAAAACTAAAGAAAACAAACAAAATGAGTTGTTATTTTTTTTATGCCTTTATCACATGTGACAACTCTTTTAATTTGAAAACCAAAATAATAAAACTAATTTTGTTTTGGACAAGCAATTAAATTGTCGTTTGAAATTGCTAAGTCACAAATTATTTTGGTGGGAAAACAAAACCCTAACCCTATTTTATTTTCCCTCTTTTCTTCTCTCCCTTTCTAATTTTCTGGAAAAAGAAAATACTAAAACAGAAAAAAAAACAAAAACTGGGCCGAAGCCCAGCTCCTCCCTCTCTTCTTCTCTCTTCTTCCTCTCCCCGGGCGGCCCAGCTACGGCCCACCTTCCCCGGCCTTTCTCCTTTTCTTCTCCCCGACGCTCCCCTCCTCCAGGCGACGGCGCGCCCCGCCGTTTCCGACGCCACCTCGCCACCCTCTCCCCGCTATAAAGCAGCCACCAGCAGCCTCTCCTCCCACCAACTCCAACCCTAGCCACCCTCCTTTTCCTCTCCGCCGCCACCATCTTCTTCTTCCCCTCCGTTTCCTCTCTTCTCCCTCCCGAGTCCACTACCTCACCAGCCAGAGGAGATCAACGCCAGCGTCGCCATGGGGCCGCATCAGGGTAGTGAAGAAGGTCCACCTCGTCTCTGCTACGACTACGTCGACTACACGCGGAGCTGGAGCCGCACGACTACTCCAGGGACTGCCTCCTCTGCCTCCACCACGACGTCTCACTAGTGGAAAAATGCCCTTCCGTTTTGCCCTTTTGTCCCGCAATAATAAAAAACCGGGACCAAAGGGGTCATTGGTCCCGGTTCCATCGGTCGGGGCGCCGGGGAGCAATCGTCCCGGTTCTATTGGGACCTTTGGTCCCGGTTCGTGGCTGGAACCGGGACCAAAGGGTCTGCACATGCGGCAGTAGCCGTGGGACCCCTGGCAGGCTCCCTTTGGTCCCGGTTCCAGCCACGAACCGGGACCAAAGGTCTTCCCTGCACTATATCATCTTCTTCCACCCGAGCTCATCTCCATTTTGAGCTCATCTTCCACCATTTTCTCCTCCTTTTCCTCTCCCTCACTCAAGTTAATCCCCATTTTTTTGCACCACTTGTGAGGATTAAAGGCACCCCATCTATTCAAGGGTTAGCAACATCATCCTTTCCTCCGAAGTTGCAACTTTAGCTCATTTCGTTGCTAGTTTAGCTCATTTCAGTTTTTGTAGTGCAAGCAAGGTGTTTGATGAAATGCCTAAGTTAGAGAGTTTATTTTTTATATGCATTTTGAGCTCAAATTAATTTATTATTTGTGGATTTTAGTGTCGTCCCGTCCTCACCGCCGTCGATAGCCCGCATCGTCCCGTCACCGGCACCACCTCGGTGAGCTTTTTTTCTTTATCTTCTATTTTAAGAAAAATGACATGTATGATTTAAAAGCATATTTATTTCTTGTATATTTTTCTTATGTTTTTTTATATGTATAGTGTCATGGTTTTGATATCCGCCCCCGTCGGCCCTTGTCCGGTCTATGATTCGGATGTGGTATATTTTCATAACTATTTGTTTCATTTCGTGTTTAAAACATCTATACCTACCAACTTGACATAGAAACTTTTATCTAGGAGGTAGTTGAACCGGAAATTCCAACCGACCCTATTGTCGAGTTTTTTGTAAAAGAAAACAATGATTTGAAAGCAAAATTGGAAAGAAGTGAAGATCTTCGTCTGCAATGCCTAGAAGAGAAGATGAAATTGGAGTTGAAGCTTGCCGACATCATCGATGAACACGAGTTCAAGCTTGCCGATGTCGCACATGCCCATGAGATCAAGATGGATGCAATGCGCTTGAAGATTAAAAAGATTAGAAAATATTCCATTAGTCAGGAGGCTTGGTACCATTATGTTGTTGGTTCAGTAGTTACCTTAGTTGCGATTTTGATCGCATTTGGTGTTGGATTTAAATTATTTAGATAGTTGTATGTTAGTTTCAATTAATGTATGTTTTATGAGGACTATGCATTACAATTACTTTACTTTGGTTTTAATGTGATGAACTTGTATTAACTAATTTGGTCACTATTATATACTCTTGATGTAGTGCAATAGTTTTTGATATATTTATATAATGCAGATGAGCCGGCAATGGATGTATAGTGACCGACGATTTCCCGACTATATTAATGGCATGCATTATTTTCTCCGTGTGGCTGAGAAAAACAAGCCGTCGAATGGTTTTATTTCTTGTCCATGTAGCGTCTGCAAGAATACGTAGGATTACTCTACCTCAAAAACCATTCACGTCCACCTGTTGCAGCATGGTTTCATGTCCGGTTATAATTGTTGGACCAAGCACGGAGAAAGAGGGGTTATAATGGAAGAAAATGAAGAAGAAGAGGATAATGACAACTATCCTACGTTCACCGAAGACGGTGATACTGCAATGGGGGAAGACGAAGCTGAAGAAGAGCCCATTGTTGATGAGCACGATGATGATTTTGGTCGGGCCATTCTTGATGCACAGATAAACAGCGGAACTGAAAACGAGAGGTTGAAGTTGGAGAGCATGTTAGAGGATCACAAGAAATGGTTGTTCGCGCATGGGGCAGGGTTGGACCCACAGACAGGAAAGATTATTGCTCAGGGAAAATGGAAGGCAAAAATTGAGTATATAACCAAACAACTTGAGGACGCAATAGATAAAGTTCGCAGGGGAGAGTACGTCCCTGACAGAGAGAATGACGAGCTGACACTAGCACTCGGGAATCCTGAACACGTTGGATGATTACGAGGCTATGGAGCCGGTGTCACCTTGAAGCAAGGTTTTCCGGAAGACGCTGATACTTATAGAAGCCGTCAGAGAAGAAAGAAGCAGGAGTCTGACCGGTTATCAGCACTGGAACGCAAGGTGCAGGAGCAGCAGCAGCGACTCGACTCAATTAGTAAGCAAAATGAATCTCAGCTGCATGTACAAGCCGCCCCATCTGATCAGCGGAAAAGCAGCGTGGGTTCCACTCATTTGGAAAATTCTCAATTTCAACCGGCGGCTCACTACCCCGTGGATGATATCACGGAGAAGACAGACTGTGAGCTACACATGTCAATGAAGAACATGTCTTTCAAGGTGGCGGTCGGCTATGCTTTACCTAATCCAGCTGGAGCAAGCTACCATCTCGAAGGGATTCCACAGGGCTATGCTCGTGTCGGGGTGGATCAAGTTGTGCCGTTATATGCTAATCTGGAACTTGACATTCCCGGAGGTGACGGCGAGAAGACACTGGGAGAAGTCGAGAAGGGTATCGCTCTCTGGAACAAGGAAAACATCGTGTTTCCGAACTTCACTCCTCGATCCAGCAGACCCCCACCTCAAGATCCATCCCCCCCACCTAATGATCCATCCCCCCACCTCATGATCCATCCCCCCCACGTCAAGATCCATCCCTCCCACCGCAAGATCCATCCCCCCCACCTAAGGATCCATCCCCCCCACCTAAGGGTCCATCCCCCCCACCTAAGGATCCATCCCCCCCACCTAAAGATCCATCCCTCCCACCGCAAGATCCATCCCCCCACCTAAGGATCCATCTCCCCCGCCTAAAGATCCATCTCCCCCACCTAAAGATTCATCCCCCCAAGATATATCCTCCTCACATGAAGATCCATCCCTCGATGCCCCATCCGTCGCGAGTCCATCGCGCGCGACGTCCCGTCCTTCAATTCCGCCCCGGGAAAAAACCTTCTCGTCAAAGCGGAAACTATCCTTCACGTCGACGCGTGCAGATAAGTTATCTCGAGCGGAACGCGAGTTGCTAAAGCCTGTTCCAAAGAGACCTTACGACTTGACTCCAGAGGAGCTCGAGGAGTCGGTGCGTGCCCATATTACAGAACAGTTAGCTCCGAAACGGCCCCCGCCTAGAGAGAAACTGGATCCAGAAAAAGTTAAGACATTTCTGAAAAATTTCAGCAATCCCCGGCCAAAGTCACCTCCATTGGCAGATGACTATGATCGTGTCATGCTGAAGACAATTAGTCAAGAGGCCGAGGAAAAGAAGGCTGCCTATCTCCTAAAGAAGCAGAAGATGAAGGAGGACAAGGAGGCGGCAGATCGACTAAAGAAGGAGCAGTTCTATGCTGCAAAACGCGGGAAACAAGTGGCCCAGCTCGGAGAACAGGCAAAAAAGTCGATATCCCCGCTGAAGGTGATCTCAACTAAAACAGTTGCCCAGCTCGTACAACCACAGCAACAGTATCAGTATGCATGGACATATAAACCCGGGAAGTCCCTGGTCAGACCTGAGGAGATCAGTTCTCTATCATACCAATTGCGTCGATTGCATCACTGGTACGAGAAAGCTGCAGCGGCCGGGCATGAAGCTTTCTGGGTGAGTTATAAGAAAAAGCATTACTTCACGGATGACTTGTTATATATTCCGTTTTCGGAAGTATTTCAGTTATTCAATCAAGATGCCCTCGACAAAGTCATCGTCAGTTCCTATTGTTTGTAAGTGATTTATTTCTGCAATTTAATTAAGTCTTCAGCTCTGCACGTTCATTGCCTTTAATTATCTCACTATATTCTTTTGTATTGTAGAATGATGATTGTCGAATGCAGAAAAAAGGGCATCTATGACACTGGGTTCATTGACCCAAATTATATTCATGAAGTGACCGTACAATACAATTGGAAGACCACCGAGGATAGCTTGGTCAATTGGTTAGTGAAGCAAAATACTTGCGGAGAAATACTTTTTCCTTACGTCAACAAGTGAGTGTTACCTTCTACCCATTCTATTTTGCTTTGCATATCTTTAGTGTAACCGATGAGTCATTGACATATAAACGTGCGTAGTTTCCACTGGATTCTGCTAATCATTAGAGTTGACCAAGGAGTCGTTCAAGTCATGGACTCGCTAAGGAAACCAATGGAAAAGTACCAACGCATTCAAGATATGCTCCAGATGTAATTTCAATCATTATCGCTCTATATCGACCTCTGTCATTCATTTTCAGATATCAACTAATCAATAACTTCTTTAATCATTTTTCTATTGGCGGGCAGTGTTTGGAAACGGTTCATAAAGATCGTTCCAGGGGAGTGGAAACCGGAGCTGTATTTTTATACCACCAACGTAAGTAGTACTATATATATTGCTCCATTATAAAGCAACTCTTTAATTCTAGTTTCAATACCATTATGAAGCTTCACTATTATTTGATTAAATTCTATTTTTTTGTAAAGTGGTGTCTGAGGCAGGATACTGGGACAAATTTATGTGGATTCTATGTTTGCGAGTACATACGCTCTTTTGTCTTAGAGCGGAATAGAGAACAAAGAACGCGTGATGTATGTATACACTCTTCTCACTTTTTATTACCATGCATATTGTGTTGACTTCCATCCATAAATTATTTTATTATGATTTCATATATATATATATATATAGTTATAAACAACTCACATATTCATATTGATCTAGATGGAGAGAATGCGGGACCAGCTCATACCATCGAAGCGCCTAAAAGCACTTCAAGAGGAAATTGCGGGATTTTTTAACTCCGCGGTCCTGAAGAGAGATGGAGAATTTTTTCACTCGGCAAATTTTGTTTTGCCCGAGGACATGTAATTGACATCATCTCGACGTGTGAGAAACATTATAGTCGGCGTGTGACGTTTGTATGTATATATGAAACATGATCTCGACGTGTGAGAAACGTTATGTATGTATATATGAATCAAATATTAATGCATGGTAGTACCACTGACACGGCACGACACGACACGGCATCGGACACGACGACACGGCACAACACGGCACGGCACGGCGAGACGGCACCTATTGATTTAAAACCCCCCCCCCCCCCCCAAAAGAAAGCATTTGGTTAAAACAAAAAAAACATTCGGTTAAAACAAACAAAAAAGCATTCGGTTAAAAAAAAACTCTCGGTCCCGGTTGGTAATACCAACCGGGACCAAAGGGTTCCCGCCCGGAGCCGCCCCGCCCCGCCCACGTGGAGGGGCATTGGTCCCGGTTCTTAAGGTACCGGGACGAAAGGCCCCCCCCCCCTTTTGTCCCGACCCTTTAGTCCCGGTTAGAAAACCGGGACCAAAGGCCCTTTGGAACCGGGACCAATGCCCCTTTTTCTACTAGTGTCTACGGCCGGTCTACGTCGTCTACCTGCTTCCTCTTCATCCCCCTCGCCGATCTACTCCCTCCGAGGATCTTGGTGAGCACCACCGCCCTCGGGCAAGCCTGCTTCTCCTTCCCCCTTTGCTCTGGGCTGCCCGCCTTCGTGCGGCTCCATCGAGGCCAACGCCATGGCGACCACGTGCATACGAGCACGAGCCCGAGCTCGGGCTCCTGCACCTTGCGCCTCCTGCGCCCTCGCACGCTGCACACACACACACCAGCACCACACACCTGTACGGCACCCTGGAGTCACATACACGCGCACGGAACCCAGCACGTCGCTGCAGGTCGACACCGTCGTTGCCGATCCCGGAAGTCTGAACCTTGTTCAGTTTCAGTTTCAGTTAACACCAGCCGTTTTACTTCTTAGGCCGCCGAGCCTCCCTTCTGTTATCGTCCGAATCGTAGCCCAGCTGGTCGATGATCGCTTGCACGCCAGGCTGACCCGAGTTCGAATTCCACCTCCGGCGAAATAAGCCACCTTTTTTTTCCTCTGGCACAGACACTGACAAGTGGGTCCCTGGGTCCCACATGTCATACCGATGTGTATAACCACCCCGGTGATAAAAGTTCCCAGATCCAGATCTAGATCCATATCTGGCGAATTTGCAGAAAACCCCCAGTTTTGAATTTCTATTGCAACTAGGTCCCTATCTTTATGTTATGTCCAGTTTTTCACATATTTAATTTTTGGCCTTTTCGAATTCAAAAATCATAATAAAAATATGTTTTGAAATCAGAAAAATATAATGTGTTCAAATATAAATTTTGTTTGATTTTTGGAATAAATTTAAATGGCTAAAATAAATCAATCTTTTGCTAAATATTTAATCTTGCAAAATTCATAACTTTTGTTCTATAATTCCAAAAATTATGAATTTTATATCAATTTGTAGCTAAAAATGTTATCTACCTGTTTATAATTTTTCATGCATTTAATGAGCAGTTTATCTTTCGGGTAAATTGAAAATGCAATTGATTAAATTAATAAAATGCCCTAAATGCCTATTTTTTCATTAAATTGCTAAACCCTACTTGTAACTTGCCTAATAAAATGTTTAGCACTTAAATTGATGCATATTTAAATTTTTCATGTCATCATGCTTGATTGAATGCATTTGTATTGATTTTTCCTTTTGTTATGTTTTGGGGTTACCGTAGACGACGACGTTGCTGAGTACCCCGACACCTCCGAGGATCTAGCCCAGTACCAGGCTACCGAGCCAACAGGCAAGCAGCCCCTCCCCAACTTTCTCATGTGATGCCTATGTCTGTCTTGCATGCTTTAGGACTTCCGTTCTGTTGTGTCTTACGTTTCCTAATAGAAATGCATAGCCTGAGAGAAGTCGAGTTATCCCTGATATGCCTGTCTATATCCTATGCTTGTTTTCCAGTTACTATCTACTAGCATGCTTAGGAGTTGATTGTGGTCTATCACATGTTTAGCTGGTATATCTTAAATAATTGAAGACTTGCTATGTGGAAATCACTGTTATGATATTAATGATAAGGCACCGGCGGAAGGCCAATTATGGTGATTTGTTCTGCTAGTGTCGCCTAGGAAAAACCGTTCTTTTCCGCTTATCCAAGAATGAGCGCCTACCCATACGTGGGAAGACTTATGGAACCCCCCGCAACTTAGTACCATATCTGCTATATTGGTTAGGGAGCCACAAAGTAGTTCGGGTGTTTACCATTTGGAGCATATGCACGATGCATGTTGAAGATGAGAGGTTACAACTATGGGGGGCGCATATAGGTTTGCGGACCGTGCGTTTACCGCATGTGGAAGGAGGAGCAATCGTATGAGTGTTATCCTCCCGAAGCCGTTCACGCAACGTTTGGGCCCGCAAAGGAGTTTCGGCCGGGCTCCCGACGTGGATCAGTCTCAGATAGGTGGCTCTCTATCCAATGTAGTAGAAATAGGGAAGGTCGTGTTGAGATACCTAAATGCCTCTGTGGCATGTGGTTGATTGAACGTGTATGGTTACATTTGGGCACCCCTACAGGGTTAAATCTTTTCGAAAAGTCGTGTCCACGGATATGGACGACTTGGGTAATGTGCTGGCTAAAAAGATCATAGACATCACTATATATCTTGAATAGTTAAATTGACTAGTAAATAGCCATATTCGAATAATAAACCTGCTAAAATTCGATCTACGTGTGAGTGTCCGGACTTCTTCCTCGTGGGTATATGATACGATGGAGTTGTGTCAGGATGGGTATTGCTTGGTGAGTAGTTTAGCCCAGTAGCGCAAGCGCTCTCTTCCCTTAATCTAATTAGACGCAAGTTGTAGCGTGTCTTCTGTAGTTGTTAGGTGCTGCTGCTGCAAGTCCACATACAACCCCTTCTCAACCCCAATTGCATGTGCACCGTATTTCTTTTACCCTTGTGTGTAAGACTTGCTGAGTACCCCCGTACTCATACCATCGGGTGTCCGGTGCCCGTGTTTTCACCGATGCAGGAGCGACAACAGAGTTCGACGATCCAGATGGTGGTTACTACATGGAGTTCGATGCCGACTATGACGAGTAGATCGAGATCCTAGGCGGCAGCCTGAGACCACCGTGGGCAGGTCCCCTCTTTTATTTTCCGGCCTTTGGCCTTTGATGTAGTCTGTACTCAGACGAGTGATTGCTTCCGCTGTATTCAAGACTTATGATCCCCTGTGATGTAATAAAAGTATTTCGAACTATGTTTATTTATCTTTTGTGTTGTACTTGTGCATGTGATGTAATCCAATTGTGGTTCTACTTGGCGAAATATTATTTCCGCTAAGTGGGGCTTACATGTGATGAAAGTTTCATTTCCACGAGGGTGATTCGAGGGGGTGCCTTGGTGGAGATGAGAGGTTGTTGGTTACAAAGGGGTTTCGATAAGAACCAAAGTTGAAGTTTACCCTCTTACCCCTTTTTGAGAAAAACATTCTGAGTAGACGATGCCTTTGAGTCACTTATGTCTTTTATAAAGGAAAACTAGCTTTATGCAAAATACATACCATGGAGCTTTCGAGCCTCCGTCAGCATTGGGCCTATATCGCCCTACTAAACTTGCGAGTACATCATACTCAGTCTCCCTTTGCTGCCTTTATAATTTGTTTCAGAGGAGGACAACACCGAGCAGACAGGTGGCTTCTTCCTGGACATCGACAAGTAGTTCGGGGTTCCCAGGTGGCAGCTTGGACATCGGAACAAGCTGGCAGGGTTATGTTTATTTGTAGGCCTCTTAGGCCATAGATTGGCTCTTGTTGTTAGACAACGCTACTTTGTTTCCGCATGATGTAATGATGGGTTGGTGACCCCTTTTGTGAAATTTGTATTCTTCTCGTTATATGAGTTGCTGTATGTTTTCTGTGTCGTAGAGTTTGTGATGTGCCAGTTGTTCCACAAGTCTTGATCTCCTTATTATGCTTTGGTAGCTATGCCAGTGTTTATGACATGACCGATGTGTTGAGTGGGAGCGGTAATCCCATGCCCTTCGGTTGTGTAGCATAGCCTGCGGGTTACATAGCCTCTCTGCATAATTCCGGGGTCGGGGCGCTACAAGTTGGTATCAGAGCAGGACTGCCTGTAGGAAACCCTTTCTATTGGTTGATGTCGAGTCTAGTTGAAAATTATTTACAACCTAAAAATGAGTTGTGAAAACCTTCTTAGGATTCTTTTAGTCCTCATCCAACTCGCTCTACTCTGATCTCTTATCTCTATTTGTTTTAAGCTTGTTGTCGAAGTTTTAGGTTCTCGGGGTTGGGTTCCTACCGCCCAGTGTTTGTATCGAGTCCGTTGTTTTCGTTTGCTATCGCCGTGATGACGTGATGTCACCCATGGTTGCCTAATCTGTTTAGTGTTAATGCATCTTAAGTCTCTATATCTGTAAGGACTCTAATGATCTATCCTAACTGTTCGCAGATGGTTACTAATATGTCCTTGTTCCAAATCTTCAGAATGGCTCCTGCCCGTCGTGGTAATCAAGGTGATCCCGATGCACCGCCGCCACCCTCAATGGCGGAGGTTCTGATGGCCATCGAGGAGAACCGACTGCAAAATGAGCGTCTGCTCGAGCAGCTGGTGCAACAAGGGGCTAGGAGGAACAACGACTGCAACACTCTCATCGAGTTCTTGTGGTCCCAACCTCCCACATTCTCTGAAGCTAAAGAGCCGCTTGATGCGGATGATTGGCTGAGAGCCCTCGAGCGCAAGTTCGCAGCCATGCACGTTCCGGTGGCGGAACAAGTAAACTTCACCACCTACCTGCTGAATGGAGCCGCCGGCTCCTGGTGGGAGAGCCATGTGTCGATGTTCGATGCTGGCCATGTTTTCACTTGGGCGGAGTTCCGCACCGCCTTCCGTGCGGCGTACATCCCCAAGCCCATCATGGACCTCAAGAGGAGGGAGTTCCTGGACTTGACCCAGGGACGCATGGATGTCCAAGCTTATGGATGCGAGTTCAACCACCTCTCCCGTTACGCCCCTCGGGACGTGACAAACGATGAGGACAAGCAGTACCTCTTCCGCAAGGGGCTCGCACCTTGGCTCCGATACGAGCTCCTGCCTTTCAAGTTCCAGACCTACCAGGAGCTCTACAACCAGGCTCTTACTATGGAGCAAGGTAGGAAGGAGCTGGAGGCTTCCAAGAGGCCAGCTCCAGTGGACCATCAGAGCTCCTCTTCCTCCGAGGGCAAGAAGCGCTGGGTCTTTGTGCCCTTCAGCGCTGTGCCTCGTGCACCCTTCACGCCACGGCCTTCAGGGTTCAGGCCACCTCCTCCTCGCCCAGCTACCTCGACCTTGGGTGCGGCTGGAAGTGGCTTCCGCCCTCAGCTGCCTCCACCACCACCGAGGCCTACTTGCTTCAGTTGTGGCCAGCCGGGGCACTACTCTAGAGAGTGTCCCCAGAAGGCACCGGCTACCTCGGCATCTGCACCGGCTCCCTCTACACCGGCCGCCAAGGCCATGACCGTCAGCCGTGGCCGCCTGAACCACGTCTCGGCTGAAGGCGTTTGTAACGCCCCAAGATCGGTACTATGCAGATTTTAGCGTTCCAGCCAAATCCGCATAATAACGATCCTAAAGGACGCCCACCAGGCATAACGTGCACGTCGCAACACACACGTTATGCGGGTGGAATTGTGACAACATTACAATAGTTCTCGATGGAACCCACAAAAGAACATGTATACAACAACGACTCACCGAGTCAAGAACAAAAGGAACATTACAAAGATCCAAACAACAACGGAAGCGGGTAACGTCCGGCTACGGACAAGAAACAAAAGTGGACTAAGAGTCCTGAAGATAAACGAAGGCACCATATCCCTGCCCAGGCCAAGCCGGAGGGATTCCCAAGCTAACGTCGTCAGACTTCAAACCTGTCGTCTGCATTGGAATAGCAGCCCCGAAGGGGTCAGTACTAGTAGAAGTACTGGCAAATAATACTCACAAGATATCAAAGCTGGAATTCTGGGGAAAGAGGGTTAGCGATTGAGGCGGCAAGCAGCACTAACAACTTATAGAGACACGCTACAACTTTCGTTTAAGGAGACAAGGTAAGAGAGCGCATAAGAAACCTACTATACTACTCACCACATCAAAAACCCGCCCAAGTATTACTCCCTCGATCAACCACCCGCGAGGAAGCAATCAGGGCAACTCACACGGTTGACAAATTTTATGAGTTATTTATTCAAGTGATATATCTTACTAGTGAAGTTATAAACATTAGGTGCAAGTTGTCTATGATCTTTTTAGCCAGCGCATTTCACCAAGTCGTCCATAACCGCGGACACGACTTTTTGAAAAGATTTCACCCTGCAGGGATGCACCAATGAACCCACACGCATCGAAACACTCGCTTAGAGGTGTACCGGTGGAGCGTTCGACGCAATACTTCCCTTCTCTACAAACAAATCCAGGGAGCCACCTAGCTAGGTCTGATCCACCTTGAGAGTCTGGCCGAAGCTTCGAGGTGGGCCTAACCATTTGCGTCTACGTGCTAGGTGACACAAACTACCATGAGAATGGTCACTTCGCATCATACCGTAAGCCCTACCGTAAGTAACCACGTATCCATCTTACCATATCATCCGCGCTTGTAACCGTATAAACACCCGAAGTACTTGTGGCACCTGGACAGGTTTGAGGATCCGGTAATAGATTGCAGGGAGGCCCATAGAACTCCCACATGTGGTTAGTGCGCTCAGTCTTGGATCAGCGGAGAAGAACTCGGGTCCTAGGCGACACTGGCAGAACAAATCACCACGATTGGCCTTCCGCTAGTGCCTTATCTTTATTAAGTTATTCCTATCGCAACAGAAATTAAAGATTACCATTTTAGTTGAGCCTAGCTATCATATTAAAACAAGACTAGATAAAGAGATAACCGGACTGAATCAAAGCACCTAAGCACGCACTAGGACTCGCAAGGCCAACAAGGTAAACAAACAACATGGTACTAGGATGTGGAGGTGTGGCTATATCATGGCTGCCAGGTAAACATGCAAATAGGATCGGGACAAGCATCACAACATAAGGCTAGCAAGGAACAAAAGATAGGACGAGTAAGAGACAGAAAACAAGCAATGATAGCAATGGAGTATCACTTGCCTGCAATCCGGTAGAGGTAGCAGAACCTATTGTTGCTCACATCAACTCATCGTCCTATTCCCGAAGAAGCAACGAACACTGGGAACGGAAAAGATGCATTTTACTTCTACGGCAAAAGAAGCGGCATGTTGATGACATGATGCATGACAAATTAAATGTTGTCCAATTTTATTCCCTAACACATGGCAAAGCATTTTAAATGGGATCGGTGCACAATATAAATGCACTGGACAAACCCCATAATTAAATTGATTAAATTCGACTAAATGGATAAAGGTGCGATGTTAATTAATGATGCATAATTTTATAAGATACGCATATATATAGCATAGGGTTAGGGTTGGGGTCACACATCGGATCGGGGGATCTTTGGAGTCGGGACCACCGTCTTCGGATCGGAGAGGAAGTAGTCGATGTAGTCGAAGTAGTCGTTTCATCCGGAGTCGGAGTAGTCGAGGTACTCGATGTCGTGGAAGTAGTCGTACTCGGGTCATCGTCATGGCGACCCTTGGCGGTCCGGGCTTCGGGGTCGACGGGGTTCCACGGTGGTCGTGGATCGAGCACCGGTCTTCTCGGACACACACGAAGGCGGCCGGCACAAACGGACTCGAAGCGGAGAACTTGGTGGGTTCCGGTGTTGGGGAAGATCTTGTCATGTCGTCATCCGGTCGTCGAACTTGTCGTTGCATGGCTCCGGTCTTCGGGTTCACGGAGTCGTGGAAGAAGATCTTGTCGTATCCACGATTGTCGGGGTTTAAGGCATCGGAGAACTTGGCGCATCGGGGATCAGGCTTCATGACGGGAGCGTCCGGGGAACATGACATCGGGGAACTTGGCACGACAGCGAGGAACAAGGACGGAGACTTCCGTCGGGAACATGGCAACGGGAACATGAAAACGGAGAAGGCACGAAGGCGATAACGTGCACGGGCACGCAACCAGAAACTTAGGATGTGTTCGGTTCTGGAACTAGAGGGGATGGAACGGAATGGTTCCATTCCGACGTCACGGAATGGTTCCGACCCCGTGTTCGGTTCTGAAAATATGAAGGAACGGAATGGTTCCGTTTTCTGTTCGGTTGGGAGGAATGGAATGGTTCCAAATTGCTAAAATTTTACTAATAATTGTTGTTTTCTTCAAATCCCAGTGATTAGCAGATGCAAACCCTAATCCCAAATCGGATCTAAAAAAAAATCGGAATAAATCACCAAATCACTGTCGCCGCCGTCGCGTGTCCATGGCCGCCGGAACCGCGCCCACCGCGAGCTGGCCGTCGGCCCCCGTCGCCGCCGCCGGAACCGCGCCCACCGCAAGCTGGCCGTCGGCCCCCGTCGCCGCCGCCGAGACCGCGCCCGCCGCGAGCTGGCCGTCGCCCCCCGTCGCCTCTGCTCGCCTTGCTGCGCCGCCGCCTCTGCTCGCCTCCGGCCGGCCGCCACCGCCTCGCCTTGCTGCGCCGCCGCGCCCGCCTTGCTGCGCCACCGCGCCTGGCTCCCGTGGCCGCTGCCGCGTCCGCCCACTAGCACGCAGCGATTAGCGAGCCTTTCCCCACTAGCACGCAGCGATTAGGGAGCCGTTCCCCCACGTCCGGCCGATTTGGCCGGATGGGTTGCTTCCGCATATTTGGCGAATATTCCATTCCGAGGAACGCCCTCATTCCATTCCACGGCTCAACCGAACACAAGAATCGCTCAAAAGGATGGAACCGTCCCGTTCCATTCCTCTCCGTTCTGGAACCGAACACATCCTTAGAGCACGACACGGGCACGAAGGCACCAGGGACACACACGGAGCCGATGGTCGGGGACGGGGAACACGACGTCCATGACACGGAGGCAGCACACCATGGGGACGGAACCGACGGGGAACACAGGAGCACGGAGACAACGGAGATGGGGACGAGACGTGCAGCAGCAACACGCAGGGGGCTCGGGAGGCTAGAGGAGACCATGGAAGGAGGAGCTCGCGGGCCAGCACGGCCGGAGGTGCGGGACGGCCGGCGACGTGCGGCCGGAGCGGAGGGCCGGCAGAGGACGAGGTCGAGGAGGAGGCGCGGCCGTGGGGAGCCAGGCGGGGAGGAGTGGACGATGGAGCAGCGGTGGTCGACGGGGAGGCGCGGGCGGCGGTGCTGGAGGAGGAGGAAGCGGAGACATCGGCGACGGGGAGGCGGCGAGGTGGCCGAGCTCGGGCGCAATGGAGGAGAGAGGCGACGACGCGGAAGCTCGGGAGGAGGCGGGGACGTCGGGCTGGAGCGGGAGGGCGGAGGCGGAGGTGGGGCACGCGGCGGCGCTGCGGGAGGACGGCGGGGTGGAGCAGCAGGGAGGAGGCGGAGCTGCAGGGGGAGGGGAGGTCACGGCGGGGAGGAATAAGGTGGAGGGGATCGTTCGGTGCACGCAGGAAGAAGGTGCGGGGAAGAGGAGGAAGAAGGGAGCACGGGAGAGTTGGGGATGGAAAAGGAAAAGATAAAAGAAGAAAAGAAAGAGAGGAGAGAGAGGGGAAAAAAGGGAAAGAGTACAGGGTGGAAGGGCATGCCCGCAAAAACGAAAAAGAAAGGGAGGGCGGCTGCAAGATGCTGGGGGTGGGAAAGGAAAAGAGCTAGGGGAAACCCTAGGGTCTGGAGGTTAGGTGGGCTTGGGCCAGGTTTGGGCTGCTCTCTCTCATCCCAAAATTTTATTTTCTTTTGCAAAATAATTTGGCAAATAATTTTAGAAAAGGGAGACGACTGTCTCGGTAAAACTTTTTCGACAAATTTAGTAAGATAAAAATAGGGTTTAATAAAAATAATTTTTGTTGCCAAAAATATGCGATGCGATGATGCTGATGTCATGATGATGCAAAAAGGAAAAACAAAAAAATCTAATTTGGGGAAACCCCGGGACATTACAGCGTTGAGGAGGACCCCGGAGTTCTCACGGGTACGCTTCGAATCAATGATTGCCCGGCTTCAGTCTTATTTGATTCTGGAGCATCGCATTCATTCATATCCATAGCTTTTGCACACAACCACCATATACCGTTTGTGAACATGGACTCCCCTCTAGTGGTCAAAACCCCAGGCTCTAGCTGGCACACTAAATGGATTTCTCCGGAGGTCCAGATTACCATAGGCTATTGGTCTTTTCCGTTCCAGCTAATAGCGCTGAAGTCAGATGGGCTAGATGTAATTCTGGGTATGGATTGGCTAGTCAAATATCAGGCCAACCTGGACTGTGCTGCCAAGTCTGTCACCGTGCTCCACCCAACCGTCGCGCTGGTGAGTTATTGGTCACCTTCATCCGCAACTCCATCCTCTGCCACTCCTCTCTCACCGGAGATCAGCCTATGTTTCCTGGAAGGAACCACACCGCCAGAAATGCATGAGATTGCCGTGGTGTGTGACTTCCCCGATGTCTTCCCGGAGGAATTTCCTGGCATGCCACCTGATCGCATCGTGGAATTTGTCATTGAGTTGGTTCCGGGAACCGCCCCAATTTCTAAGAGGCCCAACCGCATGCCTGCGGAAGAGCTAACTGAATTGAAGAAGCAACTTGATGAGCTGCTGGAAAAAGAATACATCCGGCCGAGTAGCTCACCTTGGGGCTGCCCGGTCATCTTTGTCAAGAAGAGGGATACAAATGTTCCTCGTCTGGTTGGTGATTACGCCCTCTGAATGCGGTAACCATCAAGAACAAGTACCCTATTCCCCGAATGATTGACCTGTTTGATCAGGTAGCTGGTGCAACAATATTCTCCAAGATGGATCTGAGGTCAGGCTATCACTAGATCAAAATCAGAAAGGAGGATATTCCGAAGACGGCTTTCACTACCTGTTATGAGTTATATGAGTACATCGTCATGTCCTTCAGCCTCACAAATGCTCCGGCTACATTCATGAGGCTGATGAACTGCATCTTCCATGAGTACCTCGACAAGTTTGTCATTATTTACATCGATAACATCCTTGTCTACTCCAAAACCGAAGAAGAGCATGCTGATCATCTTCGGCTAGTTCTGACCAAGCTTCGAGATCACCGCCTCTATGCCAAGTTCTCCAAGTGTGAGTTTTGGCTAAAGGAGATCATATTTCTAGGTCATGTGATGTCAGCTGCTGGAGTAGTGGTGATACCTGACAAGATTCAGGCAATCCTGGACTGGCCTACTCCAAAGTCAGTCAAAGATATCCGCAGCTTTCTTGGGTTGGCGGGTTATTACCGCCGATTCATCGAGGGCTTTTCCAAGATAGCCAAGGCATTGACTGACCTCCTCAAGAAAAACAAACAGTTCGAGTGGACCGACAAAGCTGGAGAGAGCTTCCAAACTCTCAAGGTCAAGCTCACTACCACCCCGATGCTTGTCCTCCCTGACACCGACAAAGACTTTGTCGTCTATTGTGATGCATCACTCCAAGGCTTGGGCTGTGTTTTGATGCAACAAGGCCATGTGGTAGCATATGCTTCTCGACAACTCAAGCCACATGAACAAAACTATCCAACTCATGATCTAGAGCTTGCTGTCGTAGTTCATGCTCTGAAGCAATGGAGGCCCTACCTATTGGGCAACCGTTGCGAGATCTACTCCGATCATCAAAGTCTGAAATATCTCTTCACCCAGCCGGATCTGAATCTAAGACAGAGAAGATGGTTGGAATTAATTAAAGACTATGATGTGACCCTCAACTATCAGCCCGGCAAGGCCAACGTCATGGCCGATGCTCTGAGTCGCAAGGCTTATTGCAATACTCTGATGATTGAAAGGGCTCAACCTGCTCTCCATGAGGAATTTGCTCGGTTAAATCTGGAGATTGTCCCCTCCGGATATCTAGCTAACCTGGAGATCAAATCCACTCTTGAGGATGAAATCAAGGCCTCCCAGCAACATGATGCTGGCATCCGCAAGATCAAAAAGAATATTGCAAGTGGGAAGGCCAAGTGTTTCTCCGTCGATGATTCCGGTGTTGTCTATTTTGGGAACCGTCTTGTGGTGCCCAAGACGGGAAATACAAAGGGGTTGATACTCCAAGAAGCACATGAATCTCCCATATCCATCCATCCTGGGAGCACCAAAATGTACCAAGACCTCCGCCCCAAATTCTGGTGGACTCGCATGAAGTGGGAAATTGCCAAATATGTCGCTGAATGCGACGTCTGTCGCCGAGTGAAGGCTGAACATCAAAGGCCAGCTGGTACCCTTCGCCCCATAGCCATTCCCGAGTGGAAATGGGATGAAGTTGGCATGGATTTCATTACGGGCTCCCCAAAATCACAAAAAGGAAATAATGCCATCTGGGTCATCATCGACCGTTTGTCCAAGGTCACTCACTTCCTTCCGGTCCGTGACGACATTCGAGCAAGCCAACTTGCGGATTTGTATATGGCCCGGATTGTTCCTTTGCACGGGGTTCCTTTGCGGATCATCTCAGACCGTGGTAGTCTGTTTGTGTCCAAATTCTGGCAAAGCTTCCAAAAGGCTCTCGGAACCCGCCTCAACTTCAGCACCGCCTATCACCCTCAGACTGATGGTCAAACTGAAAGGGTGAACCAGGTTCTTGAGGACATGCTTCGGGCATGTGTCATCTCCTTCGGTAAGGTTTGGGAAAAATATCTCTCCCTCGCCGAGTTCTCCTACAACAACAACTACCAAGCCAGTTTGCAAATGGCTCCCATTGAGGTTCTGTATGGGAGAAAATACCGAACTCCTCTAAATTGGTCTGAAACCGGAGAGAGGCCACTCTTTGGTCCGGATGTGATCAATGAAGCCGAGGGGAAAGTCCGTATCATTCGGGATAATCTCAAGGCTGCTCAGTCACGGCAAAAGAGCTACTATGATAGACACCACCAAGAGGTTCACTATGAAATTGGTGATAAAGCCTATCTTCGAGTCTCTCCCCTCTGAGGCGTTCGTTGCTTCGGGATCAAGGGCAAATTGACACCCCGCTATGTTGGTCCTTTCACCGTCCTAGCCAAGCGAGGAGATCTCTCCTACCAACTCGAGCTACCCTCCACCTTCCCGGATGTGCATGATGTGTTCCATGTCTCCCAACTCCGGCGTTGCTTCAAAGATCCAATCTGTGGGTTGATCATGAGGTATTGGACATCCAGGAGCATCCGGTCCGCATCTTGGATGAAGCGGAAAGGAAAACCCGCAACAAGACCATCAAGTTCCTAAAAATCCAATGGTCTAACCATTCCGAAGAATAAGCTACTTGGGAGCGAGAAACTAGTTTGGAACCTGGAAATACGCACCTAGAATAACCCACCTTCTTCACTCAAGCCTAGAATCTCGGGACGAGATTCCTGTAAGGGGGGTAGATTTGTAACAGCCCCAGTTTGGAACCTGGAAATACGAATAATTTTTCCACTTTTTGCATCTCATGTTTGCATCATGGCATATGATTAAATTGCTAAAGTTGACAACAACACTTGGAAAACATTTTAAAAGGGAAGCTAAACCTTCCCAAACCACCAAACCATCAACTGCAAGCAAGGGTACAAACCAGGTCATGGCAAGTGAGCACATTGCCCAAAAGGTTCCTAAAGTTCACACAATGCCTAACAACCAAATGGCATGGCCTCCCATATTGTTTCCAGCTTGCAAAACCCCAAATGTGGTTCAGCTCAAACCCCATTTTTGAAACCATGTTAAGTTGTTCAAAAATCCAAAAGAAAAATATGGGGAGGTTCTTTATCTTGTTCAGAGCAACCCTGGAATTTTTGTATAATTTTTGGAATAGTTTAGATGCCCAGTAAAATAGCCAGTTTCTATTTTGAAACACCTGACCGGTACTACCGGTCAAATGACCGGAAGTACCGATGGCACATCGTCCCTGTGGCGACAGTGGCGTGCACTGTCGCCATTGCCGCCCGCTCCCGCACGCTCCCGTGGCCCCCTAGGGTTAAGTGGCCGCCCCACGGCCCTCACCTGCTCCCCCTCTCTCTCCTCATCCTTTTTCCCCACGCGCAGGAACCCTAACCCTAACCCTAGCGAGCTCCCACCGACCGACGCCGCCCCG
The DNA here is from genome assembly GCA_012064385.1 of Puccinellia tenuiflora. Lineage (NCBI taxonomy): Eukaryota > Viridiplantae > Streptophyta > Magnoliopsida > Poales > Poaceae > Puccinellia > Puccinellia tenuiflora. The sequence goes on from QRDG01001973.1 coordinate 586,513, forward strand.
CCGGAGCCGCTGCCGAATCGCCGTCGCCCGGAGCCTCCCCGTCCAAATCGAAGTGGCGGAAAAGCTCCGCTGCGTCCCCCTCTCCGTTTCCGCCGGTTGAATCGAGCTGGGCCCCGCGAAATCGGGCTCGCCGTTCCTTTCTTCCCCGTGGCCGGTGAAGCTCCGCCGAGCATCTCCTCGTCGCCCTCGACCATCCCGCGTCTCGCCGTCAAGCTCGCCGTGTTGCTGGTGAGCTGCTGGTCCTCCGGGACACTCCCGTGCTTCTCCTCCCTCCCTAGCTCCACTCCGTCGCCGTAGCTCGCACTAGTTCGCTACCGGTCACCGTTATTTCCCCCAAATCCGGCGACTTAGAAGTAGCGGCGCCGCCCCTTTTAGGTCCCCTTAGCCTGCGCTTCGTCTGCACCTGCTAGCACGCATGCGCACGCCCTCCGTCGCCATATCGGTGCGCGACACCGTCGCGGTCACCGCGCGCGCTCGTCACGCCCGTGCTCAAAATCCTTGAGCGGAAGTACCGGTTAACAAATTTCGGTTATGTATATTTGCAATTATAACCGGAAGTAGCACCCGAAGTAGCACCGGAAGTAACTACCGGTTAACAAATTTCGGTTAGGTTAACAAATTTCGGTTAACAAATTCTCGGTAATGGATATTTGTGTTTATAAGCGGAAGTAGCTACGGTAGTACTACCGGAAGTACCGGCAAACCGGTACTACCGGGACCCTTACCGGAAGTACCGGCTAGTTTCAATAATAACTTGGGAATTTCATAACTTAAGTTCTATTAAGTCAAATCTTGCACATGTTATATCAAATTGATTAGTTATTCAAATGCTATCAAACCATGCAACTAACAAATCATGATCCCAAATTTCATATGATGTTATCCCTTAATTGATTAAAGATTTAAATTCAAATAATTATTTAATTCACCAATTATTCATCGAAAATTGGAAAATTACAAATAATGTACCAAAATGATCAGAAGAACAAAACCTACTTAATCATGTCATGTTCATGCATACTCAAACCACCTCTTTTGGTAAGGTAATAATTTATAAATAATGTGGTCACTAAGGATAAATATGGGGTTGTTTCCAAATAATTGCACTAATTATTTGGAACTCCATTTAATTTGTTAGATAAATTAAATGATGATATCTTTGCATAAGCTTGTCATGTCATCATGTGATTGAGCATTGCACCTTGTCTCTGTGTATTTATTTGTTCCTTGTATTATTTTGGGTATCGATACATTCCGAAGTGGAGGTTAACCCTACCTACCCCGACGAGCCGTACTACATGCCGCGACAGGCAAGAGATAACCTAACCTTCTTGGCATCTAGCATCCTATTGTTTTATAAACTTATTTTATCCACCATTATATTGCATTCGATTCCAATGTCAATTTTGGTCAATATAGAGTATCCTATGATTGCATGTTTTTCCCCCAACCAATGCATGTTTCCCTACCTATGAACCATAGGGTTGATGTGTTGGCCCGAGATAAAGATATACCAGTTGTTTATATACATGCGTAGCTATGCTTAGCCATGCTTATTAAATGCTATATTTTTGTCCGTTGATTAAATTCCATAATTATGATGTTGGTGGAATGTTCGGACATGGTGGTTACTTGTGTTAATTAAAATGCTAAGAAGGCTTGGATGAGTTGCCATCGAGGATGGTGTTTTGTCTCATTCTTGCCCCTTGGTGCGAGTTCTTTACCTCTTGAACCAAGACTAGTGTGCTCTCCAACGGTGGGGACATATGGAATCCCCTTTAACTAAATAACTTGTGCGGGCGTATCCAAGGGTCCTCTAGTTTGCTATTTCCATTTGCGCGTGAGTGTGTGGGTGGAAAAAGGATCGATGAGGATGGTGGTACTTAGGACGTGGCGATGGGGGCAGGGGCTGAAATAGGCTGGGTAAACTTGTCCTGTCGCCACAGATGACTCTTGGATAGTCTCATGCGAGGTAAAGGTTTAGCCGCGCCCACTTGCCAGCTTTCCCCGGAAGAGAGCTAATCAGGCGAGCCGGACGGTACCGGTGGGTAAATTAGTACACCCCTGCAGGGTTAAATCTTTTCGAAAAGCCGTGTCTGCGGTTATGGACGACTTGGGAATAGACAATAAGATCATAGAGAACCTTAACTAATTTAATTTGGCAGGTAGAGGTTGCATAATCAACGTGTGATGAAAGGTTCATTTCCTCGAGGGTGATTCGAGGGGGTGCCTTGGTGGAGATGAGAGGTTGTTGGTTACAAAGGGGTTTCGATAAGAACCAAAGATGAAGTTTACCCTATTACCCCTTTTTGAGAAAAATATTCTGAGTAGACGATGCCTTTGAGTCACTTATGTCTTTTATAAAGGAAAACTAACTTTATGCAAAATAAATACCATACAGCTTTCGAGTCTCCGTCAGCATTGGGCCTATATCACCCTACTAAACTTGTGAGTACGTCGTACTCAGTCCCTCTTTGCCGACTTTATAATTTGTTTCAGAGGAGGACGACACCGAGCAGACAGGTGGCTTCTTCCTGGACATCGACGAGTAGTTCGGGGTTCCCAGGTGGCAGCTTGGGACATCGGAACAAGCTGGCAGGGTTATGTTTATTTGTAGGCCTCTTAGGCCATAGGTTGGATCTTGTTGTTAGACAACGCTACTTCGCTTCCGCATGATGTAATGATGGGTCGGTGACCCCTTTTGTGAAATTTGTATTCTTCTCGTTATATGAGTTGCGATATGTTTTCTGTGTCGTAGAGTCTGTGATGTGCCAGTTGTTCCACAAGTCTTGATCTCCTTATTATGATTTGGTAGCTATGCCAGTGTTTATGACATGACCGATGTGTTGCGTGGGAGCGGTAATCCCATGCCCTTCGGCTGTGTAGCATAGCCTGCGGGTTACATAGCCTCTCTGCATAATTCCGGGGTCGGGGCGCTACAATAAAGCCCGCGCATTTGCGCGGGCCACTTTTCTAGTTGTTAAAAACAATATCATTCCGACATTTCGAAATAGCCCAAAGAATAGCACAAACGACAATCCTAATTCGAGCTTTAGTATTTTTATCGATATCAGTTAACCATTTACCAAACAAATTAGTAACATTAGTTGGATGAGTTATACTAAAAGTAAAATGAATAACTCTCCAAATATTCTTTGTAAACGAGCAAGCATAAAATATATGTTCAACTAATTCTTGCAGACCACAAAAAACACATTTTGTGCAGTCATGCCATCATCGTTTCGCCAAATTGTATTTTGTTAAAAGCACCTTCTTATGAAGACTTTTGTAGCTACCTGTATGGCCAATCATGAAATCTTCATATAAAGAATTAACCATGAATTGACCTGACAGAGTAAGGTTCCATTTAGAAACATCTTATTCATTTTTGAGGAGGCATTCATTAATCTCACAATGAGGTGCAGTCAAGCGTCCCATTTGTCCCCAATCAAACTGCGTCTAATCTCAATGATAGGGGATTATGAGATAAAACATCAAAGACAATCACATTTTTCTGTCTAACAATATTATGTAAGATTGGATATTGTAATGAAAGAGAATTTCCATTAAGCAAAGGATCTTCGTAGAAACGAATATTTTTACCATTCCCAAGAATAAAAGATCCACGTATAAAGAAATCATTTTACCTTCATCAACCCTTTTCAAAAGGAGAACCGGTTGGCTTTGCCTCTACTTGAGAAAGTGTTTTATCCTCTAGATATTTGTTGGTAAATAACTCATGCCACACCCCATCCTCGTGAAGTAGTTTAAATAGTCATTTGCTAAGTAAACTCCTAATTGTTGGTCAATAGCTCATGACACACCCCGTCAACTGGCCTTTAGATATTTGTTGGTCAATAGCTCGTGCCACACCCCATCCGCTTAATTTTTTAGCCTATCCCCGTAGGTACTGTCTAATGTGTCGTATTTTATGCTCCCATCTCTCCATCGGAGTAACACCAATATTGATCGACATATATTCGGATTTAATCATCCCGTTAAAACCATCATGTTTTAACCAAGATAATTCAAAAGAGAAATGATAGGAATTACCGACATGGGCTGCCTCTCCCGAATCAAGAAGTAAAGGAGAGTGGTATGACCCAATTCGTGTGAGAGCACGCACATTTACTAAAGGATTTTTTTTTGTTCCCACTCAATACTCATTAGAAAACGATCTAACTTTTAAAGAGTAGGAATCTCTCATCTACCAGTCCACGTATATTGTCTCCCTGAAAGGACAATTTCTCTCAGGTTGAGATTCTCAATGATTGCATTAAAAAAATGCACTCTCACGGTAAAATTATTGTTATTGTTTTCCTCACTCCAGTGAATAATATTGAAATCACCTCCCACCACCATACGCAATGTTCCGGATTCGTAGATACATACTAATTCCGTCAAAATTTCTGATTTGAGATGATCTTGAGCAGCTCCATAGACTACCACTAAAGCCCAAAGAGAACCATCGGTTCTTTGACTTGACATGAAATTTCACACAAAAATCCCCAGTCACCAGCTTTTGCATCGAAATTGTAACATCCCAAATTTATAATAAGAATTAACAAGACCCAAAAATTCAGAACCAATAAAAACATTTTGAAATTACTTCACTACTGATTGTATTTTCCTTTATATTGTCCTATTTGTCCTTGTGTGACTTGATGTTTATGCTTGTTCGACTAGTAAATATTAATCCAAGAACCCAACCCAAGTAAAAATATATTAAACTTGGTGCTCATGTTATGACAAGAGTAGATTCCATATATCTTTTCCAATCTTACTTGGGCCAAAGTCTATTTCAATGATGTTTGATTTCAGCAACAAATAAAATACCCTTTAGTTGAGAAAGTAGGAGTATTTCCAAAATTATGTGTTCCCAAAATATGGAGACCTATATGTTATCTCCTATCTAATTATCAACCTAGATATTTTGCATGTATATGCAAATCCCATTTTATAAACTCTGATTTCCACTCCATCTGAAAACAACACTAGTGGGAAATATATTACCCCAGATATTTCGTTTCTCAAACCTTTTTGAAAACAATTAAGTTATGAGTTGAGACGTTTCTTGTAACATCCCAAATTTTGGAATGTTTTAAAAATCACAAAAAATTTAAAACTTTTATTATTAAATAAATAAAGACTCCAAAAATTAAGAAAAACCATCATAAAAGATTATTTTGATTTATTCAAAGGGGTATTTTTTTTAATATTCTTTTGTCTCCTAATTTCAAGATTTAAAGTTTTGGAACTAAAATAGTATTTTGGATTTCAAGAAAATCCTAAAAACCTTTTTGACAAAGTATTTTAATTATTTTTGCCAAAGCCTTTTTAAATGGGCATTGGTATTTAAAAGGATTTATCAAAATCTATTAAAAAAATGTTTTGTCCCAAATTACTTGTTTGAGTTTATTATTTTGAATGATATTACTCATATTATTTTTCTGGATTTTATTTTAATTCAAAAAGATGTTATAAAAGCCTATTTATTAAAATGGCATAAAGGTGTCCTTTATGCATATAAGAAATATTTGAATTTATTTTAAAATAAAATATTTTGGAAATGGTTGCAAAGTATTCAAATTAATTATTCTGATTTTTACAAAATTTTACAATTTTATTTGAATCGATTTTGGAGCCCTAATTCAAAATCTGGAAAAAGAAAAACAGAAAAAAAAAGGAAAGGATGATGTCATGCTGACGTCATCATTCCTCAACCTCCGGCCGAAATTTCCGGCCGTGACAGCTCCGCCGCGATCTCCTCCTCCATGCGTCCCTGGCCTCCCCCGAGCCGCTGTAGCGCCCCGACCCCGGAATTATACAGTGAGGCTATGTAGTTGGCACAACCATCAAGATATAATACAAAGATCGAGACTTGTGGAACAGAACTGGCACAAAGCATGACTCTACGACACAAAACATATAGCAACTCATATAACGAGAAGAATACAAATATTACAAGCAAAAGGATCACAGATCCAACAATTCAACAAGCGGAAGCGGGTAGTGTTGTCTAACAACAAGAAGCAAAATATGGCCTAAGAGGCCTACAAATAAACATCATTCCCAGCCAGCTTGTTCCACGGTCCCAAGCTGCCACCTGGGAACCCCAGACTAGTAGTCGACGTCAACGAAGAAACCACCTAGTCGCTCGGTGTCGTCCTCCTCTGAAATACAAATACATAGAGGCAGCAAAGAGAGACTGAGTACGATGTACTCGCAAGTTTAGTAGGGCGATATAGGCCCAATGACTGACGGAGGCTCTAAAGCTTTATATGTAGTTCTTTTGCATAAAGCTAACTTTCATAAAACGAAACATAAAGACACTTGGCATTCGTCTATTCAGAGTATTTTATAAAGGGGATAAGAGAGTAACATTTGTCATCTTCGGTTCTCGACGAACCTACTCACCACCATCACCACTCATCTCACACAAAGGCACTCCCTCGACTCACCCTCGAGGAAATGAACCTTTATCACAAGTTTATTATGCAACCTCTAGCTGCCATATCAATTAGGTTAACGTTATCTATGAGCTAATCCGCCTTTCCCAAGAGTTTGTCCATAACCGTGGACACGGCTTTTCGAAAAGATTTAACCCTGCAGGGGTGTACTATTTTACCCATTGGTACCGTCCGGCTCACCTAGTTGGCCCTCTTCCGGGGAAGGCCGGCGAGCGGGCGCGGTTAGACCTTTACAAAGCATGAGGCTTACTCAAGGACCATCAGTGTGCGGAAGGACAGGTTAAGCGCTCTCAGCGCCCTGCCCCGCGGCCACAGTCCTAAACACCACCATCCTCGTTTCCTTTTCCACTCACACCACACACGCGCAAATGGAAATAGCAAACTAGAGGACCCTTGACAAGCCCCTCACAAATTATTCGGTCAGTGAGGCGCCCATACACCCACCAATGGAAGCACGCTCGGTTCTTGGTTCTAGCTAAAAGCACTCTCAGCCTAGGCGGCAAGAATGAGGCAAACCACCCTCCCCGAGGGCAACTCATCCAAGCCTTTAGCAAATTAATTAAGCATCACATTTATCCACCTCGCCCGAATCATTCCATCAACATAAACAATTATGGAATTAATAACGGACATAAAGCATCTATCTCAACTAAGCATTGCTAAGCATGGCTAAGCATATAACCAATAATTAAAATTTGTATCCGGCCAACACATAGACACTAGGGTTCATAGGTAGGGATACATGTGATTGGCTCGGGAAAACATGCAATCATAGGATATTCTACAATATACCAAAAGACATTTGAACCGCATGCAATATTATGGTGGATAAAATAATTTGATCAAAACATAGGATGCTAGATGCCAAGAAGGTTAGGTTATCTCTTGCCTTGCTGCCCGGGCGCGTAGTATTGATCGTCGGGGTAGTTATCGGTAACCTCGACTCCGGAATCTATCGATACCCAAAAGAGAAATACAAAGAACACATAAATCACACGATCACAAGGTGCAATGCTCAATCACATGATGACATGTCCAATTGATGCAAAGATGTTGTTATATAAAATAAATAGCAACATTTAATGGGGAGCCAAATAATTAGTGCAATTATTTGGAACCAACCCCATATTTATCTTAGTGACCACAATTCTTTATAAATTAACAAATTATTAGAGAAGTGGTTCGATTATGCATGAACATGACATATATGGGTAGGATTCGTCATTCCGATCAATTTAGTACCTCATTTGTAATTTTCGGAGCACCGATGAATAATTGACAAATTAATTAAATAATTGAAATTACTTCAATTAATCAAATTATGGATAACATCAAATAAGGGTTTGTGATCATGATGTGATAAGTGCATAATTTAATAACAATTGAAAAGTTGATCACAATGGTATTTTATTTGTAACTTTTGGAGAAGAATTGAATTAGTTAGCAATTCTTTTAATTTGCTTTAGCTCCAAAAAAAAAAGAAAAACAGAAACCCCATTTCTTAAACAGGCCGGCCAGGCCGGGTGCATGCCGGCCATTATGGCCGGGCCTCAGCCCGAGAGGCCCCGGCCACTGGGCCGGCCCATATGGCCGGGCAGGGACCGAGAGGCCCCGGCCTCGTGGCCGGTCAGGCCGGGCGCCAGGCCGAACGACCACGCGCGCGCTGGGATGAGGTGCTGATGCTGACGAACACGCTGACGTTGCGGCCGCCGCCGACGACCAAAAACGAGCGGCGGGAGAGGGAAATCGGACGCGGGAGAGGGCTAGCAAGGAAGCACGCCTCACCTTGAGCTCGAGTGCGAGGACGATGCGGCCAGGGGGCGGCAGACGGCGACCCAAATCGGGAGGACGGAGCGTGGCCGGAAGCGGGCGATGTCGAGGACGCCGGGGTCGCTACGGCCGGTCCCGGCTTGATTCCACGCACCAGGGAGAGCAGACGGAGGCGAGGAAGCTTTCTGTCGGCGGCGATCTACGCGGGGCGCACCTAAACGTCGAGGAAGCGACCGGCGAGGACGCAGCCGAGGCGGGGAGGTCGGGGACGCGGCCGAGGACGAATTCGTCGGAACCGTGCCACCCTGGCCCGATTCGGCCGGTGTGGAGGGGGAGAAGGACCAGGCGGAGCTCGCGGTCCGCCTCGATTTATCCGGGATGCACTGGAGCGACGGCGGCACGCTCGGCAAGCACGGCGGCGGTGGGGAAGCTCGGGGAAGAGGAAGGCCACTTCGATCCGGGAATTTCGGGGGGGAAAGGAGAGAGGAGGCAGAGGGGGAGCAGGTGGCATCGATTGAGGTCCTCCTGACCTCGAGGGGGCGAGTGGGGCGTCGGCCACTGGCGCGGCATGGCGCCAGTGCCATGGAGCACAGGGAGGGAGGTGAGAGAGGGAAAAGAAATTACAAGAAGGCCCCTGGAATTTTTGAAAAACTTGCAAACAAGCCCAGCAGCAGCCTTCAAACATTTAAACAAATTACCAAGACATTTTCTAAAATCCCAGAAAAATTCATAGAGACTATATTTACCCTTTTTAACCACCACAAAAATGGGTGAGGTCAAATAAATTAGTTTGCTCAACATTTGCTCATAACCTTTAGTTAGGGTAATTTGGAGCAATTTCCAAAATGCATTTAATTGGGGCATTTATACAATTCCAGAAATCATGAGAATTTTCATGGAGACTCTCACAATCATAAGGAGACTCCCCATGATTTTAGTTTGAATTTTTGGAAAGCCTAACTTGGTTCCAAAAATAGGAATTGAATTCAGCCAATTTCAAATCTCATGTCATTTCTTATTTAGCAAAATTTGAACAGCGAGGAATTGTTATAACCTGCAAGGTTGGAACTTCCTTATCAATTTGGAAATTCATTTACTGGTTTCCAAGTTTGACATTTTCATTTGTTGGCTGTTGGGAGGTTTAGGCCTCCCATTTCAATTGTTTCCAAAAGAGAGCTTGCAATGGCAAATGCATATGGATGCGATGATGCAAACATTGAAAACAAAAAGTGGAAAAATTCTTCGTATTTTTCGTTACCAAGTTTGGGCTGTTACAACTCTACCCCCCTTACAGGAATCTCGTCCCGAGATTCTAGGCTTGAGTGAAGAAGGCGGGGTATTCCTGACGAAGACTAGTTTCACGCTCCCATGTGGCTTCTTCCTCGGAATGGTTGGACCATTGGACCTTGAGAAACTTGATGGACTTGTTGCGGGTTTTTCTCTCCGCTTCATCCAAGATGCGGATAGGATGCTCGCGATAGGTCAAGTCCTCCTGAATGTCCAATGCCTCATGATCAACCCCACGGATTGGATCCTTGAAGCACCGGCGGAGTTGGGAAACATGGAACACATCATGGACATCCGGGAAGTTGGAGGGCAACTCAAGTTGATAGGATAGATCTCCTCGCTTGGCTAGGATGGTGAAAGGGCCAACATAGCGGGGTGCCAATTTGCCCTTGATTCCAAAGCGACGAACGCCTCGGAGAGGAGAGACTCGAAGATAGGCCTTGTCACCAATCTCATAGTGGACCTCTTGATGGTGCTTGTCATAATAGCTTTTCTGGCGGGATTGAGTGGCTTTGAGGTTTTCTCGAATGACACGGACCTTTTCTTCGGCTTCATTGATCACATCAGGACCGAAGAGTGACCTCTCCCCGGTTTCAGACCAATTGAGAGGAGTCCGGCATTTTCTCCCATATAGTACCTCAAAGGGAGCCATTTGCAAACTGGCTTGGTAGCTATTGTTGTAGGAGAACTCGGCGAGAGGGAGGTATTTTTCCCAACTCTTACCGAAGGAGATGACACAAGCCCGGAGCATGTCCTCAAGGACTTGATTTACTCTTTCAGTTTGACCGTCGGTTTGAGGGTGGTATGCGGTGCTGAAGTTGAGACGGGTTCCAAGAGCCTCTTGGAAACTTTGCCAAAACTTGGACGTAAATAAGCTTCCACGGTCGGAAATGATCCTCAGAGGAACCCCGTGCAAGGGAACAATCCGGGCCATATAGAGTTCGGCCAATTGAGCGGAATTGATATCCTCTCGAACCGGGAGGAAATGGGCAACCTTTGACAATCGGTCGATGATGACCCAAATAGCATTGTTGCCCTTTTGTGACTTTGGAAAACCGGTGATGAAATCCATACCAATCTCATCCCATTTCCATTCGGGAACGGCTATGGGGCGGAGGGTACCAGCTGGCTTTTGATGTTTCTGCTTTCACCCGGCGACAGACGTCGCATTCAGCAACAAACTCGGCGATCTCGCGCTTCATGCAAGACCACCAGAATTGAGGGCGCAGATCTTGATACATTTTGGTGCTACCCGGGTGAATAGAGATGGGTGACTCATGAGCTTCAGAGAGTATCAACTCCCTCACATTTCCACTCTTGGGCACCACTAGACGGTCACCGAAATAGACCACACCATTGTCATCAACCAAGAAGCAATTGGCCTTCCCCTTTGCGATCTTCTCTTTGATCTCGAGGATTTCAGGATCATTTTGTTGGGCGGCCTTGATATCATCCTCGAGAGTGGACTTGATCTCAAGGTTAGCTAGAAAACCCGAAGGAACAATTTCCAGATTCAACCTGGCAAATTCCTCGTGGAGAGCCGGTTGCGCCTTCTCAACCATCACGGTATTGCAATAGGCCTTGCGGCTCAGAGCATCCGCCACGACATTTGCCTTGCCGGGCTGATAATTGAGAGTCACATCATAGTCTTTTATCAATTCCAGCCATCTTCTCTGCCTCAAGTTCAGATCCGGCTGGGTGAAGAGGTATTTCAAGCTTTGATGGTCGGAGTAGATCTCGCAACGGTTACCCAAGAGGTAGGGCCTCCATTGCTTCAGAGCATGTACCACGGCGGCAAGCTCCAAATCATGGGTTGGATAATTTTGCTCATGTGGTTTGAGTTGACGGGAAGCATAGGCGACCACATGGCCCTCTTGCATCAAGACACATCCCAAGCCTTGGAGTGAGGCATCGCAATAGACGACAAAGTCCTTGGCGGTGTCGGGAAGGACAAGTACAGGGGTGGTGGTGAGCTTGACCTTGAGGGTTTTGAAACTCTCTTCAGCCTTGTCTGACCACACAAAAGGCTTGCCTTTCTTGAGGAGTTCAGTCAACGCCTTGGCTATTTTGGAGAAGCCCTCAATGAATCGACGGTAATAACCCGCCAATCCCAGGAAGCTTCGGATATCCTTGACGGATTTGGGAGTTGGCCAATCCAGGATTGCCTGAATCTTATCTGGTATCACCGCTACTCCGGCAGCTGACACCACATGACCGAGAAAGATGAGTTCCTTCAGCCAAAACTCACATTTAGAGAACTTGGCATATAGACGGTGGTCTCGAAGCTTGGTCAAAACAAGTCGGAGATGCTCGGCATGTTCGTCTTCGGTCTTGGAGTAGACAAGGATGTCATCGATGTAGATGATGACAAACTTATCGAGATACTCGTGGAAGATGGAGTTCATCAGCCTCATGAATGTAGCTGGAGCATTTGTGAGGCCGAAGGACATGACGGTGTATTCATATAGCCCATAGCGAGTGGTGAAAGCCGTCTTCGGAATATCCTCCTTCCGGATTTTAATCTGATGGTAGCCTGACCTCAGATCCATCTTGGAGAATACCGTTGCTCCAGCTAGTTGATCGAACAAGTCGGTTATTCGAGGAATTGGATACTTGTTCTTGATGGTCACCGCATTAAGGGGGCGGTAGTCAACGACCAGACGAGGAACGTTGGTATCCCTCTTCTTTACAAAGATGACCGGGCAGCCCCAAGGTGAGCTACTCGGCCGGATGAATTCTTTTTCCAGCAGCTCATCCAGTTGCTTCTTTAGTTCAGAGAGCTCTTCCGTTGGCATACGGTAAGGCGTTTTGGAAACTGGGGCGGTTCCCGGAACCAACTCAATCACAAACTCCACGTTGCGATCAGGTGGCATGCCGGGCAATTCCTCCGGAAAAACATCGGGGAAATCACACACCACCTCTACTTCATGCATTTCAGGCGGAGTGACACCTTCCATGAAAAACAGACTGATCTCCGGAGAAAAAGGAGTGGCAGCAGATGGAGCTGCGAAAGAAGGGGACCAATAGCGCACTTTCCCATAATGCGGATGGATCACTGAGACAGTCTTGGCCGCACAGTCCAGGTTGGCCTGATACTTGACTAACCAGTCCATACCCAGAATAACATCCAGACCCTCTGACTTCAGAGCTATCAACTGGAACGGGAAAGGGGTGGAGCCTATGGAAATCTGCACCTCAGGAGTGATCCATTTGGTTTGCCAACGAGAACCAGGTGTTTTGACCACTAGCGGGGAATCCATATTCACAAACGGTATTTGATGGTTGTGTGCATATGATATGGATATGAACGAATGCGAAGCTCCAGAATCAAATAATACTGAAGCTGGATATGTATTGATTCGGAGCGTACCCATAAGAACTCCGGGGTCTTCCTCGACGCCTTCAGCCGAGACGTGGTTCAGGCGGCCACGGCTGACGGTGGTAGCCTTGGCGGCTGGGGTAGAGGGTGCCGGTGCAGGTGCTGAAGCAGCCGGTGCCTTCTGGGGCACTCCCTGGAGTAGTGCCCCGGCTGGCCACAAGCGAAACAAGTGACTCCCGGTGGTGCAGGCAGCCGAGGTCGAAAACCGCCTCCAGCCGCACCCAAGGTCGAAGTAGCTGGGCGAGGCGGAGGTGGCAGGTACCCGGTGGCCTTCGGCGCGAAGGGCGCCTTTGGCACGGCGCTGAAAGGCACGAAGACCTTGCGCTTCTTGCCCTCAGAGGAGGAGGAGCTCTGGTGATCAGCTGGAGCTGGCCTCTTAGAAGCTTCCAACTCCTTCCTACCTTGCTCCATGGTGAGAGCCTGGTTGTAGAGCTCTTGGTAGGAGGTGAACTTGAAGGGCAGGAGCTCGTATCGGAGACGAGGTGCGAGCCCCTTGCGGAAGAGGTATTGCTTGTCCTCATCATTCGTCACGTCCCGAGGGGCGTAACGGGAGAGGTGGTTGAACTCCCGTCCATAGGACTGGACGTCCATGCGTCCCTGGGTTAGGTCCAGGAACTCCCGCCTCTTGAGCTCGAGGATGGGCTTGGGGATGTACGCCGCACGGAAGGCGGTGCGGAACTCCTCCCAAGTGATGACATGGCCCGCGGCGACCATTGCCACGTGGCTCTCCCACCAAGAGCCGGCGGCTCCTTCCAGTAGGTAGGTGGCGAAGTTGACATGCTCCGCCGCCGGGACGTGAAGAGCGGCAAACTTGCGCTCGATCGCCCGAAGCCAATCATCCGCATCAAGCGGCTCCTTAGCTTCAGAAAAGGTGGGAGGTTGGGACCGCAAGAACTGGTTGAGAGTGGTGCAGTCCGTGTTCCTCCTGGCCCCTTGCTGGACCAGCTGCTCGAGCAACCGCTCATTGCGCAGGCGGTTTTGCTCGATAGCCATCATCACCTCCGCCATTGTGGGTGGCGGCGGTGGGTCAGGGCTGCTATGTTCCCCACGACGGGTAGGAGCCATTCTGAAGAATTGGAACAACGACAAGTTAGTAACCAATTCTGACAGTTAAGATAGATCATGGGTTGCTCCCAAATATAGATAATTAAGAAGCAATAAACACCAAAGACAGATTTTAGGCAACCACGGTGACATCACGTCATCGTGGCGATATCACACGGATTTAACGGACTCGAGGCATAACTGGACGGTAAGAACCCCAACCCCGAGAACCTAAACATCGGCACCAAGCACAAAACAAATAGAGGTAAGAATCAGAGTAGAGCGAGTTGGATGAGAAGCAAAAAGAATCCTAAGAAGGTTTTCACAACTCATTTTTAGGTTAAAATAATTTTCACTAGACTCGACATCGACCAAAGAGAGGGTTTCCTACAGGCAGTCCTGCTCTGATACCAACTTGTAGCGCCCCGACCCCGGAATTATACAGTGAGGCTATGTAGTTGGCACAACCATCAAGGTATAATACAAAGATCGAGACTTGTGGAACAGAACTGGCACAAAGCATGACTCTACGACACAAAACCATATAGCAACTCATATAACGAGAAGAATACAAATATTACAAGCAAAAGGATCACAGATCCAACAATTCAACAAGCGGAAGCGGGTAGTGTTGTCTAACAACAAGAAGCAAAATATGGCCTAAGAGGCCTACAAATAAACATCATCCCAGCCAGCTTGTTCCACGGTCCCAAGCTGCCACCTGGGAACCCCAGACTAGTAGTCGACGTCAACGAAGAAACCACCTAGTCGCTCGGTGTCGTCCTCCTCTGAAATACAAATACATAGAGGCAGCAAAGAGAGACTGAGTACGATGTACTCGCAAGTTTAGTAGGGCGATATAGGCCCAATGACTGACGGAGGCTCTAAAGCTTTAGATGTAGTTCTTTTGCATAAAGCTAACTTTCATAAAACGAAACATAAAGACACTTGGCATTCGTCTATTCAGAGTATTTTATAAAGGGGATAAGAGAGTAACATTTGTCATCTTCGGTTCTCGACGAACCTACTCACCACCATCACCACTCATCTCACACAAAGGCACTCCCTCGACTCACCCTCGAGGAAATGAACCTTATCACAAGTTATTATGCAACCTCTAGCTGCCATATCAATTAGGTTAACGTTATCTATGAGCTAATCCGCCTTTCCCAAGAGTTTGTCCATAACCGTGGACACGGCTTTTCGAAAAGATTTAACCCTGCAGGGGTGTACTATTTTACCCATTGGTACCGTCCGGCTCACCTAGTTGGCCCTCTTCCGGGGAAGGCCGGCGAGCGGGCGCGGTTAGACCTTTACAAAGCATGAGGCTTACTCAAGGACCATCAGTGTGCGGAAGGACAGGTTAAGCGCTCCCAGCGCCCTGCCCCGCGGCCACAGTCCTAAACACCACCATCCTCGTTTCCTTTTCCACTCACACCACACACGCGCAAATGGAAATAGCAAACTAGAGGACCCTTGACAAGCCCCTCACAAATTATTCGGTCAGTGAGGCGCCCATACACCCACCAATGGAAGCACGCTCGGTTCTTGGTTCTAGCTAAAAGCACTCTCAGCCTAGGCGGCAAGAATGAGGCAAACCACCCTCCCCGAGGGCAACTCATCCAAGCCTTTAGCAAATTAATTAAGCATCACATTTATCCACCTCGCCCGAATCATTCCATCAACATAAACAATTATGGAATTAATAACGGACATAAAGCATCTATCTCAACTAAGCATTGCTAAGCATGGCTAAGCATATAACCGATAATTAAAATTTGTATCCGGCCAACACATAGACACTAGGGTTCATAGGTAGGAGATAATGTGATTGGCTCGGGAAAACATGCAATCATAGGATATTCTACAATATACCAAAAGACATTTGAACCACATGCAATATTATGGTGGATAAAATAATTTGATCAAAACATAGGATGCTAGATGCCAAGAAGGTTAGGTTATCTCTTGCCTTGCTGCCCGGGCGCGTAGTATTGATCGTCGGGGTAGTTATCGGTAACCTCGACTCCGGAATCTATCGATACCCAAAAGAGAAATACAAAGAACACATAAATCACACGATCACAAGGTGCAATGCTCAATCACATGATGACATGTCCAATTGATGCAAAGATGTTGTTATATAAAATAAATAGCAACATTTAATGGGGAGCCAAATAATTAGTGCAATTATTTGGAACCAACCCCATATTATCTTAGTGATCACAATTCTTTATAAATTAACAAATTATTAGAGAAGTGGTTCGATTATGCATGAACATGACATATATGGGTAGGATTCGTCATTCCGATCAATTTAGTACCTCATTTGTAATTTTCGGAGCACCGATGAATAATTGACAAATTAATTAAATAATTGAAATTACTTCAATTAATCAAATTATGGATAACATCAAATAAGGGTTTGTGATCATGATGTGATAAGTGCATAATTTAATAACAATTGAAAAGTTGATCACAATGGTATTTTATTTGTAACTTTTGGAGAAGAATTGAATTAGTTAGCAATTCTTTTAATTTGCTTTAGCTCCAAAAAAAGAAAAACAGAAATCCCATTTCTTAAACAGGCCGGCCAGGCCGGGTGCATGCCGGCCATTATGGCCGGGCCTCAGCCCGAGAGGCCCCGGCCACTGGGCCGGCCCATATGGCCGGGCAGGGACCGAGAGGCCCCGGCCTCGTGGCCGGTCAGGCCGGGCGCCAGGCCGAACGACCACGCGCGCGCTGGGATGAGGTGCTGATGCTGACGAACACGCTGACGTTGCGGCCGCCGCCGGCGACCAAAAACGAGCGGCGGGAGAGGGAAATCGGACGCGGGAGAGGGCTAGCAAGGAAGCACGCCTCACCTTGAGCTCGAGTGCGAGGACGATGCGGCCAGGGGGCGGCAGACGGCGACCCAAATCGGGAGGACGGAGCGTGGCCGGAAGCGGGCGATGTCGAGGACGTCGGGGTCGCTACGGCCGGTCCCGGCTTGATTCCACGCACCAGGGAGAGCAGACGGAGGCGAGGAAGCTTTCTGTCGGCGGCGATCTACGCGGGGCGCACCTAAACGTCGAGGAAGCGACCGGCGAGGACGCAGCCGAGGCGGGGAGGTCGGGGACGCGGCCGAGGACGAATTCGTCGGAACCGTGCCACCCTGGCCCGATTCGGCCGGTGGTGGAGGGGGAGAAGGACCAGGCGGAGCTCGCGGTCCGCCTCGATTATCCGGGATGCACTGGAGCGACGGCGGCACGCTCGGCAAGCACGGCGGCGGTGGGAAGCTCGGGGAAGAGGAAGGCCACTTCGATCCGGGAATTTCGGGGGGGGGGGAAAGGAGAGAGGAGGCAGAGGGGGAGCAGGTGGCATCGATTGAGGTCCTCCTGACCTCGAGGGGGCGAGTGGGGCGTCGGCCACTGGCGCGGCATGGCGCCAGTGCCATGGAGCACAGGGAGGGAGGTGAGAGAGGGAAAAGAAGTTACAAGAAGGCCCCTGGAATTTTTGAAAAACTTGCAAACAAGCCCAGCAGCAGCCTTCAAACATTTAAACAAATTACCAAGACATTTCTAAAATCCCAGAAAAATTCATAGAGACTATATTACCCTTTTTAACCACCACAAAAATGGGTGAGGTAAAATAAATTAGTTTGCTCAACATTTGCTCATAACTTTTAGTTAGGGTAATTTGGAGCAATTTCCAAAATGCATTTAATTGGGGCATTTATACAATTCCAGAAATCATGAGAATTTTCATGGAGACTCTCACAATCATAAGGAGACTCCCCATGATTTTAGTTTGAATTTTGGAAAGCCTAACTTGGTTCCAAAAATAGGAATTGAATTCAGCCAATTTCAAATCTCATGTCATTTCTTATTTAGCAAAATTTGAAAGCGAGGAATTGTTATAACCTGCAAGGTTGGAACTTCCTTATCAATTTGGAAATTCATTTACTGGTTTCCAAGTTTGACATTTTCATTTGTTGGCTGTTGGGAAGTTTAGGCCTCCCATTTCAATTGTTTCCAAAAGAGAGCTTGCAATGGCAAATGCATATGGATGCGATGATGCAAACATTGAAAACAAAAAGTGGAAAAATTCTTCGTATTTTTCGTTACCAAGTTTGGGCTGTTACAGCCGCCCTATATAAAGCCCCTGCCCTCCTCCTTCGTCCCCCTCTCCTCCCCCTTCGTTTAGCGCCGCCAGGCCGGCAAATTTGCTCGTCGGAGTTGCCACTGCCGCCGCCGCGTTTTCATCGATTCCGGCCACACGGTGAGCCAGCGGCGGACCGAATCCTTTCCGCCTCCTTTCCTCTCTCTCCTCTTCCCTTGCACACAACCTGATGACCTTGTTCGATTTTTTTTGAGGCCGCAGAACGATGAGGCACGAGCTCGCCGGAGTCCGAACTCCGCGGCCGACCAAGAACACCCCACCGCCGCTGGTAAAGACCACCTCCGGGAGCCCCGAGCACACATCGAGAAGCCCGCGTCGAGCCGCACCCCGCGGCCACCTCCAGCGCATCCCAGGGACCACCCCGTCGTCGAATCCGTCCTCGGCCGACGTCGCACCACCGTCGTCCTGTCCTCTCCGGTGACCCGCACCACCTAGGTAAGAACCCTAGATCTAGAGCCCTCCGATCTAGATCTAACGGTCACGATTAGATCCATTATTACCGAACCGGTACGCCGACGTGGCATGCCCAAGTCAGCAGCCATGTTAGATCCAGTCAGCACCCAGTCAGCCAGGGAATTTCTGCGAATTTTCCGAATTAGAATTTTGGCAGTTTTGCAGAAAAACCCCTGCAACTTAGAACCTTCATAACTTTTTATTGGTTGGGCCAAATTTAACAAATTTTATATTTTGAAAACCTCAGGATCTGTAGATTATTTTAGACCTATTATTTTTCAGTTTTTCCCTATATTAAATTATTCAAATTTCAAATGTGTAATTTGAGTAATTTTGGCATAACTTTAGTTTAAAAATCGATTTTTGGGTAAATCCAATTGGTTAGTTTTGTATAGTTGTCCTCTGTCCAGTAAGACCTTTTCCAAAATCTTATAAAATGTTTTGAATCATTGTTTATATAAAATTGTGTTTATGCTATTTTGGGAGTGTTAAAATGTTTTGTTATTGTTTTAATTGTTTTCTTTTGGGAAAATGTTTTAAAACTTAGTTCTCTGTCCAGTATACCCAAAACCCATTTTAGTTGAACCATTTCATCATGAAAATGTTGAAATTGGTTTAAAGTCTTTTAGTGGCTTGTGTTGCAAACTTTGACCTAGTTTGCAATTTGACCATATCCAAATTGTAAAACCTTGGACCTTTGACCTACCAGGACCTCATTATAATAATTCTTTTTGTATATTGAATTATGTGATGAACTTGGACTATCAACCTTGTTGTTTTATTGTTGTCCATGTTTGATGTTGTGCTTGTTTTATTGTTTGTTGGGTGGTTATTTATTGTTGTTTGTTTATATTGTTTAGATTGAACGGAGAGATACGACTTACGTTGAAAAGAGTGTGTGAGCAACGACAAGTTTCAAAAGGCAAGTGATACTCCAGCATAAATGACCTACTATTTTACTATATTGCATTGTAGACTATTTTCCATTAGCATGCATGATAGCTGTTTTCAATAAAGTTATATGCTATGCAAACCTGTTAGGTTAGCCACATGAATTAGATGACTAGTGACCTATATTAATTTAGTAGATTGGCTTGCTGCAAAAATGAATTGTTTTGTGGTAGATGAGTTATGAAAAATTCTACTAAATTAATCAATCACCTGGGTGGATTTGGAGTTGCTCTATTGGTGGTTCAAAGTTGAGTGGCTGCTCAGGCCCAGTTCTGCGGGTACCTGAGTACGTGCACTTGTGCTCGCCACCCAGGGCCTCGAGATTTCATGTCACTCCGTGTCTAGATTACTTCTAGTGCAGCCACTTGGTACTATGGCTCTGCCTTGACTAAGTAAGTTCTAGGAACCTGATTCCGGCAGTTCGCAGCGGATGAATGTCTTGTATGGGTCTGCCAGAGGAACAGGGGACTGTTTCCCAAAGGTCTCGTCTTCATCTTCACCTTTCCTTTTCACTTCAAGAAGGTCAAGGACAGAATGGGTTGATGAAGTCAAGTGGTGAAAGTGTCACAAACTCTCGAGAGTATTTAAAACTAATATCTTAGCCGTGTCCTCGGTTATGGACAATTTGAGTAACTAAGCAAGGTGGTCGACAGAAAAATCTCATTCATTCCAATTTCTAAATTAAAATTTGATGGGTGAACATGGGCGGGTTTGAGACACTGGTGCGCCCAGGAATGTCTCCTAAGTTTTGGAAAGAAAGAAATGATTTTTGAAAGTATAGGATAAAATTTTGCTTTGCGCAAAAGCCTGTCAACTCCACCAGCCAGATATGCATGTAGATGTTAGAAGTTTGCCTTTATGAGTCCACAAGTATCACTTGCCAGATCCATTCCAATGGTTCTGACCAATTTTTGGCTGCAACGCTTTTATCGTTGCAGGTTCGTCTGACGATGAGTAAGGACGCTATAGGTTTCGAGTCTGCAACCAACATGTCTGCCTGTGGCACATGAAGATGATGAGGCTCCATGCTATTTTATGTTTTCCGCTGCTGAACTTTGTAAAATGCTAGCCTTTGGCTATGCAAATTGTAATGTTTATTTTTCTGGATCATACGTTGTAATAGAATTTTGATGCAATGTATGATAATTCATCTTAAACTGTGGTGCTAGCTATTCGATCCAGGGACTAGCACAGAACACAGGGATCTTGGCCTATTTTTAAAAGGGCAGGATCGCTACATTTCTTAAACATCATCTTGTCATAATTGAGTGTGATCATTTTTACAAGATAGTATCGTTAATTAGGGAAATGGTGGTATGATTAATTCATGTGGTTTTATTTGTGTGGTCATGATTGTGATGTTGATCTTGTTGTGTTTGTTGCTTGTGAGGATAGTTCCTCAGTTGTGCTGAATACTAAAATAAAACACACTTGTCAACAAATTTGACTTGAATAAAAAAAAACAAACCCTCTAGAATTATTCACACCTAAGTTGAAATCCTAAATTAAGAGAAATGATCTTATTTAAATTCCCTCTCTATCTATTCCTCTATTTTATAAAAACAATTATCTTTTCCTTATTCTAGGAATGAGATGGAATAATAATCATCTCAACTCCATATCACTCATTCAACAAAAAGGAAATTAAGATCATGAAATAAAGGCATGACCTTAATAAAATTATTTTCCCTACTTACCTCTCTATTTCCTTCAAACAAATATTTTCTCTATACAAAAATAAGTTACCATATTTGTCAAGAAACTTCCAAGATTTCAAAACAATATCTCTCACTTGCTTTAAAAATATTAAAGGAGTATCAATTATCAATTAACAAAAATACCATATTTAAACCCTATGGACAAATGTTGTTCCAAACATTTTATTTTTCAACACCAATTTTTGTGGAGCTTCTACATGTATATGGGAGGCTACATGAATTTTCTCATATTTCTGTAAAATGTTTAAATACCCCAAATAAATTCCCAAAATGCCACTGGTTTCAAAAGTAAATAAAAGAAACAAGAAAAGGACTTAGTTGTGATGGAAAAGAATTTTCCAGGGGCCTTTTTGTAAAACCATCATCGACCTCCTCCCCGCACGGCACGCCGCCGTGTTCTTCACGGCTGTGTCGTGCAGCTTGCCGCCCGGGCCCGTCCTACTCCACTGTCCTGCGAGGAGAACAACGCCGCGCCCTCAACCCTTCTCCTCCGTAACCTCCTCCCCTCTCCCCTGCTGTCCCCAACTCGCTCCCGGACCCGCGACCAGAGCATGGCGACGCCGGCTCCGATCCGTGCCCCCGCTGCTCCCCACGCTGACACAGCACCGCCTAGCCACTCCCGACGCTCCTCTGCCCCCCTGCTCCCTCGCTGCCCCCAGTTCGCCAGACCGTGCGGCCAGCACCGTCCACACCATGCCGCGGTGCTCCTCGCTCTCGCCTCGCCTCGCACCGCACCGGACCCCTCCCCCCCCTCTCCTCTCCTCGGCGAAGTAGATAAAAGCACCACCGAGGCTCCTCTGCCCTCACTCCCTCACCTCCTTGCCTGCTCCCTCACTTACTCCCCCTCTCTCATTTTCTTCCACCGCACGAACCCCAGCACCACTACCGTCGTGCGTCACCATCGAGGGAGAGCTCCCCTTCCAAATCCAAGACCACCCGAAGGTCCGCCTCGTCGCCCTCTTCGTCCTCGACCAAGGAATTGCGAAGGAGAGCCCAGAAGCTCATCCACTTCTTCTCCGGCCGCCTCCTTGCCGGGAAGCTCGTGAGCAGCCCCGTCCACCATTCTCCGCCCTTGTTGCATCTCCGAGATCCCCTTGCTCCGCTCCCTCTCATGCACCCTTCCTTTTGCCCAGGGATCACCGGAGTCGCTGATGCCGTACCTCGCCGTGTTCCCCCGCCGTATCGCGCCTCTGTCCTTGTCGAGAGAAGGAAGAAGGCCTCCGTAACGCTTCGCATCGGGCCGGCCCTGCACGGTGCTGCTTGGCCCGGCTCTGGATCTGGCCCATTTCTTTCTTTTAGGTTAATTCTTTTTCTGTTTAATTAAATCCAGTTAGATCTATTATAGGAATTAATTCACCATTAAATCCCAGTGTTAGATATTTGAGTGATTCAAATTTGGTGGAGTGCCTATGTGTTTTCTTAGACATGTAGCACTGGTGCATTTCAAAAATATGATTTGGTGTGTTGCCTAGATGAAATCTTGTAGAAAGTATCATTTTCACTAAATATTCAATATCTAGAGAATTATAACTGCAAATGTCGCAAACTAAAATTCTATGGATAGCCTGAAGTGATACCTTTCTAGATCTGTTGGTCTTGCTTGTAAATGAAACCTAAAACAAAAGTTCTATTCATTCTTGTAAACACATCAGTAGCTCTTTAGTGAATTTGCGAATTTTTGTGTGAGTATTTTGAAGCAAATCCAATTGGGTTGCCTTCCCCACATCAGTAGCTATCTGTAGAAATTTAGTTTGTATTTTTGTGATCAACAGAACTTAAGTTATGCAATTAAACATGCACCACTAGTTTCTGCCATATTTAAGACCTAATTAAATAATAGTTAATTCAATTAAATTGAAATCAAATTGTGTTGCTTTGCGAGTGCAGTAGCTATGTGTGATGCTTGAGAGATGTTGTGATGCTTAGATGTTGATGCTTGATTGAATAGTTTAGTAATGGTATGCATTGCTTGTTTATTTTTATGTTAGATTATTTTTGTGTGATTAATATGACTACTTTGCTTGTTAAACTTGGTGGTCTTTAAGTTGAGTACTAGCTTGAGTATCTAGTAATATCTCTACCTTAGCTTGGTAAGATATTTAGAATTACAGAGAATAATAGGTGGCTTAAATTTTGTCTGAAGTATTTCCTGTTTAAATAAAGATGCTTAATCACAACTTTCATCATAATTTTTAAACATGAGTAGTGTTGGTGATTGCCAAACTTGTTTGTTAAATAATAATCTTCTCTCATGGTTGTTGTTTGTTAGTGTTGCTTCATGTTTATTGTTGGAGGGTCCTACTGTATGTTGAATTGCGTTCTTTCCTATTTGCGATGCTAGATATAAACGCTACCGGAGTGATTCTTCGGAAGGATTTATTGGAGAAGAATTAGAGTTTATTTCTTTGATCAGTGAGGAGAAGTCCAGGGACATTATGCTGAAAACAGGCAAGCTACTTCTCTGAGCTTGCATTTATATACGTCTATTTTGATTTACATGTTTTACCTATAAAGAGCATAAATTACTTAAGTGGTTTTTGCCACTAAAGCTATTATTTTGAAAACCCTTTTCCAAAATACAAGTATATTATTTTGACACCCAATATGGAGGTATTGGATGGAAAATTCTTTTTTTCAAACTATAGGATGGGAAAAGAAAAATACTGTTTACTCAAAACTCCTTTGGAAGTACTTGGATAAATGTGGAATGCCGTGAGATCGGTGTTGAAATGGAGAAGTGGTGAATGGTGATGTTTATGAAAAATGCACATTGAGTCCTTGTACTTACTGAACAGCCAATAACCTATGCGACCACATCTACCCACATATTGGAAAGGGCGTAGTTATATAATTTTCTCATATTAGTATGGGATGCCTCAACAACGAGGATGACCTCGTTCCATGAGGGGATGGTCATGGCGACCTACCCCCTGACCTGGGTCCCGGTGTCTGATGGACGGGGGATTGAAGGGTTCGCTCGCCGGGCAGAACTACGAGTCCTCACACTTAGGTTCCTCGACGGGGGATCCTGTACTAGGTGTCGAGGGAATGGTGAATTCGTAGCGGTAGGGTCCTATACTAGCATGAGCAAAGGACATGCTATGGTCGGTGGCTCAACTTCGCATACACCTTGTATGGCGGGACGTGGCAGACACGATGAGTTACCGGATGGATGTGGGAAAAGTGTGCTACCTCTGCAGAGGGTAAAACTATTCGAATAGCGAGTCCTTGGATATGGACAGCTGGAGCAAACTGCTCGGTCCAATGTGCAACTTTTAGAAAAGATTTGAGATTTGAAATAGAAAATGAAGTGGAGGATGTTTTATGCAACTATGCCAATGGGCCGGCATGAGGTTGTTGGGATTGAATAACCATGAAGAGTTATGGTCGAAAAAGGAGGAGTTTTGGCGAAATAAACAAAATGGTGATTTTCCGGGAAAAAACATTTTTTTAAGGGGACTTCTTACCTTTTTCAACAAACATCTACTTTCGGGAAAACGTTTTAAAAGAGATTTCTTACAAAGACCGATTTATGGGAAAAAGATCTAAAAGCCTTCTTTTCTTTTAACAAAGGCTATAGATGTTTTGAAAAATATACAAGGGTTATGAAAATTTTTAAAATTCTCCTTATTTTTCTTCAACGAAAGTTATAGAGTTTTCAAACAAAGTTTTATTAAACAAAAGCATATCCTTCTCTTTTCAATAAGGATAGAGTTTTCAAAGCAAACAAAGTTTTACTCAAACTATAAAAATTGTAGTGCATGCTCATTCGGGGGGGAGTAGTTTGCGAGTACAATCAAATGTACTCATATTGGTTTCGTCCCAGGCTATTGTCTTAGCCAGATTTTAAAGAAGAGCAGCTTGAAGAAGGAGACGGAAATGACGTCAATGCGAACTAGGGCGCTTCCCAGTTAGTTGCCTGTAGGGTTAAGGCGAATGACTTGGGCTCCACGTTGTTTGGTGATTTCCGCTACAAGTACCTATTGAAGATTATGACTTCAATCAACTAAGTAAATTCCTTCGGTATTTATGGATGTTCCCTGATTACCAGTTTGATTGTGCTCAGCGACACACTGATCATGGGATCGCTGATGTAGGCACAAGGGTATTTCGGACGGCTAGTCCGGGGTCCCCATAGACTTGGTATCAGAGCAATCCTGACTGTAGGATACCTTAGTTAGCATGGACGTTAGTTAGGAAAGCAAATATTTTCGATAAAAATATATTACTACCAAAATATATTTTTATCTAGAGGAGTCCTAAAATGGCTTCGCTCTTCTCATCTCCTCAAATATTTCAACGTCTTACCCCTCTATTTTAAGATTTTCCAAGGAATCTTCTGTTATCTCTTACCCGTTCAAAACCAAGAGTATACTTGACGATGAACCCAAGTGAGACCTAATTAGTTAGCACCCACAAGAAGAAGCTTCCATCACAAATACTGAACATTCAACCTCAGGGTGGTTGATTTGCAAATGCCAAGATCGTCAATGTCAACAAAGCAAGAGACCTCCGAAGACCTCAGCTCAACATCAACAATTCTACTCAATTTGCAACTTCGACGATCTCAATTTCTCCAGCAGAAGACTAAGGCGATAAAATGAAGACTTCACCAACCATGTTTAACAACAACCCATAGGAAAACTTATGATAGGAACTTTGGTTACCCCGACTACCACGAGTAGTAGGCGTCCATTGGTACTAGACGTACCTTGTGTGCACCTTGCTTGTGTGTACTCTACTTGTGTGTTGTTTGTGAGATGGAAAAAGGAGTTTTATAAAAAGAAAAGTTTAGTTTCCTTAAACTAATTTTTACCTCTTCACCCTAGTTGCATCTTGTTACAGATGTAAACCCGCCAAGGACAATCTTTCTAAAATATATTCCCTCTCATCTAAACCATCTCCCGTTAAGATCTGATAGTTCCGCAAGATACAAAAGACCCCCGATCCTTAGCCAAATAGCCGGAAATTTTTGTAACTAACCGGCAAGCCAGACAATGGACTTCATGCACCATCTGGAGCAAGTGCGTCAAGATCTTGAAGGAAACTACAATTGTACGCCAACCTCGTGAAGACATGAGCCCCACCTCACAAAATTAACTTATGAAATTACAAGAATACCACACCAACTTATCGTATCTAACTTTAGGTTAACGTCTGACTCAAGTCCACGATAGTACCAACTAATCTTCTAGGACCACAACCCTTGACATGAAACGAGGACATAAGGAGACTCATTTAGAATTGATAACTAGAGGAACTCAAGGAGTGCATAAGAGTTGCTATGAAGGTTTGAGCTCAGAGACCGACGGTAATGATGGGTTTCAAACAGGATCATGTACCTACCCGCTTGACGAGCAGTTAGTGGCACCTTAATCCCTTGCGGTAACCTTGCTAGGTTTGACCCACCCAAATTTGTCCCGTGAAATAAAACCAAAGAAAAACCTCGACTAACTCCTACCTATCACCGCAAACTTGGGAAAGATGGATGAGAACCCTAGCCTGCCGCTGATTTTCTGAAGATTATATGAAGCCTCAAGCACAAGACTCATCCAAGGGAGATCGCCACCAACCAACCCGAAGGAAACCAACTTTAAAGATCGTCAACATGAAGTTACCCCAGGAAAAAGGACGCCATCGACGTCATCTGCCGAACAAAAATCTTAGTTCAACACGGCTCAACTTGTCGAAACAAGAAAGACGAAGGTACCTGTTTGGAAAACAACTGGTGTGAAGATTCTTCACTAACTTTTTTCTAAGGTCCATTAAGCCGTGACTTTTTGAACCCACTTACCAAATTCTAGATTAACATCTAACCCCAGTTTGTGACGGTACTAACTGGCCTTATCTAACCACAAGTTTTGACAAAAAGAGAGGTGATATAGAAAGAATCACATATAGTTGGTAGTGAGAAGATCGCCATCATCAAGGCCGAAGTCGATCAACACTGAAGACCATCTGCGCAGAATTGAACCAGGAAGCAAGCACCATCGACGCTACCTATCGAGCAATCATGTTCAATTAGCCTCGATCAATCACACTGAAGGAGGATTCAAGAAAGCATGAACATCGACCGCTGACATGAAGCTCTTTTTCTAACTTATTAAGGCTAACTAAGAACGCGACCCTTGTACCCTCGTCGAAGAACAGACCAAACCGCCTACCTTTAGGGCCCTTGTACTGACTTTTAGATTCCTCTGGAAGCTCGATACCCTCGACTGTACTTCTTCATATTCTTACTAACGCTTCATGAAGCTCGAGAACCAAGGAAGTCAGCAATGAAGTTCCTCTTTTACTCAGTTGAAGAAAGACAAGCATGATGACAAATAACCAATGGAATACCCAGAAGAATCAAACGACGTAAGCACATGCTGTGGACAACATCAACCACCAAGCAAGTCCAGACAAACTTAGACATTTATAACATCCTTTTTCTAATTAGAAACCGGAGAGAGTTGAGTACGCAGACTCGACGCATCCTGAAAACCACGCGTCCCTATCTGCGACCCTCGTAAGGAGAAAATAGTACGAAGTGATATCTGCACCGACCCCAAGCACCAAGGAGTGACAACTGAGACGAAGATCGTCAAGAAGAACAATGCCTCCAAGTCAACTCCAGCTGCAAACTTCAGCAAGACCGAAAAAAAACCCCTTTTTAAGGGGGGAAGACCTGCAATGGGTATACAAGAACGTGGTAATAATTAGTTCCTTGCGCCTTAGCCTCGTAAAAACAGGAAATAGCCAACCAAGACTATCCATTAGCATCGATTATCAAGTCAACCCTATCATCCAGGATCTGAACCCATCAGAGAAAATTATCGACAAGGAACGACCTCGCAACATCAATTTGTCAAGATCTCACCTGGCGACCTCACTAAAGGAGCAACGACCTCGGAAGTATAGCCAGCCCAAAACCCATGCCCTCGTACTCCCCTGTACCCCCGGGAAAATCTCGGGACGAGATTTATTTTAAGGGGGGAAGGATTTGTAACATCCCAAATTTATAATAAGAATTAACAAGACCCAAAAATTCAGAACCAATAAAAACATTTTGAAATTACTTCACTACTGATTGTGTTTTCCTTTATATTGTCCTGTTTGGCCTTGTGTGACTTGATGTTTATGCTTGTTCGACTAGTAAATATTAATCCAAGAACCCAACCCAAGTAAAAATATATTAAACTTGGTGCTCATGTTATGACAAGAGTAGATTCCATATATCTTTTCCAATCTTACATGGGCCAAAGTCTATTTCAATGATGTTTGATTTCAGCAAAAAATAAAATACCCTTTAGTTGAGAAAGTAGGAGTATTTCCAAAATTATGTGTTCCCAAAATATGGAGACCTATACGTTATCTCCTATCTAATTATCAACCTAGATATTTTGCATGTATATGCAAATCCCATTTTACAAACTCTGACTTCCACTCCATCTGAAAACAACACTAGTGGGAAATATATTACCCCACATATTTCGTTTCTCAGACCTTTTTGAAAACAATTAAGTTATGAGTTGATACGTTTCTTAAACATCATCTTGTCATAATTGAGTGTGATCATATTTACAAGATAGTATCGTTAATTAGGGAAATGGTGGTCTGATTAATTCATGTGGTTTGATTTGTGTGGTCATGATTGTGATGTTGATCTTGTTGTGTTTGTTGCTTGTGAGGATAATTCCTCAGTTGTGCTGAATACTAAAATAAAACACACTTGACAACAAATTTGACTTGAATAAAAAAAAACCCTCTAGAATTATTCACACCTAAGTTGAAATCCTAAATTAAGGGAAATGATCTTATTTAAATTCCCCCTCTATCTATTCCTCTATTTTATAAAAACAATTATCTTTTCCTTATTCTAGGAATGAGATGAAATAATAATCATCTCAACTCCATATCACTCATTCAACAAAAAGGAAATTAAGATCATGAAATAAAGGCATGACCTTAATAAAATTATTTTCCCTACTTACTTCTCTATTTCCTTCAAACAAATATTTTCTCTATACAAAAATAAGTTACCATATTTGTCAAGAAACTTCCAAGAGTTCAAAACAATATCTCTCACTTGCTTTAAAAATATTAAAGGAGTATCAATTATCAATTAACCAAAATACCATATTTAAACCCTATGGAGAAATGTTGTTCCAAACATTTTATTTTTCAACACCAATTTTTGTGGAGCTTCTACATGTATATGGGAGGCTACATGAATTTTCTCATATTTCTGTAAAATGTTTAAATACCCCAAATAAATTCCCAAAATGCCACTGGTTTTAAAAGTAAATAAAAGAAACAAGAAAAGGGCTTAGTTGTGATGGAAAAGAATTTGCCATGGGCCTTTTTGCAAAACCATCATCAACCTCCTCCTCGCACAGCATGCCGCCGTGTTCTTCGCGGCTGTGTTGTGCAGCTTGCCGTCCGGGCCCCTCCTACTCCACTGCCCTGCGAGGAGAACGACGCCGCGCCCTCTACCCTTCTCCTCCGTGACTTCGTCCCCTCTCCCCTGCTGTCCCCAACTCGCCCCCGGACCCGCGACCAGAGCACGGTGACGCCGGCTCCGATCCGTGCCCCCGCTACTTCCCACGCTGACACAGCACCGCCTAGCCACTCCCCGACGCTCCTCTGCCCCCCTTCTCCCTCGCTGCCCCCAGTTCGCCAGACCGTGTGGCCAGCACCATCCACACCATGCCGCGGTGCTCCTCGCTCTCGCCTCGCACCGCACCGGACCCCCCAACTCTCCTCTCCTCGGCAAAGTAGATAAAAGCACCACCGAGGCTCCACTGCCCTCACTCCCTCACCTCCTTGCCTACTCCCTCACTCACTCCCCCTCTCTCATTTTCTTCCACCGCACGAACCCCAGCGCCACTGCCGTCGTGCGTCGCCGTCGAGGGAGAGCTCCCCGTCCAAATCCAAGACCACCCGAAGGTCCGCCTCGTCGCCCTCTTCGTCCTCGACCAAGGAATCGCGAAGGAGAGCCCGAAATCGCCCCCACCGAGCTCATCCTCTTCTTCTCCAGCCACGTCCTTGCCGGGAAGCTCGTGAGCAGCCCCGTCCACCATTCTCCGCCCTTGTTGCATCTCCGAGATCCCCTTGCTCTGCTCCCTCTCATGCACCCTTCCTTTTGCCCAGGGATCACCGGAGTCGCCGATGCCGTACCTCGCTGTGTTCCCCTGCCGTCTCGCGCCTCTGTCCTTGTCGAGAGAAGGAAGAAGGCCTCCATAACGCTTCGCATCAGGCCGGCCCTGCACGGTGCTGCTTGGCCCGGCTCTGGATCTGGCCCATTTCTTTCTTTTAGGTTAATTCTTTTTCTGTTTAATTAAATCCAGTTAGATCTGTTATAGGTATTAATTCACCATTAAATCCCTGTGTTAGATATTTGAGTGATTAAAATTTGGTGGAGTTCCTATGTGTTTTCTTAGACATGTAGCACTGGTGCATTTCAAAAATATGATTTGGTGTGTTGCCTAGATTAAATCTTGTAGAAAGTATCATTTTCACTAAATATTCAATATCTAGATATTTATAAGTGCAAATGTCGCAAACTAAAATTCTATGGATAGCCTGAAGTGATACCTTTCTAGATCTGTTGGTCTTGCATGTAAATGAAACCTAAAACAAAAGTTCTATTCATTCTTGTAAACACATCAGTAGCTCTTTAGTGAATTTTGCGAATTTTTGTGTGATGATTTTTAAAGCAAATCCAATTGGGTTGTAAGTATATTACTTCCCCACTTCAGTAGCTATCGGTAGAAATTTAGTTTGTATTTTTGTGATCAACAGAACTTAAGTTATGCAATTAAACATGCACCACTAGTTTCTGCCATATTTAAGACCTAATTAAATAATAGTTAATTCAATTAAATTGAAATCAAATTGTGTTGCTTTGCGAGTGCAGTAGCTATGTGTGATGCTTGAGAGATGTTGTGATGCTTGATTGAATAGTTTAGTAATGGTATGTATTGCTTGTTTATTTTTATGTTAGATTATTTTTGTGTGATTAATATGACTACTTTGCTTGTTAAACTTGGTGGTCTTTAAGTTGAGTACTAGCTTGAGTATCTAGTAATATCTCTACCTTAGCTTGGTAAGATATTTATAATTACGGAGAATAATAGGTGGCTTAACTTTTGTCTGAAGTATTTCCTGTTTAAATAAAGATGCTTAATCACAACTTTCATCATAATTTTTAAACATGAGTAGTGTTGGTGATTGCCAAACTTGTTTGTTAAATAATAATCTTCTCTCATGGTTGTTGTTTGTTATTGTTGCTTGATGTTTGTTGTTGGAGTGTCCTACTGTATGTTGAATTGCGTTCTTTCCTTTTTGCGACGCTAGATATAAACGCTACCGGGACATTATGCTAAAAATAGGCAAGCTACTTCTCTGAGCTTGCATTTATATACGTCTATTTTGATTTACATGTTTTACCTATAAAGAGCATAAATGACTTAAGTGGTTTTTGCCACTAAAGCTATGATTTTGAAAACCCTTTTCCAAAATACAAGTATATTATTTTGACACCCTATATGGAGGTATTGGATGGAAAATTCTTTTTTTCAAACTATAGGATGTGAAAAGAAAAATACTGTTTACTCAAAACTCCTTTGGAAGTACTTGGATAAATGTGGAATGCCGTGAGATCGGTGTTGAAATGGAGAAGTGGT
Source organism: Puccinellia tenuiflora (assembly GCA_012064385.1). Taxonomy (NCBI): domain Eukaryota; kingdom Viridiplantae; phylum Streptophyta; class Magnoliopsida; order Poales; family Poaceae; genus Puccinellia; species Puccinellia tenuiflora. The sequence goes on from QRDG01001973.1 coordinate 618,416, forward strand.
GAATGGTGATGTTTATGAAAAATGCACATTGAGTCCTTGTACTTACTGAACATCCAATAACCTGTGCGACCACATCTACCCACAAATGGGAAAGGGCGTAGTCATATAATTTTCTCATATTAGTATGGGATGCCTCAACAATGAGGATGGCCTCGTTCCATGAGGGGATGGTCATGGCGACCTACCCCCTGACCTGGGTCCCGGTGTCTGATGGACGGGGGATTGAAGGGTTCGCTCGCCGGGCAGAACTACGAGTCCTCACACTTAGGTTCCTCGACGGGGGATCCTGTACTAGGTGTCGAGGGAATGGTGAATAGCGGTAGGGTCCTATACTAGCATGAGCAAAGGATAGGCTATGGCCGGTGGCTCAACTTCGCATACACCTTGTATGGCGGGACGTGGCAGACACGATGAGTTACCGGATGGATGTGGGAAAAGCGTGCTACCTCTGCAGAGGGTAAAACTATTGGAATAGCCGAGTCCTCGGATATGGATAGCTGGAATGAAGTGCTCGGTCCTATGTGCAAGTTTTGGAAAAGATTTGAGATTTGAAAGAGAAAATGAAGTGGAGGATGTTTTATGCAACTATGCCAATGGGCCGGCATGAGGTTGTTGGGATTGAATAACCATGAAGGGTTATGGTCGAAAAAGGAGGAGTTTTGGCGAAATAAACAAAATGGTGATTTTCCGGAAAAAAATGTTTTTTTTAAAAGGGACTTCTTACCTTTTTCAACAAACATCTACTTTCGGGAAAACGTTTTAAAAGAGATTTCTTACAAAGACCGATTTATGGGAAAAAGATCTAAAAGCCTTCTTTTCTTTTAACAAAGGCTATAGATGTTTTGAAAAATATACAAGGGTTATGAAAAGTTATAAAATTCACCTTATTTTTCTTCAATGAAAGTTATAGAGTTTTAAAACAAAGTTTTATTAAACAAAAGCCTATCCTTCTCTTTTCAATAAGGATAGAGTTTTCAAAGCAAACAAAGTTTTACTCAAACTATAAAAAGTGTAGTGCATGCTCATTCGGGGGGGAGTAGTTTGCGAGTACAATCAAATGTACTCATATTGGTTTCGTCCCTGGCTATTGTCTTAGCCAAATTTTAAAGAAGAGCAGCTTGAAGAAGGGGACGGAAATGACGTCAATGCGAACTAGGGCGCTTCCCAGTCAGTTGCCTGTAGGGTTAAGGCGAATGACTTGGGCTCCACGTTGTTTGGTGATTTCCGCTGCAAGTACCTATTGAAGATTATGACTTCAATCAAGTAAGTAAATTCCTTCGGTATTTATGGATGTTCCCTGATTACCAGTTTGATTGTGCTCAGCGACACACTGATCATGGGATCGCTGATGTAGGCACAAGGATATTTCGGATGGCTAGTCCGGGGTCCCCACAGAAATAGTGCCGCGCGCGGAGTTATGGACGCGACGAGCGCATCGTGTAGCGAGCTCGGGTGTGGGTGGCGACCGCATCTACGGCCAGCAAGGTAGAAGGAGCTCGCACACTGGTCGGCATGGTGCGCGACGAGCGGGGTCAGCTGGACATGCGGCTCTCGCTAAAGAGCGACGTCGGTGCAACGTTGTGTGGTGCTCGGCGTGTTGTCTGGCGGCTCGGCCGACCTTGGCAACATGCGACGAGTGGTTATACGGCAGCCGACGGCATCTCGGTGCGACGACCATTATGGCAGCGGAACGTGGCGCGAAACTCATCGTTGTACGGCCAGCGGGGCACTAGTACAACAACAGCGAAGAATCTCGAGAAATCCTTCTTGTTTTATATCGTCCGCCATCGGGGCGTTACTTATATCTGAACGACACGTGCACAACGGTGCGTAGTGGCGGTATCATGATCATTGGGATCATGTCGTGTACTGTCTCCCTACAGTGTAGTCATCAAATCCGCTCATCTTGCGAGATCCATTGACATTGGTCGGCGACATCAAGTCCGCCCAGATCACGCGAGAAAAATCCATACCGTAGGTGTAATGTAATCCGAATAAAACGAATGGTAAGAATGGAATCATAAATAGATGGGAAACCGTTGTTGCGATCAGATCTGAATTATACCTCCGCGATTATCGACGAGAGCCAGCTCGATGGAGGCTCGGGGCAGATCAGTCGGTGGAGCGGTATGTGCTGACAACGTGTTCCACAACCTTTGCTGGCGAGTCCGGTCCAAAGGTGTGGAGCGAGATCGTAATCGAAATAATCGTACACGCGGAGATGAATCACAGAAAGTAAATAGACATTGAAATATAGATGTGACAGCTCTCTATTATTACATGGGTATATATATTAGAGAGGGGTAGGTGGAGGGAGGACCAAACGAAAAATCTCTGAGAATGAAGTGCTCACCGTTTTATCCGAGGGAGTAGTTTCTAAGGGACCGTTAACGATTAAAAATTTACCAAAGACCCATTTAGTACAAATGATACGGATATTTTCTCTAAGCTGCCCCCCTTGACTGCGTGACGGTACCCAAAAATATCCCAGACACGACCCCCTCCAAGAGCACCACGTCCACGCACTATTCCTACCCCCCAAAAAAAAAAAGGACGCGTCAGCCGTGGCGTGCTGCAGGTTGACAAACACACGCGCGCGCTCTATTTCTATACGCGTAATCATGGAATCCATGGGACAAGAGGACGGGGAGTGGGACGGCGGCCACGAGGGCGCCGGCGCCCCGTCCGCGGCAATCCACCGCCAGGGCACCGCGAACGATATGCACGCCGCTCCGGTGAGTTGTCAACACAAGGAGTGCCTCCGCAACCACGTGGCGGCCGCGGGCGGGCACGTCGTGGACGGATGCTGCGAGTTCATGCCGGCCTCCCCCGAGGACACGCTCGCCTGCGCTGCCTGCGGCTGCCACCGCAGCTTCCACCGCCGCGACCCCTCCCCGGGCCGCGCACACATGCCTCTGCTGGCCGCCAGCGCGCGCGCACCATTGTCGTTGCTCCCGCCCCTGTCAAGCAAGCACCCGCTCCAGCGTCTGCCGTTCGGCTACGGCCTCGCGCCAAGCGGCACGACGACCGAGTCCTCTAGCGAGGAGCGGCGTGGCCCGTCGCCGGGGCCGCGGAAGCGTTCCAGGACGACGTTCACGCGGGAGCAGAATGAGCAGATGCTGGCGTTCGCGGAGCGCGTCGGGTGGAGGATGCAGCGGCAGGACGAGGCGACGGTGGAGCAGTTCTGCGCGCAAGCCGGGGTCCGTAGACAGGCGCTCAAGGTCTGGATGCACAAAAACAAGCAGAGTAGCACAGGCAGGAGGCAGCAGGAGAAGAAGCTTCAGAAGGCATAGACAAGAGCAGCAGCTGTAGCCATGGGAGGAGACAGGTTTGTTTCTGTTTCCCACGAAAGGAGAAGTGATTAAACTAGCAGAGGAGGAACGCCCTTGTTAATTGATGTTCTTCCCCTTTTTGTCTTCTTAATTGAGTTGATCGTCTACAATAATACTCCCTCTGTCTAGGTTTATTAGGCTCCCTATGAAAACCTATTTGTCCCAAAATCTTGGTGGAATAAGGCTTGTAAACATTAATTATGTCAATTAATACGCATGGCATGTGCTCCCTCCTCAAAATATAGTCTATGCATGCGCTTGTATGTGATGTGTTTTGCCTTCCCTATTTAATTGCCACAGCTAACCAGAGAAAAATGAGGAATTTTAGAGCTCCCCCTTTCACCTATAGGTGCTTGCCTTCCACCTATAGGTGTTTGTCTTGGTCACGATGCAGCTCATTAGCAGCCCAATAAACCTAGAGGGAGGGAGTACTATAGTACATGCTCATTCATGATAGGGTCATGATAGGGTCATGATAGGGGTATTGGTTGGATTCGACCGGAATGGGATACCTATTTTTTTGTTTAATCGATGTACATTTTTTAAAGACATTTGCTAATTGCTACACAATGTTGTGTGCTATGCCTTGATTTGTACACTAGACCAAATAGCAACAAAGATTGACTACTCCCTCTGGTCCCATTTAAGTGTTACAAGTTATATGTACGAGTCATACGTGTTCAGCTGAAATCCCATGACATTTAAAATGGATCGAAGGGAGTAATTAGAATTGAACATCACGAGCATAGTCATTCTAATAATCAAAGCTGATGTGAAAGGAACTTCTGGAGGGTCTCCAGCTTCTCGCCTCACCGTCACTATTTCTCGATGCCCATACTCCATAGGGTATTTTATTTTCCTGCCCTACTTACCTTAATTCTACTCGTTCTAGCCCCACTTCCTTAGCTAGCCTTGCCTTTGCCCCACTTCGCTCTTCCGAGGCTTCAAAGGTTGCCAAACGGCAGTTTCCGTCGGGTCAACCTCGTTTGACCGTTACTGCACTAAAGTCTGTCACGTGGGACCGGTTATTGGGAGACTTCTCTGAATGGGATTGGGATGTTTAGGGCGTGTTCGGTAACTCTCCCGCAGCCAGCTTCCCAAAATCTGAGCGAGAAGCTGAGTCGAACACCCCAAATCCTCGAAGCTAGATTCCCAGAGTTGAGCCAAATCGATGTACAAAACGTAGAGCCAGCATTTCGGTCCGCTGCGAATTTGCAGAAGCTAGCTTTCAATGGTATTTACGGGTGTGTGCCACCGCCAAGTGAAGCACTGAACCGTTTTTTCGCATCTGTCGCTAGCTTTCAAAGATATTTACGGGTGTGTGCCACCGCCAAGTGAAGCACTGAACCGTTTTTTTCGCATCTAGGCGCGTTGGGCTTCCTCTTAGCTGGGCTTCCTCCTCTTCTCTTGGGTTAAATCTGTCAGATTTAGACTTCTAGCCCGACTACGGAAAAGAAGCTCCACCGAACGTTTTTAGCTCCTTGCTGCGATTTTGAGGATCCTGGCGATGGAGTTAGAAGCTAGAAGTTGAGGATTTTGAGAAGGTAGGACGTTGCCGAACACGCCCTTAGTCCCACCTTGCTAGTTTGGAGGGTGAACAAGCAGTTTATAACCTGGCTGCACGCTGCATTCAATGTAAATGTTTAGCTTGGTGCTCTTCTGTTAGATTTGTGGTTCCGATGGACCTATGTTCTTCCACGTGGTTGAAAGCTAGTCTACCGATGAAATCTCTGCGAGGGCCGGAGCGAGCAAAGCAAGAACACACACAGGGTTTACCCAGGTTCAGGCCACCATTGCGGTGTAAAACCCTACTCCTGCTTGTCTGGTTATATCACGGGTGTTGATTGTTGGGGTTCCGAACCGCGAGGTGTTCGACCTCTCCAACTCGAGAGCGGGCCAATCCCCTTACAAAGGAGGCTGTGGACGCCCTTTTATAGTGACCTGGGCCTCTTCCTCCTGGCGGGAAGGGCAACCACAATTGGTCAAGAGAAGACAAAGGAGGGTGCGTGGCTTGCATGACGTCGTCCTCCAGAACGGGTCCCTCAACGGGAGCTTTAAGCATAAAAGAAGGAAGAGTCCTCTCGTCCTTGGTCTGGTCTTGCACCGTCCCAGTCTTTAATCACCAAAATGGGCAGACCGCCCTGGCGTAGCTCTGCTGCGCACTTTTGGCATCATCTCCTCCCTCCGCGGGGCAGCCACAGAGGGGCCTTCATTCGGACGCCTCGCGAGGCGAGCTTGGCGTGGTCCTTAGGTCTTGATCCTCGAGGGAGCGGGGTCCCTCACGAGGCGCGTGTTGGATCCGGGCGATGGTGTGAAACGCACGGGCCACTGACAGTTGGGACAGGGGACCCTGGTTTCCATAGTCCCGACATCTTCTAAAGTCAAATAGATTTCCGACTAATGCTATTTGACCTTAGAAGTGGCAACAAGATTAAACATTTATGTTTAAGCTAGCTGTGTTTACGTTGATTAAATCACGATCAACTTAGAAATAACTTTATGTATCTTTAAAAAAGTTGTTGATTAATTAATATTTATGTCAAAAGGCCCTGTTTATACTACCTCCGTTCGGGTTTATTAGTCTTGCACGTAAACCTAGGTCCTCATTTTGACCAACTTAATATGAGATATGCATGAAAAAATATATCATTAGAAACATCAGATGCTATATTTGCTAACCATATTAATTTGAAGATTAGTAAATATTAATATTTTATTGGCACAAATGATGTTCTTTTTTACATAGTCTTCAACCACTAATAATATTACTAGTACTAATACTACTAAACTAATACTAGTACTAGTACTAGTACTAATACTACTATAATAGTACTATGTACTAATCCCTAATCTAGGGCTTCCACCTCTTCACCGGCAGTGCGTCGGCGTCGTCCTCCTCATCGGGGTCGTGGTCGTCGTCCTCCTCACCGACGTCGTAGTCGACCGGGGGCTCCGCCGCCTCCTCCTCTGTAACAACCCCAGTTTGGTACTGTAAAATTTGAATCAAATTTTCACTTTTGCATTGCACTTGCATCATGGCATACATATTTAAATTGCTAAAGTTAAATAAAGCAACACTTGGAAATTATAAAAAAGGAAGCAAAACCCTTCCCAAATTTCCAAACCAAATGCGTTGCTCAAATTGGCAAAACAAATTATTCTCGAGTTTCCAAATTGTCCAGGAAGTTCCAAGAATACATTTTATAAATATTTGTCAAAGGCAAATTCTTGCCAAGCAAATGTAACAGCCCCAGTTTGATACTGTTAAATTTGAACCAAATTTTTACTTTTGCATTGTCATCTTGCATCATGGCATACATTTTAAATTGTTAAGTTAAACAAGCAACACTTGAAAACAATTAAAAGGGAAACAAAACCCTTCCCAAATCTTCCAACCAAATGCATTGCTCAAATTGGCAAACAAATTAATTTGAACTTCCAAATTGTCCAGGAAGTTCCAAGGTTACTTTTTATTAAATTTGTCAAAGGAAATTCTTACCAAGCAAGGAAATAGAAATAGAGAATTCAAAATTTGGTTCAAATCCATTTTGAATTTTTTAAACCAAGTGCAACTTTTCAAAAATTCAAACTAAAAATATGGGGAGCTTCCCTTTAATATTATGAGCCTCCATGAATTTTTATAGAATTTTTGGGCTTGTTTAAGTGCCTCATTTAATTTTAGCAAGCCACTGATTTTGAATGGGTTCGTCAGTACTACCGGGCTTTAGCCGGAAGTACCGAGGTGTCTTCTTCCCTGTCGCCACAGTGCGAGCACTGTGCCGCCATGCCGCGCGCTGCCGTGCCCCCCCCCCCTCCGTGGACAAGGACACGCCCACCTGCCCTCTCTCTCTCCCCCACTCGCTCACTCCTCATTTTTTCCCGCGTTCACGAAACCCTAACCCTAAATCGATCCGCTGCCGTCCGCCGCCATCGCCATGGTCGCCGTCGACTCCGACCACCCCAGCTCGAGCCAAAGCCGCCGTTAGCTCCGCCTCGCCGTCCTCGTTCTTCGGCTGGGAGGAATCGGACTTGGAAGCCGCCCATCGCCCCCGTCGTCTTCATCCTCTCCGGCAACGGCCATCGCCATCGAGCTCGATTGCCGCCGTCACCACCCCTCTCTGACCTCGCCGTCGGCACCACCGTACTCCTGGTGAGCTGGTGCTTCTCCGGGACATCCTCGTCCTCATCCTCCTGCTCCTCCCCTAGCTTGTAGTGCCGCTATAGCTCACCTCAGACCCGCCGCCGGTCGTCGTCGCTCCCGTCGTTCCGGCGACCATTAGCTAGCGGCGCCGCCCCCGTTCAGCTCCCCGTAGTCCAGTGCATCGACTACGCGCAGCAGCACATCCTCGCGCGCCCTGCACCGTTGAGCGCGTGCTCGACATTGTGTGCGGTCACTGCGCGCGCGGTGCGGTCGTGGCTCAAAACGCTTCGCCGGTACTACCGGGAAGTTAGCCAGTAGTACCGACCGTGGTGGTTTCGGTACTGGATACTTCGGGTTCTATTCCGGAAATAGCCCGGAAGTTGAGCCGGAAGTACCGACATGACCGGTACTACCGGGCTCTTAGCCGGAAGTACCGACCGTGAGTGGTTTCGGTACTGGATACTTCGGGTTCTATTCCGGAAGTAGCCCGGAAGTTGAGCCGGAAGTACCGACATGACTGGTACTAGCGGTGTAGCACCCCGACCGCGGAATTATACAGAGATACTATGTAACCCACAGGCCATGCTACACAATCAAGGGTTACTGGGGTTACCACTCCCAGGCCAAAACCTTTGGCAGGCGTGCTCAGAATGGATCATCGGCAACGCAACACCTCGATCATGCCATGAACACTGGCATAGCTATCAATGCATAATAGAGAGATCAAGACTGCGGAACATCTGGCACATGACAGACTCTACGACACAAAGAGATCATAGTTCAACTCATATAATGAGAAAGATAGCAAATAACACGTCAGAGGTCATAGACCCAACATTACATCAAGCGGAAGCAAATTTAGTTGTCTAAACAACAAGATCCAAATTATGGCCTAAGAGGCCTACAGATAAACATCCCGTGCCAGCCTGTTCCAGGATGTCCCAAGCTGCCACCTGGGAACCCCATACTATTCGTCGATGTCAACGAAGAACCCACCTTCCTGTTCGGTGACGTCCTCCTCTGAAACAATTAATAATCAACAAAGAGAGACTGAGTACGGCGTACTCGCAAGATTAGTAGGGCGATATAGGCCCAATGATGACAAGGCTCTAAAGCTGTATAGTAGTTGTTTTGCATAAAGCTAGTTTTCATTCTTAAAGACATAACTGACTCATGGCATCGACTACTCAGAAGGTTTTTCATAAAAGGGATAAGATAGTAAACTTTCTTTCTTCGGTTCACCCTGAACCCATAGTAGCCAGAAACACCACTCGTCTCCACCAAGGCACTCCCTCGAATCACCCTCGAGGAAATGAACCTTTTAACACACTTGAGTTGCAACCTCTAGCTGCCAGATTTTAGTTAAGTTCACATTTTCTATGATCTTATCGTCTATTCCCAAGTTGTCCATAACCGTGGACACGGCTTTTCGAAAAGATTAAACCCTGCAGGGGTGTACTAATTTACCCATTGGTACCATTTGGCTCGCCTGATTAGCTCTCTTCCGGGGAAAGCTGGCAAGTGGGTGCGGTTAAACCTTTACCTCGCATGAGACTATCCAAGAGTCATCTATGGCGACAGGACAAGTTTATCCAGCCTATTTCAGCCCCTGCCGCCATCGCCACGTCCTAAACACCACCATCCTCATCATTTCTTTTTCCACCCACACACTCACCCGCAAATGGAAATAGCAAACTAGAGGACCCTTGAATATGCCCGCACAAGTTATTCAGTTAGTAAGGAGCCCATACCCCCACCAATGGAAGCACGCTCGTCTTGGTTCAAGAGGTAAAGAACTCGCACCTAGGCGACAAGGATGAGGCAAAACACCATAACCCGATGGCAACTCATCCAAGCCTTTTTAAGCAATTTACTTAAGTACCACAAGTAACCACCATGTCCGAACATTCCATCAACATCATAATTATGGAATTTAATCACCAGACGAAATATAGCATTCGACTATGCATGGCTAAGCATATGAACAACAGATATAACGTATCTCAGGCCAACACATCAAACCTATGGTTCGTAGGAGGGGAAACATGTGATGGTTTGGGGGACAATGCATATCATAGGATACTCTATATCATGACCAAAGTTGACATTGGAATAGAATGCAATATTATGGTGGAGAAAAATAATTGTAAACAATAGGATGCTATATGCCAAGAAGGTTAGGTTATCTCTTGCCTTGCGGATAGTGCTGGTCGCGCGGATCGTCGAGGTATTGTGGTGGAACCTCGACTCCTGAATCTAATGGAACACAAACAAATAGCAGGAAACGAAATAAATAACACGAATACAACGGTGCAATGCACACTCATGATGAGATGGTCAAATTATGCACTGAAATGGTCTTGGGCATGACCCACAAGTTAAATGGAACCCCTAAAATAAATATTGCAAATAACGGGTTTAAACTCCATATTTAACTTAGTGAATTAAGCATTTACCCAAAATGTCTAGTACTAAAATATGAGTTCTACATGCATGAAAATGACATTATTAGATAGGTATTGTTCTCCTGATCATTTTGGTACTTCGTTTGCAATTTTCCGATTAACGAGGGAGAAATGGTGATTTAAACGGTTATTCAATTTTAAATCATTTTAACCAATTCAAAAAAGACATCAAAGGAAAAATTGTTGTCATGCTGTGAGATTAACATAGCTAAACAACCCTTGAGTTGCTGATCATTTTGGGCTATTAAACATAATTTTTGAGTCATTATTTATCAAGTTATGAATTTCCCAATATGTGATTTAAATCTGCCTTTTTACTTAATTTTTATAAACAGGACAAAAATTAATTCTACAACTCTCTCAAATGGCATAATTTTGTAGTTCATGGTTTACTGAACATTTTGATAGCTCATTCATAATTTTTGGATAAGTATTTTTCAAGTTATGAATTTTCTAAACATTGATTTAATTCTGCCATTTTAGTATTTATTAATTATTGGCAATTTAATTTAAATAATTACTTCAACTAAGGGCACTAACATGTAGGGTTTATTCTCCTAAGCATTTTGACATATTATTTGCATTTTTCCGATTTGTGGTTCAAAAGATATTAAATTTCAAAGTTGGATTCAATTTCTGCCCCTTTTATTTAATTCCACAAAAACTGCCCGAAACATTTTTCACAGGGATATAGCCAGCCACATAGGCTGACGGGCGGGGCCCGAGCCACATAGGCGGCCCACCATTAGTTTGACCAAGCGAGGCAACGACCGGCGCGACGCGCGCGCACGGTGATCACCGGCGGCGTCGAGCACGCGCGCGTCGGAGGAGGGCGTCCGGGGAAGGGCTACGGGGTGCATTCGACACGCCTTGCTATGGCGAGCACTAAGTAGGCAGCGCCGCTTACTCTCGGTCACCAGAGCGACGCGAGCATCGGCGACGGGCGGCGGCCGGCGACGAGCTACACGGACACGGCTAACTAGGGAGAGAGAAGGGCGGAGAGGATGTCCCGGAGGACGGCGAGCTCACCCTAGACGCGTGCGTGTGCTCGGCTTGAGCAGGGGAGGTCGGGGGCGGCGGCAATCATGCTCAGCGGGTGGTGATCGGAGGGGAAGAAGACGGGAATGGGTGGCGATTCCGGGCTCCGCTGCTTGATTTCATTGACGAGGAGGTAGGAGACGACGAGGTGGAGATAGTGGTGGTCTTCGATCTGCTCTGGGCGGCCTCAGTCGACGGCGGTGAGCTCGGCAGCCATGGTTAGGGTTCGGCCGCAGCGTTAGGGTTAGGGTTTCCGGGGAACGAGAGAAATGAGCGGGGGGGGGGGGGGGGAGTGAGCAGGGTTGCGGCGGCAGTTTTATCCACAGGGGGAGCTCGATAGGGGCGAGCTGGTGCGTCGGGGACAGTGGCGACCCTTCGGTCGCTACAGCCATGGCGCTACAGGGGAAGGAGACGACGCCGTTTTGCAGAAAGCCCCCTGTCTCCATTTTCCCGTTTTCTGTTTTTCTTCAACTTTAAAACAGCAGACTTTGCCCGTTTAAAGGAGGCATCAGAACATGTTCAAAAATTATGAAATTAATCTGGGTGGCTCCTGATAAGATAATGAAGCTCACCATAATTTTATTTTGAATTTTTGAAATGTTTAACTTGGGTTCAAAATTCAAAGTTGATTTGCAACAATTTTGATGTTCCCATTTATAAAAACAATTTACATGAAGAGGCTTTTGACAATTATTTATAAATTTAACTTTGGAACTTCCTAGACAAATATGAAAGTTTCAATTTTGAATTTTGTTTAGCCATCCGCATTTACCATCATTGATTTATTAAATGTGGCTTCATCATTATTTCATGTTAAGCAGAAATTAAATATGGATGCCATGATGCAAGATGACAAAGCAAAAAGTGAAAATTTGGCCCATATTTTAGAGTACCAAACTGGGGCTGTTACAAATCTACCCCCCTTACAGGAATCTCGTCCCGAGATTCTAGGCTTGAGTGAAGAAGGAGGGATATTCCTGACGAAGACTAGTTTCACGTTCCCAGGTTGCTTCTTCTTCAGAATGGTTAGACCACTGGATCTTGAGGAACTTGATGGCCTTGTTACGAGTCTTCCTTTCCGCTTCATCCAAGATGCGGACAGGATGCTCACGGTAAGTCAGATCCTCCTAGATATCCAACACTTCATGATCAACCCCACGGATAGGATCTATGAAGCAACGACGGAGTTGAGAGACATGGAACACATCATGCACATCCGGGAAATTCTCAGGGAGTTCCAACTGGTTGGAGAGATCACCGCGCTTAGCCAGGATAGTGAAAGGACCAACAAAGCGAGGTGCTAGTTTTCCCTTGATCCCGAAACGACGAACACCTCGGAGGGGAGAGACTCGAATATAGGCTTTATCACCAATTTCATAGTGAACCTCCTGATGATGTTTATCATAGTAGCTCTTCTGCCTGGACTGAGCTATCTTGAGATTCTCCCGAATGATACGGACTTTCTCTTCAGTCTCATTGATCACATCAAGACCAAAGAGTGGCCTCTCTCCGGTTTCAGACCAATTCAGCGGAGTCCGACATTTTCTCCCATACAGAACCTCAAATGGAGCTATTTGCAGACTAGCTTGATAACTGTTGTTGTACGAGAACTCGGCGAGGGGGAGATACTTTTCCCAACCCTTACCGAAAGAGATGACACATGCCCGAAGCATGTCCTCAAGAACTTGGTTCACCCTCTCAGTCTGACCATCAGTCTGAGGATGATAAGCGGTACTAAAGTTGAGACGGGTTCCCATAGCGGTTTGGAAACTCTGCCAGAATTTGGACACAAACAAGCTTCCCCGGTCTGAGATAATCCGCAAAGGAACCCCATGCAAAGGAACAATCCGGGCAAGGTACAAATCAGCAAGTTGGCTTGCTCGAATCTCGTCACGAACCGGAAGGAAGTGAGCGACCTTGGAAAACGGTCGATGACGACCCAGATTGCATTATTGCCCTTTTGTGACCTTGAGAAGCCAGTGATGAAGTCCATGCCAACTTCATCCCATTTCCACTCGGGAATGGCTATGGGGCGAAGAGTACCAGCTGGCCTTTGATGTTCAGCCTTCACATGACGACAGACGTCGCATTCAACAACGTACTCGGCGATCTCGCGCTTCATGCAAGACCACCAAAATTGACGGCAAAGATCTTGGTACATCTTGGTACTACCCAGGTGAATAGAAATGGGTGATTCATGAGCTTCTGAGAGTATCAACCCCTTTGTATTCCCACTCCTGGGCACCACTAGACGGTCACCAAAGTAAACAACACCGTTGTCATCAACAGAAAAACTATTGGCCTTCCCATTAGCTATTTTCTCTTTGATTTCGAGGATTTCTGCATCAAGCTGCTGGGCTGGCTTGATTTCATCTTCAAGGGTGGATTTGATTTCTAAGTTTGCCAGAAATCCGGAAGGAACAATCTCCAGATTCAAACGGGCGAACTCCTCATGAAGGGCAGGTTGAGCTTTTTCAACCATCAAAGTGTTGCAATAAGCCTTGCAACTCAGAGCTTCTACCACGACGTTGGCCTTGCCGGGCTGATAGTTGAGGGTCAAATCATAGTCCTTGATTAATTCTAACCATCTTCTCTGTCGGAGATTCAGATCCGGCTGGGTGAAAAGATATTTTAGACTTTGATGATCCGAGAAGATCTTGCAACGGTTGCCGAATAGGTAGGGCCTCCATTGCTTCAGAGCATGAACCACGGCAGCAATCTCTAGATCATGAGTTGGATAGTTGTGCTCGTGTGGTTTAAGTTGGCGAGAAGCATAAGCTACCACATGGCCTTCTTGCATTAGCACACAGCCCAAGCCTTGCAATGAGGCATCACAGTAGACAATAAAGTCCTTGTCGGTATCAGGAAGGACAAGCACAGGAGTGGTCGTGAGTTTGACCTTGAGAGTTTGGAAGCTCTCTTCAGCTTTCTCGGTCCACACAAACTGTTTATTTTTCTTGAGAAGATCAGTCAATGCTTTGGCTATCTTGGAGAAGCCCTCGATGAATCGGCGGTAATAACTCGCCAACCCAAGGAAGCTACGTATGTCTTTGACGGACTTTGGAGTAGGCCAATCCAGGATTGCCTGAATCTTGTCGGGTATCACAGCTACTCCAGCAGCTGACACCACATGACCGAGGAAGATGAGCTCCTTTAACCAGAACTCACACTTGGAGAACTTCGCATAGAGACGATGATCACGAAGCTTTGTCAGAACTAGCTGAAGATGTTCAGCATGCTCTTCTTCGGTTTGGGAGTACACGAGGATGTCATCAATGTATATTATGACGAATTTGTTGAGGTACTCATGGAAGATGGAGTTCATTAGCCTCATGAATGTAGCCGGGGCATTGGTGAGGCCAAAGGACATGACTCATATAAGCCATGACGAGTAGTGAAAGCCGTCTTCGGAATATCCTCCTTTCTGATTTATATCTGATGGTAGCCTGACCTCAGTTCCATCTTGGAGAATACCGTTGCACCAGCTAGTTGATCGAATAGGTCAGTTATTCGGGGAATAGGGTACTTGTTCTTGATGGTTACCGCATTCAAAGGACGGTAATCAACAACCAGACGAGGAACAGTTGAATCCCTCTTCTTGACAAAGATGACCGGGCAGCCCCAAGGGGAGCTACTAGGCCGAATGAATTCCTTCTTCACCAATTCATCAATTTGTTTCTTCAGCTCAGTTAGCTCTTCCGCTGGCATGCGGTAGGGCCTTTTGGAGATAGGAGCTGTTCCCGGAACCAAGTCAATGACAAACTCCACACTTCGATCAGGTGGCATGCCAGGCAACTCTTCAGAAAAGACATCGGGGAAATCACACACCACAGCAACCTCATGCATTTCAGGCGGGGTGATACCTTTCATAAAACATAGGCTGATCTCCGGAGAGTGAGGAGTGGCAGCGGATGGAGTTGCGGATGAAGGTGACCAATAACTCACTAGCCCGACGGTTGGGTGGATCACTATGACAGACTTGGCAGCACAATCCAAATTGGCCTGATATTTGACTAGCCAATCCATGCTCAGGATGACATCTAGACCATCTTACTTCAGGGCCATCAATGAGAACGGAAAGGACCAATAGTCTATGGAAATCTGTACCTCCGGAGCAATCCAGTTAGTGTGCCAACTAGAGCCGGGTGTTTTGACCACTAGAGGGGAGTCCATGTTCACAAACGGTATTTGATGGTTGTGTGCAAAAGCTATGGATATGAATGAATGCGATGCTCCAGAATCGAACAAGACTGAAGCTGGATAATCATTAATTTGAAGCGTACCCATGAGGGTCCACTTCGACTCCTTTAGCCGAGACGTGGTTCAGGTGGCCACGGCTGACAATCATGGCCTAGGCGGCTGGTGTAGAGGGAGCTGGTGCAGGTGTTGCGGTAGCTGGTGCCTTCTGGGGACACTCCCTGGAGTAGTGCCCAGGCTGGCCACAACTGTAGCAAGTGGGCCTCGGTGGTGGTGGAGGCAGTTGAGGGCGGAAACCACTCCCAGCCGCACCCAAGGTCGAGGTAGCTAGGCGAGACGGAGGTGGCCGGTACCCTGAAGGCCTTGGCACGAAAGGAGCACGAGGCACAGCACTGAAGGGCACAAAGACCCTACGCTTCCTGCCCTCAGAAGAAGAGGAGCCCTGATTGTCCATTGGAGCTGGCCTCTTGGAAGACTCCAGCTCCTTCCTACCTTGCTCCATAGTGAGAGCCTGGTTGTAGAGCTCCTGGTAGGACTGGAACTTGAAGGGCAGGAGCTCATATCAAAGCCGAGGTGCAAGCCCCTTGCGGAACAGATACTGCTTGTCCTCATCATTGGTCACGTCCCGAGGGGCGTAACGGGAGAGGTGGTTGAACTCACGCCCATAAGCTTGGAAGTCCATGCGTCCCTGGGTTAGATCCAGGAACTCCCTCCTCTTGAGGTCCATGATGGGCTTGGGGATGTAAGCCGCACGGAAGGCGGTGCGAAACTAAGCCCAAGTGAAGACATGGCTAGCATCAAACATTGACACATGGCTCTCCCACCAAGAGCCAGCGGCTCAATTCAGCAGGTAGGTGGCGAAATTCACTTGTTCAGCAATAGGAACATGCAGTGCGGTGAACTTGCGCTCGAGAGCACACAGCCAGTCATCTGCATCCAACGGCTCTTTGGCTTCAGAGAAAGTCGGTGGCTGGGAGCGCAAGAACTCCGTGAGGGTGTTGCAGTCGGTGTTACTGTGTGCACCCTGCTGCACCAACTGCTCGAGCAGACGCTCATTGCGCAGTCGGTTCTCTTCGATGGCCATCAGAACCTCAACCATTGAGGGTGGCGGCGGTGGCTCAGGATCGCCTGGGTTACCACGACGAGTAGGAGCCATTCTGAAGATTTGAACAAGGACACAGTTAGTAACCATCTCCGAATATTTAGGATAGAGCATTAGCGTCCTTCCTGATACAGAGATTTAAGATGGCACTAACATAAAAATGAACAGAACACAACAACCACGTGTGACATCACGTCAACTCGGCGGTAGCAAACAGAAGCAAGAACTCGAGACGTACACTAGACGATAAGACCCCAACCCCGAGAACCTAAAACCTCGACACAACTGTTAAAAACAAATAGAGGTAAGATACTCAGAGTTAGAGCGAGTTGGGTAAGGAGTAAACGGAATCCTGAGAGGGTTTTCACAACTCACTTTTAGGTTCAAAAATAATTTTCACAACACTAGACTCGACATCGACCAATAGAAGGGTTTCCTACAGGCAGTCCTGCTCTGATACCAATTTGTAGCGCCCCGACCCCGGAATTATACAGAGATACTATGTAACCCACAGGCCATGCTACACAATCGAGGGTTACTGGGGTTACCACTCCTAGGCCAAAACCTTTGGCAGGCGTGCTCGGAATGGATCATCGGCAACGCAACACCTCGATCATGCCATGAACACTGGCATAGCTATCAATGCATAATAGAGAGATCAAGACTGCGGAACATCTGGCACATCACAGACTCTACGACACAAAGAGATCATAGTTCAACTCATATAATGAGAAAGATAGCAAATAACACGTCAGTGGTCACAGACCCAACATTACATCAAGCGGAAGCAAATTTAGTTGTCTAAACAACAAGATCCAAATTATGGCCTAAGAGGCCTACAGATAAACATCTCGTGCCAGCCTGTTCCAGGACGTCCCAAGCTGCCACCTGGGAAGCCCATACTATTCATCGATGTCAACGAAGAACCCACCTTCCTGTTCAGTGACGTCCTCCTCTGAAACAATTAATAATCAACAAAGAGAGACTGAGTACGACGTACTCACAAGTTTAGTAGGGCGATATAGGCCCAATGATGACAAGGCTCTAAAGCTGTATAGTAGTTGTTTTGCATAAAGCTAGTTTTCATTCTTAAAGACATAACTGACTCATGGCATCGACTAATTAGAAGGTTTTCATAAAAGGGATAAGATAGTAAAATTTCTTTCTTCGGTTCACCCTGAACCCATAGTAGCCAGAAACACCACTCGTCTCCACCAAGGCACTCCCTCGAATCACCCTCGAGGAAATGAACCTTTTAACACATTTGAGTTGCAACCTCTAGCTGCCAGATTTTAGTTAAGTTCATGTTTTCTATGATCTTATCGTCTATTCCCAAGTTGTCCATAACCGTGGACACGGCTTTTAGAAAAGATTAAACCCTGCAGGGGTGTACTAATTTACCCATTGGTACCGACCGGCTCGCCTGATTAGCTCTCTTCCGGGGAAAGCTGGCAAGTGGGCGCGGTTAAAACCTTTACCTCGCATGAGACTATCCAAGAGTCATCTGTGGCGACAGGACAAGTTTATCCAGCCTATTTTAGCCCCTGCCCACATCGTCACGTCCTAAACACCACCATCCTCATCGTTTTCTTTTTCCACCCACACACTCACCCGCAAATGGAAATAGCAAACTAGAGGACCCTTGGATACGCCCGCACAAGTTATTCAGTTAGTAAGGAGCCCATACCCCCACCAATGGAAGCACGCTCGTCTTGGTTCAAGAGGTAAAGAACTCGCACCTAGGCGACAAGGATGAGGCAAAACACCATAACCCGATGGCAACTCATCCAAGCCTTTTTAAACAATTTACTTAAGTACCACAAGTAACCACCATGTCCAAACATTCCATCAACATCATAATTATGGAATTTAATCACCAGACAAAATACAGCATTCGACTATGCATGGCTAAGCATAGCTAACCATATGAACAACAGATATAACGTATCTCAGGCCAACACATCAAACCTATGGTTCGTAGGAGGGGAAACATGTGATGGTTTGGGGGACAATGCATATCATAGGATACTCTATATCATGACCAAAGTTGACATTGAAATCGAATGCAATATTATGGTGGAGAAAAATAATTGTAAACAATAGGATGCTATATTCCAAGAAGGTTAGGTTATCTCTTGCCTGGCGGATAGTGTTGGTCGCGCGGATCGGCGAGGTATTGTGGTGGAACCTCGACTCATGAATCTAACAGAACACAAACAAATAGCAGGAAAAGAAATAAATACATGAATACAACGGTTCAATGCACACTCATGATGAGATGGTCAAATTATGCACTGAAATGGTCTTGGGCATGACCCACAAGTTAAATGGAACCCCTAAAATAAATATTGCAAATAACGGGTTTAAACTCCAGATTTAACTTAGTGAATTAAGCATTTACCCAAAATGTCCAGTACTAAAATATGAGTTCTACATGCATGAAAATGACATTATTAGATAGGTATTGTTCTCCTGATCATTTTGGTACTTCGTTTGCAATTTTCCGATTAACGAGGGAGAAATGGTGATTTAAACGGTTATTCAATTTTAAATCATTTTAACCAATTTGAAAAAGACATCAAAGGAAAAATTGTTGTCATGCTATGAGATTAACATAGCTAAACAGCCCTTGAGTTGCTGATCATTTTGGGCTATTAAACATAATTTTTGAGTCATTATTTATCAAGTTATGAATTTCCCAAAATGTGATTTAAATCTGCCTTTTTACTTAATTTTTATAAAAAGCACAAAAATTAATTCTACAACTCTCTCAAATGGCATAATTTTGTAGTTCATGGTTTACTGAACATTTTGGTAGCTCATTCATAATTTTTGGATAAGTATTTTTCAAGTTATGAATTTTCTAAACATTGATTTAATTCTGCCATTTTAGTATTTATTAATTATTGGCAATTTAATTTAAATAATTACTTCAACTAAGGGCACTAACATGTAGGGTTTATTCTCCTGAGCATTTTGATATTTATTTGCATTTTTCCGATTTGTGGTTCAAAAGATATTAAATCTCAAAGTTGGATTCAATTTCTGCCCTTTTTATTTAATTCCACAAAAACTGACCGAAACATTTTTCACAGGGATATAGCCAGCCACATAGGCTAACGGGCGGGGCCTGAGCCACGTAGGCGGCCACGTTTGCCTGGTGGCCCACCGTCAGTTTGACCAAGCGAGGCAACGACCGGCGCGGCGCGTGCGCACGGTGATCACCGGCGGCGTCGAGCACGCGCGCGTCGGAGGAGGGTGTCCGGGGAACGGCTACGGGGTGCATTCGACATGCCTTGCTACGGCGAGCACTAAGTGGGCGGTGCCGCTTACTCTCGGTCACCAGAGCGACGCGAGCATCGGCGACGGGCGGCGGCCGGCGACGAGCTACACCGACACGGCTAACTTGGGAGAGAGAAGGGCGGAGAGGATGTCCCGGAGGACGGCGAGCTCACCCTAGACGCGTGCGTGTGCTCAGCTTGAGCAGGGGAGATTGGGGGCGGCGGCCGGAGGGGAAGAAGACGGGAATGGGCGGCGATCCGGGCTCCGCTGCTCGATTCTGTTGACGAGGAGATAGGGGACGATGAGGCAGAGCTAGTGGTGGTCGTCGATCTGCTCCGGGTGTCCTCAGTCGACGGAGGCGAGCTCGGTAGCCATGGTTAGGGTTCGGCTGCAGCGTTGGGGTTAGGGTTTCCGGGGGAACGAGAGAAATGAGCGGGGGAGAGAGAGAGCAGGGTTGCGGCGGCAGTTTTATCCACAGGGGGAGCTCGACAGGGGCGAGCTGGTGCGTCGGGGATGGTGGCGACATGCTCGGTCGCTACAGCCATGGCACTACAGGGGAAGGAGATGACGCCATTTTGCAGAAAGCCCCCTGTCTCCATTTTCCCCTTTTCTGTTTTTCTTCAACTTTAAAACAGCAGACTTTGCCCATTTAACTGAGGCATCAGAACATGTTCAAAAATTATGAAATTAATCAGGGTGGCTCCTGATAAGATAATGAAGCTCACCATAATTTTATTTTGAATTTTTGAAATGTTTAACTTGGGTTCAAAATTCAAAGTTGATCTGCAACAATTTTGATGTTCCCATTTATAAAAACAATTTACATGAAGAGGCTTTTGACAATTATTTATAAATTTAACTTTGGAACTTCCTGGACAAATATGAAAGTTTCAATTTTGAATTTTGTTTAGCCATCCACATTTACCATCATTGATTTATTAAATGTGGCTTCATCATTATTTCATGTTAAGCAGAAATTAAATATGGATGCCATGATGCAAGATGACAAAGCAAAAAGTGAAAATTTGGCCCATATTTTAGGGTACCAAACTGGGGCTGTTACAAGCGGGCTCTTAGCCGGAATTACCGACCGTAAGGCCTTTCGGTACTGGATACTTTGTGTCCAATACCGGAAGTAGCTCGGAAGTTTTACTGGAAGTACCGACCTGACCGGTACTACCGGGCATTTAGCCGGAAGTACCGACTCAACTAATTAAAACTTGTGAAAATCATAACTTAATAAATATTTTTTCGAATTTAGCAAATGATATACAAAATTGATCAGTAAATCAAAGGCTACCTAGTTATGCTAATTTCACATCATGACAATAACTTTTGCTTTGAAGAATTCTTGAAATGGTTAAAGGAATTAAATTGAATAATCATTGAATTCACCATTTATTTATCGTTACTCGGAAAATTGCAAACAAGGACCAAAATTCTCAGGAGAACGATACCTATCTATTCATGTCATGTTCATGCATATTTAAACCACATTTTAGTAATGTAATAATTCATAAGCAATGTGGTCATTAATTTAAATATGGGGTTGCTTCCAAATAATTGCATCAATTATTTGGCACTCCATTTAATTTGTTAGATAAATGCAATGATGATATCAGTTCATAAACTTGTCATGTCATCATGATTGTGCATTGCACCTCTTGTATGCCTATTATTTATTTGTTCTCCTGTTATTGTTTGTGTATCAGTAGATTCAGGAGTCGAGGTTCCCCATCCATACCTCGATGATCCGTGCTTCCAGCCCCGTCAGCAAGGCAAGAGATAAACTAACCTTCTTGGCATCTCTCATCCTATTGTTTTATACAAGTATTTTCTCCACCATAATATTGTATTCGATTCCAATGTCAACTTTTGGTCAATGTATAGAGTATCCTATGAATTGCATGTTCCCTACACCATTACATGTTTTCCCTCCTATGAACCATAGGTTTGATGTGTTGGCCTGAGTTAAGTTATATCTACAGAATATATGCTTAGCTATGGTTAGCCATGCTTAGTCGAATGCTTAGTTGTCCGGTGATTATTTCCATGTTTATGAAATTGATGGAATGTTCGGACATGGTGGATACTTGTGGTACTTAATTAAAAATGCTTTAAAGGCTTGGATGAGTTGCCATCGGGGTTGATGATGTTTTGCCTCATTCTTGCCGCCTAGGTGCGAGTTCTTGTCTCTAGAACCAAGATCGAGCGTGCTTCCATTCAGTGCGACATATGGAGTCCTTAGTAACTGAATAACTTAGGAGGGGCTAGCCAAGGGTCCTCTAGTTTGAGCTTTCTATTTGTGTGTGAGTGGGATGGTGGAAAAAGGCTCGATGAGGACGGTGGTGTTTAGGATGTGGCCGCGGGGCAGGGTGTTGGAGGCACTGAACCTGTCCTTCCGCACACTGATGATCCTTGGGTTAGCCTCATGCAAGGTAAAGGTTTAACCGCGCCCACTCACCGGCTTTCCCCGGAAGAGAGCTAATCAGGCGAGCCAGATGGTACCGGTGGTAAAAACAGTACACCCCTGTGGGGTTTAATCTTTTCGAAAAGCCGTGTCCACGGTTATGGATGACTTGGGAACGGATTATGAGATCATGAATAACATGAACTTAATAAAATTGCCAACCTGAGAGTGAAGGTTCATTTCCTCGAGGGTGATTCGAGGGAGTGCCTTGGAGTGATGAGTGGTGGATTCTGGTTACTGTTGGTTCAATGTGAACTGATGAGTGAAAGTTAACTATCTTATTCCCTTGTGAAAAAACTTCTGAGTAGTCGATGCCATGAGTCATGTCTTTAAAAAGGAAAACTAGCTTTATGCAAAACAACTACTATACAGCTTTGAAGCCAATCAGCATTGGGCCTATATCGCCCAAGTAACCTTGCGAGTACGTCGTACTCAGGCTTGCTTTGTTGATTATTATTTGTTTCAGAGGAGGACGTCGCCGAACAGGAAGGTGGGTTCTTTGTTGACATCGACTAGTAGTCTGGGGTTCCCAGGTGGCAGCTTGGGACGTCACGGAACAGGCTGGCTGGGATTTGTTATTTGTAGGCCTCTTAGGCCATAATTTGGATCTTGTTGTTTAGACAACTATATTTGCTTCCGCTTGATGAAATGTTGGGTCTGTGACCTCTGATGTGTCTTTTGCTATCTTTCTCATTATATTATATGAGTTGAACTATGATCTCTTGTGTCGTAGAGTCTGTGATGTGCCAGATGTTCCGCAGTCTTGATCTCTCTATTATGCATCGATAGCTATGCTAGTGTTTATGGCATGATCGAGGTAATGTGTTGCCGATGATCCATTTCGAGCACACCTGCCAAAGGTTTTGGCCTGGGAGTGGTAACCCCAGTAACCTTCGATTGTGTAGCATAGCCTGTGGGTTACATAGCATCTCTGTATAATTCCGGGGTCGGGGCGCTACAACAAAGAAATAAAATTGAGAATTCAAAATTGGTTCAAATCATTTTCTAATTTTGAAACCAAGTGCAACTTTTCAAAAATTCTAAATAAAAATATGGGGAGCTTCCGTATCTTATTGTGAGCCTCCCTGAATTTTTCTATAATTTTTGGGCTTATGTAAATGCCCCAATTAATTAGCCAAAGTCTGCTGCTTTACATATGAGAAAAACAAAGAAAAGAGCCTGGGGGTTTTCTGAAAAAATGACATATTCTTCCTCCTGTAGCGACCGAGTCGGGCCGGCTCGTCGCTGCCGCACCAGCTCGCTCCTGCACGTTGTCGTGCTCCCCCTGGTGGATAAGAGGCCACCGAGGCGCCGCTCTGCCCTCTCTCAGCTGCTCCCTCCCCTGCTCCCTCTCTCCCATTTCTCCCCCGTGAGCGCAACCCTTGCCGCCATGGCCGACCTCGTCGCCATCGATTGAGAGCTCCTAGAGCAGATCGAAGACCACCATTCGCTCCGCCTCGTCGTCCTCTCCTTCCTCGTCGACAGAATCGCGTCGGGACACCGCAAATCAACTGCGCCATCCTCTTCTTCCCCGCGGACGGTGAAGCTCCGTCGAGCCCTCACCGCCGGCCTCGACCTTCTCTGCTCAAGCCGAGCACACGCACGCATCAAGGGTGAGCGTGCGGTTCTCCTGGACATCCCCGTTCCTCTCCTTTCTCCCTAGTTCCACCGCGTCGCGAAGCTCGCCTTAGACTGCCGCCGGTCGCCGTCGTTCTCGTAGTGCCGGTGATGATTAGGAAGCGGCGCCGCCCGTTTCTGGTTCTCCATAACCGGGCGCGTCGAACGCGTACCTTAGGCTGTCCCCGCACGCCCTCCACCGTCGTTTCCGTGTGTGCCGCCGCCGGTGGTCACCGCCGCGCGCGCACGCCGGTCGTGGCTCAGCTCGGTCAAACTATTTCGTCGGTAGTATCGATGTAGAGCCGGAAGTACCGACCGTAAGTTGTTTCAGTACTGGATACCTCTCGTCGGTAGTATCGATGTAGAGCCGGAAGTACCGACCGTAAGTGGCTCGGAAGTTGCTCTGGAAGTACCGACTTGTCCAGTACTACCGGGCAGTTTTCCAGAAGTACCGACCGTAAGTATTTTCACTACTGGATACTTCGTGTTCTATTTCGGAAGTAGCTCGGAAGTTGCTCCGGAAGTACCGACTTGTCCGATACTACCGGGCAGTTTTCCGGAAGTACCGATCGTAAGTCTTTTCGGTACTGGATACTTCGTGTTCTATTCCGGAAGTAGCTCGGAAGTTGCTCCGGAAGTACCGACTTGTCCAGTACTACCGGACAGTTTTCCGGAAGTACCGACCGATACAAAAGGGGGCAGATTTAATTTAAAATTTGAGAAAATCTTAACTTAATAAATATTGGTTCAAATTTTGCAAATGATGTATCAAAATGATCAGCAAATCAAAGGCTACCTAGTTATGTTAATTTCACAGCATGACAACAACTTTTCCTTTTGATGTCATTTTCGAAATGGTTAAAATGATTAAATTTGAATAACCGTTTAATTCACCATTTATTCATCGTTAATCGAAAAATTACAAACGAGGTACCAAAATGATCAGCGGAACAATACCTATCTAATAATGTCATTTCCATGCATGTAGACCTCATATTTTAGTACTGTACATTTTGGGTAATAACTTAATTCATTAAGTTAAGTATGGAATTTTAACCCGTTAATCGCGATATTTATTTCCGGGGTTCCATTTAACTTGTGGGTCATGCCCAAGACCATTTCAATGCATAATCTGACCATCTCATCATGAGTGTGCATTGCACATTTTGTATTCGTGTTATTTATTGTTCTCCTGTTATTGTTTGTGTTTCCGTAGATTCAGGAGTCGAGGTTCCACCTCAATACCTCGACGATCCGTGCTATCAGCCCCATCAGCAAGGCAAGAGATAACCTAACCTTCTGTGCATATCTCATCCTATTGTTTTACACAAGTATTTTCTCCACCATAATATTGCATTCGATTTCAATGTCAATTTTGGTTGATGAGTAGAGTATCCTATTAATTGCATTAGTTCCCTACACCGTTACCGGTTTTCCTTCCTATGATGCATAGGTTTGATGTGTTGGCCTGAGTTAATTTATATCTGCTGAATATATGCTTAGCTATGCTTAGCCATGCTTAGTCGAATGCTTAGTCGTCCGGTGATTATTTCCATGATTGTGAACTTGATGGAATGTTCGGACAAGGTGGAAACTTGTGGTACTTAATTAAAATGCTTAAAGGCTTGGATGAGTTGCCATCGGGGTTGGTGGTGTTTTGCGTCATTCTTGTCGCCTAGGCTGAGAGTGCTTTTAGCTAGAACCAAGAACCGACCGTGCTTCCATCGGTGGGGGTATGGGCCCCTTACTAACAGAATAAATTGTGCGGGCGTATCCAAGGGTCCTCTAGTTTGCGCTTTCCATTTGCGTGTGAGTTGCAGGGTGGATGAAGGCGCGATGAGGACTGTGATGTTTAGGTTGTGGCGATGGGGCAGGGTGTTGAAATAGGCACTGAACTTGTCCTGTCGTCACGATGATCCTTGGGTAGTCTCATGCAAGGTAAAGCTTTCCCCGGAAGAGAGCTAATCAGGCGAGTCGGACGGTACCGATGGCTAAAAACAGTACACCCCTGCAGGGTTTAATCTTTTCAAAAAGCCGTGTCGACTGTTATGGACAAATCTTGGGAAAGGCAGATTAGCTCATAGAAAACCTGAAGTTAATTAAAATTTGACAACATGTGTTAAAAGGTTCATTCGAGGGAAAGGGTGATTCGAGGGAGTGCCTTGGTGGAGATGAGTGGTGGAATTGTGGATACTGTTGGTTCAAGGTGAACTGAAGAATGAAAGTTTTACAATCTTATCCCCTTTTCGAAAAACCTTCTGAGTAGTCGATGCCATGAGTCCTGTCTTTAAAAATGAAAACTAGCTTTATGCAAAACAACTACTATACAGCTTTGAAGCCAATCATCTGAGCGTATATAGCTCTAGTAACCTTGCGAGTACGTCGTACTTGCTTTGTTGATTATTCTTGTTTCAGAGTAGGACGTCACCGACCAGGAAGGTGGGTTCTTTGTTGACATCGACGAGTAGTCTGGGGTTCCCAGGTGGTAGCTTGGGACGTCACGGAACAGGCTGGCTGGGTTATGTTATTGTAGGCCTCTTAGGCCATAATTTGGATCTTGTTGTTTAGACAACTAAATTTGCTTCCGCATGATGTAATGTTGGGTCTGTGACCTCTGATGTGTATTTTGCTATCTTTCTCATTATATGAGTTGAACTATGATCTCTTTGTGTCGTAGAGTCTGTGATGTGCCAGATGTTCCGCAGTCTTGATCTCTCTGTTATGCATTGATAGCTATGCCAGTGATTATGGCATGATCGAAGTGTTGCGTTGCCGATGATCCATTCCGAGCATGCCTGCCAAAGGTTTTGGCCTGGGAGTGGTAAACTCAGTAACCTTCGATTATGTAGCATGACCTGTGGGTTACATAGCATCTCTGTATAATTCCGGGGTCGGGGCGCTACAAATTGGTATCAGAGCAGGACTGCCTATAGGAAACCCTTCTATTGGTCGATGTTGAGTCTAGTGTTTGTGAAAATTATTTAGAACCTAAAAATGAGATGTGAAAACCATCTTAGGCTTCTTTTTACTCCTTAACTGGTATCGCTCCATCTCTTAGTTATCTTACCTCTATTTGTTTTAACAGTTGTTCAAAGTTTAAGATTCTCGGGGTTGGGTTCTTATCGTCCAGTGTATGTCTCGAGTCTTTTGCTTCGGTTAGCTTCCACCGCATTGACGTGATGTCAGCCGTGGTTGTCTTGTTCTGTTTACTTGAGTTAGTGTTGTAGCGCCCCGACCCCGGAATTATACAAAGAGGCTATGTAACCCACGGACTATGCTACACAATCGAAGGGCATGGGGTTACCGCTCCCACGCAACACCTCAGTCATGCCATAAACACTGGCATATCTATCAATGTATAATAAAGAGATCAAGACCTGTGGAACAACTGGCACATCACAGACTCTATGACACAAAAGATCATATAGCAACTCATATAGAGAGAAAGATACAAATTTCACAACAGGGGTCACAGACCCATCAGTAGAACAAGCGGAAGCCAAATATGTTGTCTAATCAACCAGATCCAAAATAGGGCCTAAGAGGCCTACAGATAAACATCCCAGCCAGCTTGTTCCACGACATCCCAAGCTGCCACCTGGGAACCCTAGACTACTCGTCGATGTCAATGAAGAACCCACCTTCCTGCTCGGTGACGTCCTCCTCTGAAACAATTAATAATCAACAAAGAGAGACTGAGTACGACGTACTCGCAAGTTTAGTGGGGCGATATAGGCCCAATGCTGATTGGCTCTAAGGCCGTATAGTAGTTATTTTGCATAAAGCTAGTTTTCCTTTTTAAAAGACATAAATGACTCATGGCATCGATTACTCAGAAGGTTTTTCATAAAGGGATAAGATAGCAACTTTCGTTCTTCGGTTCACCTTGAACCAATAGTAGCCAGAAATCACCTCTCATCTCCACCAAGGCACTCCCTCGAATCACCCTCGAGGAAATGAACCTTTTACACAACATTGTCAAGCTGCAACCTCTAGTTGCCAAAATTTTAATTGTGTTCATGTGTTTCTATGATCTTATCGTCCATTCCCAAGTCATCCATAACCGCGGACACGGCTTTTCGAAAAGATTTAACCCTGCAGGGGTGTACTAATTTACCCACCGGTACCGTCCGGCTCACCTGATTAGCTCTCTTCTGGGGAAAGCCCGCAAGTGGGCGTGGTTAAACCTTTACCTCGCATGAGACTATCCAAGGATCATCGTGGCGACATGACAAGTTTATCCAGCCTATTTCAGCCCCTGCCCCCATCGCCACACCCTAACACCACACACCCTCTTCATCGCGCCTTCGTCCACCTATAGCTCACACGCAAATGGAAAGCGCAAACTAGAGGACCCTTGGATACGCCCGCACGAGTTATTCAGTTAGAGAGGATTCCATATGTTCGGCGAGGTATTGTGGTGGAACCATCGACTCCTGAATCTAACAGAACACAAACAAATAGCAGGAAAAAAATAAATACATGAATACAATGGTTCAATGCACACTCATGATGAGATGGTCAAATTATGCACTGAAATGGTCTTGGGCATGACCCACAAGTTAAATGGAACCCCTAAAATAAATATTGCAAATAACGGGTTTAAACTCCAGATTTAACTTAGTGAATTAAGCATTTACCCAAAATGTCCAGTACTAAAATATGAGTTCTACATGCATGAAAATGACATTATTAGATAGGTATTGTTCTCCTGATCATTTTGGTACTTCGTTTGCAATTTTCCGATTAACGAGGGAGAAATGGTGATTTAAACGGTTATTCAATTTTAAATCATTTTAACCAATTTGAAAAAGACATCAAAGGAAAAATTGTTGTCATGCTTTGAGATTAACATAGCTAAACAGCCCTTGAGTTGCTGATCATTTTGGGCTATTAAACATAATTTTTGAGTCATTATTTATCAAGTTATGAATTTCCCAAAATGTGATTTAAATCTGCCTTTTTACTTAATTTTTATAAACAGCACAAAAATTAATTCTACAACTCTCTCAAATGGCATAATTTTGTAGTTCATGGTTTACTGAACATTTTGATAGCTCATTCATAATTTTTGGATAAGTATTTTTCAAGTTATGAATTTCTAAACATTGATTTAATTCTGCCATTTTAGTATTTTTTAATTATTGGCAATTTAATTTAAATAATTACTTCAACTAAGGGCACTAACATGTAGGGTTTATTCTCCTGAGCATTTTGATATATTATTTGCATTTTTCTGATTTGTGGTTCAAAAGATATTAAATTTCAAAGTTGGATTCAATTTCTGCCCCTTTTATTTAATTCCACAAAAACTGCCCGAAACATTTTTCACAGGGATATAGCCAGCCACATAGGCTGACGGGCGGGGCCTGAGCCACGTAGGCGGCCACGTTTGCCTGGTGGCCCACCGTCAGTTTGACCAAGCGAGGCAACGACCGGCGCGGCGCGTGCGCACGGTGATCACCGGCGGCGTCGAGCACGCGCGCGTCGGAGGAGGGCGTCCGGGGAAGGGCTACGGGGTGCATTCGACATGCCTTGCTACGGCGAGCACTAAGTGGGCGGTGCCACTTACTATCGGTCACCAGAGCGACGCGAGCATCGGCGACGGGCGGCGGCCGGCGACGAGCTACACCGACACGGCTAACTTGGGAGAGAGAAGGGCGGAGAGGATGTCCCGGAGGACGGCGAGCTCACCCTAGACGCGTGCGTGTGCTCAGCTTGAGCAGGGGAGGTCGGGGGCGGCGGCAATCGTGCTCGGCGGGCGGCGGCCGGAGGGGAAGAAGACGGGAATGGGCGGCGATCCAGGCTCCGCTGCTCGATTCCGTTGACGAGGAGATAGGGGACGATGAGGCGGAGCTAGTTGTGGTTGTCGATTTGCTCCGGGTGGCCTCAGTCGACGGAGGCGAGCTCGGTAGCCATGGTTAAGGTTCGGCTGCAGCGTTGGGGTTAGGGTTTCCGGGGGAACGAGAGAAATGAGCGGGGGAGAGAGAGAGCAGGGTTGCGGCGGCAGTTTTATCCACAGGGGGAGCTCGACAGGGGCGAGCTGGTGCGTCGGGGATGGTGGCGACATGCTCGGTCGCTACAGCCATGGCACTACAGGGGAAGGAGATGACGCCATTTTGCAGAAAGCCCCCTGTCTCCATTTTCCCCTTTTCTGTTTTTCTTCAACTTTAAAACAGCAGACTTTGCCCATTTAAATGAGGCATCAGAACATGTTCAAAAATTATGAAATTAATCAGGGTGGCTCCTGATAAGATAATGAAGCTCACCATAATTTTATTTTGATTTTTGAAATGTTAACTTGGGTTCAAAATTTAAAGTTGATCTGCAACAATTTTGATGTTCCCATTTATAAAAACAATTTACATGAAGAGGCTTTTGACAATTATTTATAAATTTAACTTTGGAACTTCCTGGACAAATATGAAAGTTTCAATTTTGAATTTTGTTTAGCCATCCACATTTACCATCATTGATTTATTAAATGTGGCTTCATCATTATTTCATGTTAAGCAGAAATTAAATATGGATGCCATGATGCAAGATGACAAAGCAAAAAGTGAAAATTTGGCCCATATTTTAGGGTACCAAACTGGGGCTGTTACAAGCGGGCTCTTAGCCGGAAGTATCGACCGTAAGGCCTTTCGGTACTGGATACTTTGTGTCCAATACCGGAAGTAGCTCGGAAGTTGCGACCGACCTGACCGGTACTACCGGGCATTTAGCCGGAAGTACCGACTCAACTAATTAAAACTTGTGAAAATCATAACTTAATAAATATTTTTTTGAATTTAGCAAATGATATACAAAATTGATCAGTAAATCAAAGGCTACCTAGTTATGCTAATTTCACATCATGACAATAACTTTTGCTTTGAAGAATTCTTGAAATGGTTAAAGGAATTAAATTGAATAATCATTGAATTCACCATTTATTTATCGTTACTCGGAAAATTGCAAACAAGGACCAAAATTCTCAGGAGAACGATACCTATCTATTCATGTCATGTTCATGCATATTTAAACCACATTTTAGTAATGTAATAATTCATAAGCAATGTGGTCATTAATTTAAATATGGGGTTGCTTCCAAATAATTGCATCAATTATTTGGCACTCCATTTAATTTGTTAGATAAATGCAATGATGATATCAGTTCATAAACTTGTCATGTCATCATGATTGTGCATTGCACCTCTTGTATGCCTATTATTTATTTGTTCTCCTGTTATTGTTTGTGTATCAGTAGATTCAGGAGTCGAGGTTCCCCATCCATACCTCGATGATCCGTGCTTCCAGCCCCGTCAGCAAGGCAAGAGATAACCTAACCTTCTTGGCATCTCTCATCCTATTGTTTTATATAAGTATTTTCTCCACCATAATATTGTATTTGATTCCAATGTCAACTTTTGGTCAATGTATAGAGTATCCTATGAATTGCATGTTCCCTACACCATTACATGTTTTCCCTCCTATGAACCATAGGTTTGATGTGTTGGCCTGAGTTAAGTTATATCTACAGAATATATGCTTAGCTATGGTTAGCCATGCTTAGTCGAATGCTTAGTTGTCCGGTGATTATTTCCATGTTTATGAAATTGATGAAATGTTCGGACATGGTGGATACTTGTGGTACTTAATTAAAAATGCTTTAAAGGCTTGGATGAGTTGCCATCGGGGTTGATGGTGTTTTGCCTCATTCTTGCCGCCTAGGTGCGAGTTCTTGTCTCTGGAACCAAGATCGAGCGTGCTTCCATTCGGTGGGACATATGGAGTCCTTAGTAACTGAATAACTTAGGAGGGGCTAGCCAAGGGTCCTCTAGTTTGAGCTTTACATTTGTGTGTGAGTGGGATGGTGGAAAAAGGCTCGATAAGGACGGTGGTGTTTAGGATGTGGCCGCGGGGCAGGGTGTTGGAGGCACTGAACCTGTCCTTCCGCACACTGATGATCCTTGGGTTAGCCTCATGCAAGGTAAAGGTTTAACCGCGCCCACTCGCCGGCTTTCCCCGGAAGAGAGCTAATCAGTCGAGCCAGATGGTACCGGTGGTAAAAACAGTACACCCCTGCAAGGTTTAATCTTTTCGAAAAGCCGTGTCCACGGTTATGGACGACTTGGGAATGGATTATGAGATCATAAACAACATGAACTTAATAAAATTGCCAACCTGAGAGTGAAGGTTCATTTCCTCGAGGGTCATTCGAGGGAGTGCCTTGGAGTGATGAGTGGTGGATTCTGGTTACTGTTGGTTCAATGTGAACTGATGAGTGAAAGTTAACTATCTTATTCCCTTGTGAAAAAACTTCTGAGTAGTCGATGCCATGAGTCATGTCTTTAAAAAGGAAAACTAGCTTTATGCAAAACAACTACTATACAGCTTTGAAGCCAATCAGCATTGGGCCTATATCGCCCTAGTAACCTTGCGAGTACGTCATACTCAGGCTTGCTTTGTTGATTATTATTTGTTTCAGAGGAGGACGTCGCCGAACAGGAAGGTGGGTTCTTTGTTGACATCGACTAGTAGTCTGGGGTTCCCAGGTGGCAGCTTGGGACGTCACGGAACAGGCTGGCTGGGATTTGTTATTTGTAGGCCTCTTAGGCCATAATTTGGATCTTGTTGTTTAGACAACTATATTTGCTTCCGCTTGATGAAATGTTGGGTCTGTGACCTCTGATGTGTCTTTTGCTATCTTTCTCATTATATTATATGAGTTGAACTATGATCTCTTGTGTCGTAGAGTCTGTGATGTGCCAGATGTTCCGCAGTCTTGATCTCTCTATTATGCATTGATAGCTATGCCAGTGTTTATGGCATGATCGAGGTAATGTGTTGCCGATGATCCATTTCGAGCACGCCTGCCAAAGGTTTTGGCCTGGGAGTGGTAACCCCAGTAACCTTCGATTGTGTAGCATAGCCTGTGGGTTACATAGCATCTCTGTATAATTCCGGGGTCGGGGCGCTACAACAAAGAAATAAAATTGAGAATTCAAAATTGGTTCAAATCATTTTATAATTTTGAAACCAAGTGCAACTTTTCAAAAATTCTAAATAAAAATATGGGGAGCTTCCGTATCTTATTGTGAGCCTCCCTGAATTTTTCTATAATTTTTGGGCTTATGTAAATGCCCCAATTAATTAGCCAAAGTCTGCTGCTTTACATATGAGAAAAACAAAGAAAAGAGCCAGGGGGTTTTCTGAAAAAATGTCATCTTCTTCCTCCTGTAGCGACCGAGTCGGGCCGGCTCGTCGCTGCCGCACCAGCTCGTCCTGCACGTTGTCGTGCTCCCCCTGGTGGATAAGAGGCCACCGAGGCGCCGCTCTGCCCTCTCTCAGCTGCTCCCTCCCCTGCTCCCTCCCCTGCTCCCTCTCTCCCATTTCTCCCCCGTGAGCGCAACCCTTGCCGCCATGGCCGAGATCATCGCCATCGATTGAGAGCTCCTAGAGCAGATCGAAGACCACCATTCGCTCCGCCTCGTCGTCCTCTCCTTCCTCGTCGACAGAATCGCGTCGGGACACCGCAAATCAACTGCGCCATCCTCTTCTTCCCCGCGGACGGTGAAGCTCCGTCGAGCCCTCACCGCCGGCCTCGACCTTCTCTGCTCAAGCCGAGCACACGCACGCACCAAGGGTGAGCGTGCGGTTCTCCTGGACATCCCCGTTCCTCTCCTTTCTCCCTAGTTCCACCGCGTCGCGAAGCTCGCCTTAGACTGCCACCGGTCGCCATCGTTCTCGTAGTGCCGGTGATGATTAGGAAGCGGCGCCGCCCATTTCTGGTTCTCCATAACCGGGCGTGTCGAACGCGTACCTTAGGCTGTCCCCGCACGCCCTCCACCGTCGTTTCCGTGTGTGCCGCCGCCGGTGGTCACCGCCGCGCGCGCACGCCGGTCGTGGCTCAGCTCGGTCAAACTATTTCGTCGGTAGTATCGATGTAGAGCCGGAAGTACCGACCGTAAGTTGTTTCAGTACTGGATACCTCTCGTCGGTAGTATCGATGTAGAGCCGGAAGTACCGACCGTAAGTGGCTCGGAAGTTGCTCTGGAAGTACCGACTTGTCCAGTACTACCGGGCAGTTTTCCAGAAGTACTGACCGTAAGTCTTTTCACTACTGGATACTTCGTGTTCTATTTCGGAAGTAGCTCGGAAGTTGCTCCGGAAGTACCGACTTGTCCGATACTACCGGGCAGTTTTCCGGAAGTACCGATCGTAAGTCTTTTCGGTACTGGATACTTCGTGTTCTATTCCGGAAGTAGCTCGGAAGTTGCTCCGGAAGTACCGACTTGTCCAGTACTACCGGACAGTTTTCCGGAAGTACCGACCGATACAAAAGGGGGCAGATTTAATTTAAAATTTGGGAAAATCGTAATTTAATAAATATTGGTTCAAATTTTGCAAATGATGTATCAAAATGATCAGCAAATCAAAGGCTACCTTGTTATGTTAATTTCACAGCATGACAACAACTTTTCCTTTTGATGTCATTTTCGAAATGGTTAAAATGATTAAATTTGAATAACCGTTTAATTCACCATTTATTCATCGTTAATCCGAAAATTACAAACGAGGTACCAAAATGATCAGCGAAACAATACCTATCTAATAATTTCATTTCCATGCATGTAGACCTCATATTTTAGTACTGTACATTTTGGGTAATAACTTAATTCATTAAGTTAAGTATGGAATTTTAACTCGTTAATCGCGATATTTATTTCCGGGGTTCCATTTAACTTGTGGGTCATGCCCAAGACCATTTCAATGCATAATCTGACCATCTCATCATGAGTGTGCATTGCACCTTTTGTATTCGTGTTATTTATTGTTCTCCTGTTATTGTTTGTGTTTCGGTAGATTCAGGAGTCGAGGTTCCACCGCAATACCTCGACGATCCATGCTATCAGCCCCATCAGCAAGGCAAGAGATAACCTAACCTTCTGTGCATATATGATCCTATTGTTTTACACAAGTATTTTCTCCACCATAATATTGCATTCGATTCTAATGTCAATTTTGGTTGATGAGTAGTATCCTATTAATTGCATTAGTTCCCTACACCGTTACCGGTTTTCCTTCCTATGATGCATAGGTTTGATGTGTTGGCCTGAGTTAAATTTATATCTGTTGTAGTTATGCTTAACCGTGCTTAGTCGAATGCGTAGTCGTCCGGTGATTATTTCCATGATTGTGAAGTCGAAGGGCATGGGGTTACCGCTCCCACGCAACACCTCAGTAATGCCATAAACACTGGCATATCTATCAATGTATAATAAAGAGATCAAGACCTGTGGAACAACTGTCACATCACAGACTCTATGACACAAAAGATCATATAGCAACTCATATAGAGAGAAAGATACAAATTTCACAACAGGGGTCACAGACCCATCAGTAGAACAAGCGGAAGCCAAATATGTTGTCTAATCAACCAGATCCAAAATAGGGCCTAAGAGGCCTACAGATAAACATCCCAGCCAGCTTGTTCCACGACATCCCAAGCTGCCACCTGGGAACCCTAGACTACTCGTCGATGTCAATGAAGAACCCACCTTCCTGCTCGGTGACGTCCTCCTCTGAAACAATTAATAATCAACAAAGAGAGACTGAGTACGACGTACTCGCAAGTTTAGTGGGGCGATATAGGCCCAATGCTGATTGGCTCTAAGGCCGTATAGTAGTTATTTTGCATAAAGCTAGTTTTCCTTTTTAAAAGACATAAATGACTCATGGCATCGATTACTCAGAAGGTTTTTCATAAAGGGATAAGATAGCAACTTTCGTTCTTCGGTTCACCTTGAACCAATAGTAGCCAGAAATCACCTCTCATCTCCACCAAGGCACTCCCTCGAATCACCCTCGAGGAAATGAACCTTTTACACAACATTGTCAAGCTGCAACCTCTAGTTGCCAAAATTTTAATTGTGTTCATGTGTTTCTATGATCTTATCGTCCATTCCCAAGTCGTCCATAACCGCGGACACGGCTTTTCGAAAAGATTTAACCCTGCAGGGGTGTACTAATTTACCCACCGGTACCGTCCGGCTCACCTGATTAGCTCTCTTCTGGGGAAAGCCCGCAAGTGGGCGTGGTTAAACCTTTACCTCGCATGAGACTATCCAAGGATCATCGTGGCGACATGACAAGTTTATCCAGCCTATTTCAGCCCCTGCCCCCATCGCCACACCCTAACACCACACACCCTCTTCATCGCGCCTTCGTCCACCTATAGCTCACACGCAAATGGAAAGCGCAAACTAGAGGACCCTTGGATACGCCCGCACGAGTTATTCAGTTAGAGAGGATTCCATATGTCCCCACCAATGGAAGCACGCTCGTCTTGATTCAAGAGGTAAAGAACTCGCACCTAGGGGCAAGAATGAGGCACAACACCATCCCTGATGGCAACTCATCCAAGCCTGTTAAGCATTTTTAATTAAGTTCCACAAGTATTCACCATGTCCGAACATTCCATCAATAGTCATAATCATGGAAAGTAATCACCGGACAAAATAAGCATTTGACTAAGCATGGCAAAGCATAACTAAACATATATACAACAGTTATATCTTTACTCAAGCCGACACATCAAACCTATGGTTCATAGGAGGGAAAACATCTAATGGTTTAGGGAACATGCAATCCATAGGATACTCTATGTCTTGACCAAAAGTTGACGTTAGAATCGAATGCAATATTATGGTGGACAAAATAATGGTATAATACAATAGTATGCTATATGCCAAGAAGGTTAGGTTATCTCTTACCTTGCTCACGGGGCTGGAAGCGCTGCTTGTCAAGGTACGGTGGGGAAACCTCGACTCCCGAATCTATCGACACCCAAACAATCACAGAAGAACGAAATAAATAGCACGAAGACAAGGTGCAATGCACAATCATGATGACATGTCAAGTTTATGCAATGATATCATCATATAATTTAGCTAACAATTTAAATGGAGTGCCATATAATTAGTGCAATTATTTGGAAACAACCCCATATTTAACTTAGTGACCACATTGTTTATAAATTATTACATTACTAAAAAGTGGCTTAAATATGCATGAAATGACATGAATAGATAGGTATTGTTCTTGTGATCATTTTGGTACCTCGTTTGTGATTTTCCAATTATCGATGAATAATATGTGAATTAAATAATTATTTGAATTTAATTCTTTTTAACCAATTAAAGAATCACACCAAAATAAAAGTTGTTGACATGATGTGATATTAGCATGATTAGATAGCATTTGAATTGCTGGTCAATTTGATACTTCGTTTGCATTTTTCTGATCAACGAAGAATAAACATCAGCGAATTAAACGATTACTCAAATTTAAATCTTTAACCATTTTAAGATAACCTCAAAGGAAAATTTGTTGTCATGTTGTGAATATAGCATAGCTAGATAGCCCTTGAGCTGCTGATCATTTTGGTATATAATTTGCAATTTTTGGATCAGTATTTATTTAGTTATTATTTTATTTATAAATATTTATTTTTATTTTATTTTAAACGGGCCGGCCTCCAGATCGGCCCAGGCCGGACACAAGTCTGAGCCCACCGGCCTACTGGCCGGCCCAGACCGGCACCCAGGCCGGGCGTGTGCCTAAGGCTGCCGGCCTCCTGGTCGGCCGGGCCGGTTCCAAGGCCGGGCAAGTTCCTGAGCCAGCCGGCCTCCTGGCCGGCCGGGCAGGTTCCCAGGCCGGGCGTAGGTTTGACCCGGGAGGGATGCCACGACCGACACCCGCACGACGGCGACCGCCGGCGGTGGCACGGATGGAGACGGCGGCCTAGTGCGTGTGGGAGCGCCCTAACGGGTGCATTCGACGCGCCTAGCTACGGGGAGCTAGAAACGGGCGGCGCCGCGACCTATTGGTCGCCGAAGCGTCGCGTACGTCAGCTACAGGGGACGGCCGACGGCGAGCTAAGGCGACGGCGTAGATCGAGGGGGGGTAGGAGGATAACGGAAGTGTCCATCTGGACGGTGAGCTCACCCTCGAGCCGATGATGCTCGCGGCGGGGACGGGGGAGGCCGGACACGGCGGCAAGATGCTCGACGTGCAGCGGCCGGAGGCGGAGAAGACCGGGATGGCGGCGTCGATTCGGGCGACCCCTCGACGATTCCTTGCTCGGGGAAGAAGAGGGAGACGAGGCGGAGTGGGTGGCGGCGTCGGCTCGCTCCGGGGAAGCTCTAATCGACGGCGATGTGGCGGCGCGCGCGGACGGCCTCAGGCTCGATTAGGGTTTGGGTTTGTGAGCGAGGGAACGAGTGAGGGGGAGAAAGAGAGTAGGGCAACGCGGCGTCCTTATCCCCCAGGGCACAGTGCGGCGGAGACCGAGCAGGTCCGGCAGGGTTGAGCGGGAGCGAGCTCGGTGTCGCTATAGCGTGGTCACTATAGGAAGAAGATGGCAGTTTTGCGCTTAGCCCTGGCTCCAGTAAGAGTTTAAATTGCTAATTGGTCCAGCAGACTTTTAGGGATTTATTTGAGCCACTTAAACATTTCTGAAAATTTTGAAAATATTCATGTAGGCTCCCCATAACATTTAGAAGCTCCACAAAAATTTGTGCTCCAAAATTTAATGGTTTGATCAAGATTTGTTCATAGTGTTTAAATATGGCCATTTTTTATAATTTCCAAAATTCATTTACTTGGAGTACTTAAGCATTTTCAGAAATAGTGAGAATATTCATGGACGCTCCCAATATGACAATGAAACTCCCCATAATTTTATTTTGAATTTTTGACAAGTTGAGCTTGGTTTCAAATCAGAAATTGATTTGAACCACTTGTGAATTCTCAAATTTATTTCTTTGCTTGTTAAGAATTTGCTTTTGCCAAAAGTTTATAATATGTAAACTTGGAACTTCCTGGACAATTTGGAAGTTCAATTTAATTTGTCTGCCAAGTTGAGCAAATGCATTTGGTGTGGAGGTTTGGGAAGGTTTTGCTTCCCCCTTTTAAATGTTTCCAAGTGTTGCTTGTTAGAATTAGAAAAATTTCAGATGCATGCCATGATGCAAACATGAGATGAAAAGTGGAAAAATTATTCATGTTTCAAGGTACCAAACTGGGGCTGTTTCAAATCTACCCCCCTTGCAGGAATCTCGTCCCAAGATTCTAGGCTTGAGTGAAGAAGGCGGGATATTCCTGATGGAGACTAGTTTCACGTTCCCAAGTTGCTTCCTCTTCGGAATGGTTAGACCACTGAATTTGAGGAACTTGGTGGTCTTGTTACGGGTCTTCCTTTCCGCTTCATCCAATATGCGGATAGGATGCTCACGGTAAGTTAGATCATCCTGGATGTCTAGCACTTCATGATCAACCCCATGGATAGGATCTTTGAAACAACGACGGAGTTGAGAGACATGGAACACATCACGCACATCCGGGAAGTTGGATGGTAGCTCGAGCTGGTAGGAGAGATCTCCTCGCTTGGCTAGGATGGTGAATGGACCAACAAAGTGAGGTGCCAATTTTCCCTTGATCCCGAAACGACGAACGCCTCGGAGTGGGGAGACTCGAAGATAGGCTGTATCACCGATTTCATAGTGAACCTCCTGATGATGCTTATCATAATAGCTCTTTTGCCTAGATTGAGCAGTCTTGAGATTTTCCCGAATGATACGGACTTTCTCTTCAGCCTCATTGATCACATCAGGACCGAAGAGTGACCTTTCTCTGGTTTCAGACCAATTCAGAGGAGTCCGACATTTTCTCCCATAGAGAACCTTAAGGGAGCCATTTGCAGACTAGCTTGATAACTGTTGTTGTAGGAGAACTCGGCGAGGGGGAGATACTTCTCCCAACCCTTACTGAAGGAGATAACACATGCCCGAAGCATGTCCTCAAGGACTTGGTTCACCCTCTCAGTCTGACCATCAGTCTGAGGATGATAAGCCGTGCTGAAGTTGAGACGCGTTCCCATAGCGGTTTGGAAACTCTGCCAGAATTTGAACACAAACAAGCTTCCCCAGTCTGAGATAATCCGCAAAGGAACCCCATGCAATGGAACAATCCGGGCAAGGTACAAATCAGCAAGTTGGCTTGCCCGAATATCGTCACGAACCAGAAGGAAATGGGCGACCTTGGACAAACGGTCGATGACCACCCAAATGGCATTATTACCTTTTTGTGACCTCATAAAACTGGTAATGAAATCCATCCCCACTTCATCCCATTTCCACTCCGGAACATCGATTGGACGAAGAGTACCAGCTGGCCTTTGATGTTCAGCCTTCACACGGCGACAGACGTCGCATTCAGCAACATACTTGGCAATTTCTCTCTTCATGCGAGTCCACCAGAATCTGCCGCGGAGATCTTGGTACATCTTGGTACTTCCAGGGTGGACGGATATAGGAGATTCGTGTGCTTCTTGTAGTATCAACCCTTTTGTATTCCCCCTCTTGGGCACCACAAGACGGTCCCCAAAATAGACAACACCAGAGTCATCAATGGAGAAACATTTAGCTTTCCCACTTGCGATATTCTTTTTGATCTTTCGGATGCCAGCATCATGCTGCTGGGCTGCCTTGATTTCATCCTCAAGAGTGGATTTGACATCCAGGTTAGCTAGATATCCGGAGGGAACAATGTCCAGATTCAACCGAGCAAACTCCTCATGGAGAGCAGGTTGGGCCTTTTCAACCATCAAGGTGTTGCAATAAGCCTTGCGACTCAGAGCATCTGCCACGACGTTGGCCTTGCCGGGCTGATAGTTGAGGGTCACATGATAGTCTTTGATTAATTCCAACCATCTTCTCTGTCGCAAATTCAGATCCGGTTGGGTGAAAAGGTATTTCAGACTCTGGTGATCCGAGAAGATCTCGCAACGGTTGTCCAACAGGTAGGGCCTCCATTGCTTCAGAGCATGAACCACGGCAGCAAGCTCTAGGTCATGAGTTGAGTAGTTGTGCTCATGCGGTTTGAGTTGGCGAGAAGCATAGGCTACCACATGGCCTTCTTGCATTAGCACGCAGCCCAAACCTTGTAGTGATGCGTCACAGTAGACAACAAAGTCTGTGTCTGTGTCAGGAAGGACAAGCACCGGAGTGGTTGTGAGTTTGACTTTGAGAGTTTGGAAACTCTCTTCAGCTTTGTCTGTCCACACAAACTTTTTATCTTTATTTAGAAGGTCAGTCAATGCTTTGGCTATCTTGGAAAAGCCCTCGATGAATCGGTGGTAATAACCCGCCAACCCAAGGAAGCTACGTATGTCTTTGACGGACTTTGGAGTTGGCCAATCCAGGATTGCCTGAATCTTGTCGGGTATCACAGCTACTCCAGCAGCTGACACCACATGACCGAGGAAGATTTGCTCCTTTAACCAAAACTCGCACTTGGAGAACTTGGCATTGAGGCAATGATCATGTAGCTTGGTCAGAACTAGCCGAAGATGCTCAGCATGTTCTTCTTCGGTTTTGGAGTAGACAAGTATTAAACGATTACTCAAATTTAAATCTTTAACCATTTTAAGATAACCTCAAAGGAAAATTTGTTGTCATGTTGTGAATATAGCATAGCTAGGTAGGCCTTGAGTTGCCGATCATTTTGGTATATCATTTGTAGTTTTTGGATCAGTGTTTATTTAGTTATTATTTTATTTATAAAATTTATTTTTATTTTATTTTAAACGGGCCGGCCTCCAGATCGGCCCAGGCCGGTTTCCAGGCCGGACACAAGTCTGCGCCCGCCGGCCTGCTGGCCGGTCCAGACCGGCACCCAGGCCAGGCGTGTGTCTGAGCCTGCCGGCCTCCTGGCCGGCCGGGCCGGTTCCCAGGCCGGGCAAGTTCCCGAGCCAGCCGGCCTCCTGGCCGGCCGGGCCGGTTCCCAGGCGGGGCGCAGGTTTGACCCGGGAGGGATGCCACGACCAGCACCCGTGCGACGGCCACCGCTGGCGGTGGCACGGATGGAGACGGCGGCCTAGTGCGTGTGGGAGCGCCCTAACGGGTGCGTTCGACGCGCCTAGCTACGGGGAGCCAGAAACAGGCGGCCCCACAACCTATTGGTCGCCGAAGCGTTGCGTACGTCGGCGACAGGCGGCTGTCGGCACTGTGGAAACCAGGGTACCACGGGCCGGCCTGCCAGGGCCCACGACACTCTTCAGAAGATTTCGCCAAGGTCCAGGCTCTCCAAGCCTGGCGAGCCTCGCGAGGGTTTACCCCTCGCGAGGGACCTCTCCTCGAGAGGGCATCTCGGATACCTCGAGAGGATCAAGCCAAAAGGCTCGGCGTAGAGAGTGTGAAGGAAGATGGGGTAGTACCCCTTGCAAATCTTGCTGCTGCCGGCCGGCTCCATACTTGTGGCGCCGAGCTCGTTGGTCTTCGCGGCCGCCAGGTGGCGCACCTTTTCAATCGCCGCCGAGTTGATGCGGGACTTGAGCAGCGCCGCCTTGGGTTCAGCACTCCCCGACGCCACCGCGGGCTTGCCAGCCTACATCGGAGCCTTGTCCTTATTGGGAGCGGCCGCTCTCTTGGGCGCCATGGTCGCAGAAGAGGAGAAGATCTTGGAGGTGATGCGCTTTGGGAAGAAGGAGGCGTTTGGGGGAAGTGTGCAGCGAAGTAATGGGCGAAGTGATGGGCGCCTTCATCGCGCGCAGGCTTTATCGACCAGTCACCGAGGGCGTGGTGGGCCCCACCGGGTCGCCCGTTGAATCCGAGGAGATCGTGGCTTCGGGCGCAACCGCAGCGCCCCACGTGTCACGGCCCAGGCAGGCATCGTTGGGCCCCCGACGCTTCGCCTCCATCCGCGGACTTCGGCATGCCCATCGTGGGCCCGGGGGCTACTGTCGGCACAGTGGAAACCAGGGTACCACGGGCCGGCCTGCCAGGGCCCACGACACTCTTCAGAAGATTTCGCTAAGGACCAGGCTCTCCAAGCCTGGTGAGCCTCGCGAGGGACCTCTCCTCGAGAGGGCATCTCGGATGCCTCGAGAGGATCAAGCCAAAAGGCTCGGCGAGGCCTCTGGCCTCGTGGGGTTCCTTCCCCACGAAGCAAGCTCTGTCTCCGCGACAGAGCTCACATGGGCTCTGCGCCCTCCGCAGAGTCACGGGCGCGCTTACGCGCAGTGACGGCAGCGCCGCAGTTGCCACTCTCGTGTATAAAGCGGTCAAACGAGGCTGCACCAAGCAAAGGAGCTACAAGAATTGCCATTTCGGTGATAAGGGGACCGTCTGCCGCTACACTCCAAGGGCGACGTCACCGTGGGACGCATCCCGAGCCCCAGCAGCGCCAGCCCACCGTCCTGGCTGGACGGTGGCTTTTCCAGCTTTGGTGACACCGCTCGCCTGCCATGGACCGCGTCCATGGCCTCTCCCTTTATGGTGCACCCGGCCTCCTCCTTCGTCGCCATGTGGTAACCCTTCCCGCCAAGATATTTGGGGGAAGAGGTCCAGGACACCTATAAAAGGAGGGGGAGCATGTTCAGGCAAAGGGGTTGAAAAGATAGCCATTGTTAGCCACCTCGAGCTCTCGAAGCTCTCCTTGTACTGTAACCTCTACAAGCAGTGCAATACAACCAAGGCAGGACGTAAGGGTTTTACCTCTCCAAGAGGGCCCTGAACCTGGGTAAACACCGTGTGTTCATCTCTGCAGTGCCGTCCCACAGCGATCTCAGCGAGCACCGTCACCGAGGCACGTTGAGGGTTGTTTGATTCCGTGTTCAGCCCCTTACTCGTTACCTAGTGAGACACACCCAGTTCCTGGGACAGATCTCCGACATTTGGCGTGCCAGGTAGGGGGCTGAGGCGCATCTTCAACCTCGACACAGCCATGGCCGGCAATTCTCGCGCCGAACGTCTCGCTCGCCGGGCGGCCAGCGCCGCCACCACTCCTGCTGGCAACCCGTGCGGCCGCCCGCGCGGGAGCGCTGCTCCGGAGTGCCACGTCGACCCCGAGCCCTGCGTCGAGCATCCAGAGGACAACAACGACGACCACGCCGAGGACAACCTCGGCGAAGAGGAAGTTTCCTCCCTGCACCCGTCGTGGGACCGTGCTGCCTCCTCACTGGGCCGTCCTGCGCCCAGCCCAGCAACTGCGCTTCTCATGGCGCAGCAGCTGATGCAGTACCGTCCCATGGCGGAGGTTCAAGAAGCCTGGCTCAACCGCCTCTCCGAGCTTGTCGGCGCCGCTCATGTCGCTGCCCCTGCACCGTCTCGTTCGCTGGTTCCATCTGCGCGCGTGGGGGACGTGGCGCACGGCGCACCTCCCACGCCCCCTCTTCATCCCGCGCCCGCTCCAGCTCCACCAGCGGGGGCTCCTCCTCGCGACAACCGCGCTGCATCGCACGCATCGTCGC
The DNA here is from genome assembly GCA_012064385.1 of Puccinellia tenuiflora. NCBI lineage: Eukaryota > Viridiplantae > Streptophyta > Magnoliopsida > Poales > Poaceae > Puccinellia > Puccinellia tenuiflora. Next base: position 662,356 of record QRDG01001973.1, read on the forward strand.
CGCATGACTGCCAAATCGTGCAGCGAGCCCCGGAGGACGCACGCGTGAGCATCGAGCGTGGGCAGAATCGCCACAACCGCGCTATCCAGGACGTCGCCACCGCGGGGCGCCACCTCCGCGCCACCCTCGCCAACGGCGTGGTCACTTACGGCACGACGGCTGTGTTCACTCGCAACCTCCGTCACGTCGTCTGGCCGGTCAAGTTCAAGCCGGATCTTCCTCCGCGCTATGACGGCAAGAACAACCCCCTGGAGTTCCTGCAGCTCTACACTTTGGCCATCCAGGCCGCGGGAGGCGATGACAGAGTCATGGCAAACTGGTTCCCCATGGCCCTCAAGGACTCTGCGTCCTCGTGGCTCACGAACCTCCCCGCTGAGTCCATCAACACCTGGGAGGAGCTCTGCCGGTGCTTCGTCGTGAACTTCAAGGGCACGTACGAGCGTGGCCTCACGTACAACGACCTCCGCGGCGTACGCCAGAAGCCTGGCGAGACCCTCCGCAAGTACATCCAGCGCTTCAGCCAGGTGCGCAACAAGATCCCCAACGCCACCGACGCGCAGGTCATTTCGGCCTTCCAAGCTGGAGTCACGGACGTGCGGATGCTCGAGAAGCTTGGCATCCACGACAACATCACCACCGTCGTCAAGCTCTTCGACCTGGCGGACAAGTGCGCCAAGGCGGAGGAGGGCCGCTTGTTCGTCAAGAATGAGCCAGGAGACCCTATCGAGGGATCCAAGAAGACGAAATCCACCGAGAAGCGCAAGACCACTGCGGTCCTCGCAGCTGAACCTGACGCCAAGCAGCCTCGCGCTGCCACTCCAGCCGCAGGCCCCGAGAAGAAAGATGATCGCCCCTTCTGCGTCTACCACAACAGGCATTCCCATGCCACCGAGGACTGCTACGACCTCAAGAGGCTTCGCGAGGCTGGCGAGCGGCAGCAAGGTCGCGGCGGCCGCGGCGGCGGCCGCAGCGGCCGCGGGGGCAACGCTGGAACAACAACAACTACGACGACAACTACCAGCAGAACCCTCAAGCCAACGCCGTCCAGCCCGCGAATGACAACCTCCCTGGCCGAGACTCCTGAGGGCTACCAGGTGCCTCGCGAGGCCGCTTGCATCCTCGGCGGGGCTCAGGCCCCCAGCTCCAACCGCCACTTCAAGCAACTTGCTCGCGAGATCGCGGCAGCGCTTCCCGGGGTTGAGGCCTCCAGGCCCCTCAAGTTGTCCCAGTACCCCATCACCTTCGACTCCAGCGACCACCCCAAGTCCACTTCGACTGTTGGCACCATCCCGCTGGTCTGCACCCCGACCATCAACAACATCGCAGTCTCTAAGACGCTCATCGATGGGGGTGCAGGCCTCAACGTCATCTCTGTCGAGACCTTCGAGAAGTTTCAGGTGCCCTACGAGCGGCTCATGCCCACCAGGCCCTTCTCGGGGGTGACAGAGGGTCTCACGACCCCTTTGGGGCAAGTGAGGCTCGCGGTCACCTTCGGCACGCAAGCCAACTACCGCACCGAGCTGATCGATTTCGACGTCGCGCACATCGGCCTGCCCTACAACGCCATCCTCGGCTACCCCGCCCTCGCGAAGTTCATGGCGGTGACCCACCACGCCTACAACCTCGTCAAGCTTCCTGGCTCGGGTGGCACCATCGTCATCCGCGGCATGGTCTCAGACGCTCTGTACGCTGCGCAAGCGGCCTACAAGGCTGCCGCGGTGGCGTCCCCTGCTGACGAGGATGAGGAACCCCTCCCGAGGCCCCCCACGAAGAAGAAGCAGCTGTTCTCCCAGGAGAAGGCCGTGACGAAGCAGGTGCCTCTTGAGGCAAGCGGTTCGGGGGCTAGTGTCATCATCGGCACCAACCTGCCTCCAAAATAGGAAAGCGTGCTCGTCGCCTTCTTCAGGGCAAACTCTGACATGTTCGCATGGACACCGTCAGATATGTCCGGAGTACCGAGGGAGGTGATCAAGCACCACCTAGCCGTGTGTCCAAACGCATGCCTCGTGAAGCAAAAGGCGCGGCGCCAGGTGCCAGAGAAGCAAGACTTCATCGTTCAAGAAGTAGAGAAGTTGAAGAAAGCTAGCATCATCAAAGAAGTTGTCCATCCCACTTGGCTCGCCAATGGTGTGGTCGTCCCCAAGCACACCGGAGGAAGCCGCCTCTGCATCGACTTCACCGACCTCAACAAAGCTTGCCCCAAGGACCCTTATCCCCTCCCGAGGATCGACAAGATCGTCGACTCCACCGCCGGCTACGAACTCCTCTGTTTTCTGGATGCCTTCTCAGGCTATCACCAGATCAAGATTGCGAAGGAGGACGAGGAGAAGACAGCATTTCTCACCCCTTGTGGTGTGTTTTGCTACGTCTGCATGCTTTCGGCCTGAAAAATGCTGGTGCCACTTTCCAGCGCGTCATGAGGATCGGCTTGGGGGCTCAAATGGGAAGGAATGCAGAGGCCTACGTCGACGACATCGTGGTCAAGACCCGCGAGAAGGACACACTCATCAAGGACCTCGAGGAGACCTTTGCCAACCTGCGCAAGGTAAACATCAAGCTGAACCACGCTAAGTGCGTCTTCGGGGTCCCTTCAGGCAAACTACCTCGGGTTCCTGGTGTCTCATCGTGGCATCGAAGCAAACCCTGACAAGATCAGAGCCATAGAAGAGATGCAGCCTCCTCGTCGCCTCAAGGACATGCAGCGCTTAGCGGGATGTATGGCCAGCCTTGGCTGGTTCATCTCCAAGTTCGGCGAGAGGGCGCTGCCATTTTTCAAGATCATGAAGAGGTCCGGTCCTTTCAAGTGGACCCCTGAAGCGGCAAAGGCCTTCGAGGACCTGAAGAAGTATCTGGCGAGCCCACCCATCATGGTTGCCCCACGCCCTCGCGAGCCTCTGAAGCTGTATCTTGCAGCCACTCCTCGGATGGCAAGCGCGGTCTTAGTGGCTGAAAGGGAAGAGCCAGTCCTCGCCAAGCAGAGCTCTACCTCGCCAAGCCCAGAACTCCACGACAAGGAGGCAGCCTCGTCAAGCCTCCAGCCACATGCCGAGCCTCTACAAGTGGGGCCCCAAGAGAACCTCGACAAGGACTCCACCGAGCCTCGAGAGGAGCCAACCGCTGCCACGTCAACAACCACCCTCGTCGAGCATCCCGTGTACTTCGTCAGCACAGTGCTGCGGGACGCTCGCGAGCGCTACCCCATGCAGCAGAAGCTCCTTTTCTCGCTCCTAATTGCCTCTAGGAAGCTGCGCCACTACTTCCAGGGTCACCCCATCAAGGTGGTCACCTCGTACCCCTGGAGCAAGTCCTACGCAACCCAAACGCAACAGATCACGTCGCAAGCTGGGGCATCGAGCTGCAACCCTTCGAGCTGGATTTTGACACCACAAGGGTCATCAAGGGCAGGGCGCTGGCTGATTTCATGGCTGAATGGACGGACACACGTGAAGAAGAGCCTCAAGAGGAAGAAGCTCCAGCCTCAGGAGGGACAGAGCCCAGCTACTGGACCATGCACTTCGACGGCGCCTGAGTGCAGGGGCTGGTGCTGTCCTGACCTCACCAACAGGCGACAAGCTCTACTACGCCGTCCAGTTGTGCTTCAAAGACAGCGACAAGGTCTCCAACAACATTGCTAATACGAAGGCCTCCTCGCTGGGCTCAGAGCTGCCATTGCCCTCGGCATCAAGCGCATCCTCATCAAGGGCGACTCTCAGCTCCTCGTCAACTTCTCCAACAAGAGCTACACACCTATGGACACCTACATGGTAGCCTACCTTGAAGAGGTACGCAAACTCGAGAAGCACTTCAGGGGCATGGAGCTCAAGCATATCCCGTGAGGGGAAAACCAAGACGCAGATGAAATCGCCAGGCGAGCGGCAAGAAGGGAAGCCCAGAAGCCTGGAGTGTTCAAGGAGAGACTCGCCAGGGCCTCGGTCAAGCAACCAGTGGTCAACATGAGCATCAATGAGGAGCTCCCACCAGCCCCATCAAGTGGAGAACCAAACTGCGGGCTGCCCTCAGGCGATCGCCTGCTGATGACCCTGGTACGCCAAGACACTGGTTGGATCGACGAGATCAAGAGCTACTTGCAAGATCGAGTCCTTCCCGAAGATGATGCAGAGGCCGAGAGGGTTGCTCGCCAGGCCAAATCCTACTGCCTCCATGACGGAGACATGTACCGTAAGCGCCCCAATGGGGTTGCGTTGCGGTGCGTCCCCACAGAGGAAGGCTGCCAGCTCATCAACGACATCCACAGCGGAGAGTGCGGCCACCATTCATCCTCACGCACCCTCGCAGGAAAGGTCTTCCGGAGTGGCTTCTACTGGCCTTCAGTGCTTCAAGATGCAGCCGCAATCGTCTAGTCCTGCGATGCCTGCCAATTCCACACCAAGCAAATTCACCAGCCCGCGCAAGGACTCCAAACTATCCCGCTCTCCTGGCCGTTCGCGGTCTGGGGCTGGACCTTCTGGGACCTTCCCACGAGCGCTCGGGGGCTACCGCTACCTCTACGTCGCCATCGACAAGTTCACCAAGTGGCCTGAGGTGGAACCCGTGCGCACCATCCCGGCGAAGTCAGCGGTAAAGTTCATCAGGAGTTTGGTCTGCCGCTTTGGTGTGCCCAACCGCATCATCACCGACAACGGCTCGCAATTCATCAGTAGCGCCTTCAAGTCCTACTGCGGCAGCCTCGGCGCCCAAATCTGCTACGCCTCGGTGGGTCACCCACGAAGCAACGGGCAGGCTAAGCGAGCCAATGCCGAGGTGCTCAAGGGCCTCAAGACGAGAAGCTTCTACCGCCTCAAGGCCAGCGGCAAACACTGGATCGATGAGCTCCCCTCGGTGCTCTGGTCCATACGCACCACGCCAACGAAACCCACTGGCGAGACGCCGTTCTCCCTCATCTATGGCGCTGAAGCTGTTCTCCCCAGCGAGATCACCCACGGCTCTCCACGAGTCTTGGCCTTCAAGGAGGCTGAGCTGGACGAACTCCGCAACGACGACCTACTGCTTGCTCGAGGGGCTCCGCCGCAATGCGGCCCTGACGTGGCAAGGGTACCAGTAAGACCTCCGTCGCTACCCACAGCCGCCACATCCGCCCGCGCACTCTCGAAGCAGGAGACCTTGTCCTGAGGGGAATCCTCTCCAGGGCAGGCCTCCACAAGCTCTCGCCAATGTGGGAAGGACCCTACAGGGTCGTGCACATCGCCAGGCCTGGCTCCGCGCGGCTCGAGACGGAGGACGGCATTCCTGTCGCCAACCCCTAGAACATCCAGCACCTGCGCAAGTTCTACCCCTGATCGTCCTCGACGAGCAACTTTTTGCATCAAGGGAGAGCTTCGCGCCATCATCCTCCACGAGGAAAATATTCGGGCTCCCCTCTCTACTATACGTTGCCGCGGGCCGTTCGAGAAGACTCCCAAGCCACCGCGCCTCGGCAAGGTGACTTCTTCAAGCACCATGCCTTGGCGAGGTGGATCCCCATGCCCAGACATGGCGGACCGCAGGCTCTACGACGCCACCCCCGCATAGGGGCCCCCCTCTGAGCTCTCTCTACATGCGTCGCCTCGGGCCGCGAGATTCTCAGCCACTCAATGTGGAACCCCATGCCCAGACATGGCGGATTTTGTACTTCTGGCCACGCTAGTGTAATGAACCCTTGTTTCAGGTCACTTTGAACCTTTGCGCTTCATGCCAGCATATGTTGTTGCTTCGGTAAGCAGTTATATTATTGCATTTCATCCGCGCTCGTATGATCCCTCCTGTGCATCTCGCGGAGCGGGGCTGAGCATGGTGCCTGTGCCTCGGGAGCATCCCAGCAGCGCCTCAAACCCAAGGGATCAAGCTCTGAACTCGCGGGTTAGCTCTCATGTACGTCACTCCAAGGAGCTCTGAACTCATGGACCAGCTCGCGTGCACGTCAAATCACCAAGGACCTTGGTGCCTGTTCTCCTCGTGAGACACACATGAAGAAACTACGAGCGCGAATGAGTTATCTAGCTATGTATTGCTTGTGGTATGCCTATCTGTCCAAGCGCAGGAAAGCAGGTTCAAAACAAGCCTCAGGCAACCTCGGGAGGAAAACGCCTCATCGGGACCAACACCCTCTCCAAGGCAAAAAACGCCTCGCGAAGCTAAGTCCAAACACTTGGTTAAATTCCCTTCGCTGGTTTTTGTCCCTCGAGCCTCTTTTCTCTNCTCTAGGGTGGCGACCTTCCCTTCCGCGCGAGCCTGAGCTTCCCTGGCGCTCTGAAGGCGGGAGGCCATCTGCTTCTCCTCCTTCTCGAGCCCCTTGATGTGTTCTGGAGCTCATTGCGCTTCGTCGTGAAGCGCTCCTCCTGCTTCTTGGCCTTCTCGCCAAAACTCTTGGCGAGATCTTGGCGGATGAGCTTGACCTTGCCGTCGGCCTCCTGCATTTTCTTCTGCTTCTCCGCGAGGCTGGCGTTGGCCTTTTCGAGGCGCTCCGCATAGGTGGCCTCGTCCTGGGCCATCCGACTCTCATGAGCCAGCAGTCCCTCCTCGCGGGTGGCCTGGTCCTTCTCGAGCTACTGGACCTGCTCCTCGCACCGGCGCAGTTCCTCCTCGCGGGGGGAGAGCTCTCCCTCGCGTCGCATCAGCTTCGCTTCGCGCTGTGTCAATTGCTCCCCGCGAGCGTCCAGCCTCTCGCGGAGCTCCTTCAAGCTGTCCTCCACGACTTTGGAGTGCGTGATGAAATGTTGCTCTGCGGCCGCGATCTCCTGTTGCTTGGAGGCGGTTTCCGCCTCGAGAGCCTCCCGCGCGGCGTCTAGTTGCTCCATGGTCTCCGCCGCCTCCCGCTTCACGCTGTCGCGTGTCTCCTTGGCGAACCGCATCGCCTCTTCGCGCGCCGCCAGGGCCGCCGCATCCTGCCGGCGGCAGCTCTCCACCCTCTCGCAGAGGAGGGCCCAGGCCTTGTCAAGCTCCGCCTTGGCGAGCTCTTCTTCGACGTACTGCTTCTCCAGCTCGTCGAGCGTCTGCCGCGCTTGGCTGAATACGGAGCTGCGGCGAGCTGCGTGGTGGCGCGGCTCCCGCAGCACCAAGGTCCCCGCATCGCTGCGGGATGCAGAGACCTCGACGCTTGTCGAGGCACCCAAAGCACCTTGCCTCAGGCTCACAGCGGCTCCTGCTGCGGCCTGGGGGCTCATGTGGGAGCCTCTTTCACCGCCCTCGTTAGGAGCCCTCTGGGGGCTGGGCATCCTCTCGCCCGAGGCTCCGGCGTCCGTGGGCTCCGGAGGCGTTTCCTCCTCCTACCCTCCGGGGGCAGATTCAGCCCCTCCTGCCGCGGCCGCGCCTGCCGTGGCCTCGGGCTCGTCATCCCCTCGTGTGGAGGTCTCTCCCTCCGGAGGTGGCTCCACGGTGGCCTCTTGGGCCTCCGCCTCGTTCGGCCTCTCCGAGGTTTGTGCGGCCTCGGTCTCCACCTCCTCAACTGCCCCTCCACGCGGTGTTCATCCGCGGGAGGAGTGGCGACCCGTGCTGGCGACGACGCCACCTCTTCAACCTCCTCCTCCGCGCGGTGCTCGTCCACGGGAGGAGTAACCACACGCTGCGGCTCGTCAACCGCAGGCGTCGCCACGGTGGCGCTGGCCATCTCCCCAAGCTTGCGGAGCCGTCGCCTCTTCGACGCCGCAAGATTGCTAAAAGGAAAGACAAGCAGAAGATCCTTCAGGAGGGTATTCGAAAGCAAAATCCTAAAGGAAAGAAGAAGGACCAGGGCTTACTCGTCAGCCATCCTCCACACCCTCTTCTTCGCCTTCGGCGGCTGGGGGCTGCTTGCTCCGGCTCCTTCTCGAGGCGCTCCTGCCTCCTCGCGAGGAGCGCCCCTCGCGGCTCCGGCGTCCCTGTCGTGGGCGAACTTGGAGCGGGGCTCGCGGCGCCCTCCCTTGCGGCTGCTCTCCTCCTCCTCCGCGGTGCGTCGGGAGGGAGCCCCGCGAGAGGGATCCTCGTCGCTGCTGGAGGAAATCTCCTGGAGGTCCCCTTCAGGCGGTGCGCTCCTTGGGGAGCTAGCGGAGCCTCCCGAGGGGTCAGCGCCTCTCGAGGCCTCGCCCTCGTCAGAGTCCTCCGCCTTGTCCGGCTCCGACGGCTCGTCCATCTGCTCCGGCTCTACCGCCCGCGGTGTCCTTCGGGCACGATGCCCCACTCATCGAATCTGGGCATGCCCCTGCAGTGTGCGCGCACCTTCTCTTCCGCAAAGGTGAAGAGCGGTCGGGCCTCGTCGACGGCCGGGGCTAGGATGGCCGCCGTAGAGAAGAGGGTCCCCATGACCGTGTTCAATACCTCCGGGTGAAGTTCTCCGTGCACAGGCGCATCCCATCCTTCAGGCCTGTGTACGTCCACATCGGCTCCGAGTGCCACTGGAGGGGGGCGATGCGGCGCCTCGTGAAGTCCTTCGCCACCATCTGGCCGGTGAGTCCGGCCTCGCGGAGCCCCCGCAGGCACTCGTACACCGTGTCAAGCTTCAGGCCCTCGAAGCCCTCGCTCGCCCAACGCGCCCACTTCTTCAGGGGCGCCACGGGTATGTCCAGGAAAGTGTTCTTCACCTTGGTGTTGACGAAGAACCACCGCTGGCGGAAGTCCTCCACCTTCTTCGTCACCTTGGTGATGGCATTCTCGCCGCTCCACACGATGGGAATGTAGTTCTTGCTCCTGGCATCGGTGATGCGGAAGGAGACGCACCCGGTCTGCTCGTTCTGCGGCGGTGGACCGGAGTGCGTAGAAGCTGTGGAAGAGGTCCACAGAAGGATGGATACCGACGTAGGCCTCGCAGAGGTAGGCGAAGATGGAGAGGATGAGGATGGAATTGGGATGAAGATGGAGGAGTTGGATCTGGTATGTCTCCAAAACCCCCATGAGGAAGTCGGAGAAAGGAGGGACGAGACCGGCGTAGAGAGTGTGAAGGAAGATGGGGTAGTACCCCTCGCAAATCTTGCTGCTGCCAACCGGCTCCATGCTTGTGGCGCCGAGCTCGTTGGTCTCCGTGGCCGCCAGGTGGCGTACCTTTTCAATCGCCGCCGAGTGGATGCGGGACTTCAGCAGCGCCCCCTTGGGTTCGGCACTCCCCGATGCTGCCGCGGGCTTGCCAAGCCGGCATCGGAGCCTTGTCCTTCTTGGGAGCGGCTACTCTCTTGGGCGCCATGGTCGCAAAGAGAAGGAGGTCTTGGAGGTGGAGCGCTCTAGGAAGAAGGAGGCGTTTGGGGGAAGTGTGCGGCGGAGTAATGGCTGGAGTGACGGGCGCCATCATCGCACACAGGCTTTATCGACCAGTTACCAAGGGCGTGGCGGGCCCCACCGGGTCGCCCGTTGAAGCCGAGGAGATCGTGGCCTCGGGCGCAACCGCTGCGCTCCACGTGTCACGGCCCAGGCAGGCATCGTTGGGCCCCCGACGCTTCGCCTGCATCCACAAACCCCGGCGTGCCCATCGTGGGCCCGGGGGCTACTGTCAGCACAGTGGAAACCGGGGTACCACGGGCCGGCCTGCCAGGGCCCACGACATTCTTCAGAAGATTTCGCTAAGGACCAGGCTCTCCAAGCCTGGCGAGCCTCGCGAGGGGCCTCTCCTCGAGAGGGCGTCTCGGATGCCTCGAGAGGATCAAGCCAAAAGGCTCGGCGAGGCCTCCAGCCTCGCGGGGTTCCTTCCCACGAAGCAAGCTCTGTCTCCGCGACAGAGCGCACATGGGCTTTGCGCCCGCTACAGAGTGACGCGCGCGTCTGCGCGCAGTGACGATGATGCCGCAGTTGCCGTTCTCGTGTATAAAGCGGTCAACAAAGCAGCACCAAGCAAAGCGAACAACGAGACTTGCCATTTCAGTGATAAGGGGACCGTCAGCCGCTACACTCCAAGGGCGACGTCACCGTGTGGCGCATCCCGAGCCTCAGCAGCGCAGCCCCGTCCTGGCTGGACGGTGGCTTTTCCAGCTTTGGTGACGTCCGCTCGCCTGCCATGGACCGTGTCCATGGCCTCTCCCTTTATCGTGCACCCGTCCTCCTCCTTCGTCGCCATGTGGTAACCCTTCCCGCCAAGATATTTGGGGGAAGAGGTCCAGGACACCTATAAAAGGAGGGGGAGCACGTTCGGGCAAAGGGTTCGAAGATTGGTTCGCTTCTCCAGAGGTTAGGGTTTAGATCCAGGCGCCAGGATCTGAGATCTGAAGCTCCAGTGTTGTTCTTGAGATAGCCATTGTTAGCTAGCTCGAGCTCCCGAAGCTCTCTTTGTACTGTAACCTCTCCAAGCAGTGCAATACAACCAAGGCAGGACGTAGGGGTTTTACCTCTCCAAGAGGGCCCTGAACCTGGGTAAACACCGTGTGTTCATCTCTGAAGTGCCGTCCCACAGCGATCTCAGCGAGCACCGTCGCCGAGGCACGTTGAGGGTTGTTTGATTCCGTGTTCAGCCCCTTACTCGTTACCTAGTGAGACACACCCAGTTCCTGGGACAGATCTCGACAACTTCATCCGCTTGAATGTGTCATATTACATTGATGCTGCTGCCACCATCCATAAGTACCTTGTTAAGCGTGTATCTCCGACTTGTGGTACTACCACCAAGGCTAGCTGCCCCGGGTCGTCAATTCTTGGCGGGTGATCTGCCCGACTCCAAGTGATTGGTTGCTCTGACCATCTTAACCACTGTGGCACTGGCGGCTCCACGGCGTTGACAGCGCAAATTTTCAACTTCCTTGCTCACTTGGAAGTACTGGTGGTGAAAACATGGTAACTGCCTTGCCTCGGGTGAAGCGGCTGAGTTGCTATGTAATACTGACCCTGGCTATCATGAAGATGCTTGGGGTTTTGCTGAAAGCCACCATGACCTCCTTGCTGGTGACCCCCGCCATTGCTGGATCCTGGGTTATTTCTGGCTCCTCCGCCATGGTTGCCAGACCCTCCATTGTTACCTCTATATCCACCGTTTCCACCTCCATTGTTTCCATTGTTTGCCGGGTTGTTTCTCCAGCGCTGCAAATCTACACACTGCTCCAGGGTATGCCCGCACCTCCCTTTTTTACATGACGAGGGCATGGACTCTGCAATATCTCCTGAGGAGTCGGCCTGCGTGCCTGGTAACCCTGGGAGTTGTTGTCCTTATGCCTGTTTCCAGACTTTGTGCTAGCTACTAAGTCGGAGCTGTCTCCATATGGCCGCTTAGTCCCGCCATGAGTTTGATTCTGATTTTGGTTTTGGTTGCTACCACCTTGCCCTTTTCTGACTTCTTCCTGATCCTTGGTTTTGTCCGTGGCAGCATGTTTGTTTGCTCCTGCCATGATCTCTCCAATGGAAATCGATAGACCCTGGTTTAGACTGTCCTTCATACGCCCTAACTTCCAGCTTAGCGGGTTGAAGGTGCAATTCCTCTCCATGGCCATTAACACAGATATTGGTGGGAGTCCTTGTGAGGAGTTAATGATCAACGAGACTCGTTTCGTCCAGTGCCTTGCGGATTCTCCCTTCTTCTAGACACATCTCTCCAAGTCCTCAATGGTACTCAATTTCTGGCATGTCGCCTAGAAGTTTTGAATGAAAGAGGCCTTCAGCTGCTCCCACGAGTTAATTGACCTGGGGGGTAAGTTTCTCATCCAAACCTTAGCTGCTCCATCCATCATGAGATACATAAATTTTGCACACAAATTTCTGGTTGCATTGCGAATACTCATTTCCATCTCGTAACTGCTGAGTAGGAAGTCGGATCCATATTGGGCTCATAGTTGCCAACCTTGCGAGGTTCTTTGAAGTTGCTGGAGAAGGACTCGGCTCTGATGGCTTCTGACAAACACTCAGGACCCGTCAAGAAAGGTGAACTTCCAGGTGAGTTTACCTCTATAATTGCACGAGTCGGTTGTGGCTGGATAACTACCGCTGCTGCTGGCGCTGGCCCTCCGGCCCTTCTGGCCTCTAGAGCTTTGGCCGCGGTAGCTTCTCTCCTGTTTCGTGCTTCATCAACAATTCTTTGTGCTTCTGAAGTAGTCGGCACACACGGTTGATTCCTTGCCAGTTCACGGCGTCTTGCGCTCGTCGACCCGGCCGGATGAGACTCATCGTGCCGACTCCTGGTGCGGGAGTTGTATGGAGTTGACTGAAGTCTGCTTGCATCTGGGAAGTTGGGATAAAGAGCTTGCTGAGGCAATGCTGTTTTCAACATGTCAATGGCGAGTCGTGCCTCCTGACCCGTTGGATTTTCCATAAGTGGGATTCTATCCAACACCATAGTTGCTGCGTGTACGTTGTCTATTGGATTTGAATAGTGTCCTGCAGGCGTGTGGAACCTTTGCGGTGGTGGACCCATACCGCCGGCTCCTGCCCTGAATCCACCTCCTCTTGGTGGTGGTGGTGGTCCGTTGGCTCCTGCATCAACTCCTCTGTTTCCTTCTGGTGGTGGTGGTTGTGGTGGCGGAGCTGCTGCTCCTGCCCCGGGTGCTGATCCTCTGACTCCTGCAGTCGGACCCGTCGGTGTCGGGAATAAGTTAGTTGGATTTATGCGTACTCCCTCATGCAGCCGGCTCCGAGTCCTCCGGTGTTGGATTGATGTAAGTTCATGTTGGCGATTACGTACTGCTAACGCCTCAGCCTACACGCGATCGTGTTCTGCCTGGATGCGGGCTTGTTTAGCTTGTATACGAGTTTGCTCTGCTTGTATAAGGGCTTGGTCCGCTACCAACTTCCGATTTGCTTCTGTGACGTCCGCTAGCTGCTTCTCTAAGGCCTCATGAGCTGTGATCAACTCTACACGAGCTGCCGCATTTTCCGCCATGATTTCCTTGGTCAACAGATTTGCGTCGAACCGATCCCCTCCACCGTGTTCTTCACCATTGTCTGGTCCTGATATGTGCACTCCAACATGGTGTGGACGTACTGGCAACTGCACGTACTCTTCCTCGATTCCATATCCAAGCCGATCTTCAAATAATGGTAATATTGACTCTGAATTTGCATCATAGTCTGGTTCTGAATCCGGCTCCTGTAGCATCTCCGGCTCCTCTTGCCCAGCTACTATGCCGACTTGTGACGTGCCGACGGACTCCTCTCCATCGTACTCAATGATAGCTGTTGCTTCTGAAACAGAATCCAACCCGTTAACACGGTTCCCTGAGACGTTGACCATGCCAACGAACACGTTGATCTTGCCAAAGATGAGCTGGTAGCCTTCCTCGACTTCATCCATCTCCGAGCTCCACCCGTTTTCATCGATCTCGGTCTTGCCGTACTGGTTGGTGTAGACCCTACCGATGGCGAGCTTCTCCCATGATCTCGACTCCTTTCATCAACGGCCCCACGGTGGGCGCCAACTGTCGTGGGGTTGTCACGGCAAGTACTTCCTCCGGAAAGTTAAGTTGTGGGGCCATTGGTGACTAGGACACAGGAGTTGGTTAATCTCGACGAGGGGACAAGGAGTTTACCCAGGTTCGGCCCCTCTTGATGGAGGTAAAGACCTACTTCCTGCTTGTTCTTTATTGCTTTGGACTTGATGTCGATTACAAGGTTCCGATCTCGCTAACTCGAGACTCGGCGACTATGGGACTTGTGAGACTTGAGAGCTTCCCTCCCGATCTAAGGTCCAGGACCCTCCTTATAAAGGCGGCCGGGTCCCCGGACTTACAGGTTATGCCGAGTTACGCTTGAACACGGAGTCCTACTCTAGGTCCTTGCCTTCCAAGTTGGTGCTCCAGGTTGTATGGGGACTCCAGTCTTTGTCGTGTCCTTTTCCTTCTGCTAATCTCGTAACGGGCTAGCCGGCTTGTTCCCTATCCAGCCCATGTTGCTTGAAGTGTAACCCGGCTTGGGCCTTCTTGGTCTTGACAGGTCCACTTTCCGGCTCCATGGGCCTACCCGGAAAGTATCCCCCCATCAGGAACCTACCATTAAGATGAAAGTAAATGATTTTGAGTGTAATTCTTTGTGTGATCTTGCTTCTAGCATTTCTATTATGCCAAAAAAGTTATATGATGCCCTTGATCTTGGACCACTAAAAGATTGTGATTTGAATGTGAATTTCCTTGATGCCACTTTGCATACACCCTTGGGTAAAATAGATGATGTTCTCATCATGGTTAATGGTAATTATGTTCCTGTTGATTTCATTGTTATGGATCTTGATTTTAAGCTTCCTTGTCCTATTGTTTTGGGAAGACCGTTTCTTAGAACTGTTGGTGTTATGGTAATTTCAATTTCCCACTAAAAAAAGGGATGGAACATTACCCTAGTAAGAGGATAAAGAATTTTTTTGATTCCATTGGTAAGCCAAAGAGTGGTTTTGAATTGGGAACCATTGATAAAACTTGAATTTGCCCTTTTTGCCTAGCTAAAAGGCGTTAAAGAAAAGCGCTTATAGGAGCCAACCAATTTTATTTTTTCTGTTTCTTTTTGGTTTTTTTGAGTTTTGGGCGATGTTACTTCTGTAACAACTCCCTTTTATCTTGTTGTTTTGGTTTTTGGTGCCTAGAATAGCCTCTAAAGAGAGGAAGACTAATTGATGAGTTTGCTGTCCAGAAACAGATTTCTGTTCTTCACTGTTTGAAAATCCAAAAAATCACAGAACGTCATCTGTGGCTGCAAATTTTTTACAGCAAGCATCAGGGTTTTTTCTACCTTTCTCTAGTTTTAAGTTTTCCGATTTGAGGTCCAGAAGTGCCTCGAAAAAATTCATGTTTAAAGTTTGTTCTGTTTTTGACAGATTCTGTCCTTAGTTTTGCATTGCTTGTTTCACGGGCAAAGTGATGCTTTTTCAAAGCTACAGATTTACTTAGACCTTTGTGACAGTAGCTAATGTTCTAAAAAAATTAAGTTCATGATACGTGCTTTGGAACTGAAGGAAGATATTGTTTTTGTGGAGTAACCCCTCTAATGAAGTTGCTATAAGTTTTGCGTGAAGGAAGTTTCAAGTATTCAAGTGCGAGGTGATGAAGGAAGATCAAGAAGGGATAAAAGTCTAAGCTTGGGGAGGCTCCCCATGGAACCTCCTCTAAAATATTCAAGAATACACAAGCGTCTAAGCTTGGGGATGCCCAAGGCATCCCCTTCTTCATCAACAATCATCGGTTTCTCTCATGGTACTATATTTTTATTCCTTTACACATTATGTGCTGTTCTTGGAGCGTCAGTTTGTTTTTACTTTCAGTTTGTTTGTGTTTTGTTCTCTGGTCTTTGCAATAATTTGGATCCATGCATGCTTGTTTGGGAGAGAGACACGCTCCGCTTTTTCATATACACTCATGTTCTTCACTTATATGTGTTGAGTGTTTAGCCTTTGTTATTTATGCTTTTAGCTCTTGTTTTCAAGCATCTCTTGTTCAGAGCTGTTAGCTTTTGTAGTTAGGAAGTTTTGCTCATGTTGTTTCACCCTTTTTAGTTTTGTTTCAAATAAGTTGATTGGTGTTTGGTTGAGTGGAAATTATCATGTAGGAAGTGTTTAAAGTGCTGCTTAATCTTGTAGACCATTGTCTTGAATCTTTGATACTTGTCAATTTTTTTAGAGATATGAAGTAGATTAATGCTTAAACTTGTGGATCATCTAGTAAGAATAGATTAGTAAAGAACTTCCGTAAATCTTTAAAATTGTGGTGCTTGTCCTGCTTAGTAGCTTTCAAAGTCTAGATATTCTTTTGCAAACAGTTAGTTTGGCTAACAAGGTAGACGGTGTGAAGTCTAGTGGTTATGCATGATGTATATCTGTAGTCATTCATTCAACCAAGTTGATATTATGTGTTTGCTTGATATCTTGCTAAGCCCAAAAATTCTGTACTGAGAGGGAATACTTCTCGTGCATCCAACTCCCTGAGCCAAATATCTTTGCCATTTGTGTCCACCATACCTACCTACATGTGGTATTTCCTTGACACTCCAAGTAAAATTTTCATGTGCTATCTTTAAAACTTTGAAAATTCTCCTTTTTGTGTCTCTGTTTTCAAGCTCATGAGGAAGCAGTAGGAAGCTAGGTATAACCTGTGACAAGCAAGGTCATTTCCCCCCTTTCACCCGGTGTTGATGGTTCACGTCCTCACTTGAATTTGCCGAGAGCTGACAAAAGACTCCGCATCTCAATTAAAATATAAATATAACCCACCATTCTCCTCTGCACAGTGTAAACCTGAGAAATCAGTTAAACATTGGTTAGTGGTAAAACAAAGGAGAACGAGGAGTGATCTCATTCCTCTAATTACCAGCTGCTCTCAAAAGTCTAAAATCCTTGCTTGAAATGGGGGACTAGCTAGCTTCTTTACTGTGAAGTCGTTGACGGAAGCATGCATATCTCAACCCGTTTTACCTCTGTCAAAAATAAAAAAAAGCTCTAGCACATGACTAATCCCTGCTTCCCTCTGCGAAGGGCCTTTCTTTTACTTTTATGTTGAGTCAGTCTTCCTCTTTCTTCTTAACTCGTCAAGCAATCACTTGGTGTCAACTTTGGTTCATGTTTTACTTCATGTTATCTTTGTGTCTAACTGTGAAAACTTTGTATTGACTTTATCTTGAGATAAACAAGTTGCAAGTTGAAGTTTTTGCTGAAAACTTAAATCTTCCTTTTCTTGGCCAAACTCCTTTGCTGAATTAATATTGCTTTGTGAGATATCAATCATTGTCAAGTGTTATGCTTTTAAGTATCCAAGGTACTCTTTCCTAGTTAATTCTTGCTTAGATGTTACACTTGGTTAATCATTTTTTTGTTTCATTCAATGAACCTTTGTTTTGAATCAATACATTCAGTTCATATGCTTTACATGATTATATGATCAAGATTGTGTTGGTAGCATGTCACTTAAAAGATTATTTTGTTATCACTTACCTACTCGAGGACGAGCAGGAGTTAAGCTTGGGGATGCGGATACGTCTCCGACGTATCTATAATTTTTATATTCCATGCTTGATTATATATCAGTGCCACATGTTTTTACAATGTTTTATATCATTTTGGCATGATATATGGAACTAACCTATTAACAAGATGCCCAGTGCCAGTTCATGTTTTCTGCTATCCTTTTTTTCAGAAAAGTTGTTCTGTGAAGTTTCTCGGTATGTGCTGAAAATTTACGGGAATTATTTCCAAGTAGAAACAATTTCAGAGCCAGGAGGGCGTCCGAAGTGGAGGCACCCAGCCTCCAGATGCCCCCCAGGCACGGCCCCACCCTAGGCCGTGCCTGGCCCCACCTGGTGCCCTCCAGCACCTCCTCGAGTCGACCCTTCGCCTATAAAATCATCTTCATCCTGAAAACCCTAGATACCCGATCATAATTTCCAGAAGACGTCCGAGGCCGCCGCCATCATCAACCCTAGTTCTGGAGGGTTCTGCAGCTCTTCCCGGCACCCTACCGGAGAGGGGAATCGACACCGGAGACATCTACACCACCATGCCTGCCTCCGAAGTGATGTGTGAGTAGTCCACCACGGGACTACGGGTCCATAGTAGTAGCTAGATGGTTGTCTCTCCTCCTTGTACTCCATTGCTTAGATCTTGTGAGCTGCCTATCATGATCAAGATTGTATTATTTGTAACTGCTACATGATTGTGTTTGCATGGATGCGATGAATTGTGGAAGTCATTACTTTTGTTCATCTATATTTTATGTTTTATCTATGATCTTGCATGCTCTCCGATGCTAGTGGATGCTTTGGCCAAGTAATTATTAGTGTTGTATGAGGGAGTATTTATGCTAGATAGTGGGTTCATGCCTATCTTGTCTGAGTTCGGGTTGACAGAAACGATTAAGATGAGAGATGTGATGTTGCCACTAGGGAGAAAACAACGGTGTGATTTGTTCGTGTTATTTACATTGCTTACATTATGCACTTTGATTATTGCGATGATTTGTTGCTTGCAACTTAATACTTTTGGGTGACATGCTGGATAGCGATCCCAGGGTGGATTATTAGTCATAGATGTTGTTGGATGACAGTCTATGTATTTTGACGTAATGCCATATTAGATGAAACGATGAACTATATTGTTTTATGATAGCATTGCTTTGCGCCCATAATTCTGTCAATTGCCATGCTGTAATTTTTTATCCTATCATGTATATATTTTGGAGAGACACCGCTAGTGAACTGTGGACCCGGTCCTATTTTCCTACATTGCTTACAATCGTTTTAATAGCTTTTGATCATCATTTGCTCGCTGGTCATATTTCACTCTCATCATATTTTACACTTGCACATTTAATTCCTTGTGTTCGGCAAGCCGGAGAGATTGACAACCTCTCTGTTTCGTTGGGGCAAAGTACTTGTTTGTGATTGTGTGCAGGTCCACGTCAATTATCGCAAACGACGCTGTTGACACCTCGCTAAGCCTTCTCCAAGTCCTACTGGATTTGATAACCTTGGTTTTGTAATCAATGGAAAATTGCTGCTTTGCTGCATCATACCTTCCTCTTGGGGTCTCCCAGCGAACGTGTGATCCACGCCATCAGTCTGTCCATTATATCATCTCCTATGATATAACTCCGTTTATCAAGTAATTCATAAATCCTTAGTTAGGAAACTTCTAACCAACACTTGATCAAACGAACTAGTTATGAGAGGCTTACTAGGGACACTTTGTCGTTTATATTCCACACATGTATTTGTTTCCGGCTAATATAATTATAGCATGGATAATAAAAATTTATCATGAACGGGAAATATGATAATAATAATCTTTATTATTGCCTCTTGGGCATATCTCCAACATGTGCTATCTAGTAGAGAACTGATTTGTGCATAGAGACAATTTTCATTTAATTATGTTGGTGCATGCTATGATGTGCTACATGTCGTGGGGTTGTCACGACAAGTACTTCCTTCGGGAAGCTAAGTTGTGGGGCCATGGCGACTAGGAACACAGGAGCTGGTAAATCTCGACGAGGGATAAGGAGTTTTACCCAGGTTCGGCCCCTCTCGATGGAGGTAAAGACCTACTTCTTGCTTGTTCTTTATTACTCGGCATTGATATCAATTACAAGGTTCCAATCTCGCTAACTCGAGACTCGGCGACTATGGGACTTGAGGACTTGTGAGACTTGTTCGAGCTTATCGATCTGAGGCCCAGGAACCCCCTTATAAAGGCGGCCGGGTCCCTGGACATACAAACTATGCCGAGTTACACCTGAACACGGAGTCCTACTCTAGGTCCTTGCCTTCCAAGTTGGTACTCCGAGTTGTATTGAGACTTCGGTCTTTGTCGTGTTCTTTTCCTTCTGCTAACTGGTGGCGGGCTTGCCGGCTTGTACCTTGCTCCGCCCATGTTACTTGAAGTGTAACCCGGCTTGGGCCTTCTTGGTCTTGGCGGGTCCACTTTCTGGCTCCATGGGCCTACCTGGAAAGTATCTCCCCATCAGTAGCCCCCAAATTTATCTTGGGCGCAGCCCTGGCATATTTGTCTGACTCCTTTCCTCCGACTTCTTTATTGGAGTTGATAACCCGGAAGCCGCCTGCTGCTAGCTCCAAGATGAATTCCTGCATATAAACAATGAACTTGTTGAAACGAGTCACCCCTCTTTTCTTTCTCAAGTCCGCCTCTCTCGACCCCTACTCTTTGGTTGGCCGGGTTGCTGTAACTTTTCACAAGTTGGCTGAGAGGGAGAACTCCTTTATCTCATGCTACCAAGGACCTGTCTTTGAAACGAGTCGGCCTTTCTGAGTTATTTTATATCATTTTCATTTCTGCATGTGCCATCTGTTGACCGTGGTCTCCTTGACGCTTCGGGTCCATCGTATCTTTGACCAGCGATACTATTGCAACCCACCCGATATTTTTGCGATTTTATCGCGATAGGCGGCGCCGTTATTCTCTAGGGTTTCTCTTATCCCCTTATAAGTATTAAAGTGGGGGACTCGATCTCATTTGTCCCGTCCGCTTCCACTTCGTCTCCTTCCTCTGTCTTTCCTCGTACGCACGTGGCCAAACCCACTGTCGTGGTATTGTCGATTCTTGCCTCGGCAGGGGTGCCATCGACACTACTAGGAAAAAGGCTATCAGTGGCGCACCTTTTTGACATTCTGTGATGCACCCGCAAATTTCTTGGGTGCGCCACAGAAATCTCGCCACTAAATTTTTTTCTGTGACGCACCCACCCACCGTGCACCACAGAAATATTTCTGTGGCGCACCATCCCCACGGTGCGCCACAGAATTTTTTTGAATTTCAAAAAAAAGGGCGGCCAGATCTAGATCTGGATCTGGCCAGATCTAGATCTGGTCGCCGGAATTTCGTTTCATTTCGTTTCGTTTTGTAGGAGGGAGTCGTCGGAGGTTGGTGGAGGATGGTGGTCGCCGGAGGTCGCCGGAGTTCGTCGGAGTTCGCCGGAGTTCGTCGGATTTCGCCGGAGTTCGTCGGAGTTGGAGGAGGGGATGTCGCCGGGTGGAGGGGGAGGTCGCCAGGTGGAGGGGGAGGTCGCCGAAGGTGGTGGAGTAGGTCGCCGGAGGTGGTGGAGTAGGTCGCCGGAGGTGGTGAAGGAGGTCGCCGGGGTGGTGAAGGAGCTGGTGTAGGAGGAGAAGGAGAGGAGAAGTGGAGGAGAAGGAGGATGGAGGAAAAGGGGAGAGGAGAAGTGGAGGAGGAGAGGAGAAGGAGGATGGAGGAAAAGGGGAGAGGAGAAGTGGAGGAGGAGAGGAGAAGGAGGATGGAGGAAAAGGGGAGAGGAGAAGTGGAGGAGAAGTGGAGGGAGAAGTGGAGAAGAGAAGGACAAAAGGGAAAAGAGAGGGAGAAGGGGGCTGGCGGGATTCAAAATTTCGAATCCCGCCCAATAATTCTGTGGCGCATCCTTGGCATTGGTGCGCCACAGAATTTTTTCCCTTTTTTGATTTTTTTTATTTTGCTGGGAAAATTCTTCTGTTGGCCATAACTTTTTTTGGTTTGGAATTTGAGGATTCTGTGAATTGCTCCTCAGAGTCCAGGTCCAATCCGTCTTCAAAGTTGTAGGGGTGGGCGGTGGGCAAACTCGATGTGAAACCGAGATCGTCCAAAGCCTTGGCGGTGAAGCCGACGAAGATGTCGAAACCACCAATGGAGATCGTGGACCAGCCGGCGGGATCCTCCTTTGCCGGCGTCCAGAAGCCGTCGTTGAAGACGTGGCCGGCTCCGGTCTCGTCGAAACAACTGACCAAGCCCACCGCGATGGTGTCACCGATGCCGCTGATAGATCCCGGCAGGAACAAAACCCCGGACCTCTCTAGCCCCACGGTGGGCGCCAACTGTCGTGGTATTGTCGATTCTAGCCTCGGCAGGGGTGCCATCGAGCTAGGCAGAGCGAGGGGTTTTGGAGAAGTTGGGGATTCCGACTTAGGGATAGACACAAGTTTACCCAGCTTCGGATCACACGACAGTGGCGTGATCCTACGTGCTGCTATAAATCACTATATAGGCAATATCGCTGAGTTATAGTGAGATCTCGCCGAGATTTAGGTTCTCGTCGAGATGGCTTGTATCAAGAGTGCGTGCCCTAAGGCGCCCCGTTGGCCGGCTTATAAAGGCGTCTGGCCTAGGGCTTACAGGAGAAAACCTACCGACTAAGTCAGAGTCCTAAACTAATCCGGCTTGGGCTTTGTCTTGTGGGCTAAGTCTTCCGCAATACCAGCCGCCTTCTGGAACCTTCCTTAGCCGGATTGGCCTCCTGCGCTTCATCATACTGGGCCGCCCGATAAGCCGGAATTTGGCTAATCACCACTATGGGCACCCTGGTATTCTGGCTTAGCTCCATATCCGTGAGGACACCTGTTCGGCATAACCCCAACAGTAGCCCCCGGAAAGCTTCAAGTACTTGTTCGGTTGGCTTCATCTTTCCGACAAAACTCCATCCGGGAAGTTCTTCATCCGTCTTTTAGTCTTGGAGCATTCCTAGAAACTTTGAAGAACATGCCGAACTTGTTTGCCGATCTCACAGTGTCGGCTTATTATGTCGAAGAAAACCACTTGAACACGTACTGACACGCGTCCGTCGATTTGACGACTCTGTGAGACTCGGTAGAGTGAGTGGAGAAGCATCTTTGAATGTAGGGGCTAACAGCTTTTTTCCCGCGCGAGAATCGAGGAGTCGAAGGCAACCAAACGTCTCGCAACGGCTCGATCCGTGACGCGTGGCGAAAATCGCGTCTCCTGACCGTTGCGCGGATCTCGGCGCGTCCGCTATAAATGCCGGACGCCTCGCCTCCGCCGCTGCCACTCGCCATTCGCAACCCTAGCGCACATTTCTTCCAGATCTCTTCTCCCCCGATCTCAAGTTCTTCCTCCGAGCTCCATGGCATCAAGCGCTCCAAACTCACCGGTGATTGAAGCAACGCCACCGGATTCGGCTCCGCCGATGGGCGGCTCCCTTTCCGCGGCTACCGCCGCCGCCACCGAGCCATCTGCCGCCGCCACCGAGCCATTCGCCGCTACAGCTGCATCCTCCCCGTCTCCAGTGGTCACCTCCACCGTGCCAGGCCGCGATGAAGTGGCCCTTGCGAAAGCCGAAGCCGCTGCCTCTGCAACTCAAGCCCCCACGGCTTCTGAAGCCGCAGCCGAAGGAGCTAGTGCTGGAGAGGAGGATGAAGAAGAAGAAGCCGGCAGCAACAAAGGCGCTGCCAACAACCCGACACACAATTGGGTTGGCTCTGCTGTAGAAGAAGGCGAGCTCGAAAGCATGGCGGCTGATGGCGTCCTTCCTCCGGCATCTTCCACTTCGCCGGCTTGGAGATCCGCCTTGGACGACCCGTATCCAACCCCAGTCCGGGACGAGTGGGTACTTCTCTCCTCCCACGTCTCTAGGGGCTTTTCTTTGCCGCCGTCGGCATTTCTGATAGAAATATTCGACCACTACGGCCTCCAACTCCATAACATCACCCCAAACAGTTTGCTGTACATCTCCGGCTTTGTAGCTCTATTTGAAGGTTACTTAGGTATAAAACCTAGGCTAGACTTCTTCCATAGATGCTTCTTAGTCAAGAGGCAGATTGTCAACAAGGAGCTGCTGGTGGTCGGCTCAATCAGCTTCAACTGCCGCCGGGATATCGACTGGTACCCTCAGGTGCCAATCGTTGATTCGGCAAAGGGATGGGCGTCGACCTTCTTTTACTGCAAGGACGTGGCACCGCCAAACCGGCTGGAGGGCCTTGCCCCTTTCACAGATATAGCCGGCACGCCCATGCCGTCCTGGAAGAAGAAACCGTCGGCGAAGATGCCGGCAGACCATGCCGCCATTCAGGCAAAGATTTCGGAGTTAACCTCCGGCTCTCCTCCCCTAACTGGGGAGGACACCATAATATGCTGGGTCAAAAGACGGATCCAGCCCCTCCAGCACCGTACCCGCCTTTTGTGCGAGTACACTGGTAATGCTGATCCCATGAGGACCATCGAGAAAGACATGGATGAGGAGCTCTACCACGCACGCCTCAACCGTCTAATCAAAGCCCGGCCCAACGAGGGTCGGCAATATGAAGAATCGATGCCGATGTACACGGCATCCAACCCTCCCCCAAAGGTACTTTGCCGGAAACAAAGTTCAATTCTTTGAAGGGATTTTAGCTTTATAGTCACAAGCTGACTTGTTTTATTCCTCAGATTCCAGGCCTTTCTGCTACTGGATCAGCTGGCACGTCGTCGTTCAGCAAAGTGATCCAGCGTCCCATTACTTTTTCTTCGGCTCAAGCAGAGAGCCGGAAAAGGAAGAGCCAGTCTATCACGATTGGCGCCAAGTCATCTGAAGATGACAATGCTCTCGCTGGGCTCAACATTCCCAGCAAGAAGTAAGTCGGCTGACAACGTTTTCTTTTTCTTGCTTTGTTATTGAGCCGGCATTGCTGAACTTGCCCCTTATATCGTTGCAGGATAAAGAAGGGCGCATCCCTTAAATCAAAGGTATGCGCCACGCGGAAGAAGGCGTCTCCCGCTGTAGCTCCTGCCACTCCGGTTCCGAAGCCGAACCCCGCCGAAGAGGGCGCCCGCACTATGGCGGCAGGTCCTATCTTAGGGAGAGCCGGGACTACCCCTCCTTCGCAATGGACGGAGATGACGGGAAAGGTGACAGCACCTCCTTCCCCACCAAGGGCTGAAGCTCCGGCTAATGACGCCCCGACCTTCCCTCCAATCAAGGCAGAGGCCTTTGACGCGGAGGGGTATATTAAGCCGGAGTTCATGAACCGGTTTATGCGCGTCCCTCCGTTGCCCCGAAAGAAAGGAACCACAGTCAGGGATGACGAGCCGGACCAGACCAAAGCCTATGACACCCTTGATGTCATAGAGATCCTTGAGGACCAGCAGCACTACTTTACTGAGTCCTTTGATGCCGGCATGTCCCTTCTGCGCGAGCACTTCCAGTTAAATATCTTCCCCAGTAGCCCCCGAGCACTATGCCGGACTAAATTAGAGATGATAGCCGACATAGTGGTCCGAGTTAAATGCATCCACCTAGCCCCCGGCATTTAGAGTGCCTTCATGTAGCCACCTTGTCATCAAACTTTAGGCTTTTAGCAAACTCCTTACGCAGATTCATCGAGAAATTGGCGCTGAAACCATCACTTCTTTGGGTTTGCGAAATCAGGAGATTCGCCCGCTAAGGGCAGAGCTGGCAAACAAGGATGCCATTATTGCCGGGTTTGAAGCAGACCGGGTCATGTATCAGGGTAACAATACCGAAAAAACTTTCAATTTCTTGCTTCCAGCTTTACATGTCTGCTAACAATATGTTTGCCGCAGATGCCATCAACAAGGCCAAGGAGTTCGCAGACAACGTGGGAACCCTCGACCAGCTCCGCAACGAGAACACTGAGCTGAAAAGCTTAGTGAATCGATGAAGACAGAGCTGGAAT
Organism: Puccinellia tenuiflora; assembly: GCA_012064385.1. Taxonomy (NCBI): domain Eukaryota; kingdom Viridiplantae; phylum Streptophyta; class Magnoliopsida; order Poales; family Poaceae; genus Puccinellia; species Puccinellia tenuiflora. Next base: position 687,106 of record QRDG01001973.1, read on the forward strand.
CGGCTCAGAAAGCTCTTGTGCAAGCCGAGCAAAATCTGGAGACAGAGAGGCAACAAAGCAAAGATTCCCTCCGTGATGTTCAGGACCGGCTTGACAAGCGTCTGGACGAATCACTGGCAATAGACAACCAGCTTCTGAGTAAGTTTTATACTTAAGAACTCATTTTCGCTGCGTTTGTGTCTGCCCGCTTAACAAGTTAACTTCGCCTTTTACAGCTCCGGCCGGCTTGGGCCATGAACTGACAGCGGAGAACCGGCTTGACCGGATTTTGGAGATGGAGGAGGTTATCCCCGGCAACCCCGGGAACCCCGAGTCTTTGGCGAATCTGGCAGATTTGCCGGCCGAGTTGGACGAGGCAACTTCGTCCTTAGACGAACGGCTCTGATCCAGCGCTCGCAGAGGTGCGAATACGGCTCTGGGCTTAATGATGGCGCACTACCCAGAGGCTGAAGCTTGGCGGGTGGCATCCGGCTTTCCCCTTGAAAAGGAGGATGGCTCACCGCTTGATGACCTTGATCGCAAGAAGATTCTTCACTCCGTCTCCGCCTATGCCAGCAAGATTGCCAAGATGGTATCATTGACCACCATCTTCAAGGAAGTGCCGTGCCCGCCAACACCCGTCCAATCAGATGATGACGGCGAGGAGGCGAACTGATATTAAGGCCGAATTTGCTCGTTCGAGCCGGCTTCCCTGAAAATGTAAACTTTAGATGTAAGCAAGTCGAATAGTGTGGAATATTTTGTAAATAACTGTCTTTTGCCATATTTAACTTATCTACTTTGCAATTTTGCAATTTTTATGCCTCAGTTCAATCTGGCCTTGACACCTTAGCCTTTAAGTGCCGGCAAACCTATTGCGAAGCAAACTTGCTGAGCAACAGGGTACACAATGACCAATCTGTTTAGACCCAGATCAAGTGCCGCCTTTCGGTGCCGGAACACTTTGAAGCAACCCGGCGCAAAAAGCTATCAGACAAACGTTATTTGGCAAAACTTTGTTTTTTCATCGCCTTAAGGCGGATCCAACAGAGAAGAGAGTTTACCAACTAGCAACACAGGCAATTTCGGGTAAACAGATAATATCAATAAGATCATTGGGAAATAAGGGATGGTACAGATTCTCGAATTCGACATGAGAGAAACCAATTTTATTTCACGATCACATTGACATGGTTACAATAGAATTTGCTAAGTGTAAAAAGGACGTAGCTGAGCGATATTCCACGGACGTTTCGTCTCATCTAAGTCGTCATCTACATGCCTTTTCCTCTTTCGACCTTTCTTCCTGGGATCTTTCTTTGAATCCCTTAAGTCGAGGAGATAATATGACCCGTTTTTTAGAACTTTGCTGATAATGAAAGGCCCTTCCCATGGCGGGGATAATTTGTGCTGCCGGCTTTGCACAAGCCGAAGCACTAAGTCGCCCTCTCGAAAAGATCGATTCCGCACTCTACGGCTCTGATAGCGATGTAGATCTTGTTGATAGATGGCGGATCTTTGGAGAGCTAACTCTCTTTCTTCTTCGAGGATATCTAAGCCGTCTTGACGTGCTTCTTCTGCGTCTTCTTCGACGTAGGCTGCGACTCTAGGCGAATCATGGATCATGTCGGATGGGAGCACCGCTTCTGCGCCATAGACAAGGAAGAAAGGGGTGAATCCGATTGATCTATTTGTGGTAGTACGAATACTCCATAAGACCGCCGGCAATTCATCAACCCAAGCGCCGGCTGCTCGATGTAAAAGAGTTTCAAGCCTCGGCTTAATACCCTGCAGAATAATGCCGTTAGTGCGCTCTACCTGTCCATTGGATTGCGGGTGTGCCACCGATGCCACATCGAGTCGGATCTTTGATCGGCTGCAGAACTTCGCTAGCTCACCGACGGCAAAGTTTGTGCCATTGTCAGTGATAATGCTATGCGGTATGCCGAATCGAGTTGTAATCTCGACGATGAACTTTGTAGCTGTAGCTCCGTCGAGTTTCTTGATGGGCTTTGCCTCCACCCACTTCGTGAATTTGTCGACCGCCACCAGCAGGTGGGTTAAGCCTCCCCTTGCCGTCTTAAAAGGTCCCACCATGTCGAGCCCCAAGACCGCGAACGGCCAAGTGATAGGGATCGTTCGGAGCTCCTGAGTCGGCAAGTGAACCTGCTTTGCGTAGCGCTGACATCCTTCACAAGTCTTGACGATGTTGATAGCATCCTCTTTAGCCGTCAGCCAGAAGAATCCGTGCCGAAACGCCTTGGTGACTAACGCCTTTGCCGCCACGTGATGCCCATATTCGCCGGAGTGGATTTCTTCTAAGATTTGTCGTCCTTCCTCTGGAGAGACGCATCTTTGGAAGATGTCGGATGTGCTCCTCTTGTAGAGTTGTCCGTCAATAATCGTGTACGCCTTTGCTCGACGCTCAATTTGACGGCTTAGCACCTCGTCGTCCTTGGGCAGTTTCTTATTAATCAAGAAATCAATGTAGGGTGTGGTCCAATCTGGGGTTACCAAGCACACCTGAACTGATTCTGCCGACAAAGGGTAATCTTCATCGCCGCCTTTGATGGACGGCTTGTGAAAGTGATGGAGGAATATGTCTGGTGGCACTGCCTTTTTCTTGGATCCTATTCTGGCCAAGGCATCAGCAGCTTCATTGTCATCTCGGGAGATATGTCGAACCTCTAAGCCGGCAAAACATCGGCCGAATTCGTCGACTGTTCTTCTGTATTCCGCCATTGTGGGACTCTTCGTATCCCAACATCCATCAAGTTGCTGCACAACCAGATCTGAGTCGCCATAGCAGAGGATGCGCTGTACTCCCAATTCCTTAGCCATGTGAAGACCATGAAGGAGAGCGAGTGCGGTGATTTGGCTCCCGGGATCCACGGAGCCCGGTATTTTGAAAAAATGGAAAAGCACATTTTTATGTTTCAAAAAAATGTGAAAAAAATCATAGGTGTAGGTACTGTCGAGACACACGTCCGTGATTTTTTTTGTCTTCAAATTTGATGTATTTTCGGCTGTGCAAAAAAGACAAATTCTGACAGATTTTCAAATTTTGAATCTGGGTATGTTGATTCAGAAATTTGTCTTTTAGATCTAGCCCAAAATAAAACGAATCTGTCCTTGAAATTTGGCATGCTTGTACATGTAGGTGATATCTACACGTGGTATTTTTTTCTCGATTTTTGGAAACCAAAATTTGCGGATTTTTTGTTTTCAAAATACCGGGCTCCGTGGAGCCCGGGATCCAAATAGACTTTCCGGAAGGAGAGCCTCATACTCTGCTACATTGTTGGTGGCGTTGAAGTGGATTCGGAGGACATAACTGAGCTTATCACCCTTAGGCGATTTTAGAACTACTCCAGCCCCCGAGCCTTCCTTCATCTTCGAGCCATCGAAGTGCATTATCCAGTACTGAGAATCCGGCAAAGGTGTGCTTTCCATCACCTCTGTCCAATCTGCAACAAAGTCGGCTAGGACCTGAGATTTGATGGCGGTCCTCGGCTTGTACCTGATGTCGAAAGCTGCTAACTCGATGCCCCATTTGGCGACTCGACCCGTTGCGTCGGCATTGTTGATGATTTCCCTTAATGGAGCCTTGCTGACCAGCGTGACTGTGTGATCATGGAAGTAATGTCGCAGTTTCCTAGCGGCAAAGAATACGCCATAGGCTAACTTCTGGTAGTGGGGATAGCGCTGCTTCGAATCTGAGAATACCTCGCTAATAAAATAGATGGGGCGCTGATCCGGCCATTGCTTTCCCTCTTCCAGGCGCTCAACTACAATGACGACACTGATAACAAAGTTTGTGGCCGACAAATAGAGCAAAAGTGGCTCTCTTTCCTTTGGAGCCGCCAAGATTGGAGCATGCGTCAATGTATACTTCAGCTGAGCTAAGGCTGCTTCTGCTTCCTCCGTCCAGACGAAATTATCCGACTTTTTGAGGAGTTTGTACAGAGGCAAAGCTTTATCTCCAAGCTGGCTAATGAAACGGCTTACAGCCGCGGCGGAACCCGTAAGCCGCTGTATGTCCTTCAGACAAGTCGGCTTCTCGATGTTCTGAATCGCCTTTATCTTTTCCGGGTTAACTTCAATTCCTCTTTGGGAAATAATGAAGCCCAGAAGCTTGCCTACGGGCACACCGAAGACGCATTTTGCCGGATTAAGCTTCATCTGGTACTCCCTTAGATTTGCAAAGGTTTCCGACAGATCGGCGATGATATCGCCACGCTTCTTCGACATGACTGCAATGTCGTCAACATAGACGTAAACATTGTGGCCAATTTGCTTGTCCAGACACCGCTGCATACACCTTTGGTAAGTAGCACCGGCGTTCTTTAAGCCGAACGGCATTGTGACATAGCAATAATTGCCATATGGCGTAGTGAAGGATGTCTTGATTTGATCTGACTCCTTCATCTTTATCTGATGGTAACCCGAATAAGCGTCCAGAAAACATAGCATCTCTGAGCCGGCAGTTGAATCAATGACCTGATCGATGTGCGGTAAGGCGAACGGATCTTTAGGGCAGGCTTTGTTTAAGCCGGTGAAATCAATGCACATACGCAGCTCAGAGGTGTTCTTCTTTGGGACTAGCACGGGATTTGCCAACCAATCAGTGTGGACAACTTCACGAATGAATTTGGCGGCTGTGAGCCTTAGGATCTCCTTTCCAACCGCCTTGCGGTTCTCAGTTCCGAGCCGACGAAGGCCTTGCTTGACCGGCTTTGCATCCTTGTTGACTTTTAGGGAGTGCTCGGCAAGTTTCCTCGGGACACCTGGCATGTCAGATGGTGACCAGGCAAATATGTCCCGGTTCTCACGGAGAAACTTGACGAGCTCGCCTTCCTATTTGTCGTCGAGACCGGCACCGATGATGGCCTCCTTTGTCGGATCATCCTTCGAGAGCTTGATTTTCTTGGTGTCATCTTTTGGCTTGAAGCTTGAGTCGACTTTAGAGGACAGCTTGAAAATTATCGGCTTCACCAAAGGTGACCTTCAGGGTAATTTGCCCCATCGAGGAAGCTTGTCGTCCTGGCACAATCCCATGAAACTTCACAGTACTGTGGGTGAGTTGTGACTCGGAAATACGCATCCTCTTTAACGTTGCGGCATAAAGTATGTTGATACTGCTGCCGCTATCCATGAGTACCTTTGTCAACTTGTACTTGTCGACTATTGGGCTGACGACTAAGGCGTAGGTGCGCTTTGCAGGAACTCTATCCGGGTGATCGCTGCGATCCCATGTGATGGGTGTGCCGGACCAATCCAGATATTGAGGAACTGCGGGCACCGTAGCGTTGAGTTCTCGCCAAGCCGCCTTTTCTTTGCGTGAAGAATCTGTTGCCAGGTTGACAATGAGACTTTCGGCATGCTTAGGGAATTTGCTGCCTTTTTCTTTGGAGGCAGCGTCATCCGACTCTGAAGCAGCTTCCTCCTTCTCTTTGTCGTCCTTCCTGGACTTGCGCTTGTTCCTTGACTTGCCGGCTTTGGGGTCCTTAGCGATGTCTCGATTAATGTGACATTGCTGGAGCGTGTGGGAACTTGTCCATCTGGCCTCAGATGATGGACACAGGGGTTGTGCTTGATGTCGTCATACTTCACCGCTGTTGGCCGGGATGATTGGTTATTTGCCGGCTTCTTGCCTTGCCACTTGCCATTGCTTGAGCCACCCTTTCCAAAGGCGGCAGTGACTTCATGAGAAGGGCCGGCTTGGTCTTCAATCTTCTTTTTCCCGGACTCGCGTCGTCGGCTTTCGGCATCCTCCCTGTTGTCATCATCGGCGGCGGCGTACTTGTTTGCACAAGCGAGTAAGCCCCCCAAAGTTTCCGACTCGTCGCTGTAGATCATGAAGCGGAAAGTCGTCCCCTTCCTCAGAGATTGCTTGAAAGCATGGATCGCCTGAGTTTCTGAGACGCCTTCGCAAGCGTTCTTGATTTCACTCCATCGTGAGACGAACTCACGGCTAGACTCGTTCCTTTGCTGCACGCACCGCTGTAAGTCGAAAATCGACTTTGGGCGCTTATATGTGCCCTGGAAGTGCTGGATAAAAACATGCTTCATGTCACACCAGGTATGAACTGTCCTGTCGGGCAAACCTTCAATCCACATGCGTGCCGTCCCGGTTAACATCAGGGGCAAAAATCGCACTGCAGAGTCGACGCTGCCTTGATATATGTCGCAGGCACTGACGTAATCTGAGAGCCAGGTCTCAGGATTAGCCGTACCGCTGTACTTCTCAACCATCTTTCTTACGTTCGACAAAGTGGGAGGTAGAATTTTCTCTCTGATTGTTCTGCCAAAACACTTGGGGCCGAGATACTGGGCATCTCTGGCCGACTTCCTCTCCTCGATTAGGCTTCGAACATCATTGGCTGATGGCGGTTTAGCAACCGACTTTTCTTGTCTTGGTTCTTCCCTGTGACGGCTTTGGCTCGCCCGGCTTGCATTACGCGGAGGGCTTGGAGTCCTTTGTCGTCGTGGAGGGGGTATGTATTTGGAAGGGTTATCTCCCTCTTTGCGCGGTGGAGGTGGCATATGACCTCTGTTATCCTCCCTTCGGGGTTGATTTTCCCCTTCACGTCGTCGCTCCTGACGGGGTTGCGCCGCCTTTTCCTTGCAAGGGTCCTCTTTTTGCTCTCGGCTCCGATGTCTTTCCCGACCAGCCTCACGATGGCGTGAAGAACCTGTCCGAGACTCCGCACCTCTAGGCTGCTTGTCCTTCGGGTCCTTGCTGCCTTTGATGTGACTACTTGAGCCGGCCGGGTCATCGTCTGGGTCGGCCGGGGCAGCAGCTATTGGTTTGTTGGCGGTTGACTTGCAAAGGCGAGAATCATCAACAAGCCGTCCAGTTTTGACTTGCGAATCATTTTGCTGCTGCTGTGCAACCTCCAGTAGATAAGCCGAATATTTAAGCCGAGCGTCACGATCCAACGATTTATCGAACATGACCTCTTGGGCAGCCTCCATGTTCTTGGCTGGGGTATTGAAGTAACACAGATTTCTCACCGGGTCACGTCGGTGGTGGTACTTTCTCCAGACTGAATCTACATGATCGGCTTCCCACTTGCTGCGGAAATCCAACCTCTTATGCAGGTTCTTATCACGAGCCGGACGGAAAACATCGTCAGCCCCCTTTTCTCTCTGCTTTCGGATGAACTCCGTTTCCTTGTTTGTGAGCTCAACTTCATGCTCTACTATCTGGGCGGCTTGCTCCTCAAGTAGGGCGCGGCGCTTCTCAATGTCATCCAGCGATGCGTTCGGAGGGAGTGGCGTTAACAATTGCTTGTAGCTTGCCATTTTTCTTTCGTGCTCCCTCTCCGTCACCTCGCCGGTCCTAGCGTCAATATCGTCTCCTCCAGCCGGCACTCTATCTGTCCCCTTTAATGGAGCCAGTGGCGGCACGAAATCCACCTTGAGGTTTCCGGCTTGCGGAGTTTTTTCTTCGCCATTGGCGGCTTTCGAGGTGTTGGGGTCGTCATTAGGATCCGAGACGTTTCCCATCAAGACCTCGACAGGGCGTCCCAAGCAGGACGCAGCCTTCCGACTGAAATCGTCGGATTCTCCTTCAGATTCAGGGTCTTGCTCCATAGGAGCGGTGTCCACTGATCCGGCTTCTGAATCTGCCTCCATCTGCAAGGCAGGGAGGATTGATTCAGGTAGTGTCGTCGACTCGTTTGAGCCGGATTCTCCAGCCATGCCGACGAAGTGGAAACCCGGCGCCGCCCCTGAGGTTGCGTCATCTTCGGAGTCCTCATCGTCAGCATCAAACGCTAGATCCAGATCAGCTAGCTCCTCAGAGTCCAGGTCCGATCCGTCTTCAAAGTTGTAGGGGTGGGCGGTGGGCAAACTCGATGTGAAACCGAGATCGTCCAAAGCCTTGGCGGTGAAGCCGACGAAGATGTCGAAACCGCCGATGGAGATCGTGGACCAGCCGGCGGGATCCTCCTTTGCCGGCGTCCAGAAGCCGTCGTTGAAGACGTGGCCGGCTCCGGTCTCGTCGAAACAACTGACCAAGCCGACCGCGATGGTGTCGCCGATGCCGCCGATAGATCCCGGCAGGAACGAAACCCCGGACCTCTCTAGCCCCACGGTGGGCGCCAACTGTCGTAGTATTGTCGATTCTAGCCTCGTCAGGGGTGCCATCGAGCTAGGTAGAGCGAGGGGTTTTGGAGAAGTTGGGGATTCCGGCTTAGGGATAGACACATGTTTACCCAACTTCGGATCACATGACGGTGGCGTGATCCTACGTGCTGCTATAAATCACTATATAGGCAATATCGCCGAGTTACAGTGAGATCTCGCCGAGATTGAGGTTCTCGTCGAGATGGCTTGTATCAAGAGTGCGTGCCCTAAGGCGCCCCGTAGGCCGGCTTATAAAGGCGTCCGGCCTAGGGCTTACAGGAGAAAACCTACCGACTAAGTCAGAGTCCTAAACTAATCCGGCTTGGGCTTTGTCCTGTGGGCTAAGTCTTTCGCAATACCAGCCGCCTTCTGGAACCTTCCTTAGCCGGATGGGCCTCCTACGCTTCATCATACTGGGCCGCCCGATAAGCCGGAATTCGGCTTATCACCATTATGGGCCTTCCTGGTATTCTGGCTTAGCTCCATATCCGTGAGGACACCTGTTCGGCATAACCCCAACACCCACGCACGCACGCATCTTTCCCCTCACTCTGCCATGGCTCCCAAGCAGGCCAAGAAGAAAGGCAAGACCGGGAAGGCTTCTCTTGACATCGTGGTGGACATTGCCACCGCTACCGCCGCCACAACTGCTTTTACCGCGCCGGTGCCTCGGCGCACCATCTCCGCCAACTGGGGCAGATCTATTCTGTCCCAAGAAACCCTCGAGGAGTATGAGCAATCTGGGCTTATCTCCTCCAGCATAGGGTGGCGCACCGCCGGCGAGGAGGTTGAGCCCACTCCAGTCACCGGGGAAGTCGTCGTCTTCGGTGAGCACCTCTTCTGCGGCTTCTCTCCCCCGGGTAACTTGTTCTTCTGCTAGCTTCTCGCACATTACAAGCTATGTATCCATGATCTCGCCCCCAATTCTATTCTCAATCTTTCCAATTTCGTCACCCTTTGCGAAGATTACCTCCAAATCAAGCCGGATTTAGATCTTTGGCTTGAACGCTTTTATTGCAATCCACAACTTGAAACCTCTGGGGGTCCTCTGCTTCAATGCGGGGCCGTTGCTCTACAATGACGCCAAGGTCTCGTTTCCCCAAGCCTCTTTTCCCTAGCCATGTCAAGGACTCATCCTGTTTGTAATCTTAACTCACTTTGGCATCACCTCAACTTCATTTTATCTCACTATCTCTTTCTGAACTCATGCACAATTGGATGCCGACTGGTGGAAAGCGACCCCCGACTCTGAGGGAGCCGACGAGGAAGAAGTTCCTGTCGATACTGAGCAGACAGCCGGAGCCGATGGCGATGATGGCGTTGATGAAGAGAACCAGGAGTCTTCACCTGAAGCTCCTGTGGTCACTGGTAAGGGTCCCTCCAATTCGGATCCGCCCGGAACTGCAACGACTTCTTCTGGGGAGTTGTCAAGTGATAAGTTCCCGGCCCCGACTCCTCCAAAGAACACCAAGAAGAGGGGCCGAACCGGTGTTGCAAAGGTGCCTTTCTCACGCCTTTCTTCAACTCGAAGTCCAGTTATTAAAGATGATAAATCAACACAGGGCGTGGAGGCTGCGAAGAAGAGGAAGCTGCGGAGTGACGGGCCGTCTGATGCTCCACTCATCATATCAAGCCCCTGTAAATGCAAGTCTTCATCTGCTTCTCCCCCTACCGCTTCCGTCTCCTACAACTCCGGCTTTGAGAAGTGTTCCACTGACTCTGAGGCATCTCTTGATAATGAGACCAACACAGGGTATGTCTTCTTTTGCTCTTTTGTTATTACTTTCAACTTCTCGAATCTATACTTCATTAACTTGCTGACTTCCTTTCTCACTTCATCTTTATCTTAGGGCTCGCCCCTCCAAGGCCACCAAGGCCAAGAACACGGCCACTGTCACTTCAGTGCGTAAACCTGAGGTTCCTCGTACAACCTCTACCTCAACAAGCACGAGGCCGACTCCTTCTGCAGCTACTTCTGCGGAAGTCACCATCGCTGCAACTCCTCCGCCAATTTCCGAGTCTGAGCTGACGACTCGGGTGAACACTCCTTTGGCCGCTAAGTCCTCGCCAGCGGCTGAAACTCAATACATTTTGACGAGCACCTCCAAGGCAGCTCCTTCTGAAGCTGCCAAGAAGCCTGTAGATCCTTCCTCCAACCTTGACTATGGCCGACTTCGTGTCGGGGAGAACAAGTCCTTCATGGAGGTATGGGACGAGGCCTCCAAGCTGAATGAAGAAGTTGCCAGACTGCAAGGTGAGGAGCTGTCCAGCTTGATGGCCCTCAAAATGACTCACACTGTAAGTTCTTCTCTTTGTTCTTCATAACTATGTCTTCCCCTATGTCAGTAGCCCCCAAGCACCTAACTGAGGTGACTTGCGGCTAAGATAGGTGCTTTTACTGCCAACCACTTGTTTAGGAATCTGAATTTCATGCTGTAGCCCCCAAGTGCCGAGTTGTGTTAGCCTGCAACAACTCGGAGCTGATGACTATAAACTTCAACCTCTTTAACATGCTTTAAAATCTGATCCTTGAGTAGCCCCCAACCGCCGGGTCGTTAGCCTGCGACAACTCGGAGCTACCACCTTTAGTGCGAGTAAGAAAATATACTGAAATTTGAACCCTGTAGCTCCCAAGTGCCGAGTTGTTGCTTCAACATCTTGGGACTCATAAGTATTTTCTTGACAACTGTAGAAAAATCTGAATTTGCTAACTATAACTTTGAAAAGAACTTCCTGTAGCCCCCAAGCGCCGAGTTGGTAATTTAACGACTCGGAGATTCCTTGTGAACTGGGCTCTGAACTTGTTGATATTGTATTTGCAGAATATTGTCTCTAAAATGCAAAGAGACTTGAAGAGACTTGAGGATAAGGCAGCTACTTCTGCTAGGACTGCCCTCTCTGAAAAGGAACATTCCCTCCAACTTGAGGAGGACTTGAGAAAAGTGTGTGCCGAGCTGGAGGACGTGAAGAAAGAGGCTGCCAAGAATAAAAAAGATTGCCGAGAAGGCCATCAAGGACGTGGACATTGGCTTGGACTACTGTCGCAAGGGGATCAAACCAATGACCCTGCGGATATTTAGTAAGCAACTCTCTTCCTTTGTCCGTGCTTGACTGTTATCTTTGAAATACCATCTTCTGACTTGCTTCTATCTTTTTTTTGTCAGGTCCGACTTCTCCCAAAATGAAGTTATCCATCGTCAACCAGATGAACGAGCTCCTGGATTATTGCCATGGACTCCAAGAAGGTGCTTGTGCCATCGTGAGGTACCTGCATCCCAAAGTCCAGTGTCCTTCGAAGCCGGACCAACTTGTGAAAGAGGTGTCTAGGGCTCCTGGGTATGTTTTGGCGTGGAAGCGGTCCTCACCGTGATAGGTGGCCATCCGAGTCCTTGCTCTAGCTCGGAGCTATTATCCAAATGTGGTGGAACATGCTCTACTAGCCTTGGGGAAACCGGAACAACATGAAGACGACTCTCCTTTTACCAAGGAGGACTTCAAAGCGCAAGAAGTAGATGTCCGCCCCTTTGCTTGTGAAATCGCCTCCAAGATGCACCCTGATCTATGGACGTACCACTATGATGCTGACAACAAGAGGGTTGTCTCAGTTACCCCTCCGGCTATAGACTTTGGGCGTCCATCTCAGGCGAATGCTGCTGCATCAACTTCTGCTGGACCATCTCTGTCAACTCCTACTGCTCCGACTCCTGCTCGAGCTCGTCCCGAGGATGGTAGCAACTCCCAACCTCAAGAAGAAGAAATTGCCACTGTTGTCAAGGATCCGTCAGCTCCTGGGAGTTCTGCGGCTAATGCTCCTCTTTCTGGTGAAGCTGCACCGAAGGACTCCTCTGCTCAAGCTGCTGATCCGACTCCTGCGCAAAACGAAAATGCTTCTGTGGAGAAGGATCATCCTTTGGATGACTACTAAGCCTATAATGATAACGTATGCCGCTTGGCTGGCTTCTAGCATGTAAAACTTTATGCTTTTGGGTGCTAAACTGTTTTGGCGGCTTGCTTTATGTGATGGACATACTGGTGCCCTTTTATTACAAGTGTTTTTGGTTCTTATAACCCTTCTAATTTTATTCTAATGAATAAGTAGGCCTCGCATGACTTTTGCTAACATCTTGCTCTGACAAGATCGTAACCTTCTAAGTCCTTTTTAGGCCTCATAGGAGTTCGAAACAAGTCATGGCTGCAGTCTAGCCATATTACGTAGGTTGCATCTAACTTACCAGATAAAATCAGGGACAAGTTGGCTTTTAAGCCGGGTCCGAGAGTTTAAAGCTTGAATTTTTCCTCAAATACAAGCCCCCAAAGACCTTATGATCAAAGTTAAGAAAATAAAGCGCATATACTGAATGACTCGACAAAAGCTCATACTGTAGAGAAGCCGACTTTACTCCCTTGATCATAATGAACGTGTTACAATGTTGCATAGCTCTCTGGGCTCTTTGCTAACTTACACACTTTGCTTACAAGATTTTAACTATAATAATGTAGCGCCCTGACACCAGAGCTATACAGTGAAACGTTGTGCAACCAGTCATGCTACACAATCGAGGGTTACTGGGTTTACCAATCCCAGGCCAAAATTCATTGGCAGGCGTGCTCGGAATACATCATCGGCACACAACACCCCGATCATGCCATAAGCTCGGACATCGCTTTCACGTATAACAAAGAGACCAAGACTGTGGAACAACTGGCACATAACAGACTCTACGACACAAGAGGTCATATTTCAACTCATATATGAGAAAGATAGCAAATATCACAATCAGAGGTCGCAGACCCATCATTACATCAAGCGGAAAGCAAATATAGTTGTGTAACAACAAGATCCAAATTATGGCCTAAGAGGCCTACAGATAAACATCACATGCCAGCCTGTTCCAAGACGTCCCAAGCTACCACCTGGGAACCCCAGACTACTCGTCGAAGTCAACGTAGAACCCACCTTCCAGTTCGGTGGTGTCCTCCTCTGAAACAAATAATAATCAACAAAGCAAGGCTGAGTACGACATACTCGCAAGAATTAGTAGGGCGATATAGGCCCGATGCTGACGGAGGCTTCAAAGCTATATAAGTGGTTGTTTTGCATAAGGCTAGTTTTTCTTTCCGAAGACTAGGACTCATGGCATCGTCTAATCAGAAGGTTTTCATAAGGGGATAATATAGTAACTTTTCTTCTTCGGTTCCCGCGGAACCTACTGTATTCAGAAACACTACTTATCTCCACCAAGGCACTCCCTCGAATCACCCTCGAGGAAATGAACCTTTATCACATGTTGATTATGCAACCTCTAGCTGCCATTTGATTAAAGGTTCAGGTTCTCTATGATCTCACCTATCTCACCAAGATTTGTCCATAACCGTGGACACGGCTTTTCGAAAAGATTAAACCCTGCAGGGGTGTACTGTTTTTAGCTACCGGTACCGTCCGACCCTTGCCTACGTAATTAGCTCTCTTCCGGGGAAAGCCGACAGGGCGGGCGCGGTTAAACCTTCACAAAGCATGAGACTATCCAAGGGTCATCGTGACGACAGGACAAGTTCAGCGCCTATTTCAACACCCTGCCCCATCGCCACTCCTATCACCATCATCATCATCATCATCATCTTTTTCATCACCAGCCACACACTCGCAAATGGAAAGCGCAGACTAGAGGACCCTTGGATACGCCCGCACAAATTATTCGGTTAAAGGGGATTCCATATGTCCCCACCGTTGGAAGCACGCTCGGTTCTTGGTTCGGTCGATAAGAACTCACACCTAGGCGGCCAGAATGAGACAAAACACCAACGACCTTGTTGGCAACCCATCCAAGCCTTTTATCAAATTAATTATTGACACAACTATCCACCACTGTCCGAGCACTCCATCCACTTCACAAGTATGGAAATAATCAACGGACAACTCTAGCATTCGACTAAGCATGGCTAAGCCTATCTAAGCATGACATACAACAGATATGATTTATATCAGGCCAACACTTCAACCTATGGTTCATAGGTGGGGAAACAGATAATGGTTCAGGGAGCATGCAAGTGATAGGATATTATATACACTGACCAAAACTTGTCACTAGAATCGAATGCGGTAATATGGTGGATAAAATACTTGGGTAATAAGAGATATGCCAAGAAGGTTAGGTTAGCTCTTGCCTTGCTGATAGTACTGGGCGCGTTGATCGTCGAGGTATTGTGGTGAAACCTCGACTCCTGAATCTAACGAAACACAACAATAACAGAAAACGAAATAAATAACACGAATACAAGGTGCAATGCACAATCATGATGATATGGTCATATTATGCACTGAAAAGGTATTGGGCATGTCCCACAAGTTAAATGGAACCCCTAAATTAAATACCACAATTAACGGGTTAAAACTCCATCTTTAACTTAGTGATTTGCGTTATTTATCAAAACATCCAGTACTGAAATATGGGTCCTAAATGCATGAAAATGACATTATTAGATGGATATTATTCCACTGATCAACTTGGTACTTCGTTTGCAATTTTCCGATTGACGATGAATAAATGGTGATTTAAACGGTTAGGCAATTTAAATCATTTTAACCAATTCAATAATGACATCAAAGGAAAAGTTGGTTATTTGCTGTGAACTTAACATAGCTAGATAGCATTTGAGTTGCTGATCAATTTGATATATCATTTGTAATTTTTGAGTTAATATTCATCAAGTTATGATATTTTCAATAATTGAATTAATTTTGCCGTTTTAGTAATTTTAATTAAACAGCAATTTAAGTGTCCATTATTGCATGTAAAATGGAATTAACATTTAGATGTTGTTTTCCTGAACATTTTAAGATCTCATTTATAATTTTTGGATCAAAATTCATAAAGTTATGGATTTTATAAATTCCAATTATATTCTGCCATTTTATTTAATTTAATTAAAACAGGCAATTTAAGTTTAACCAAAAATCCAACTAATGGCAGTAACATTTAGAGTTTATTTAGCTGAGCATTTTAACATTTTATTTGCAATTTTCTGAAATGTAAAACTCTAGATATTAATTTCCAAAAGTTTGAATAACTCTCACATGTTTTGCATATCACATTTAAATTTATATTTTTAAATTTCATTAGCATGTGTGAGTGACATATTTGGGTAGAGTATAAAATTCTAAACAATTTGATATAAAGCACACATTTTTCTGATTTACCAAACTCAAGATATGAATTTTACCATTTCTGTTTAATTTTCTGGAAAAACAAAACAGATGAACTGCTGACGTCATGGTGACATCATCAGCAAGGATGCGGCTGTTGATCACAAAATCGTCGTCTCGGGTGGAAATTGAACGTGGGCATGAGCATCAGGAGCTAGAGGAAGGAGAGGGGAGTCAGGGAAAGCGGCGGGGCTGACCAAATGGTCACCGGAGCGTGGCCGGCGTCCATGGCCGCGGCGGCGGGTGGAGGTGCACGGGGGAAACGCGTTACAGCGGGTTAGGGAGAGGGAGAAGGGTACGGGGAGCACCGTGGGCTCACCCTGGAGGTGATGGCGAGGACGGCGAGGTCGGAGGCGGGACGACGGTGACGCGGAGGTGCTCGACAGAGCTCGGCCGGCGCGGAAGGGGGCGACGGCGTGCTCGCGGGAGGGAGCCTCCCGGCTCGATTCCGCCGGCGTGGAGGGAGAGGAGCTCGAGGCGGAGCTCATGGCGTGGTCGGCTGGCCTCGGGGCGGCCGGACTCGACGGGGAGGTGCGGCGGCCGGCGGACGGGCAGGAGCTCGATTCGGTAAAAGGGTTAGGGTTCCGGAGGGAAGAGGAAGCAGGGGAGGAGAGAGGGAGAAGCAGCACGCCGGGGTCTCCACTTAACCACGAAAAAGGGGGGCCAGGGAGCGAGGAGCTGGTGATCGACACGGCGACGGCAGCACTGGCCATGGCGCCAGTGTTGGCCCTGTGGCGACAGGGATGATGGAGGTTTTCTGAAAAAACCCTGGCCCTTTTCTTCCTTTTCTGCCTTTTCTTTTAAGTTGAAAACAGCACCCTTTTGGCATTTAATTGAGGCATTTAAACATTTTCAAAAATTATGAAATTATTTAGGGAGGCTCCTGATAATATTTACAAGCTCCACAAAAAGTTGTGCTGCAAAATAGAAAGTTTTGCATAACATTTGTTCATAGGGTTTGCAAATGACAATTTTAATAATTTCCAAACTTTATTGACTCGGAATAATTAAGCAATTCCATAAACTATGAAATTATTTATGGAGGCTCCTAATATTATAAGGGAGCTCCCATGATTTTATTTTGAATTTTGAGAAGTTGAACTTGGAGTCAAAATTCACCATTTGTTTAAACCAATTTGAATTCCAAATATTTATTACTTTGCTTAACAAGCAATTGTCTTTGACAAAGGTCTAAACAAATATATTCTTGGAACTTCCTGGACAATTTGGGAATTCCAGAATAAATTGGTTTGCTAAGTTGAGCAATGCATTTGGGTTGGGAAAATTGGGAAGGGTTTGTTTCCTTTTAAGTGTTTTTCAATCTTGCTTTATTTTTATTTAGCAATTTGAATATGTATGCCATGATGCAATGCAAAGCAAAAGTGAAAATTTGGCTCAAATTTTAGGGTACCAAATCTGGGCTCTTACAATTCTATCCCCCTTACAAGAATCTCGACCCGAGATTCCTAGAGTAGGAAGAGGGAGAGGAGGGAAACATGACAACCCTTAACTTCAACGATCTTCTGGATCCCACGTTGATCTTCCTTGTTGCGGAGAGTAAGGTAGCAAGCATGACGTGCCGACGAGAAAGTCAGAAGATAGTTCAAGGTGATAGAAAAATTTTCACCAAGGGTTGGAAATATGAACTTTGGACAAGACCATAACCCATTGGGGAAAACTAGGAACAACTTGACCAAACAAAGGTCGAGCAGGGGATAGGAGAAATGACCGAGAGACATTTTTGCAACACCACATTAATGTTCTCCTCAATGTTCTAGATACCACTATCAGACTTCGGAAAAGCCTTCAAAGGGTCATCAAGTGGAGGTCGGACCTTTAAGATTGCAAAGAGACCATAAGGGCAACCTCTAGAATAAGTCGCACAATATCCTCATGGAGAGTGGTTTGATTTTACGAAAGGCAAGAGGATATCACAATAGACCTTCCAGTTAAGTAGGGCAACCACCACCTCAAACTTGCCGGATTTACACAAGGCCTACGTTATACTCTTAAGGAACACCAACCATCATTTCTGCTTGAGATTCAGATTTGGTTAGGCATGCGGATATTGCAGACTTGACATGTCCGAGGGAGGAGTTACAACAGCTAACGAGCGGTAAAGAATTCTCAAGATTTGACTACAGCGTCAAGCACCAGATCACGAGCTAGAGTGCGATCAAAGTCCTTGGATGTCAAAGCAATATCAATTGCTAAGAATATCAGATTACCACCTCAATATGCATCCTCAACAATCTCGAGCCGAGTAGCTCGGAGGTAGATGGATAAGGAAGGGTAAGAGCATCACTTCATCAAGTACGTCATGAGACTAGGCACGACCTCTTGATATAAAAGAGTGTGACACGCTAAGGTTGAACAGAACAAAGGCTGGACAAGCCTCTGATTCTGCGGATTACAATACTTTGACCTGGTCCGAGAAATGGACAAGGTACCGGAGTTTGTTTCTCCTAACATCCCGATGTGGAATGTCTTGACGGACCACAAGGGTAACATGCATTGGAACACACCAATGCACGACAACACTTGACTGTCGACAGACAGACACAGGTAGAACAACAGATTAAGAGTAAGGAACATGCTTCAGGAGAAATCCCAAGATGTTGCAGAAGCACAAGATAGCACTCTTCCAACAACTAGTGCTGAAAGGGTTTTACTAACAAGTGTTATTGGAGGAAAACACAAACTTTGATAGAAAACTCGCTAAGAGCAATCTTGTCGTGATCCAGATGGTTTCATGACAGAATATCCAGCTATAGCTCGTGACAGAGAAGAGGTTTGTTGCCGCATTTCAATTACGACTACAACCACCAAATTGAAGATTAACTTCAAACATGGCCAACCTAACGTAGGGTTTGACAATTAACATCAGGATTCAACGGGAAAGATCTTGGGTTAAAGATCAGCTTCATGTACTGGGACTCACAAATAGCATAGTGCTCACATGGGTGACAACCCTCATGAATCAATACACCAGAATTCCAGTACAATCCGGGACCTTCGGTTCAAGACCATGGGCCATAACTCAAAGAGAGGAATACCCGATTAGGTGTGAAACGTTTTCAAGGCTTCGGATGTCTTGCACCTTCTTCTTCATTGGGTGCGAACAACGGAGTTTACTTCGGATTCTGAAGACGGAAGCAACCTAACCAGTAACTAAAGGTAGGAACCAACCCCGTGAACCTAAATTCTTGAATCGCCAGATGAGCAAAAGAACCGCTAAATCAAATAGAGGTAAGATAACTCAGAGTAGAGCGAGTTGGATAAGGAGTAAAAGAATCCTAAGATGGTTTTCACAACTCCTTTTTAGGTTATAAATAGCTTTCACGACACTAGACTCGACATCGACAAATAGAACGGGTTTCCTACAGGTAGTACTGCTCTGATACCAAATTGTAGCGCCCTGACCCCAAAGCTATACAGTGAAACGTTATGCAACCGGTCATGCTACACAATCGAGGGTTACTGGGTTTATCAATCCCAGGCCAAAATTCATTGGCAGGCGTGCTCGGAATACATCATCGGCACACAACACCCCGATCATGCCATAAGCTCGGACATCGCTTTCACGTATAACAAAGAGACCAAGACTGCGGAACAACTGGCACATAACAGACTCTACGACACAAGAGGTCATATTTCAACTCATATATGAGAAAGATAGCAAAATCACAATCAGAGGTCGCAGACCCAACATTACATCAAGCGGAAAGCAAATATAGTTGTCTAACAACAAGATCCAAAATATGGCCTAAGAGGCCTACAGATAAACATCCCGTGCCAGCCTATTCCAAGACGTCCCAAGCTGCCACCTGGGAACCCCAGACTACTCGTCGAAGTCAACGTAGAACCCACCTTCCAGTTCGGTGGCGTCCTCCTCTGAAACAAATAATAATCAACAAAGCAAGGCTGAGTACGACGTACTCGCAAGAATTAGTAGGGCGATATAGGCCCGATGCTGACGGAGGCTTCAAAGCTATATAAGTGGTTGTTTTGCATAAAGCTAGTTTTTCCTTCCGAAGACTAGGACTCATGGCATCGTCTAATCAGAAGGTTTTCAAAAGGGGATAAGATAGTAACTTTTCTTCTTCGGTTCCCGCGGAACCTACTGTATTCAGAAACACTACTTATCTCCACCAAGGCACTCCCTCGAATCACCCTCGAGGAAATGAACCTTTATCACACGTTGATTATGCAACCTCTAGCTGCCATTTGATTAAAGGTTCAGGTTCTCTATGATCTCACCTATCTCACCAAGATTTGTCCATAACCGTGGACACGGCTTTTTGAAAAGATTAAACCTTGCAGGGGTGTACTGTTTTTAGCCACCGGTACCGTCCGACCCCTTGCCTACGTAATTAGCTCTCTTCCAGGGAAAGCCGGCAGGGCGGGCGCGGTTAAACCTTTACAAAGCATGAGACTATCCAAGGGTCATCGTGACGACAGGACAAGTTCAGCGCCTATTTCAACACCCTGCCCCATCGCCACTCCTATCACCATCATCATCATCATCTTCTTTTTCATCACCAGCCACACACTCGCAAATGGAAAGCGTAGACTAGAGGACCCTAGGATACACCCGCACAAATTATTCGGTTAAAGGGGATTCCATATGTCCCCACCGTTGGAAGCACGCTCGGTTCTTGGTTCGGTCGATAAGAACTCACACCTAGGCGGCCAGAATGAGACAAAACACCAACGACCTTGTTGGCAACTCATCCAAGCCTTTTATCAAATTAATTATTGACACAAGTATCCACCACTGTCCGAGCACTCCATCCACTTCACAAGTATGGAAATAATCAACGGACAACTCTAGCATTCGACTAAGCATGGCTAAGCATATCTAAGCATGACATACAACAGATATGATTTATCTCAGGCCAACACTTCAACTTATGGTTCATAGGTGGGGGAAACAGATAATGGTTCAGGGAGCATGCAAGTGATAGGATATTATATACACTGACCAAAACTTGTCACCAGAATCAAATGCAGTAATATGGTGGATAAAATACTTGGGTAATAAGAGATATGCCAAGAAGGTTAGGTTAGCTCTTGCCTTGCTGATAGTACTGGGCGCGTTGATCGTCGAGGTATTGTGGTGAAACCTCGACTCCTGAATCTAACGAAACACAACAATAACAGAAAACGAAATAAATAACACGAATACAAGGTGCAATGCACAATCATGATGTTATGGACATATTATGCACTGAAAAGGTATTGGGCATATCCCACAAGTTAAATGGAACCCCTAAATTAAATACCACAATTAACGGGTTAAAACTCCATCTTTAACTTAGTGATTTGCGTTATTTATCAAAACGTCCAGTACTGAAATATGGGTCCTAAATGCATGAAAATGACATTATTAGATGGATATTATTCCACTGATCAACTTGGTACTTCGTTTGCAATTTTCCGATTGACGATGAATAAATGGTGATTTAAACGGTTAGGCAATTTAAATCATTTTAACCAATTCGATAATGACATCAAAGGAAAAGTTGGTTACTTGCTGTGAACTTAACATAGCTAGATAGCATTTGAGTTGCTGATCAATTTGATATATCATTTGTAATTTTTGAGTTAATATTCATCAAGTTATGATATTTTCAATAATTGAATTAATTTTGCCGTTTTAGTAATTTTAATTAAACAGCAATTTAAGTGTCCATTATAGCATGTAAAATGGAATTAACATTTAGATGTTGTTTTCCTGAACATTTTAAGATCTCATTTATAATTTTTGGATCAAAATTCATAAAGTTATGGATTTTATAAATTCCAATTATATTCTGCCATTTTATTTAATTTAATTAAAACAGGCAATTTAAGTTTAACCAAAAATCCAACTAATGGCAGTAACATTTAGAGTTTATTTAGCTGAGCATTTTAACATTTTATTTGCAATTTTCTGAAATGTAAAACTCTAGATATTAATTTCCAAAAGTTTGAATAACTCTCACATGTTTTGCATATCACATTTAAATTTATATTTTTAAATTTCATTAGCATGTGTGAGTGACATATTTGGGTAGAGTATAAAATTCTAAACAATTTGATATAAAGCACACATTTTTCTAATTTACCAAACTCAAGATATGAATTTTACCATTTCTGTTTAATTTTCTGGAAAAACAAAACAGATGAACTGCTGACGTCATGGTGACGTCATCAGCAAGGATGTGGCTGTTGATCACAAAATCGTCGTCTTGGGTGGAAATTGAACGTGGGCACGAGCACCAGGAGCTAGAGGAAGGAGAGGGGAGTCGGGGAAAGCAGCGGGGCTGACCAAATGGTCACCGGAGCGTGGCCGGCGTCCATGGCCGCGGCGGCGGGTGGAGGTGCACGGGGGAAACACGTTACAGAGGGTTAGGGAGAGGGAGAAGGGTACGGGGAGCACCGTGGGCTCACCCTGGAGGTGATGGCGAGGACGGCGAGGTCGGAGGCGGGACGACGGTGACGCGGAGGTGCTCGACAGAGCTCGGCCAGCGCGGAAGGGGGCGATGGCGTGCTCGCGGGAGGGAGCCTCCCGGCTCGATTCCGCCGGCGTGGAGGGAGAGGAGCTCGAGGCGGAGCTCATGGCGTGGTCGGTTGGCCTCGGGGTGGCCGGACTCGACGGGGAGGTGCGGCGGCCGGCGGACGGGCAGGAGCTCGATTCGGTAAAGGGTTAGGGTTCCGGAGGGAAGAGGAAGTAGGGGAGGGGAGAGGGAGAAGCAGCACGCCGGGGTCTCCACTTAACCACGAAAAAGGGGGGGCAGGGAGCGAGGAGCTGGTGATCGACACGGTGACGGCAGCACTGGCCATGGCGCCAGTGTTGGCCCTGTGGCGACAGGGATGATGGAGGTTTTCCGAAAAACCCACTGGCCCTTTTCTTCTTTTTCTGATTTTTCTTTTAAGTTGAAAACAGTACCCTTTTGGCATTTAATTGTGGCATTTAAACATTTTCAAAAATTATGAAATTATTTAGGGAGGCTCCTGATAATATTTACAAGCTCCAAAAAAAAGTTGTGCTGCAAAATAGAAAGTTTTGCATAACA
This sequence comes from Puccinellia tenuiflora, assembly GCA_012064385.1. Taxonomy (NCBI): domain Eukaryota; kingdom Viridiplantae; phylum Streptophyta; class Magnoliopsida; order Poales; family Poaceae; genus Puccinellia; species Puccinellia tenuiflora. Next base: position 709,483 of record QRDG01001973.1, read on the forward strand.
TTTGTTCATAGGGTTTGCAAATGACAATTTTAATAATTTCCAAACTTTATTAACTCGGAATAATTAAGCAATTCCATAAACTATGAAATTATTTATGGAGGCTCCTAATATTATAAGGGAGCTCCCATGATTTTATTTTGAATTTTGAGAAGTTGAACTTGGAGTCAAAATTCACCATTTGTTTAAACCAATTTGAATTCCAAATATTTATTACTTTGCTTAACAAGCAATTGTCTTTGACAAAGGTCTAAACAAATATATTCTTGGAACTTCCTGGACAATTTGGGAATTCCAGAATAAATTGGTTTGCTAAGTTGAGCAATGCATTTGGGTTGGGAAAATTGGGAAGGGTTTCTTTCCTTTTAAGTGTTTTTCAATCTTGCTTTATTTTTATTTAGCAATTTGAATATGTATGCCATGATGCAATGCAAAGCAAAAGTGAAAATTTGGCTCAAATTTTAGGGTACCAAATCTGGGCTGTTACAAATAAGGACATAACTGTGCTATGTTCCAGGGCCTTTTTGCCTCTGCATAGGGGTCCAATGTATGAGTTGTGTCAGCTCCTTTCTTTTCTCTTGCTGGCTCTCGTACATCCATGAGATAGTACAACCCGTTGTGCAAGTTCTTGCTGATGATGAACGGTCCCCCCCATGGTGGAGATAACTTGTGCATCCCTCCCTTATTTTGGACTAGGCGAAGCACTAAGTCTCCCTCTTGGAAAGTCTGGCTCCTGATTCTGCGAGCATGATATCATCTCAGGTCCTGCTGGTAGACTGCAGATCTCTCTAGGGCTAACTCCCTTGCTTCTTCAAGTGCATCCACCGAGTCCTGACGAGTGAGCTCATTTTCTGTCTCGACATAATTGGCGACTCGTGGCGAATCATGAAGTAAATCGCTGGGTAGGACTGCTTCTGCTCCATAGACCATGAAGAACGGCGTGAAGCCGATAGATCTGTTAGGAGTCATCCGTATGCTCCAGAGTACTGCTGGTAACTCCCCAACCCAATAGCCGGCCGCTCGCAACAGGGGAACTCGTAATCTGGGCTTGATTCCTCTGTGTAACTCCTGATTTGCATGCTGTGCTTGCCCATTCGACTGAGGGTGCGCGACCGAGGCCAGATCAAGCTGGATGTTGTTTTCTCCACAGAACTTGGCCATCTCTCCGACTGATAGGTTGGTTCCATTGTCAGTGATAATGCTATGTGGATATCCAAAGCACGTAGCTACCTTCTTGATGAACTTGACAGCTGATGCTGCATCGACCCGGCTAACGGGTTCAGCTTCAATCCACTTGGTAAACTTGTCAACTTCAACCAATAGATGAGTCTTCTGGCAGGGCGACTTTGAGAAAGGACCCACCATATCAAGCCCTCAGACTGCAAACGGCCAAGTGATAGGAATAGTCCTTAGTTCTTGAGCTGGCACATGATCTTGTCTGGCGTACCTCTAGCAACCATCACAAACCCGAACTATGTTCTCTGCATCTAAGTGCGCTGTCAGCCAGAAGAAGCCGTGCCTGAAAGCTTTTGACACCAGGGACCTTGTTGATGCGTGATGGCCACAGTCCCCTGCATGAATCTCTTGTAAAATCTGTCGGCCTTCTTCTGGGGACACACATCGTTGATAGACTCCAGTAGTGCTTCTCTGGAATAATTCCCATTGATTACTTTTTTTTTTGTCATTTTTTGGTTGCATACCACGTATACCACGTGGTAATTCCCATTGATTACTGTATAGGACTTGCATCGCCTGATGAGTTGTCTCTTTTTAACTTCATTCTCCGGAAGTTCACCATGAAGCACATATGCTAGATACGGCTCCGTCCAAGCCAGGATTGCATGTGCTGCTGCAACCAATGCCGACTCTGGGTTTGGAAACGCAAGCTCCTCCTCTGAAGGCAACTTCACTGATGGACGATGAAGCTCATCTAAGAAGACATTTGGTGGTACTTTCTCTCTTCGAGATCCTAGTCTTTACAATGCATCTGTTGCCTCGTTCTTGCGGCGGTCGATGTGCTCCACCTGATAACCGGAAAAGAACCCGGCAATGTGCTCAACTGCTCTCCTGTAGGCTGCCATATTTGCATCATTCGAATCCCAAGTTCCTGACACTTGCTGTGCCACAAGATCCGAGTCCCCGAAACACCTGATGCGCTTGATGTTCATCTCCTTTGCCATGCGGAGTCCATGTAATAGGGCCTCATACTCTGCCATGTTGTTGGTGCAAGTAAAATGCAGCTGAAGAACATATGCTAACTTATCTCCCTTTGGTGAAGTTAGAACGACGCCGACTCCTGAGCCTTCAAGTTGCCTAGATCCATCAAAGTGCATCGTCCAGTACTTGGTGGAGGGCGAACTCGGTGAATACGTGAAGTCGGTGCAATCGTTGACAAAGTCTACCAAATCCTGTGACTTGATCACTGTGCGAGGTTCATACGTGATATGGTAAGGACCTAACTCAATTGCCCACTTTGCGACTCGCCCCGTTGCGTCCCTGTTGCAGATGATATCTGCCAGGGGTGCTGAACTCACCACTTTGATAGGGTGTTCTTCGAAATAGTGCTTGAGCTTCCGACTTGCTAAAAAGACTCCATATACTAACTTTTGCCATTGCGGATACCTTTGCTTGGAGTCAGTAATGACGTGAAACCACATGTTCGTTGGAAGACCCCAAGAGGAAGGTATGATGTAGTGCAGCGGCAGTTTTCCCTCAGTAAGAAACCAAGGTTATCAATCCAGGAAGAATTAGAAAGTGCTCAGAAGGTTGTTAGCTGCAAGTGTGGCGCAACACCGGTGCTAACGTGGAACCTGCACACAACACAATCAAACTACTTTGCCCCAATGAAACAGGAAGGTTGTCAATCTCCCTGGCTTGCTGAAAAACAAAGGATTAAACGTATGGTGTGGAAAATGAATGTAAATGCAAAAAGTGGACAACGATCAAATGATGAAGGAATGTGGTGTAAACGGTGCTTGTTTCAGTGTAAAAGAATGGACTAGGGTCCACAGTTCACTAGATGTGTCTCTCCATAAAAGATAACTAACATGCTGGGTAAACAAATTACAGCTGGGCAATTGACAAATAGGGAACGCATGACAATGCAAATATATGACAAGATGATTACTATGAGATTTAATTGGGCATTACAACAAGATACATAGACCGTTATCCAACAACATCTATGACTAATAATTCACCGCCAGGTTAACATCCGTGTCCCCCGTTGGTATTAAGTTGAAAGCAACAGATAATTGCATTAAGCAAAGTGTGTAATGTAAACAATATAAATGACCTTGGACATAGCATTGTTGTTTTATCCCCAGTGGCAACAACACATCCACAATCTTAGATGTTTCTGTCACTCACCCAGATTACCGGAGACATGAACCCACTATCAAGCATAAGTACTCCCTCTTGGAGTTAAAAGCATCTACTTGGCCAAAGCATCTACTAATAACGGAGAGCATGCAAGATGATTGCATTAAGCAAAGTGTGTAATGTAAACAATACAAATGACGTTGGACATAGCATTGTTGTTTTATCCCTAGTGGCAACAACACATCCACAATCTTAGATGTTTCTGTCACTCACCCAGATTACCGGAGACATGAAACCACTATCGAGCATAAGTACTCCCTCTTGGAGTTAAAAGCGTCTACTTGGCCAAAGCATCTACTAATAACGGAGAGCATGCCGATCCAACTTGAAGCTGGTCAAGTACAACTCCTCGTCTTCCTGCCCCCGCTTGAGTCACAGCGCCTCGAACTCCTCGTTTCTCTTCTTCTTCCACTCATCTAGGCCTTGGCGTTGTGCTTCCGACAAATCTTTAAGAGTAGGTTTGATGATGTTGTCAGTAGTGATGGCAGACAAATCTGTAGCCTTAGAACCGGCCATTGTTGCCCGATTTAGGTTAGAAATCATATCCCCAGCGGGGTCGCCAAAAAGTGTGTTGCGCTAAAAATGCGTCACACGAACACGTCCTCGTGTACCCGCGGTGCCGGGGGAGATACTCCGCAACTCGCCCCGCAGGAGGCCGACTTGTAGCGCGATACGCAAGACAACAAGCCGGCGCTTTTTGGACCAGACGCCCCAGCCCCTCGGGAGAGACCCTATCAGAGGAAGCCGGCGACGATTGGTTGAACTAAGCCGGATTTGACCACTCTTAGCTCGATTGTCGATACTCGATGAACTCACACGAAGTCGCCGAATAACGGAAGCAGGAACAAGGGTTTGAGAGTAAAAAGTAGGGTTTGTATTGATATGTCGATTGTTTGCTTAATTTCAATCGACCGTCACCTCTTACACATATATAATGAGGCGGCTGGACTTCCCGTACAAGCATTGTACTTCTACAAGGATTACAACTCGTGATATAAGTTGGTTTCTATCTCTAAACTAGGTAAAAGCCTTGGCCGACTTCGTACTGGACCCGGACTCCAAGCATCCTTTTCCGGCTTCTTTTGGAAAGTCGCCTTTTGCCCTTCCGTGTTGACCTTGAACTCATTCTATCGTACTGCATCCGACTTCTGTTTCTGGGCCTCGCAAGCGTCAAACAACCTCAAGTCCGGCTTCCTTGGCGCGGCTTCTGGAATCTTCAGGAAACTCGAATCTGGCCTGCGCCGGGTTCTGGCTAAGCCAGGTTGGCTCCTGTCGGTCATCACTCCAAGTTCTCTCCAAGTCGCCATCTCCTCCTGAGTGAGCTTGAGCCTATGACCTGCCAAAAATGGGTGCTAACAATCACAATTATTATAATCATCACACATTGGAGGCAAAGTATCATCAAAGAAAATTTCCTCCTCAAAGCTTGGGGGATTAAAAATATCATATTCATCAAAACCAGCTTCCCCAAGCTTAGAATTTTCCATAGCATTAGCAATAATGGTGTCCAAAGAATTCATGCTAATAGCATTGCTACTATCATGATAATTATGCAAATAAAGTTCCATAGGTTTTTTAATTTTATCCTCAAACACCTCATGTCCTAACTCAAGATAAATTTTATAAAGCTCCCTCTTTTTTTTGTTGTTTTCCATATTTAAAAGCAAACAAGATAAAATAAACTAAGCAAGACATAAACAAAATAATTAGATTGGAAGTGTGAGACTCCCCTTTCAGAAGCTCCTCTAATTCCCCGGCAACGGCGCCAGAAAACTGTCTTGATGACGTGAAACCACACGTTCGTTGGGAGACCCCAAGAGGAAGGTATGATGTAGTGCAGCAGCAGTTTTCCCTCAGTAAGAAACCAAGGTTATCAATCCAGGAGGAATTAGAAAGTGCTCAGAAGGTTGTCAGCTGCAAGTGCGGCGCAACACCAGTGCTGACGTGGAACCTGCACACAACACAATCAAACTACTTTGCCCCAATGAAACAGGAAGGTTGTCAATCTCCCCGGCTTGCTGAAAAACAAAGGATTAAACGTATGGTGTGGAAAATGAATGTAAATGCAAAAAGTGGACAGCGAGCAAATGATGAAGGAATGTGGTGTAAACGGTGCTTGTTTCAGTGTAAAAGAATGGACCGGGGTCCACAGTTCACTAGAGGTGTCTCTCCATAAAAGATAACTAACATGCTGGGTAAACAAATTGCGGCTGCGCAATTGAGAAATAGGGAATGCATGACAATGCAAATATATGACAAGATGATTACTATGAGATTTAATTGGGCATTACAGCAAGATACATAGACCGTTATCCAACAACATCTGTGACTAATAATCCACCTCCAGGTTAACATCCGTGTCCCCCGTTGGTATTAAGTTGCAAGCAACAGATAATTGCATTAAGCAAAGTGTGTAATGTAAACAATACAAATGACCTTGGGCATAGCATTGTTGTTTTATCCCTAGTGGCAACAGCACATCCACAATCTTAGATGTTTCTGTCACTCACCCAGATTACCAGAGACATGAATCCACTATCGAGCATAAGTACTCCCTCTTGGAGTTAAAAGCATCTACTTGGCCAAAGCATCTACTAATAACGGAGAGCATGCAAGATCATAAACAACATATTAAGATAGATTGATAATCAACTTGACCATAGTATCAATATTCATTGGATCCCAACAAACACAACATGTAGCATTACAATAAGATGATCTTGATCATGTAGGGCAGCTCACAAGATCTAAACATGATAGCACAAAGGGGAGAGACTACCATATAGCTACTGCTATGGACCCATAGTCCAAAGATGAACTACTCACGCATCACTCCGGAGGCAGGCATGGTGGTGTAGAGCCCTCCGGTGATGATCTCCCCTCCGGCAGGGTGCCGGGAAGAGCTTCAGGAACCCTCCTGAGTAGGGTTTGGCGACGATGGCGGCTCTGGAACTTTTCGTGGAATATGACTCGGGTACTTAGGGTTTTCGGGGCAGGAGGATTATATAGGCGAAGGGGCGGCGTCAGAGGGCACCCGAGGGGGCCACACCACCCCTCGGCACGGCCAGAGGTGGGCCCATGCCGAGCCCTGGTGAGGGCACCCTCTGGCGCCTCTCCGGCTCTCCTTCGGTCTCCGTGATCATCTCGGTGAAATATTAACGCCCGTCGATTTTCGTCCAATTCCGAGAATATTTCCTTAAGTACTTTTCTGAAAAGGAAAAATAGCAGAAAACAGGAACTGGCACTGTGGCATCTTGTTAATAGGTTAGTGCCAGAAAATGTATAAAAATGATATAAAGTGTATGCAAAATATATAACAACAGGCATAATAACAACATGGAACATAAAAAAGTATAGAAACGTTTGCAATGTATCAGCATCCCCAAGCTTAGTTCCTACTCGTCCTCGAGTAGGTAAAATAATAAAAACAAAATAATTTTTGAGGTGACATGCTACCACACAATCTTAATCAAATAATAGTGTAAATCACATGTGTATGAATGAAGTGATCCAAGTAAATGGCTTATAGTTTTCTACTAACTAAGCAATGAGTAAGCAACTGAATCATAAGAGCAAAACTTTTCATGAATAGTACCTTGGAGACTTGAATCCAAAAGTGTTGCACAAGAGTTAACTCACAAAGCAATAATCTCTAAGTAAAAGGCATTTGACCAACACAAAGGAAGATTTTAGTTTCAGCAATTGCTCCAACCTCAACATATTTATCTCATGGATATTATCAATACAAAGCAATATAATAAGTCAAATACACTATCAAATAACAATTGATGTACCAAGGTTGACACTAGTGTTTGCTTGTGGAAGATAGAAGGAAGTAGGAAAACTAACTCAACATAAAAGTAAAAGAAAGGCCCTTCACAGAGGGAAGCAGGGATTAGTCATGTGCTAGAGCTTTTTATTTTTTATAGAACAGAAGTAAAACAATTTTGAGATATGCATGCTTTCGTCAACGACTTCACAACAAAGAAACTAGCTAGTCCCCCATAACAAGCAAGGCTTTTAGACTTGTGAGAGCGGCTGGTTTTAGAGGAACGAGTACATTCCTCTTTCTCCTTTGTTTTACCACTAACCAATGTTTTGAGCTCATTTCTCAAATTTTCATTGTGCGGAGGAGAATGGTGAGTCATATTTATATTTGCTTAAGCCGCTCTCGGGTTGATTCAAGTGAGGACGTAAACCATCAACACGGGGTGAAAGGGGGGAATGACCTTGCTTGTCACAAGTTATAACCAACTCTCTACTGCTTCCTCATGAGTTTAAAAACAGAGACACAAAAAAGAGTATTTTGAATATTTTAAAGGTAGCACATGAAAATTTTACTTGGAGTGGCAGGAAAATACCACATATAGGTAGGTATGGTGGACACAGATGGCATGGATTTTGGCTCAGGGTTTTGGATGCACAAGCAGCATTCCCGCTTAGTACAGAGTTTTAGGCTAGCAAGGTTATTTTAAGCAAACACAAACTATCAACTGGTACAGCAAAAACTTATATAACAACATAGTAGAAACATTATAAGACTCCACATTGTCTTCCTTGTTAACCAAACTCTTTTACTAGAAAATATCTAGACCTTGGAATTACTACTTATACAAACCAAATTTCAACAAGCTTTACAGTAGTTCTTCATTAATGGGTTTACTTACATGATACAAAAGCTTAAACATGACCTACTTAGTAACTCAAAACAATTGGCAAGTATCAAATTATCCAAGATAGTGATCTACAAGAGTATGTAAGCATTTTCCATTATGCCAATTACCACATGCAACATTTTCTGTTCCAACCAAACACCAATCAACTTATTTAAACAACTCTCCAAACAAGTATAAGTGAAGCAAGAGAGTACTTTCTTTAAAAGAACTAATAGCTCTCACAAGAGATACACGAAAACAAGAACTAAAAGCTTAACAGCGCTAGAGATGAATACTCAACAAATATAAGTGAAGAATAGGAGTATTCTAATGAAAAAACAGAGCGTGTCTCTCTTCCAAACAAGAATGCTAGGATCCAACAAGTTGTTACCAGAAGATAAAACGTAAACAAACTGAAAATAAAAGCACACAGACGCTCCAAGAACAGCACATATCATGTGAAGAAATAAAAACATAGTCTCACTAGAGATGACCTGATATTTTGCCGATGAAGAAGGGGATGCCTTGGGCATCCCCAAGCTTAGACGCTTGAGTCTTCTTTGAAATATGCTGGGGAGATCCATGGGAGCCTCCCCAAGCTTAAGCTCTTCACTCTTCTCGATCTTATTACATCACCCTTCTCTCTTGCTACTTGAAAACTTCCTTCACCCCAAACTCAACATAATTCTCATTAGAGGGTTAGTGCATTAATCAAAAACTCACAAATTATGTAAGAACGCACACATGGCAATTATATTAAACATTAGATACTGTTACTAGCCTTAGTGAAGCTTTTCCACCCAAAAAAAGAATTCCACATAACACTTGCAATAGAAAAATGCAAAACAAAGACAGAATCTGTCAAAACCAGAACAGTCCGCAAAGACGAATTTTTTCGAGGCACTTACAAGTCTCAGATCGAAAAACGTTGAACTAACGAAAGATGCGTACATATATCAGGAATATGCACAAAAATTTGAAGATTAAAAAACGTTTCTATGATTTATGGAATTTCGTACAGTGAACAGAAGAAATCTGTCCCTGCGCAGTTATTCCAATATAGCATCATCTTACCATTAGAGACTTTCCTTGGCACAACAAATACGAAAAAGCAAAGATACAAAGGAGTTGCTACAGAGGTAGACAAGCACCTTGACTCAATAAAAGAAAATTTGTAGAAAAATAAAATGGGTTGCCTCCCATAAGCGCTTCTCTTTAACGCCTTTTAGTTAGGCAAAAAGATTTTATGATACTCCCATAAGAATAAGAATTGAATAAAAGAGAGCATCAAGAAGCATATATAAAGCATGTTTATATATAACACACTTCCTATGCATAGGATTCTTGTAAGGAAACAAATCAATGAAGCACAAAGTGGCTAGCATGGGAAGGCAAAACAAGTACAACTTCAAAACTTTCAACATAAGGAGAGGAGACTTAATATTATTGGGATATATGAAACCATGTCTCCCTCTCTCATAATGACTATTAGGTATTAAAGCAGCCAGCATATACAAGCAACATAATATAAAGCTCAAAACCTTCATCATAAAGAGAGGAAATTTAATAACATGAAGATTTCTATAACCACATTTCCCTCATAATAATTCTCAGTAGCATCATGAATAGACTCAACAATATAGCCATCACATAAAACATTCTTATCATGATCTAGAAGCATAAAATTATCATTACTCTTCACATAAGCAAAATCCTTCTCATTAGTAATAGTGGGAGTAAAACTAACATAGCCATCATTGTAATCATCATAATTCGGAGGCATATCATAATAAAATAAACTTTATCCTCAGTAGTAGGTGGAACTAAAATATCGCTGTTGCGCTAAAAACGCGTCACACAAACACGTCCTCGTGTACCCGCGGTGCCAGGGGAGATACTCCGCAACTCGCCCCGCAGGAGTCCGACTTGTAGCGCGATACGCAAGACAACAAGCCGGCGCTTTTTGGACCAGATGCCCTAGCCCCTCGAGAGAGACCCCGTCAGAGGAAGCCGGCGACGATTGGTTGAACTAAGCCGGATTTGACCGCTCTTAGCTCAATTGTCGATACTCGATGAACTCACACGAAGTCGCCGAATAACGGAAGCAGGAACAAGGGTTTGAGCAAAAATTAGGGTTTGTATTGATTGTCGATTGTTTGCTTAATTTCAATCGGCCGTCACCTCTTACATATATAATGAGGCGGCTGGACTTCCCGTACAAGCATTGTACTTCTACAAGGATTACAACTCGTGATATAAGTCGGTTTCTATCTCTAAACTAGGTAAAAGCCTTGGCCGACTTCGTACTGGACCCGGACTCCAAGCATCCTTTTCTGGCTTCTTTTGGAAAGTCGCCTTTTGCCCTTCCGTGTTGACCTTGAACTCGTTCTATCGTACTGCATCCGACTTCTGTTTCTGGGCCTCGCAAGCGTCAAACAACCTCAAGTCCGGCTTCCCTGGCGCGGCTTCTGGAATCTTCAGGAAACTCGAGTCTAGCCTGTGCCGGGTTCTAGCTAAGCTGGGTTGGCTCCTGTCGGTCATCACTCCAAGTTCTCTCCAAGTCGCCATTTCCTCCTGAGTGAGCTTGAGCCTGTGACCTGCCAAAAACGGGTGCTAACACATGCCCCCTTGTTTTCTAGTAGAGCTTGCGTACTAGAAAATATTCAATGTAGAAGATTTGTCTAAGGGCGATGCTTAAGCTCATCGGCCATATGCTAAAGACGATATATTTATATCGGCCATATGTGCGGCTCATGCAGTTTGCCACACACTTGGGTGGAATTTCTTCAAGTATTTCCCATTGATAGCTCAAGGCAACGTGTTGCCTTCCAATGTTTCCACCAGATATGAGTTGCCGGACACAATCCTTACGACTCGAAGTGGCCCGTCCCAACTTGGCGACTATTTGCCGAATTTTCCGACTTCTAGAGCCAACTTGCAGTATAACCTTCCCGACTAAGTGGCCGATTTGAAAATCCTTAAGTCGGACTCTCTTGTTATAAGCTTTTGCCACCCGCAACTTCTCCTTCTCAATGTCCTTCAAAGCCCTTATACGTTTGTCGGCTACCTCGTCTATGTTATCCATCATCAAATTGTGATAGTCCTCAGCCGACAAGTCGTTTTGCTTAGCGAACCTCAAAGCAGCCAGATTCACTTCTACTGGTAAAACGGCTTCTTGTCCATATACCAACTCGAAAGGAATCACCTTAGTTGCACCATGCCTTGAGATTTTGTGAGCCCACAATGCGTCGGACAGTACCTCATGCCACCTCCTCAGGTAGTCTTGTACTTTCTTCTTAATCAACTTGATCAGTATTTTGTTTGCTTGACTCGGCTTGTCCATTAGCTTGAGCATAATTCAGAGATGAGCTGAGCATCTTGATCCTGAGTGATTCGGCAAACTATTTCACCTCCTTAGCCATGAAGGAAGTACCTTGATCTGTGTGAGAGTTTGCGGGATACCGAATCGGTGAACAATATGCTCTGTAATGAATTGAATTACCTCCTTGTGGGTCATATTCCTGAGGGGTACTGCTTCAGACCACTTGGTGAAATAATCAGTAGCAACTAATACAAACTGATGCCCTTTGGATGAAGCCGGGTTGATCATACCGACAAAATCTAATGCCCATCCTCGAAAAGGCCACGGCTTTATTATAGGATTAAGAAATGAAGCCGGTGCTATCTGAACATCTTCAAACCTATGGCATGCCTCACACCCCTTATAGTACCTGAAGCAGTCATTAATCATTGTCGGCCAATGGAATCCGGCTCGTCTGAGCATCCACTTCGTTTTGTGAGCCGACTGATGTGTTCCACATAGGCCATCATGTACTTCCCCCATAGCAACCCAGGATTGGTCTCCAAGCACCTTAGAAGAAGACCATCGGCTGTTCGGCGATATAACTCATCGTCTATCAAAGTATATTTAAAAGCAAGCCACCGAACAGTCCTATCCATTTTCTGACTTGGATCCCTCAAATAATCAACAATAGGCGTCCTCCAATCAGCTGGCCGGTTTCCACCAGGTTCCTCCGGAGCCGACTTAGACAAGCCGGCTTCTCCTCCGGTTTCAACATTGTCGACAACAGCTAGCACCGGCTTTTTCACTGTGAAAAATACTCCTCTACTGATATGATAGCCCGATGCCTGCTGTGCCAACTCATTGGCAAGCCAGTTGTCTGCCTGGACACATGAGATATCAAAAAGTAATCCAGAGTCGATATGATGTCCAAGCATCTGTCAAGGTATATGTTGAGTGATCCACTGTTGCACTGAAAGATCTTGGCCACTTGCTGGACGATAAGCAGCGAGTCAACATAGGCCTTAACATGAGTACCCCTGCGTCCATTAAAATTCCAACCCGAATAGAAGAGCTTCGTATTCGGCTTCATTCTTAGTGCAAAAATATCAAGACGACAAGAGGCCCTAAAGATAGTACCGTGGGGCGAAATATACACAATGCCAACTCCTTGCCCACTACTGCAAAATGATCCGTCAAAATAAAGTTTCCACGGTACATCCGACACGACATTCAAGGTCGGCTTCTGCTCCAGGTCAATCCGATGTTCGACGATGAAGTCGGCTACAATCTGGCCTTTCATAGATTTGAGAGGTTCATAGGCCAAATCATATTCAATCAACCGATATGCCCATTGCTGATTCGTCCACTGAGAATTGGCCTATGTATCATGTGTTTGATGACATCGGCCTGACTAAGAACTTTGCACTCGCTAGATAAAGATAATGGCGCAATTTGGTACAAGCAAACATAAAGAGATCGGCACAACCTTTCCACAAAGTTTGTACCTGGACTTAGTATCTAGCAGTCACCGACTTAGATATTGATGACGTACTCATGTCCTTCGGCATCTTGAGTCAAGGCTGCCCCAATTACCTTTCCTCAGCAGCAATGTAAAGCCGGAACGGTAGACCACGAGCCGGCTTTCTTAGAACTGGAGTGTTTAACAAGCAGGCTTTTATTTTAGCAAATGCCTCTTGCTGCCCTTGCCCCCAGGTGAACTCGTCATCATTCTTGAGCCGAAGGATCTGTGTGAATGCGTCAACTTTGTCAGACAAGTTAGTAGTAAATCTTTTCTCAAATAATTTACCTTGCCTAGGAATTTCTACATGTCCTTTTTACAAGTCGGCTCCTTCACTTTCTGGATAGCTTCAATCTTTGCTGGGTTGATTTCTATGCCGGCTTTATGTATGATAAAACCAAGGAACTTCCCAGCCGACACGCCAAAGGCACACTTCAACGGGTTCATTTTGAGCCTGTACTTCCTCATTCTTTTCAACGCAAGTCGTAAGTCGGCCAAAATGATTAACTCACCGTCTAACTTGACTACTAAGTCGTCAATATATACCTCCAGTACGACTCCAAGAAGATCATGGAATATCAAGTTCATCGCTCTCTGATATGTGGGCACCAGCATTCTTCAACCGAAAGGTCATCAATGTCCACTCGAATAAACCAACGAACCCGGGGGCAAGTGAAACGTTGTCTTAGCCGAGTCCTCTTCGGCCATGAATATTTGATTGTACCCCGCGTTTACATTTATAAAGATGATGACTTTGTGCCCCTGAGGCATCATTGATAAGCATGTCGGCTATTGGCATAGGATATTCATCTTTGGGCCGTAGCTCGATTTAGATCTCTGAAATCTATGCATGCCCTGATCTTACCGGATCTTTCTTCTCGACTGGCACAATGTTGGAAATCCAGTCGGCATATTTTGCAAGGCCGGATGAAGTTAGCTTTCAGAAGCCCGCCAATCTCTTCTTTGATCCGGTCATATATTGCCGAGTTGAATTTGTGAGCCGGCTGCTTATGTAGTCTGAAGCCGGCTTTTATCGGTAACCGATGCTTGATGAGTTCTCGGCTTAAACCCCGGGCATCTCGTGTACTCCCAAGCAAAGAAGTCCATGTATTCTTTTACTAGTGCGATTAACTCGGATTTATAATCGCTTCTAAATTCTTGCTTAACAAAAGTCAGCCTGGGAATAGTACCATCCCCAATATCCTATTCTTCTTCGAGGCGGGTTGGCCCGACGTAAAACTTGTCCCACCTTGTCCATATCCGTCTGGTTCTTCGATCTCATCTCTTCACACATATTCATTTCTCTCGGCGCCGCGATACTTATCCAGACATTTTTGCAGCAATTCATCGTTGGGATTCATTTTACTTGAGACCAGCCGATTACCAACCAATCGGCTTTAGAGATACTGGCACGAATCCGTCCCTGTTTGCACTCAGAGGAAATCGAACCTAGATAAATCATGCCCCGAAAGACATGTAGCATTTGAGATGTTGCCAATCAACAATCGACTTCGTCTAAAGCAATACATGCCGAGTTGTCAGCATGGATGACCTTGATCTCGCCGTCGATCCACTGTACGAGCTGTTGGTGCATGGTGGATGGCACACACTGATTCGCATGGAGCCAATCCGTCCAAGTAGCACATTGTAGTTCCCTTGCACTTTAGCAACAAAGAATGCAGTAGCCAAAGTTTTGCTCCCCACTGTGAGCTCCAGACAGATAACTCCTTTGGCCTCTATTCCTTCTCCTCCTTCGAACCCGTTCAGTACCATGTTCGTCTTCATTAGATCATTATCTTCTAGCTGTAAACTTTTTGAAGATGGAATACGGCATCAGGTTTACCACAGCACCTCCATCAACCATCATCCTGGTAACCGGCTTCCCGTTGATATGTCCTCTGATGTACAAAGGTTTAAGGTGCTTAATCGGTCCCTCAGGTTTCTCGAAGACGGCATTCTTGGGTCCAAAGTTGAGCTGCACTATGTCGCCTTCTTCTTCTATAGCACGGAATTCAGCAGGCAAAGAATATACCATCATAATATCCATACCTACCCGAGTCGGTGTACTTCCGTAATCCAGCAAGTCTTCCTCTAGGAAATTTTCCGACTCGCCCGTTATTGATTCCGGCAACTCTGTTTCGCCTTCTGCCGGCTCCTTACTGGGTGAGTCCTCTGTCGAGCCCCCACTTGCCGGCTCGTTCATTGCCGACTCCAATGTTTCTGACTCATCTCCTGCCGGCTCCTCGCTCGTCGAATTGTCTTCCGACTCCCCATTTGCCGACTCGTTATCCGACTCGCCCCTTGCCGGCTTGTCCCCTGCTTCCAAGTCCGCTGCTTCCACCTCATCTGCCCATGATGAATAATTAATGGCCGGTACGGAACCTGGCTCCGTCTCATTGCTTATAGCAGGATTTGGTGCAATCATCAAAGGAGTCGTCACAGGAGTCGGCTTGGGTACCCAAACTTGAGCCGACACCATTGGTTTTTTAGCGTTGAATTTAGTGTCTCTGACTCGCTCAGCTTCTCCTTCCGCATTTTCCCGGTTTCTTGCCCTCTGCAGCTTCCGCCTTTGCGTCTTCGTTATACCTTGCGGGCACCACTTTGGCTGGGTATATTTTGGGTCTCGGGGTTTAGCTACTACGGCTTGGATGGATCCGGCTTCATGGTCAATCGATGTCACCTTGGGCATGATAGCAAGTATCGGCTCATTGTTTGCCGGCTCGATGACCGGGTCCTTCAATTTCAGCACGTGCGTTCCAATGACCAATGAGTTATTTGGGACCAACCCACCTCCCAGGTCAGCTGTTTTAGTTCCTTGCACCTTAACCTCGCCATTATGAGGAATCACCAGGATACACAAGTCGGCTATACACAGTTTGCCGAATTGCTTGACGCTTAGACTCCCCAGCCGACTTCTGATATTGCCCACTCCCTTCGATAGATGGTGACCTAGGCCGCTTCCCATGTTGCTGATCCCACTTTGACCCAGCCTGGCGTACGTACTTGTTCAGCAGCATGTCAAAAGTCGGTTTGATCCTCTTCGGCTTGTACTCAACCTGATTTGTTTTCCACTTGCCGACTTCCGGGTTCCTAGGCTTCATGAACCTGGGTGGTGATTCTCTTGCTCGTGGTTGTTGCCCCCCGAGTGCGGAGTTTTTGATGGTGATCTTGATAACCTCCTGTCCATCGGGTTGCCGGCTCAACGTGATCTGCCTCCTTGCTTCCTTGTTGCCGGCTTCTTTCCTAGGCTCACCAATAACCACATTAGATTTGTTAGCACCTTCGGCCGCCTCTGGCCGAAGAAGAACTTTCTTTCCCTCCAAATCTAGCACGTTCATTGGGAACGGCTGTGTGTCAATGGCCATGCCAGCAAAGCTCAATCGTCCATCGTTGAGGGCCGATTGAATCTGTCGATGAAAGACATTGCAATCATTAGTAGCATGAGAGAAAGAATTGTGATACTTGCAATAAGCACGTCGCCTTAATTCATCAGGTGACGGTATAATGTGGCTGATTCGTATCACTTTATCTTTTAACAAGGCATCAAATATTTTATCGCATTTGCCTACGTCAAAGCTACACTTTACCTCATCGTCCCGATTCTTACGAATCGGCTTTAAGTCATCACACATATAGGGTTTGGCTTTACTAGGCCAAACAAACTCGGCTGTGTAAACATTGGCTTCATCACCGGAGTCGGCATTGTGTTCAATAGCATTAAGCCGACTCCTGCTTATCCGATGCGAATCCTTAGACTCATTAACTCGGCTTTCATGAGACAGAGCTCTCTCCTGGACTTGTCCGACAGAGGAAAACTTGTGTCCTTTGATACGTCTCCGACGTATCTATAATTTTTGAGTGATCCATGCTAGTTTTGTGATATTGTCGCATGTTTTTACTGTCATTTATATCATTTTTATGCATTTTGTCGGACTAACCTATTGACAAGATGTCAAGTGCTAGTTTCCTGTTTTTGCTGTTTTTGTATTTCAGAAAATTCACTTCTGGAAATATTCTCGGAATTGGACGAAAATTTACGGAAATTTTTTACTCGACGAAAGACACCAGAAGACCAAAGGGGAGCCTGAGGGGCCACCCACATGGCACAAGCGGCCTCCTGCCGTGGCCCCCTAGGACCCGCGGGTGGGGCCCGCCCCTGCTCCTGGGGCACCCCCTCGGCCCCCTCCGACGCCTATAAAATCCCTAAAAACCTAAAAACGTCGAGGCGGCCATTATTTTCCAGAAACTCGACCCCGACGCGCCGTCACCGAAAACCCTAGTTCGGGGTCCAATCTGAAGCTGATCCCGGCACTCTGCCGGAGGGGAGATCGATCCTGGAGGGCTCTTCATCGCCATGCCTTCCTCCGGGATGATTTGTGAGTAGTCTCACCTTGGACTATGGGTCCATGGCAGTAGCTAGTTGGTAGTCTCTCTCTCTTGTGCTTCATGTCTTATGATCTTGTGAGCTGCCTAACATGATCAAGATCGATTATTGTAATGCTATGTGATGTGTTTGCTGGGATCCGATGGACTATGAAGTTATGTTCAGATTGTGCATGATTCTTATATGAGTAATTTATGTTCTTGCGTGCTCTCCGATATGCCTAGTTATTTGGTCAAGTGATTGTGTGTATATCCAAGAGAGGGTATTTATGCTAGATAGTGGGTTCATGCCCCCTTTTGTTCCTGGGCACGAGTGACAGAAATGTCTAAGGGCGAGGGTGTGTTGTTGCTACTAAGGGTAAAACAGCGGTGTTAATGTCTCTTTTGATATTAGTATTGCTTACTTCATGCACTTTACTTAATGCAATTGTTTGTTGCTTGCAACTTAATACCGTTGGGTGACAGGCTGGATAGCGATCCCACGGTGGACTTTTTAGACAAAGACACAGTTGGACTCAACGGTCTTTGTTCCTTGTCGTGATGCCTCCATAAATATTATCATGTCCTTTTTGTCATAGCTAAATTGGGTTTGTGTCATGATCTTGTCAATTGCCTAGCTGTAATTCGTTCACCCATCACATGCATATTTTATTTACTTGAGAGACTCCACTAGTGAACCCATGGCCCTCGGTCCATCTTTTTACATTGTTTTCAACCTCATTTACTTACTTTCAATCATCATTACTCCTCTGGTCACTTTTCATATTTTATCTATTTCATCATATAATTAACTGCTTTCTTTTCTGCGAGACCGGAAAGATTGACAACCTTTCCGCCGTTGGGGGCAAAGTATTTTGGTTGAGTGTGTGCAGGTCCACGTCTGTCGAAGGTTAAGCGCCAGAGATCTTCAACATTCACCTCGTTGTTGATTTCAAAGTCCTACTGGTTCGATAAACCTCAGTTCTTTAATTGAGGGAAAACTGCTACTATCTACAATTCCGCCTTCGCTTGGGGCACCACCCAACTTATCAATCTCCACCATCAAGCATTTTTCTGGCGCCGTCGCAGGGGACTTCGGAGCTACAGCAAGGGGAGACTCATACTCTCAATCTCTTTACTTTGTTTTTGTCTTGCTTGCTTTATATCTCGTTTAGTTTATTTTCCTGTTTCAAAATTTTAAAACCAAAAAAATTAGCGTGGTCTTTATTCCTGTCTTGTTATTTTGCTTTATCATTATGTCCAGCTTTACCACTCTTGATATGCCTCTCTTGACTGAATTCTTCACCTTTAAACAATGGGGTGGAGAGAGTTTCAAAAATGCTTGGGATAGAATTTCAGAATTACATAAAAATATCCAACCTATGCTTGCTATGTGTGTTTATTGAGATGCTTTTACTATGGATTATCCGATGCCTGTAAGCATGCTTTGGATGTCATTACTGGAGGAAACTTTATTGAAATTGATGAATTAGAATCCCTGAGAATTCTAAAAGGCTTAGTTGTTTTTCCCACCAATGAGAAAACTAATGGAATACATGGTAGGTTAGATAAAATAGAAATTATTTTATGTAATCTAAATTTAAATGGAATAGAGGTGAGCTATAAAGATTATCAAATCCTAGAAATAAATGGATATTGGGAACCATATATCCCTATTGAAATAAATGATCAAAGGTTCCTTGCTTATTGTGATATTGGTTCTATGATGTCAACTATGCCTAAAATGGTATTCGATGCTATGAATTTTGGAGACTTATTTGATTACCCTTTTTGTCACTCTCATTCTGATGGTAGCTCTTCAAAAATTTATAAAAGAGTTAATGAAGTCCTTGTTACTTTTAAATATAAGACTGCTTTGGTTGATTTCTTGGTTCTTGAGTCAAAGGCTAAAGCTAATATTGTTCTTGGAAGATCTTTACTTTGTTCCGTGGGAGCTTTTCTTGATGTTAAAAAGGGCTATATACGTTTTCATTTTCCCATTAGGGGCAGGTTCTCCTTTCCCCTCAAAGAGAAAGAAACGCTTATTGAAGGAAAAGTTGCAATGGATTTCGAAAAAACTTGATATTTGGCATTGCGCCTAGCTAAAAGGCGTTAAAGAAAAGCGCTTGTTGGGAGGCAACCCATCTTTTACTTTCAGTTCGCTTTTTGTTTTTTTGAGTCATGAAGTTATTACCTCTGTAGCAACTTCATTGTATCTTTTTCTTTTGGTTTTTTGTGCCAAGTTTAGCCTCTAATGCATTGAAAGTGCGAGGTATTGTGTCGCTGTCCAAAAACAGATTCTGTACGCCTGTTGCACAAAAATCCTTAAATCGCCAGAATGTTATCTTTTTCTGATAATTATTGACAGCAAGCCTGATGCTTTTATCTATCTTTCGTTAGTTTTAAGTTTTTTGATTTGAGCTGCAGAAGTGCCTCGAACAATTCGATCTTTACAGACTGTTCAGATTTTGACAGATTCTGCTTTATTTTGCATTTGTCTCTTTACCATCGTCATATGTGATACTCTAGGGGTGGAGTGCCACATTGAGGCTTAGTAATTAGTAGCTAATGTTAAATGAAGTTGGTTTGCAATTTGTCTTGAGTTGAACACATGTGCATTTTAATTTATGAGCACTAACCCTCTAATCAAATTATGAGAAGTTTTGTGTGAAGGGAGTTTTAAGTTCCAAAGGAGAGGAATATGAAGAAATCGAGGATGGATCAGAGCTCAAGCTTGGGGATGCCCCCAAGGAAACCCCTCTGAATATCAAGAATTATCAAGAGTCAAAGCTTGGGTATGCCCAAGGCATCCCCTCATCTTCATCGACTACCATAAGGTCGTCTTCGTTGGATCTTTGTTGGATCCTAGCTTTATTTGTGTGGGAGAGAGACACGCTCCGCTTGTTCGTTTGAATACTCCTTTGCTTCGCTTATATCTTTTTGAGTATTCTTAGCTACTGTCTGTTTTCTAGTAAACTCTCGCTTTTAGCTTTTATCTTGTTTAGAGCTGCTAGTTGTTAAGTTAAACTCTCTTGTTCTTCACTTATATTGGAGAGTTGTTGTTGAAAAATTGCTTGAATTGTCAATGCGACAAAATGCTATGTGTGTGATGATAGAATAAAATGAAAAGCCCGCATAGTTTTGTAGATCATGGTGTGGATACTTGATGCTTATCCATTTTTTTGAGATGTTAAGTTGAATATTTAAACTTGCTGGTTATTTGAGTGGAATTGATTAGTAAAGAAATATGGTTGAAAGCTTGAAATTGTGTGGTTTTTCACAGTTGTTAATTCATAGTGCTAATCTTTCCATCAAAAGAACTGTTTGGTCAACAAGGGAGACGGTGTAGAGTTTTTATGGTTATGACCGGTAGATGTCTTATGTTGTTCTGTTACCGGTTATTGTTATATGTTTGCTTCAAATACCTTTTTGCTAAGCCTAAAAATTCGTACTGAGTGTATGGTTCACTCGTGCATCCAATCCCCAAAGCCAAACTTTCTTGCCAGCTGAGTCCACCATATCTACCTATGCATGGTATTTCCTACCATTCCAAGTAAATTTGTCATGTGCTACCTTTAAATTTTTTTCAAAATACTTCTTCTTTGTGCCTCTGTTTTTAAGCTCATGAGGGAGCAGTAGAGAGCTAGATATAACTTGTGACAAGCGAGATCATTTCCCCCCTTTCACCCGGTGTTGATGGATTACGTCTTCACTTGAATCAACTCGAGAGCAGCTTAAGCAAAATATAAATATAACTAACCAATTCTCCTCCGCGCAATGCAAATCTGAGAAATCAGCTCAAACATTGGACAGTGGTGAAACCAAGGAGAAAGAGGAGCGTACTCGCTCTTCTAAGAACCAACTGCTCTCACAAGTCTAAAAAGCCTTGCTTGTCATGAGGGACTAGATAGTTTCTCTGTTGTGAAGTCGTTGACGAAAGCATGCATGCCTCAAAATCATTTTACTTCTATTTTAAAAACCAAAAAGCTCTAGCACATGACTAATCCCTGCTTCCCTTTGCGAAGGGCCTTTCTTTTACTTTTAATGTTGAGTCAGGTTTTCCCTTTTCCTTCTATCTACACAAAAGCAAACATCTAGCATTTACCCTGGGTAACATTAAGCATACTACATTATCGAGATTAAACATGAATCTTTATATTGACTTTATCTATAAGATAAGCCGTTGGAAGTTGAAGCTCTTTGCTAATGCTTACATCTTCCTTTGTGCTGATTCTCAAACACTTTTGTCATGGAATTATTATCCTTGTGAATTATTCAAATATGTTGATCATATTGTTTTCATGTCTTTGACATACTATTTATGAAAGATTTCGCTTGAATGATTCAACTTGTTTATTCATTGCATTCTTACTATCAATTATAGACAATTGTTTTGTATCTCTTCATTCACATCTTTGATTTGCATTACTATCTTGATCAAGATTTTGTTGGTTGCATGTCTCATCAAAAATTATTTGTTATCACTTACCTACTCGAGGACGAGTAGGAGTTAAGCTTGGGGATGCTGATATGTCTCTGACGTATCTATAATTTTTGAGTGATCCATGCTAGTTTTGTGATATTGTCACATGTTTTTACTGTCATTTATATCATTTTTATGCATTTTGTCGGACTAACCTATTGACAAGATGCCAAGTGCCAGTTTCCTGTTTTTGTTGTTTTTGTATTTCAGAAATTCACTTCTAGAAATATTCTCGGAATTGGACGAAAATTTACGGAGAATTTTTACTCGACGAAAAACACCAAAATACCAAAGGGGACCCTCAGGGGCCACCCACAGGGCACAGGCGGCCTCCTGCCGCGGCCCCCCTAGGACCCACAGGTGGGGCCCGCCCCTGCTCTTGGGGCACCCCCTCGGCTACCTCCAATGCCTATAAAATCCCTAAAAACCTAAAAACGTCGAGGCGGCCATTATTTTCCAGAAACTCGACCCCGACACGCCGTCACCGAAAACCCTAGTTTGGGTCCAATCTGAAGCTGATCCCGGCACTCTGCCGGAGGGGAGATCGATCCCGGAGGGCTCTTCATTGCCACGCCTTCCTCCGGGATGATTTCTGAGTAGTCTCACCTTGGACTACGGGTCCATGGCAGTAGCTAGTTGGTAGTCTCTCTCTCTCGTGCTTCATCTCTTATGATCTTGTGAGCTGCCTAACATGATCAAGATCGATTATTGTAATGCTATGTGATGTGTTTGCTGGGATCCGATGGATTATAAAGTTATGTTCAGATTGTGCATGATTATTATATGAGTAATTTATGTTCTTGCATGCTCTCCGATGTGCGTAGTTACTTTGGCCAAGTGATTGTGTGTATCTCCAAGAGAGGGTATTTATGCTAGATAGTGGGTTCATGCCCCCTTTTGTTCCTGGGCACGAGTGACAGAAACGTCTAAGGGCGAGGGTGTGCTGTTGCTACTAAGGGTAAAACAGCGGTGTTAATGTCTCTTTTGATATTAGTATTGCTTATTTCATGCACTTTACTTAATGCAATTGTTTGTTGCTTGCAACTTAATACCGTTGGGTGACAGGCTAGATAGTGATCCCACGGTGGACTTTTTAGACAAAGACGCAGTTGGACTCAACGGTCTTTGTTCCTTGTCGTGATGCCTCCATAAATATTATCATGTCCTTTTTGTCATAGCTAAATTGGGTTTGTGTCATGATCTTGTTGACTGCCTAGCTGTAATTTGTTCACCCATCACATGCATATTTTCTTTACTTGAGAGACTCCACTAGTGAACCCATGGCCCCCGGTCCATCTTTTTACATTGTTTTCAACCTCATTTACTTGCTTTCAATCATCATTACTCCTCTGGTCACTTTTCATATTTTATCTATTTCATCATACAATTAACCGGTTTGTTTTCTGCGAGACCGGAAAGATTGACAACCTTTCCGCCGTTGGGGGCAAAGTATTTTGGTTGAGTGTGTGCAGGTCCACGTCTATTTAAGGTTAAGCGCCAGAGATCTTCAACATTCACCTCGTTGTTGATTTCAAAGTCCTGCTGGTTCGATAAACCTCGGTTCTTTAATTGAGGGAAAACTGCTACTCTCTACAATTCCGCCTTCGCTTAGGGCACCACCCAACTTATCAATATCCACCATCATCCTTCCAGCTTCTCTTTTAGATATGATCTCAACCCGTTAAAAACTAAGTCGCCATATCCCTTTCAGTTATCGCCAAGCTATAGCACCGGCTTCTTGTGTTTCTAAATCTCTTGATATAATGGGATACCGATTCGTCATACTTCTGTTTAACCAATGTGAGATGGGACAACTTTAAATCAATTTCTCCGGCAAAGAAGTGCCCATGAAACTTTTGCTCCAAGTGAGACCAAGTGTGTATAGAATTTGGAGCTAAAGCCGAAAACCAAGAAAAAGCAACACCGGTTAACAACAACGAGAACAGGCGAACTTCGATTTGATCATGATTAGCTTCGCCTAATTGAGCGAAATATTGACTAATATGCTCCCATGTCGACTTGTTGTCTACCCCATTAAATTTAGAAAACTCAGTGACTCTATAGCCAGGTGGATAGGGTTGCAGATCAAAATATTCGGGGTAGGGTTTAACGTAAGTTCTATGTTTAGGTATAACCCCGAACTTATCATACACTAATTGATCCAATTTCTTCCTAAACTCGACCACTAAATCGTCCATGTTGGCCGATTGAGTCGGAACAGGAGAAGAATTGGCCACAGGGCCGGCTTGCATCCAAGGAGCCGAATCTGAATTCGGCATTGACCCGCGTCCCAGAAGTCGCGCCGCTGGTCCCGTATGTCCTGTCGGGTTGGATGAACTCTGGATCGGAGTCGGACAAGGTAGTGCATTGACAAGCCGGTTTTCCCTGTACGGGCTCATCGGTTGTGTGTCCGATGTCTGGCCTTGGATGGTGTTTTCATGTTCCAACATAAGATCATAAACATTGTTCGTACCTTGTGAAACATGAAACTAAACCCGGCAATGTGCTCAACTGCTCTCCTGTAGGCTGCCATATTTGCATCATTCGAATACCAAGTTCCTGACACTTGCTGTGCCACAAGATCCGAGTCCCCGAAACACCTGATGAACTTTATGTTCATCTCCTTTAGCATGCGGAGTCCATGTAATAGGGCCTCATACTCCGCCATGTTGTTGGTGCAAGTAAAATGGAGCTAAAGAACGTATGCTAACTTATCTCCCTTTGGTGAAGTTAGAATGACGCCGACTCCTGAGCCTTCAAGTTGCCTAGATCCATCAAAGTGCATCGTCCAGTACTTGATGCGGGGCGAACTCGGTGAATACGTGAAGTCGGTCCAATCGTTGACAAAGTCTACCAAAGCATGTGACTTGATCACTATGCAAGGTTCGTACGTGATATGGTAAGGACCTAACTCAATTGCCCACTTTGTGACTCGCCCCATTGCATCCCTGTTGCGGATGATATCTGCCGTGTTGAACTCACCACTTTGATAGGGTGTTCTTCGAAATAGTGCTTGACCTTCCGACTTGCTAAAAAGACTGCATATACTAACTTCTTCCATTGTGGATACCTTTGCTTGGAGTCAGTAATGACGTGAAACCAAACGTTCATTGGGAGACCCCAAGAGGAAGGTATGATGTAGTGCAGCAACATTTTTCCCTCAGTAAGAAACCAAGGTTATCAATCCAGGAGGAATTAGAAAGTGCTCAGAAGGTTTTCAGCTGCAAGTGCGACGCAACACCAGTGCTGACGTGGAACCTACACACAACACAATCAAACTAATTTGCCCCAACGAAACATGAAGGTTGTCAATCTCCCCGGCTTGCTGAAAAACAAAGGATTAAACGTATGGTGTGGAAAATGAATGTAAATGCAAAAAGTGGACAACGATCAAAAGATGAAGGAATGTGGTGTAAACGGTGCTTGTTTCAGTGTAAAAGAATGGACCAGGGGTCCACAGTTCACTAGAGGTGTCTCTCCATAAAAGATAACTAACATGCTGGGTAAACAAATACAGCTGGGCAATTGACAAATAGGGAACACATGACAATTGTAACAGCCCCAGCTTTGTACTGAAAAATACTAAGAATTTTCCACTTTTTGCATTCTTGTTTTGCATAATAGCATCCATATAAAATTGCTACATCTAATAATTCACTTTGAAACCAATTAAAATGGGGAAGCAAACTCCCCAAACATCCCAACCAATGCAGTTTCTTAACTTGGCAAACAATCATTCCTGGACTTCCAAATTGCTTAGGAAGTTCCAAGATTACATTTTATAACCCATTTCTCAAAATCTAAATATTGTCAAATAAGAAATGAAATTGAGAATCCAAAATTGGTTCAATCCAAATCCTATTTTGAAACCAAGCTAAACCTTCCCAAAAATTCAAACTCAAATTATGGGGAGCTTCATTTTCCTACTAGGAGCCTCCATGATTAATTTCATTATTTTTGGAAATACTTAAGTGCTTCAAATAAATGCCTTTTGCAATTTATCCGAAATGATCATATTGCAACGATATGAATAAATTTGAATCTGAACATTTTATTTTGGGACAACAATTTTTGTGGAGCTTCTAGATGTTATGGGGAACCCACCTGAATTTTTGTGGAATTTTATAAAATGTCTAAATGCCCGAATTAAATCACTGAAGTTGCTGGGGGACCTTTTTGCAATTAAAATAGTGGGTGCCAAGGGGTTTTCCGCGAAGCCATCTTCTTCTCCACAGTGCGCCCGGCACTGGCGCCATGCCGCCAGCTCCTCCGAGCCCATGCCGGCGTGCCCCCTTGCGCCCATGCCTCCGTGGACATGGTGGTCACCCCCACTCGGACCCCCACCTGCTCCGCACCCCATTCCCACCAACTGCTCCCTCTCGTCTCGCTCTCTCTCTCATGCCGAGCTCCTCCGATACCGCAGGGTTGCCGAGCACGCCGCCGTCGCCTAGGGCCGCCCCGAGCAAATCGAAGCCGCGGCAAAGCTCCGCCGCGACGACCTCTACCTCCTCGCCGAGGGAATCGAGCCGGGGAGCCCTCAATTGCCGGCCGGCGACCGTTTTCATCCTCGCTTACGTCCGCCGCCGTCCCGCGCGTCTTGCCGCCGTTCCTGGACCGTCTCTGACCCCGATGAGCTGCTTCTCGCGTCGAGGGTGAGCTCCGCTCTCCCCTGCCCCTCCTCCCACTTCACTCTTCCTCTCTTCTCGCTCGCCGTCACCGTCGGGCACCACCGCGCCGCCCCAGTGCGCCCGGCTTGGGGACCGGCCTGGGCCGGCCGGGAGGCCGGCAGCCTCAGGCAGGTGCCCGGCCTAGGCTCCAGTTGAGGCCGGCA
This sequence comes from Puccinellia tenuiflora, assembly GCA_012064385.1. Lineage (NCBI taxonomy): Eukaryota > Viridiplantae > Streptophyta > Magnoliopsida > Poales > Poaceae > Puccinellia > Puccinellia tenuiflora. The sequence goes on from QRDG01001973.1 coordinate 736,015, forward strand.
GGCAGGCCGGCTGTTTCCGACAAGCGCCCGGTCTGGGCTGGCCGGGAGGCCGGCAGCCTCAGGCACTGCCCCGGCATGGCCCCGGTATGGGCCGGCTCTGAGGCCGGCCGCCTCTGCCACAGGCCCGGCCTGTAAACCGGCCTGGGCCTACCTGTGGGCCGGTCCAAACAGTAAAAACAGTTGTTTATTTTAAAATAAAATAAATGATAACTATTTAAATATGGTTTCAAATCTAGCAAATGATATACCATTTTGTTCAGAAAAACAAACCCTACCTGTTGGTATCATTGTAATAATCTTTTGAATCAATATTCTAGCTGTTTATTAAGAATTATTAAAATGGCATAAATAATACCTAATTTGGGAAAATCATAACTCGATAAATAATTAACCAAAAACTGTGATAAAATATCATTGTGATCAACACTTCAATGCTATCAAACCATGCAATTATCACATCATGATCACAAATCTTCGTATGATGTTATTCTTTAATTGATTAAAGGAATTAAATTCGAATAATTATTTAATTCACTATTTATTCATCGAAACTCGGAAAATTACAAATAAGGTACCAAAATGATCGGAAGAACAAAACCTACTTAATCATGTCATGTTCATGCATATTTAATCCACTTCTTCTGTAATGTAATAAAATTATAAATAATGTGGTCACTAAGATAAATATGGGGTTGTTTCCAAATAATTGCACTAATTATTTGGAACTCCATTTAATTTGTTAGATAAATTAAATGATGATATCTTTGCATAAACTTGTCATGTCATCATGTGATTGTGCATTGCACCTTGCCTTCGTGTTATTTATTTGTTCCTTTGTTATTGTTTTGGGTATCGATAGATTCCGGAGTGGAGGTTAACCCTACCTACCCCGACGAGCAGTACTACACGCCCCGACAGCAAGGCAAGAGATAACCTAACCTTCTTGGCATCTAGCAACCTACTGTTTTATAAACTTATTTTATCCACCATAATATTGCATTCGATTCCAATGTCACTTTTTGTAATGTCCCGGGGTTTTCCCCAAATTAGATTTGTTTGTTTTTCTTTTTGCATCATCATATCATCATGCATCAATCACCTAGCATATTTTGCAAAACAAAAAAAAATCAATCAATCAAAATATTATTTTAGCTAAATTATTTTTGTTTTGTAAATTAATCCTAGGATTTGATAAATCCATCACTCTCTCCTCTTCTATTTTTTTCAAACAAACCCCCAAAATAATATTTGGAATATTTGTTAAACTATTTCAAATCAAAATAAAGCTTTTGAAATTTTGGCAAAACCTATTTTTGTTAACCTCCCTCTCTTCCTTTTCCCTCTTTTAATCCTCTTTTTCCTGAATTCTTTCCCTCGTTGTTTATCTTCTTTTGATCTTTCTTTCTCTCTCTTTCTTTTCTGGTAAATTGGGAAAATTCCTAGCAGGCCGGAGCCCACCTTTTTTCTTCCTGGTGCATCTCTCCTCTCTTCCTACCAGTCCAAAGCAGCCCAGCCCACCACATCTCTTCCTGTTGTCGTCTTCCTCTCACGCAGGAGGCGTGCTCCCCTCTCTCCCTTGGCCGAAGCCACATCCCACCACCAGTCCTCCCTTCTTCTCCCCTACATAAAGCCGCCCCCGGGTGCCCCTTTCCCCCTAACCCTAGCCCTCTCCCTTCCCCCATCAGCCGCCGCCGCCACCCTCTCTTTCCTTCTCCCTCTGCTTTTTTTTTTTTTCTCCACCACCCGAGAAGAGAGCCGCCCCACCGGAGAGCCCCACCGACGACGCCATGGTCTTCAACGCGCCTACATGAGGAGGATCGCGCCCACACCTACGTCGTCCACGCAGCGCAGCAGGAGCAGGAGCCGGACCGGAGCACTCGGGATCGTCTTCCTCGTCTACATCCGTCCGCCCGTGAGAAGCATCAAGGACGCCGACGGTCTTCCTCGATTTCCCGCCGCCGTGGTCGACCGCGAGCTTGAACGCCTACAGCAGCACCATCCCAGTGAGCTCCCCGTCCGATTCCCTCTGTCTCCTACCTCAAGCTCGCCCCGTAGCCGACGTAATCATCCGTGCGTTTCCCGTCCGTCACGGTCGTCCAGCGCCTTCAGTTTCAGTACCTGCAGTCTGCACCTTTCTTTAAGTTCACGATGTCCAGTATGTCTTGTACACTCAGATTCGTCTTCAAACACCGAACCCAGTAGCAGCCAGTGGCTCGCTCCTTGCTCCAAGCCACAGCTGCTGCCCCTTGCACTTGCTCTCGCGCTCACACGCCTGGAACCAGCAGCCGCAGCAGTCCTTCCGCCGTCGCACGCTCTGTTCGTGAGAAGGAAGTCTGAAACTTTACTCTCCAGATTCAGTTGACAGCGATTTCTTCACTTCATATACATCTCGATCCTGAACCTATCACAAACAGCAGCGCAGCCCAGTGGCTTGTTCTCTGTTCCTCCACCCAGCCGGCCCAAGTTCAATTCCCACCCCTTTTATCCTTATTATTTCTTTTTGCAAATTATGTTTCAATTCATATCTTACAAACTATAATTCCAAACTAAAAGTGTTATACATGAAATTTTATCAGAAAAATGTGTAGAATTTGAATATGCCATCTATGCTCATGTTTGCATCATATAGTTTAATCTTTAGTTGTGTTTTGCATTTCTCCTAAATAATTAAATATGGAATGTGAAGGGAATATATATAATTAATGTCCCTATTCCATTTAATTTTGATTAGCTCACCATGCATTGTTTAGACTTGCTAATAACATTTAATTTTGGATGGTTAGAAAAATAACTTGAACCATAAATTTAAATGCCGGAATCCGGTTCCGATTAATTTGGCTTAATTGCATCTCTCTTTTTGCCATGCCATGCATACATGTCATCAACATGCCGCTTCTTTTGCCGTAGTAGTAAAATGCATCTTTTGCGCTTCCAGTGTTTGTTGCTTCTTCGGGAATAGGACGTTGAGTTGATGTGAGCAACGACAGGTTCTGCTACCTCTACCGGAATGCAGGCAAGTGATACTCCCTTGCTATCTTTGCTTGTTTTCTGTCTCTTACTCGTCCTATCTTTCGTTCCTTGCTAGCCTTATGTCGCGATGCTTGTGTCTCGATCCTATATGCATGTTTACCTTGCAGCCATGATATAGCCACACCCCCACATCCTATTACCCTGTTGCTTGTTTACCTTGTTGGCCTTGCGAGTCGTAGTGCATGCTTAGGTGCCTTGCTTCAGTCCTGTTATCTTTTTGTCTAGTCTTGTCTTTAACATGATAGCTAGGCTCAACTAAAATGGTAATCTTTACTTTCTGTTGCGATGGGAATACCTTAATAAAGATAAGGCACCGGCGGAAGGCCAATCGTGGTGATTTGTTCTGCTAGTGTCGCCTAGGACCCGAGTTCTTTTCCGCTGATCCAAGACTGAGCGCACTAACCACATGTGGGAGTTCTATGGGTCTCCCCGCAATCTATTACCAGATCCTCAAACTTGTCCAGCATGCCACAAGTAGTTCGGGTGTTTCGTAGATTTTGCGGCACGTGCGTTAACCGCATGTGGAAGGAGGGGCAATCGTATGAGTGTTCCCTCCCGAAGCCGTCACGCAACGGTTAGGCCCACCTCGAAGCTTCGGCCGGACTCTCAAGGTGGATCAGTCCTAGCTAGGTGGCTCCCTGGACTTGTTTGTATTGAAGGGAAGTATTGCGTCGAAACCTCCACCGGTACACCTCTAAGCGAGAGTTTCGATGCGTGTGGGTTCATTGGTGCATCCCTGCAGGGTTAAATCTTTTCGAAAAGCCGTGTCCGCGGTTATGGACGACTTGGTGAAATGCGCTGGCTAAAAAGATCATAGACAACTTGCACCTTATGATGATATAACTTGACTAGTAAGATAGATACATTGAATAATAACCTATTAAAACTTGTCCACCGTGTGAGTGCCCGGACTTCTTCCTCGTGGGCTGAGGATACGAGGGAGTCGTTTTAGGGCGGGTTTGTTTGGTGTGTAGTATAGTTGGCTCCTTATGCGCTCTCTTACCTTGTCTCTGATAGACGAAAGTTGTAGTGTGTCTCTATAAGTTGTTAGTGCTGCTTGCCGCCTCAATCGCTAACCCTCTTTCCCCGGAATTCCAGCTTTGATATCTTGTGAGTATTACTTGCCAGTACTGTTTATAGTACTGACCCCTTCGGGTCTGCTATTCCAATGCAGCCAACAGGTTTGAAGTCTGACGACGTTAGCTTGGGAATCCCTCCGGCTTGGCCTGGGCAGGGATATGGTGCCTTTGCTTATCTTCAGGACTCTTAGTCCAATTTGTATCTTGTCCGTAGCCGGACGCTACCCGCTTCCGTTGTTAATTGGATCTTTGTATTGTATCTTTGCTCTTGACTCGGTGAGTCGTTGTTGTATATATGTTCTTTTGTGGTTCACGAGAACTGTTGTAATGTTATCACAATTCCACCCGCATAACGTGTGTGTTGCGACCTGCACGTTATGCCTGGTGGGCGTCCTTTAGGATCGTTATTATGCGGATTTGGCTGGAACGCTAAAATCTGCATAGTACCGATCTTGGGGCGTTACAAAGTGGTATCAGAGCTCTGGTTTTCGATACCCCGCTGGTCCAGTCTGCCTGTAGGATACCCTAGCTAATGGTCGTTGTTTGTAGAGTGTCCAAACTATTTTACTAAAAGCTATTTGAAAAGATCTCAATAGGACTCTTGTTTATTCCTTACCTCTATTCTATTCCTCTCTTACCTTTGTATGATTTAAATCTTCTCTCTTATCTATCTTCCGGTCATAGCATCTTCGTGGGTGGACGATCTCATGCCTTTTACCTAATAGGTCCGATCTTCGAAAGGATCTCGACAGACGAACTTCGCCATCGGTGTGAGCAAGAACCTCTTGTTAGTGGTGTCGAGAAGATCAACATGGTGCGAGAAGATTCGATAGTTTACCTTGCTCTTCTTCCCCCTGACGGTAGCGTGGATCTCGGGGCGAGATCCCTTGTTAGTGGTGTCGGTTGTAATGTCCCGGGGTTTTCCCCAAATTAGATTTGTTTGTTTTTCTTTTTGCATCATCATGTCATCATGCATCAATCACCTAGCATATTTTGCAAAACAAAAAAAAATCAATCAATCAAAATATTATTTTAGCTAAATTATTTTTGTTTTGTAAATTAATCCTAGGATTTGATAAATCCATCACTCTCTCCTCTTCTAATTTTTTCAAACAAACCCCCAAAATAATATTTGGAATATTTGTTAAACTATTTCAAATCAAAATAAACTTTTGAAATTTTGGCAAAACCTATTTTTGTTAAACCTCCCTCTCTTCCTTTTCCCTCTTTTATTCCTCTTTTCCTGAATTCTTTCCCTCTTTGTTTATCTTCTTTTGATCTCTCTTTCTCTCTCTTTCTTTTCTGGTAAATTGGGAAAATTCCTAGCAGGCCGGAGCCCACCTTTTTTCTTCCTGGTGCATCTCTCCTCTCTTCCTACCAGTACAAAGCAGCCCAGCCCACCACATATCTTCCTGTTGTCGTCTTCCTCTCACGCAGGAGGCGTGCTCCCCTCTCTCCCTTGGCCGAAGCCACATCCCACCACCAGTCCTCCCTTCTTCTCCCCTACATAAAGCCGCCCCCGGGTGCCCCTTTCCCCCTAACCCTAGCCCTCTCCCTTCCCCCATCAGCCGCCGCCGCCACCCTCTCTTTCCTTCTCCCTCTGCTTTTTTTTTTTTTCTCCACCACCCGAGAAGAGAGCCGCCCCACCGGAGAGCCCCACCGACGACGCCATGGTCTTCAACGCGCCTACATGAGGAGGATCTCGCCCACACCTACGTCGTCCACGCAGCGCAGCAGGAGCAGGAGCCGGACCGGAGCACTCGGGATCGTCTTCCTCGTCTACATCCGTCCGCCCGTGAGAAGCATCAAGGACGCCGACGGTCTTCCTCGATTTCCCGCCGCCGTGGTCGACCGCGAGCTTGAACGCCTACAGCAGCACCATCCCAGTGAGCTCCCCGTCCGATTCCCTCTGTCTCCTACCTCAAGCTCGCCCCGTAGCCGACGTAATCATCCGTGCGTTTCCCGTCCGTCACGGTCGTCCAGCGCCTTCAGTTTCAGTACCTGCAGTCTGCACCTTTCTTTAAGTTCACGATGTCCAGTATGTCTTGTACACTCAGATTCGTCCTCAAACACCGAACCCAGTAGCAGCCAGTGGCTCGCTCCTTGCTCCAAGCCACAGCTGCTGCCCCTTGCACTTGCTCTCGCGCTCACACGCCTGGAACCAGCAGCCGCAGCAGTCCTTCCGCCGTCGCACGCTCTGTTCGTGAGAAGGAAGTCTGAAACTTTACTCTCCAGATTCAGTTGACAGCGATTTCTTCACTTCATATACATCTCGATCCTGAACCTATCACAAACAGCAGCGCAGCCCAGTGGCTTGTTCTCTGTTCCTCCACCCAGCCGGCCCAAGTTCAATTCCCACCCCTTTTATCCTTATTATTTCTTTTTGCAAATTATGTTTCAATTCATATCTTACAAACTATAATTCCAAACTAAAAGTGTTATATATGAAATTTTATCAGAAAAATGTGTAGAATTTGAATATGCCATCTATGCTCATGTTTGCATCATATAGTTTAATCTTTAGTTGTGTTTTGCATTTCTCCTAAATAATTAAATATGGAATGTGAAGGGAATATATATAATTAATGTCCCTATTCCATTTAATTTTGATTAGCTCACCATGCATTGTTTAGACTTGCTAATAACATTTAATTTTGGATGGTTAGAAAAATAACTTGAACCATAAATTTAAATGCCGGAATCCGGTTCCGATTAATTTGGCTTAATTGCATCTCTCTTTTTGCCATGCCATGCATACATGTCATCAACATGCCGCTTCTTTTGCCGTAGTAGTAAAATGCATCTTTTGCGCTTCCAGTGTTTGTTGCTTCTTCGGAAATAGGACGTTGAGTTGATGTGAGCAACGACAGGTTCTGCTACCTCTACCGGATTGCAGGCAAGTGATACTCCCTTGCTATCTTTGCTTGTTTTCTGTCTCTCACTCGTCCTATCTTTTGTTCCTTGCTAGCCTTATGTCTCGATGCTTGTGTCTCGATCCTATATGCATGTTTACCTTGCAGCCATGATATAGCCACACCCCCACATCCTATTACCCTGTTGTTTGTTTACCTTGTTAGCCTTGCGAGTCGTAGTGCATGCTTAGGTGCTTTGCTTGAGTCCTGTTATCTTTTTATCTAGTCTTGCTTATAACATGATAGCTAGGCTCAACTTAAATGGTAATCTTTATTTTCTGTTGCGATGGGAATACCTTAATAAAGATAAGGCACCGGCAGAAGGCCAATCGTGGTGTTTTGTTCTGCTAGTGTCGCCTAGGACCCGAGTTCTTTTCCGCTGATCCAAGACTGAGCGCACTAACCACATGTGGGAGTTCTATGGGCCTCCCCGCAATCTATTACCGGATCCTCAAACTTGTCCAGGATGCCACAAGTAGTTCGGGTGTTTTAGTAGGTCTTGCGGCACGTGGCGTTTACCGCATGTGGAAGGAGGGCAATCGTATGAGTGTTCCCTCCCGACAGCCGTCCTCGCATCGGTTAGGCCCACCTCGAAGCTTCGGCCGGACTCTCAAGGTGGATCAGTCCTAGCTAGGTGGCTCCCTGGACTTGTTTGTATTGAAGGGAAGTATTGCGTCGAAACCTCCACCGGTACACCTCTAAGCGAGAGTTTCGATGCGTGTGGGTTCATTGGTGCATCCCTGCAGGGTTAAATCTTTTCGAAAAGCCGTGTCCGCGGTTATGGACGACTTGGTGAAATGCGCTGGCTAAAAAGATCATAGACAACTTGCACCTTATGATGATAATAACTTGACTAGTAAGATAGATTACATGAATAATAATCTGATTAAAACTTGTCAACCGTGTGAGTGCCCGGACTTCTTCCTCGTGGGCCGAGGATACGAGGGAGCCGTTTTAGGGCGGGTTTGTTTGGTGTGTAGTATAGTTGGTCCTTATACGCTCTCTTACCTTGTCTCTGATAGACGAAAGTTGTAGTGTGTCTCTATAAGTTGTTAGTGCTGCTTGCCGCCTCAATCGCTAACCCTCTTTCCCCGGAATTCCAGCTTTGATATCTTGTGAGTATTACTTGCCAGTACTGTTTTATAGTACTGACCCCTTCGGGGCTGCTATTCCAATGCAGCCAAACAGGTTTGAAGTCTGACGACGTTAGCTTGGGAATCCCTCCGGCTAGGCTTGGCCTGGGCAGGGATATGGTGCCTTTGCTTATCTTCAGGACTCTTAGTCCAATTTGTATCTTGTCCGTAGCCGGACGCTACCCGCTTCCGTTGTTAATTGGATCTTTGTATTGTATCTTGGTTCTTGACTCTGTGAGTCGTTGCTGTATATATGTTCTTTTGTGGGTTTCATCGAGAACTGTTGTAATGTTATCACAATTCCACCCGCATAACGTGTGTGTTGCGACGTGCACGTTATGCCTGGTGGGCGTCCTTTAGGATCGTTATTATGCGGATTTGGCTGAAATGCTCAAGTCTGCATAGTACCGATCTTGGGGCGTTACACTTTGATCAAGTACTAGAGTATCCTATGGATGCATGTTTTCCCGAACCATTACCTGCTTCCCCTCCTATGAACCCTAGGTTTAATGTGTTTGCCGGAGACAAAGTTATAATTGTTGTTTTTATATGCTTAGCTATGCTTAGCCATGCTTAGTCGAATGCTAGTTATGTCCGTTGATTAAATTCCATAATTATGATGTTGATGGAATGTATCGGACATGGTGGTTACTTGTGGTGCTTAATTAAAATGCTAAGAAGGCTTAGATGAGTTACCATCGGGGATGGTGTTTTGTCTCATTCCGGCCCCTAGGTGCGAGCTCTTTACCTCTTGAACCAAGACTAGCGTGCTTCCAACGGTGGGGACATATGGAATCCCCTTTAACTAAATAACTTGTGCGGGCGTATCCAAGGGTCCTCTAGTTTGCTATTTCCATTTGCGTGTGGGTGTGTGAGTGGAAAAAGGAATGATGAGGCCGGTGGTGTTTAGGACGTGGCGATGGGGCAGGGTGCTGAAATAGGCACTGAACTTGTCTTGTGGCCACAGATGACGCTTGGATAGTCTCATGTGAGGTAAAGGTTTAACCGCGCCCACTTGCCAGCTTTCCCCAGAAGAGAGCTAATCAGGCGAGCCGGACGGTACCGGTGGGTAAATTAGTACACCCCTGCAGGGTAAATCTTTTCGAAAAGCCGTGTCTGCGTTTATGGACGACTTGGGAATAGACGATAAGATCATAGAGAACCTGAACATTTTAATAAATTTGGCAGCTAAAGGTTGCATAATCAATGTGTGATAAAAGGTTCATTTCCTCGAGGGTGATTCGAGGGAGTGCCTTTGGTGGAGATGAGAGATGTTTTGGCTACAAGTTGGTTCGACGAGAACCGAAGATGAAAGTTACTCTCTTACCCCTTTTGGAAAACATTCTGAGTAGACGATGCCATGGGTCTTTATGACTTTTAAAAAGGAAAACTAGGTTTATGCAAATTAGCTACATATACAGCTTTAGAGCCTCCGTCAGCATTGGGCCTATATCGCCCTACTAAACTTGCGAGTACGTCGTACTCAGTCTCTCTTTGCTGCTTTTATAATTTGTTTCAGAGGAGGACGACACCGAGCACACAGGTGGTTTCTTCTTGGACATCGACGAGTAGTTAGGGGTTCCTAGGTGGCAGCTTGGGACCGGGGAACAAGATGGCTGGGATAGTTTATCTGTAGGCCTCTTAGGCCATATTTTTTATCTTGTTGGTAGACAACACTACTTCGCTTCCGCATGATGAATTGTTGGGTATGTGACCTTTTGTGTGTAATATTTGTATCTTTCTCATATATGAGTTGCTATATGATCTCTTTGTGTCGTAGAGTCTGTGATGTGCCAGTTGTTCCGCAGTCTTGATCTCTCTACTATACATGATAGCTATGTCTGAGCTTATGGCATGATCGAAGTGTTGCGTTGCCGATGATCCATTCCGAGCACGCCTGCCAAAGGTTTTGGCCTGGGATTGGTAACCCCAGTAACCTTCGATTGTGTAGCATGACCGGTTGCACAAAGCTTCATTGTATAGTTCTGGGGTCGGGGCGCTACAAGTTGGTATCAGAACAGGATTGCCTGTAGGAAACTCTTTCTATTGGTCAATGTCGAGTCTAGTTCGAAAATTATTTATAACCTAAAAATGAGTTGTGAAAACCTTCTTAGGATTCTTTTTACTCCTCATCCAACTCGCTCTACTCTGATCTCTTATCTCTATTTGTTTTAAGCTTGGTGTCGAAGTTTAGGTTCTCGGGGTTGGGTTTCTACCGTCCAGTGTTATCTCGAGTCAGTTGATGTCACCCGTCGTTGCCTTAATCTGTTTTTGTGTTAGTGCCAACTTAAATCTCTATATCTGGAAGGACTCTAATGATCTATCCTAACTGTTTGGAGATGGTTACAAACTGTGTTATTGTTCCAAATCTTCAGAATGGCTCCCACCCGTCGTGGTAACCCCGGTGATCCTGATGCACCGCCGCCACCCTCAATGGCGGAGGTCCTGATGGACATCGAGGAGAACCGGCTGCGAAATGAGCGTCTGCTCGAGCAGTTGGTTCAACAAGGGGCTAGGAGGAACAACGACTGCAACACTCTCACCGAGTTCTTGCGGTCCCAACCTCCCACCTTCTCCGAAGCTAAAGAGCCGCTTGATGCGGATGATTGGCTGAGAGCCCTCGAGCGCAAGTTCATGGCCTTGCATGTACCGGTGGCCGAACAAGTCAACTTCGCCACCTACCTACTGAATGGAGCCGCCGGCTCCTGGTGGGAGAGCCACGTGTCAATGTTTGACGCTGGCCATGTCTTCACTTGGGCGGAGTTCCGCACCGCCTTCCATGCGGCGTATATCCCCAAGCATGTCGTGGACCTAAAGAGGAGGGAGTTCCTGGATCTAACCCAGGGACGCATGGACGTCCAAGCCTATGGGCGGGAGTTCAACCACCTCTCGCGTTACACCCCTTGGGATGTGACAAATGACGAGGACAAGCAATATCTGTTCCGCAAGGGGCTTGCACCTCGGCTCCGCTACGAGCTCCTGCCCTTCAAGTTCCAGTCCTATCAGGAGCTCTACAACCAGGCTCTTACTATGGAGCAGGGTAGGAAGGAGCTGGAGGCTTCCAAGAGGCCAGCTCCCACTGACAACCAGAGCTCCTCCTCCGAGGGCAAGAAGCGCAGGGTCTTTGTGCCCTTCAGCGCTGTGCCTCGTGCACCCTTCGCGCCAAGGCCTTCAGGGTTCAGGCCACCTCCGCCTCGCCCAGCTACCTCGACCTTGGGTGCGGCTGGAAGTGGCTTCCGCCCCCAGCTGCCTCCTGCACCGCCGGGGCTCACTTGCTACCACTGTGGCGAGCCGGGTCACTACTCCAGGGAGTGCCCCCAGACGGCACCGGCTACCTCAGCACCTGCACCGGCTCCCTCTACCCCAGCTGCCAAGGCCATGACCGTCAGCCGTGGCCGCCTGAACCACGTCTCGGCTGAAGGAGTCGAAGAGGACCCCAGAGTTCTCATGGGTACGCTTCGAATCAATGATTACCCAGCTTCAGTCTTGTTTGATTCTGGAGCATCGCATTCATTCATATCCATAGCTTTTGCACACAACCATCAAATACCGTTTGTGAACATGGACTCCCCTCTAGTGGTCAAAACACTAGGCTCTAGTTGGCACACTAAATGGATTGCTCCGGAGGTCCAGATTACCATAGGCTACTGGTCCTTTCCGTTCCAGCTGATAGCACTGAAGTCAGATGGGCTAGATGTAATTCTGGGTATGGATTGGTTAGTCAAATATCAGGCCAACCTGGACTGTGCTGCCAAGTCTGTCTCCGTGATCCACCCAACCGTCGGACTGGTGAGTTATTGGTCACCTTCATCCGCAACTCCATCTGCTGCCACTCCTCTCTCACCGGAGATCAGCCTATGCTTCCTGGAGGGAACCACCCCGCCTGAAATGCATGAAGTTGCTGTGTTATGTGATTTCCCCGATGTTTTTCTGGAGGAATTGCCTGGCATGCCACCTGATCGCAACGTAGAATTTGTCATTGAGTTGATTCCGGGAACTGCCCCAATTTCCAAAAGGCCCTACCGCATGCCAGCGGAAGAGCTAACTGAATTGAAGAAGCTACTTGATGAGCTGCTGGAAAAAGAATTCATCCGTCCGAGTAGCTCGCCATGGGGCTGCCCGGTCATCTTTGTCAAGAAGAGGGATACAAATGTTCCTCGGCTGGTTGTTGATTACCGCCCTCTGAATGCGGTGACCATCAAGAACAAATATCCTATTCCCCGAATAACTGACCTGTTCGATCAGCTAGCTGGTGCAACGGTATTCTCCAAGATGGATCTGAGGTCAGGCTACCATCAGATCAAAATCAGGAAGGAGGATATTCCGAAGACGGCTTTCACTACTCGCTATGGCTTATATGAGTACACCGTCATGTCCTTCGGCCTCACAAATGCTCCGGCTACATTCATGAGGCTGATGAACTCCATATTCCACGAGTACCTCGACAAGTTTGTCATCATTTACATCGATGACATCCTTGTCTACTCCAAAACCGAAGAAGAGCATGCTGAGCATCTTCGACTAGTCTTGACCAAGCTTCGTGATCATTGCCTCTATGCCAAGTTCTCCAAGTGTGAGTTTTGGCTAAAAGAGCTCATATTCCTCGGTCATGTGGTGTCAGCTGCTGGAGTAGCTGTGATACCCGACAAGATTCAGTCAATCCTGGATTGGCCTACTCCCAAGTCCGTCAAGGATATCCGAAGCTTTCTTGGGTTGGCGGGTTATAACTGCCGATTCATCGAGGGCTTTTCCAAAATAGCCAAAGCATTGACTGACCTCCTTAAGAAGAACAAACAGTTTGTGTGGTCAGATAAAGCTAAAGAGAGCTTCCAAACTCTCAAGGTCAAGCTCACTACCACCCCGGTGCTTGTCCTTCTTGACACCGAGAAAGACTTTGTCGTCTATTGTGATGCATCACTCCAAGGCTTGGGCTGTGTTTTGATGCAAGAAGGCCATGTGGTAGCCTATGCCTCCCGTCAACTCAAACCGCATGAACAAAATTATCCAACTCATGATCTAGAGATTGCTGCTGTGGTTCATGCTCTGAAGCAATGGAGGCCCTACCTGTTGGGCAACCGTTGCGAGATCTACTCTGATCATCAAAGTCTGAAGTATCTCTTCACCCAGCCGGATTTGAATCTCAGACAGAGAAGATGGTTGGAGTTAATCAAAGACTATGATGTGACCCTCAACTATCAGCCCGGCAAGGCCAATGTCATGGCCGATGCTCTGAGTCGCAAGGCTTATTGCAATACTCTGATGATTGAAAGGGCTCAACCTGCCCTCCACGAGGAATTTGCTTGGCTAAATCTAGAGATTGTTCCCTCCAGATATCTAGCTAACCTCGAGATCAAATCTACTCTTGAGGATGAAATCAAGGCCGCCCAGCAACATGATGCTGGCATCCGCAAGATCAAAAATAATATTGCAAGTGGGAAGGCCAAGTGTTTCTCCGTTGATGATTCCGGTGTTGTCTATTTTGGGAACCGTCTTGTGGTGCCCAAGAGGGGAAATACCAAGGAGTTGATACTCCAAGAAGCCCATGAATCTCCCATATCCATCCATCCTGGTAGCACCAAAATGTACCAAGACCTCCGCCCCAAATTCTGGTGGACTCGCATGAAGCGGGAAATTGCCAAATATGTTGCTGAATGCGACGTCTGTCGCCGAGTGAAGGCTGAACATCAAAGGCCAGCTGGTACCCTTCGCCCCATAGCCATTCCCGAGTGGAAATGGGATGAAGTTGGCATGGATTTCATCACTGGTTTTCCAAAGTCACAAAAGGGCAACAATGCCATCTGGGTCATCATCGACCGTTTGTCAAAGGTCGCTCACTTCCTTCCGGTCCGTGACGATATTTGAGCAAGCCAACTTGCTGACTTGTATATGGCCCGGATTGTTCCTTTGCATGGGGTTCCTTTGCGGATCATCTTAGACGTGGTAGTCTGTTTGTGTCCAAATTCTGGCAAAGCTTCCAAAAGGCTCTCGGAACCCGTCTCAACTTCAGCACAGCCTATCATCCTCAAACTGACGACCAAACTGAAAGGGTGAACCAAGTTCTTGAGGACATGCTTCGGGCATGTGTTATCTCCTTCGGTAAGGGTTGGGAAAAGTACCTCCCTCTCGCCGAGTTCTCCTACAACAACAGTTATCAGGCTAGCCTCCAAATGGCTCCCTTTGAGGTTCTCTATGGGAGAAAATGTCGGACTCCTCTGAATTGGTCTGAAACCGGAGAGAGGCCACTCTTCGGTCCTGATGTGATCAATGAGGCTGAAGAAAAGGTCCGTTTTATCCGGGAAAATCTCAAGATTGCCCAGTCCAGACAAAAGAGCTATTATGATAAGCATCATCAAGAGGTTCACTATGAAATTGGTGATAAAGCCTATCTCCAAGTCTCGCCCCTCCGAGGCGTTCGTCGCTTCGGGATCAAGGGAAAGTTGGCACCTCGCTATGTTGGTCCCTTCACCTTCATAGCCAAGCGAGGAGACCTCTCCTACCAACTCGAGCTACCCTCAAACTTCCCAGATGTACATGATGTCTTCCATGTCTCCCAACTCCGGTGTTGTTTCAAGGATCCTATCCGTGGGGTTGATCATGAGGTGTTAGACATCCAAGAGGATTTGACTTACCGCGAGCATCCTATCCGCATCTTGGATGAAGCGGAAAGGAAAACCCGCAACAAGACTATCAAGTTCCTCAAAATCCAATGGTCTAACCATTCCGAAGAAGAAGCGACTTGGGAGCAAGAAACTAGTATTCGTCAGGAATATCCCGCCTTCTTCACTCAAGCCTAGAATCTCGGGACGAGATTCCTGTAAGGGGGGTATAATTGTAACAGCCCTAGCTTTGTACTGAAAAATACCAAGAATTTTTCCACTTTTTGCATTCTTGTTTTGCATCATAGCATCCATATAAAATTGCTACATCTAATAATTCACTTTGAAACCAATTAAAATGGGGAAGAAAACTCCCCAAACATCCCAACCAATGCATTTGCTTAACTTGGCAAACAATCATTCATGGACTTCCAAATTGTTTAGGAAGTTCCAAGATTACATTTTATAACCCATTTCTCAAAATCTAAATATTGTCAAATAAGAAATGAAATTGAGAATCCAAAATTGGTTCAATCCAAATCCTATTTTGAAACCAAGCTAAACCTTCCCAAAAATTCAAACTCAAATTATGGGGAGCTTCATTTTCATACTAGGAGCCTTGATTAATTTCATTATTTTTGGAAATACTTAAGTGCTTCAAATAAATGCCTTTTGCAATTTATCCGAAATGATCATATTGCAACAATATGAATAAATTTGAATCTGAACATTTTATTTTGGGACAACAATTTTTGTGGAGCTTCTAGATGTTATGGGGAACCCACCTGAATTTTCGTGGAATTTTAGAAAATGTCTAAATGCCCCAATTAAATCACTGAAGTTGCTGGGGGACCTTTTTGCAATTAAAATAGTTGGTGCCAGGGGGTTTTCCGCGAAGTCATCTTCTTCTCCACAGTGAGCCCGGCACTGGCGCCATGCCGCCAGCTCCTCCGATCCCATGCCGGCATGCCCCCTCGCGCGCTTGCCCCCGTGGACATGGTGGTCACCCCCACTCGGACCCCCACCTGCTCCGCACCCCATTCCTACCAACTGCTCCCTCTCGTCTCGCTCTCTCTCTCTCTCTCTCCTGCCGAGCTCCTCCGATAACGCAGGGTTGCCGAGCACGCCTCCGTCGCCTAGGGCCACCCCGAGCAAATCGAAGCCGCGGCAAAGCTCCGCCGTGACGACCTCTACCTCCTCGCCGAGGGAATCGAGCCGGGGAGCCCTCAATCGCCGCCGGCGACCGTTTTCTTCCTCGTTACGTCCGCCGCCGTCCCGCGCGTCTTGCCGACGTTCCCGACCGTCTCCGACCCCGACGAGCTGCTTCTCGCGTCGAGGGTGAGCTCTGCTCTGCCCTGCCCCTCCTCCCACTTCCCCTCTTCCTCTCTTCTCGCTCGCCGTCGTCGTCGGGCACCACCGCGCCGCCCCGGTGCGCCCGGCCTGGGGACCGGCCTGGGCCGGCCGGGAGGCCGGCAGCCTCAGGCAGGTGCCCGGCCTGGGCTCCGGTTGAGGCCGGCAGGCCGGCTGTTTCCGACAGGCGCTCGGCCTGGCGCCCGGTCTGGGCCGTCCGGGAGGCCGACAGCCTCAGGCACTGCCCCGGTCTGGGCCGGCTCTGAGGCCGGCCGCCTCTGCCACAGGCCCGGCCTGTAAACCGGCCTGGGCCGACCTTTGGGCCGGCCCAAACAGTAAAAATAGTTGTATATTTTAAAATAAAATAAATGATAACTATTTAAATATGGTTTCAAATCTAGCAAATGATATACCATTTTGTTTAGAAAAACAAACCCTACCTGTTGGTATCATTGTAATAATCTTTTTGAATCAATATTCTTGCTGTTTATTAAGAATTATTAAAATGGCAGAAATAATACCTAATTTGGGAAAATCATAACTCGATAAATAATTAACAAAAATTGGGAATAAAATATCATTGTGATCAACACTTCAAATGCTATCAAACCATGCAATTATCATATCATGATCACAAATCTTCGTATGATGTTATTCTTTAATTGATTAAAGGAATTAAATTCGAATAATTATTTAATTCACTATTTATTCATCGAAACTCGGAAAATTACAAATAAGGTACCAAAATGATCGGAAGAACAAAACCTACTTAATCATGTCATGTTCATACATATTTAATCCACTTCTTCTGTAATGTAATAAAATTATAAATAATGTGGTCACTAAGATAAATATGGGGTTGTTTCCAAATAATTGCACTCATTATTTGGAACTCCATTTAATTTGTTAGATAAATTAAATGATGATATCCTTGCATAAACTTGTCATCTCATCATGTGATTGTGCATTGCACCTTGCCTTCGTGTTATTTATTTATTCCTTTGTTATTGTTTTGGGTATCGATAGATTCCGGAGTGGAGGTTAACCCTACCTACCCCGACGAGCAGTACTACACGCCCCGGCAGCAAGGCAAGAGATAACCGAAGCTTCTTGGCATCTAGCATCCTACTGTTTTATAAACTTATTTTATCCACCATAATATTGCATTCGATTCCAATGTCATTTTGATCAAGTACTAGAGTATCCTATGAATGCATGTTTTCCCGAACCATTACCTGCTTCCCCTCCTATGAACCCTAGGTTTGATGTATTGGCCGGAGACAAAGATATAATTGTTGTTTTTATATGCTTAGCTATGCTTAGCCATGCTTAGTCGAATGCTAGTTATGTCCGTTGATTAAATTCCATAATTATGATGTTGATGGAATGTATCGGACATGGTGGTTACTTGTGGTGCTTAATTAAAATGCTAAGAAGGCTTGGATGAGTTGCCATCGGGATGGTGTTTTGTCTCATTCCGGCCCCTAGGTGCGAGTTCTTTACCTCTTGAACCAAGACTAGCGTGCTTCCAACGGTGGGGACATATGTAATCCCCTTTAACTAAATAACTTGTGTGGGTGTATCCAAGGGTCCTCTAGTTTGCTATTTCCATTTGCGTGTGGGTGTGTGAGTGGAAAAGGAATGATGAGGACGATGGTGTTTAGGACGTGGCGATGGGGCAGGGTGCTGAAATAGGCACTGAACTTGTCATGTGGCCACAGATGACTCTTGGATAGTCTCATGCGAGGTAAAGGTTTAACCGCGCTCACTTGCCATCTTTACCCGGAAGAGAGCTAATGAGGCGAGCCGGACGGTACCGGTGGGTAAATTAGTACACCCCTGCAGGGTAAATCTTTTCGAAAAGACGTGTCCACAGTTATGGACGACTTGGGAATAGACGATAAGATCATAGAGAACCTGAATATTTTAATAAATTTGGCAGCTAAAGGTTGCATAATCAACGTGTGATAAAAGGTTCATTTCCGCGAGGGTGATTCGAGCGAGTGCCTTTGGTGGAGTTGAGAGATGTTTTGGCTACAAGTTGGTTCGATGAGAACCAAAGATGAAAGTTACTCTCTTACCCCTTTTGGAAAACATTCTGAGTAGACGATGCCATGGGTCTTTATGTCTTTTAAAAAGGAAAACTAGCTTTATACAAATTAGTTACATATACAGCTTTAGAGCCTCCGTCAGCATTGGGCCTATATCGCCCTACTAAACTTGCGAGTACGTCGTACTCAGTCTCTCTTTGCTGCTTTTATAATTTCTTTCAGAGGAGAACGACATCGAGCACATAGGTGGTTTCTTCTTGGACATCGACGAGTAGTTCGGGGTTTGTCGGGGATATGGGACACGGGTACCCGCAAGAAGGATTAACATGGCCCATCCGGGGTGGCCCAGCAGGTCGACTCCACAGTCAGATTAGGACAAGGATTCACGTTTCCAACTTGTAATAGATTAGCCGAGTCCTAAGAGGCTCTACTTGTAACTCGGCCCTCCACCTTTATAAGGAGGAGCCGGGAGCACCAAGAGGGACAAGCCTAGACAGATCCAACACAACCAAGACAGACGGGACATAGCCCGATATACACAATAGAGGAGCCGCCTCATCGGCGACACTAGTACAGAAAGGCTATCAGTGGCGCACCGTTTTTTAATTCTGTGGCGCACGGCCGGTACGCCACTGAATCGCCGCCACTAAATTATTTTTCTGTGGCGCACCTAGTCCGTGCACCACAGAAATATTTCTGTGGCGCACCCACCCACCGTGCGCCACAGAAATATTTCTGTGGCGCACCATCCCCACCGTGCGCCACAAAATGTTTGGTCTTTTTGTGGCGCACTCGATACCATGCGCACAGAATTGCTTTTTCGGATTTAAAAAAAATGCGGCTGCCACCAGCCACCGCGGTCGTGCTGGGAGCACGTCCATGCTGATGGTGGTGGTGGGGGCAGGAACACGCCGTCCGCAGGCGCAGGGGAGCTGGGAGGAGGAGAGGAGGGTGGTGGGAGGAGGCGGCCGTGGTTGGCGTCGAGGTTGGCTGGAGAAGGAGAGAGGCGTCGACGTTGGGGAGGAGGAGGCGTGGCCGGCGCTGGAGGGGCGGGTGTGGCCGGCGCGGAGGGGCTGCCGTGGCCGGCGCTGGAGGGGCGGGCGTGGCCGGCGCGGAGGGGCTGCCGTGGCCGGCGCTGGAGATAAGGGAGAATGCGGCGGCGGGGCGCCGTATGCATCAGCGTACCCGGCAGAATGCGGCGGCGGGGCGCCGTAGGCATCAGGGTACCCAGCAGAACGCGGTGGCGCGGCGCCGTACGGTGGCTGGCCGTACCCGCCCGACCCGCCGTATCCAGCCCCAGCGGAGCCGTAGGGTGCCGGCGCGGCGTACGGGTCGCGGGATCCGGCGTAAGGCGCCGGGTAGGAACCATGCGAGGAGGGGTCGTAGTAGCGGGCGGCCTCGCGGACGGCGACGCGGACCTCGAGGCGTCCGTGGGGCCGTCCCGAGGGGCGCTTGAGGCGGAGGGAGCGGGATGCGCGGCCGCCGATGCCGACGTCGTCGAGGACGTCGCGGAGCGGGAGGCGCGCGGAGCCGACGAGCGGCTTTGTGCCCTCGGCGGGGTTGGCGTGGACGACGTCG
Source organism: Puccinellia tenuiflora (assembly GCA_012064385.1). Taxonomy (NCBI): domain Eukaryota; kingdom Viridiplantae; phylum Streptophyta; class Magnoliopsida; order Poales; family Poaceae; genus Puccinellia; species Puccinellia tenuiflora. The sequence goes on from QRDG01001973.1 coordinate 755,744, forward strand.
ACGAAGAGGACGGCGTCCTCGATGCGGACGGAGGAGGGCGGGAGCGGGACGACGAGCTTGTCCTCCCAGACGGGGCTCTCGCCGTTGTCGAGGTCGACGCGGGAGGAGCACTTGGCGCCGTCGTTGACCCAGAGCACGGCGTAGGGCTTGAGGTCGCCGTGGGTGCGTCCTCTATGGTTCTGCGGGGTAACGAGGTGGAGGAGGTGGGGAACGAGTTTGCGGCAGGGAACGAGATAAGGTCAAGGATGGTGGGTCCCGCGCACGTGGCTGTCTCGTACTCGACCTGGATTTTTTTGTGGCGCACGGGACCAGGTGCGCCACAGAAATCAGCATTTCTGTGGCGCACGGGACTGGGTGCGCCACAGAAATGCTGATTTCTGTGGCGCACGGGACTGGTGCGCCACAGAAATTCACATTTCTGTGGCGCACAGGCTGGGTGCGCCACAGAAATGTGTATTTCTGTGGCGCACGCAGTTTTTGTGCGCCACAGAATTCCAAAATTCTGTGGCGCATTCAAAACCGTGCGCCACAGAAATTATTTCTGTGGCGCATGGCTTATTGGTGCGCCACAGAATAGGCTTCTGTCTATAAGCTATTTCCTACTAGTGCGACTTCCACCATGAGAGGAATACAACCTAGCCACAAACAGCACGTAGGGATATTACCGGATGATGTTTCCCGGGTCCCGAAGCTGTATAAATCCTTTCTCCCGTGTCGTTCGTCTACTAACCCACATCGACGATGCCCGCGCGTACATAGTCCCGTATCTTCACCGTTGATCTAATCCATCGACATTGGCGCCCACCGTGGGGCTAAGTGCGCGTGGATTCACAACTCGATGGGTCCAAATCTTCATCAACGACGACGGCGAGTTCATCACCGCATCGGTCAAACGACCCGGACGCATCAAGATCTTCATCCACACGGGCGCGGGGATTGTCATCAACACGGCCTCGCGTCTACAGCAGATCATGTTTACAGGATCATGATTTATCGTCGTGTTCGGCATGGTCAGCAGAGATTTCATCATCATGACCGCAAAGTCAGGCAAGACCGGCTTCCAATCGCTGGCGAGCTTGCGCGGTCAGCTCCACATCCACTCGGAGTCTCAAGTAACTCGCTCGGAGTTTGACCAGATCACGGAGTCCCAGCAAGCCGTCTACGCATGGAAAGAAAGAAGAAAAGAAGAAAAGAAAAACAGAGCACGGAACGGGCTAGGATACAAGCCCCGAGGAGCCAAAGATCAAAAGAAAACGGACCAAGCGCTGCTAGTCCAAGTTTGAAGATTAGAGAGAGAAAGAAAGTCGCGTCCTGTGCAAGATTCAAGAGAAAAAAAAGGAAAGCTGGACAATCCGACTTGTGCAAAGAAAGAAAAAAAAAGAGCTACAATTTATTGACTATGCCTTGTACGAGTTCGATCGAGTCTTGGATTCCAACGTACAACAAATCAAGGAAGAAAAAAAAGGGCAAGGTAGATCACGTACGTATCAACATCACCAAAGAAGAAAATCCGGAACAAGAGGACTCGGACAGCAAGGCGACCCGACAAACCGAGTCAGGAGGACTCGGACGACACTGACTTTGGTAAAGTCGATCGGCGGTCCGTGACTCACCAACCTCATCCACTACAGAAAAAAACAAGCTAAGTCGTCTCTTTATATTTAAATTTTGTATTTTTATTTTTTCAGTCAGTTAAATAAAATCTGCTACCTTTGAGTCAATCTTGGGGGCTGTTAATTCTTCTAAGTCATGATTGTCAAAGAGGACAAGCTGCCAGATGCGCGGTCCAAACATATGTATCCTGTCTCAGGAGATGGACGTTCGTTTCTTTACTAAGACAGTTGATAAACGCAATAGACCAAGTAGTGCGTATGAATAATGCCGGATCGACTCTGAAGCACAGAAGCCTTTGTCGACAGAGCAAATCATATTTGCATGAAAAAAGTCACCGCGAAAGCCTGCTTAGTCAAGTCGAATGATTAATCACTTGAACACAAATAAATCAAATCGTTGTAATATTTATTTAATTCTTTTCATACGTCATGAACGGTATAATGCATACATAATTTTATTTCAGGTACCTCAAAAGGAGTCCCGAGTTGCTGCAGACAAGCAACCCGGCACTCGGGGGCTACACTGTTCAAAGCTCAAGAAAAGGAGTTATACACCAAGAAGTCCTGAGTCGTCGCAGGCAAACGACTCGGCACTCGGCACTCGGAGGCAGAGCCTCATCGGCGACTTCCACCATGAGAGGAATACAACCTAGCCACAAACAGCACGTAGGGATATTACCGGATGATGTTTCCCGGGTCCCGAAGCTGTATAAATCCTTTCTCCTGTGTCGTTCGTCTACTAACCCACATCGACGATGCCCGCGCGTACATAGTCCCGTATCTTCACCGTTGATCTTATCCATCGACAGGGTTCCCAGTTGGCAGCTTGGGACCGGGGAACAAGCTGGCTGGGATTGTTTATCTATAGGCTCTTTAGGCCATATTTTAGATCTTGTTGTTAGACAACACTACTTCGCTTCCGCATGATGAATTGTTGGGTCTGTGACCTTTTGTGTGTAATATTTTTATCTTTCTCATATATGAGTTGCTATATGATCTCTTTGTGTCGTAGAGTCTGTGATGTGCCAGTTGTTCCGCAGTCTTGATCTCTCTACTATACATGATAGCTATGTCTGAGCTTATGGCATGATCGAAGTGTTGCGTTGCCGATGATCCATTCCGAGCACGCCTACCAAAGGTTTTGGCCTGAGATTGGTAACCCCAGTAACCTTCGATTGTGTAGCATGACCGGTTGCACAAAGCTTCATTGTATAGTTCTGGGGTCGGGGCGCTACAACAATGCAAATATATGACAAGATGATTACTATGACATTTAATTGGGCATTACAACAAGATAAATAGACCATTATCCAACAACATCTATGACTAATAATCCACCGCCAGGTTAACATCCATGCCCCCGTTGGTATTAAGTTGCAAGCAACAGATAATTGCATTAAGCAAAGTGTGTAATGTAAACAATACAAATGACCTTGGACATAGCATTGTTGTTTTATCCCTAGTGGCAACAGAACATCCACAATCTTAGATGTTTCTGTCACTCACCCAGATTACCAGAGGCATGAACCCACTATCGAGCATAAGTACTCCCTCTTGGAGTTAAAGCATCTACTTGCCAAAGCATCTACTAATAACAGAGAGCATGCAAGATAATTGCATTAAGAAAAGTGTGTAATGCAAACAATACAAATGACCTTGGACATAGCATTGTTAGTTTATCCCTAGTGGCAACAACACATCCACAATCTTAGATGTTTCTGTCACTCACCCAGATTACCGGAGACATGAATCCACTATCGAGCATAAGTACTCCCTCTTGGAGTTAAAAGCATCTACTTGGCCAGAGCATCTACTAATAACAGAGAGCATGCAAGATAATTGCATTAAGAAAAGTGTGTAATGTAAACAATACAAATGACCTTGAACATAGCATTGTTGTTTTATCCCTAGTAGGCAACAACACATCCACAATCTTAGATGTTTCTGTCACTCACACAGATTACCGGAGACATGAACCCAGTATCGAGCATAAGTACTCCCTCTTAGAGTTAAAAGCATCTACTTGGCCAAAGCATCTACTAATAACGGAGAGCATGCCGATCCAACTTGAAGCTGGCCAAGTACAACTCCTCGTCTTCCTACCCCCGCTTGAGTCGCAGCGCCTCGAACTCCTCGTTTCTCTTCTTCTTACACTCATCCAGGCCTTGGCGTTGTGCTTCCGACAAATCTTTAAGAGTAGGTTTGATGATGTTGTCGGTAGTGATGGCAGACAAATCTGTAGCCTTAGAACCAGTCATTATTGCCCGATTTAGGTTAGAAATTGTCCCAGCGGAGTCGCCAAAAAGTGTGTTGCGCTAAAAACGCGTCACACGAACACGTCCTCGTGTACCCGCGGTGCCGGGGGAGATACTCTGCAACTCGCCCCGCGGGAGGCCGACTTGTAGCGCGATACGCAAGACAACAAGTCAGTGCTTTTTGGACCAGACGTCCCAGCCCCTCGGGAGAGACCCCGTCAGAGGAAGCCGGCGACGATTGGTTGAACTAAGCCGGATTTGACCGCTCTTAGCTCGATTGTCGATACTCGATGAACTCACACGAAGTCGCCGAATAACGGAAGCAGGAACAAGGGTTTGAGAGTAAAAATTAGGGTTTGTATTGATATGTCGATTGTTTGCTTAATTTCAATCGGCCGTCACCTCTTACATATATAATGAGGCGGCTGGACTTCCCGTACAAGCATTGTACTTCTACAAGGATTACAACTCGTAATATAGGTCGGTTTCTATCTCTAAACTAGGTAAAAAGCCTTGGCCAACTTCATACTGGACCCGGACTCCAAGTATCCTTTTTCCGGCTCCTTTTGGAAAGTTGCCTTTTGCCTTTCCGTGTTGACCTTGAACTCGTTCTATCGTATTGCATCTGACTTCTGTTTCTGGGCCTCGCAAGCGTCAAACAACCTCAAGTCCGGCTTCCTTGGCGCGGCTTCTAGAATCTTCAGGAAACTCGAATCTGTCCTGCGCCGGGTTCTGGCTAAGCCAGGTTGGCACCTGTCGGGTCATCACTCCAAGTTCTCTCCAAGTCGCCATCTCCTCTTGAGTGAGCTTGAGCCTGTGACCTGCCAAAAACGGGTGCTAACAATCACAATTATTATAATCATCACACATTGGAGGCAAAGTATCATCAAAGAAAATTTCCTCCTCAAAGCTTGGGGGATTAAAAATATCATATTCATCAAAACCAGCTTCCCCAAGCTTAGAATTTTCCATAGCATTAGCAATAATGGTGTCCAAAGAATTCATGCTAATAACATTGCTACTATCATGATTATTATGCAAATAAAGTTCCATAGGTTTTTTTAATTTTCTCCTCAAACACCTCATGTCCTAACTCAAGATAAATTTTATAAAGCTCCCTCATTTTTTTTGTTGTTTTCCATATTTAAAAGCAAATAAGATAAAATAAACTAAGCAAAACATTAACAAAATAATGAGATTGGAAGTGTGAGACTCCCCTTTTAGAAGCTCCTCTAATTACCCAGCAACGGCGCCAGAAAACTGTCTTGATGATGTGAAACCACATGTTCGTTGGGAGACCCCAAGAGGAAGGTATGATGTAGTGCAGCTAGCAGTTATCCCTCAGTAAGAAACCAAGATTATCAATTCAGGAGAAATTAGAAAGTGCTCAAAAGGTTGTCAGCACTCAGCTGCAAGTGCGGCACAACACCAGTGCTGACGTGGAACCTGCACACAACACAATCAAACTACTTTGCCCCAACGAAACAGGAAGGTTGTCAATCTCCCCGGCTTGCTGAAAAACAAAGGATTAAACAGTATGGTGTGGAAAATGAATGTAAATGCAAAAAGTGGACAGCGAGCAAATGATGAAGGAATGTGGTGTAAACGGTGCTTGTTTCAGTGTAAAAGAATGGACCGGGGTCCACAGTTCACTAGAGGTGTCTCTCCATAAAAGATAACTAACATGCTGGGTAAACAAATTACAGCTGGGCAATTGACAAATAGGGAACGCATGACAATGCAAATATATGACAAGATGATTACTATGAGATTTAATTGGGCATTACAACAAGATACATAGACCGTTATCCAACATCATCTATGACTAATAATCCACCTCCAGGTTAACATCCGTGTCCCCCATTGGTATTAAGTTGCAAGCAACAGATAATTGCATTAAGCAAAGTGTGTAATGTAAACAATACAAATGACCTTGGACATAGCATTGTTGTTTTATCCCTAGTGGCAACAGCACATCCACAATCTTAGATGTTTCTGTCACTCACCCAGATTACCGGAGGCATGAACCCACTATCGAGCATAAGTACTCCCTCTTGGAGTTAAAAGCATCTACTTGGCCAAAGCATCTACTAATAACAGAGAGCATGCAAGATCATAAACAACATATAAAGATAGATTGATAATCAACTTGACCATAGTATCAATATTCATCGGATCCCAGCAAACACAACATGTAGCATTACAATAAGATGATCTTGATCATGTAGGGCAGCTCACAAGATCTAAACATGATAGCACAAAGGGGAGAGACTACCATCTAGCTACTGCTATGGACCCGTAGTCCAAAGATGAACTACTCACGCATCACTCCGGAGGTAGGCATGGTGGTGTAGAGCCCTCCGGTGATGATCTCCCCTCCGGCAGGGTGCCGGGAAGAGCTTCAGGAACCCTCCCGAGTAGGATTTGGCGACGACGGTGGCTCTGGAACTTTTCGTGGAATATGACTTGGGTACTTCGGATTTTCGGGGCAGGAGGATTATATAGGCAAAGGGGCTGCATCGGAGGGCACCTGAGGGGGCCACACCACCCCTCGGCATGACTAGAGGTGGGGCCGCGCCGAGCCCTAGTGATGGCGCCCTCTGGCGCCTCTCCGGCTCTTCGTCGGTCTCCGTGATTGTCTCGGTGAAATATTAACGCCCATCGATTTTCATCCAATTCCGAGAATATTTCCTTAAATACTTTTCTGAAACGGAAAAACAGCAGAAAATAGGAACTGGCACTGTGGCATCTTGTTAATAGGGTAGTGCCAGAAAATGTATAAAAAATGATATAAAGTGTATGCAAAACATATAACAACAGGCATAATAACAACATGGAACATCAAAAATTATAGATACGTTTGCAACGTATCAGTCGTAAGGACCTCGCTGACGTAGTAGACATGACGTTGCACTGGATACTCCTTTCCTTCCTCCTTGCATTCCACAACCACCACTGCGCTGACAACTCTTTCGCTGGCAACTACATATAGTAACATGGGCTCCTTATCAGTAGGAGCTGCAAGGACTGGTGCTGTTGATAAAGATTTCTTCAACTTCTCAAAAGCATCGTCAGCCTCTTTGTCCCAGAGGAACTTGTCCGACTTCTTTAGGAGTCGGTAGAGAGGACCTGCCTTCTCTCCGAGTCGTGATATAAATCTGCTCAAAGCTGCTACACACCCTGTGAGCTTCTGAACATCTTTCAAACAAGTAGGCTTCTGTAAGTTATGGATAGCCTTGATTTTCTCTGGATTTGCTTCAATCCCTCTTTCTGAAACGATGAAGCCAAGGAGTTTGCCTGCAGGGACTCCAAATACACACTTTCCTGGATTGAGCTTCATCTTGTACTTGCGTAGGTTCTCAAAGGTTTCTGTCAAGTCGGCGATCAAGGAGTCACTCTTTTGTGACTTGGTGACCACATCGTCCACATACGCATGGACATTCCTTCCAATCTGCTCCTTAAAGCAATTCTGAATACATCTCTGGTACGTTGCCACTGCGTTCTTTAGTCCAAATGGCATTGTCATGTAGCAAAAATCTCGGTGTTATGAAAGAGGTCTTCAACTCGTCTTCCTCCTTAAGTCGAATCTGGTGATAGCCAGAATATGCATCTAGAAAACAGGGTAACTTGGACCCTGCTGTGGAGTCGATAATCTGGTCGATGCGAGGTTGGGCAAAAGGATCTTTGGGGCATGCTTTGTTCAACCCGGTGAAATCAATGCACATGCGTAACTCTCATGTCTTCTTTGGGACTAAGACTGGATTGGCCACCCACTCTGGGTGGAATACTTCATTGATGAACTCGGCCGCAAGGAGCCGGGCCACCTCCTCTCCAATAGCTTTCCTTCTATCATCATGAAACTTGCGCAGTCCTTGCTTTACTGGTCTTGCGTTAGGGTTAATGTGTAAGCTGTGCTTGGCGAGTTCTCTCAGTACACCTGGCATGTCAGAAGGCTTCCATGCGAAGACGTCCCGGTTCTCACGGATGAACTCGACGAGTGCGCTTTCCTATTTATCAGAGAGGTGTGCCCCGATGGTGAAATGCTTGGAGGACTCACCGGGAACAAAATCAACTTGCTTTGTATCCTGTGCTGACTTGAATTTCATTTTCTCCTCTGTGGTCGGCTTCTTGAGCACTGAATTATCCTCCGGGTCCACATGTGCCTTGTAAAACTTGAGCTCCTCTGCGACACAAGCCGTCTCTACCATAGCTGCATCTCCCTGCTCGCACTCAAGTGCCATCTGTTTACTGCCATTTACCGTGATAACTCCGTTTGGTCCCGGCATCTTCAGCTTCAGATATATGTAACATGGCCTTGCCATGAACTTGAATTATGCAGGTCGTCTGAAGAGAGCATGGTATGGGCTATGGAGGTCCACAACTTTAAAAGGCAAAATTTCTGACCGAAAATTTTCAAAGGTGCCGAAAGCAACTTCTAGATATATCTTACCAATGGGCTTTGCCGACTTCCCCGGTACTATCCCATGGAAAACTGTCTCTGTGGGTATGAGTTTCCTATCCTGCAACTTCATCCACTTGAACGTGTCGTAATATAATATGTTGATGCTACTGCCACCATCCATGAGCACCTTGTTAAGTGTGTATCCTATGACTTGTGGTGCTACCACCAAGGCAAGCTGCCCCGAGTCCTCGATCCTTGGCGGGTGATCCGCCCGACTCCAAGTGATGGGTTGTCCTGACCACCTTAACCACTACGGAACTGCCGGCTCCACAGTGTTGACAGCGCGAACTTTCAACTTCCTTGCTCGCTTGGAGGTACTGGTGGTGAAAAGGTGGTAACTACCCTGACTCGGGTGATGTGGCCGAGTTGCTATATAGTACTGTCCCTGGCTATCATGAAGCTGCTTAGGGTTTTGCTGAAAGCCACCGTGACTTCCCTGCTGGTTACCTCCGCCGTGGCTAGATCCTGGGTTATTTCTGACTCCTCCGCCATGGTTTCCCGGTCCTCCGCCACCATTGTTACCTCTGTATCCACCGTTTCCACCTCCATTGTTACTATTGTTTGCAGGGTTGTTTCTCCAGCGCTGCAGATCTACACACTGCTCCAGGGTATGTCTGCACCTCCCGGTTTTGGCATTACGAGGACACGGGCTTTGTAATATTTCCTGAGCAGTCGGTCTACGCGCCTGGTAGCCCTGGGAATTGTTGTCCTTGCGCCTGTTTCCAGCGTTGGTGCTAGCTACCAAGTCGGAGCCGTCTCCATACGGCCACTTAGTCCCTCCATGAGTTTGATTCTGGCTCTGGTTCTGATTGCTACCACCTTGGCCTTTTCCAACTTCCTCCTGGTCCTTTGTTTTGTCGGTGGCGGCATGTTTGTTAGCTCCTGCCATAATTTCTCCGATGGTAACAGGTATACCATGGTTTAGACTGTCATTCATACGCCCTAGCTTCCAACTTAGTGGGTTGAAGGTGAAATTCCTCTCCATTGCCATCAATACAGAAATTGGTGGGAGTCCTTGTGAGGAGTTGATGATCTCTACGCACCGTTCCAAGTCCTCAATGGTACTCAGCTTTTGACAAGTTTCCTGAAATTTCTGAATAAAAGAAGCCTTCAATTGCTCCCACGAGTTGATTGACCTGGGTGGTAAGTTCCTCATCCAAACCTTGGCTGCTCCATCCATCATAAGATACATAAACATGGCACATAAATTTCCTGTAGCATTGCGAATACTCATTGCCATCTCGTAACTGCTGAGCCAGGAAGTCGGATCCATGTTGGGCTCGTAGTTACCAACCTTGCGAGGTTCCTTGAAATTGCTAGGGAAGGACTCGGCTCTGATGGCTTCTGATAAACACTCAGGACCCGTCAAAGAGGGTGAACTTCCGAGCGAGTTTACCTCTGTAACTGCACGGGTTGGTTGCGACTGGTTAACCACTGTTCCTGCCGGCGCTGGTCCTCTTGCCCTTCCGGCTTCTGGGACTCTGGTCGCGGCAGCTTCTCTCCTGTTCCGTGCCTCGTCAACAATCCTTTGAGGGAGTTCACTTAAATCCAACAAATCTGTTCCAGACGCCAACGGGTCCGGATGCAGGAGTCGGAGGATCAACACCCGGGGCAGGAGCAGGAGCTCCACCTCCACTGCCACCTCCACCAACACCAGAGGAAACGGAAGAGCACCAGAGGCAGGAGCCAATGGACCACCACCGCCACCTCCACCACCACCAGAGGGAAACGGAAGAGCACCAGAGGCTCCGAGTTCTCCGATGCTGAATTGATGTAAGTTCCTCTTGGTGATTACGTACTGCTAATGCCTCAGCTTGCACACGATCATGTTCTGCCTGTATACGAGCTCGCTCGGTCTGTATGCGAGCTTGTTCCGCTTGTACAAGAGCTTGGTCCGCTGCCAACTTCCGATTAGCCTCTGCGACGTCCGCTAACTGCTTTTCTATAGCCTCACGAGCTGTGATCGACTCCCCTGCACGAGCTGCCGCGTTTTCCACTGTGATCTCCTTGGTCAACAGGTTAGGGTCAAACTGATTTCCTCCCGACATGTACACTCCAACGTGACGTGGACGTACTAGCGACTGCACGTACTCTTCCTCAACTCCATATCCAAGCCGATCTTCAAACAATGGTAAAATCGATTCGGAATCTCCATCATAGTCCGGCTCCGAACCCGGCTCTGGCAGCATCTCCGGCTCCTCGGGTAGGATCTGCTGCTCCCCTTGTTCGGCGCTTATGCCGACTTGTGATGTACCGACGGACTCCTCTCCATCGGACTCGACGATAGCTATTGCTTCTGAAACAGAATCCAACTCGTTAACTCAATTACCTTATGCGTTGACCATGCCAACGAACACGTTGTGAAGGGGTCGTTGCATAGAAAACAAAAAAAATTCCTACGGAACAAGAGGAATAAACCCCAAGGATCTAGATCTACTAGATGAAGATAGCGAAGGTGAGATCCAATCTCTTACCCTTGAAGATCAACAAATGCGTTTTGTCGTTGCAGGGGTTGGCTAGTCGATCCCCGCAACTAGACTCGTCTAGTCGCGAGGAGATGTATTATCCTCGAGATCCAACCCGATGAAGTGCCACAACGGGCAGCACCTCCGCGGTATCCACACATTCAGCTCGATGAAGACGTCAACTGCTTGATCCCACAAGCGAGGTAGACGTGGCATTGATGATCTCAGCAACACGACGGTTTGGTGTTGGTGATGATGACGATCTCCACGAGTAGGGCTTCGCCAAGCCAAGCAAGAGGAGAGGGAGAGGAGAAGGTGGCGCAGGGCTAGGGGGTGCGGCGGCTATGAGGTGGAGATGGTGGTGGTGGCGGCAGCCCTCCGGGGGAGAGGGGTGGCGCATGGCTAGGGTTAGGGTTTTGGTGGAGGGTGCGGCTAGGGCAGCTAGGGGTGGCTCCCTTTGGTGTGTGCCGCACCCCTCCCCCCCTTTAAATAGGCGCCGGCCAAGGCTAGGGTTGGGGCCGGTCGGCCCTTGCTTGGCTCCCAAGTTGAGTCCATTTTGGACTCAACATGGGTCTTTCCTAAAGGAGAGGGGCCGGCCACCTAGTCCTACTAGGACTCAGCCCCCCTTTCCCTTTACCCTATCTGAATTGGCCCATGTGGGCCGAGGGTGATGCGCAACCCCTAGGGTTGCAGCACCCCCTTTGGTCCATGTGGGCCACATACATTAGGTGGGTCCCACTTCTAGACACCTCTAGAACTTTCTAGAACCATCCGGTACCCTATGCAAATATTTCGGAACCTTTCCGATACCTCCGGAAACCACTTTCCTTATATGAATCTTATTCTCCGGACTCCTCTGGAACCTCTCGTGACGTCCGTGATATTATCCGGGACTCCGAATCACCATTCGTTTATTCCATCATTTAATTCATCGCAAAACCTAATTTCATCGAAGCGTTAAGTGTGTGACCCTACGGGTTCAGGAATGCATAGACATGATCATATCAATAATTAATAGCGGGGCCGGGATGTCCATATTAATTCCTATACACTCAACGAAACTCTTTTCTCGATTGAACCACGATGCCGGAGATTCAATTAATCTCATATACGATTCCCTTTGTATCACGATATTTTACATGCCCGAGATTCAATCGTTGACATCCCCATGTCTAGTTTAATCTTGTTACCGGCAAGTTCTCTTTACTCGTCCATAATATAGGATCCTGGTGATTACATCTTAATCACATGTCTGCAGACCGTTGATGCTATATTACTGAGAAGGCCTGGAGATATCTTCTCCGTCACATGGAGGGACAAATCCCACTCTTGATTCATATCACCCAACAACCCACCGTCGGAGATACCTAAAATCCACCTTTATAATCACCCAGTTACGAAGTGACATTTGATGTCCACAAAGCATTCCTCCGGTGAACGGGAGTGATATAATCTCATGGTCTAAGGAAACTATACTTGGCATATTAAAAGTGTTGACAACAAAACTCTGCGACACGATTAATTGTAACTCTTTATTATTTGGGTCATGTCCATCAAGTCATTCTCCCAATGACGTGACCCCGTTATCAAGTGACTATAACAAGTCCATAGTTACGAAACTCTAACCATCTCTTGATCAACGAACTAGTCCTGTAGAGGCTCACTAGGGACTCCTGGTGTTTATATTCCACACATGTATTATGTTTCCGATTAATACAATTATAGCATGGAGAATAAACAATTATCATAAACATGAATATGCTTAATAAACTAGTTTATTATTGCCTCTAGGGCATATTCCCAACAGTCTCCCACTTGCACTAGAGTCAATAATCCAGTTTACATTTCTCTCGATCCAAAACACTCATGGAGTCTCTCTCATGAAGTCTCAGTGCTTGATCATGTTTGCATGTGGAAGAGGTTATGTCCGTGCTCTCTACTATACAGTTCTTTATGTCCTTTGCAAAATTGTAACTGTCACCTAATTTGACATTACTTTATCATCACATGATAATCTTCCTATCATCCCATGATAAACCTCATCATCATATAATGAATATAATATGTTTGGTTATAGAGTGAGATATGTGTATCCCTTTATGCCTACATGACGTATGATCAGTCAAAAGGACTTCACATAGCATGTGCATCCGGAACTCACTCAATCTTGAAACAACTTTTCTAAAACCAAATATTACATCTATTTAATCCTTGAAATAATCATATACTCCTATATGTTGTAGACTTAACAAATCGACAGTGAACCCTTGTCACTTCGATATTTTTGATCATGCTTTCGCTGCGCTTCTGCTATTAAAAGATCTCCAATTTAGTTTGGTTTTATGACTTCAACCAAGTCTACCACTTTCTAAATTCATCTCAACTTCATGAAAAATGACTCCTCATTTAACATGTTCTTACAACTAAGAACTTGGGTCACATATCGTCAAATACAAACACATGGTTTTTTATATGTTTAGACCTATGAACCATTCATAGTGAATACCAACATATCCTCCAACCATTAATTTTGTATTGAGTTATCAACTCAATGTTTCACCTATTTCTTACAAGCAGATGAACATTTCCTCTCTTGTTTTATTTTGAACTCCTTCAAAATCTTACTTAGGTTAAAACATCCTGACATAATGTTTATCAAACATATCTATCCACCATAGACACATCTATCTCCATAGATATTTGACTTTCAAATTAACTTCACAAGTTATGCATTGGTCCATGACAATATTTACAACATTTATGAAATCTCCATTTCACTCAAACAAGATGTTGTAAACTCCCACTCAAATATACACCATACACATATTAAATTGTGAAACCACTTTGGCTCCACTCAGAAATATGTTATCTCTATATTTGACCATGATTAACTAGCTCCCACTCAAACACATGTCTCCACATATTTTGATCATGGAAAATAGTTTCTGCTCTAACTTAATATATGTCACCACATATGTTAATTAGATCCCACTCAGTTTCCTATGCACTTTCTCGATATTTTTGGACTCCTCCAAAAATCTTAATTAACCATTAATATCGAGAACTCTTTATACGAAATACTAGTACTTTGCTAGCATCAATCTACTTGACTTTAAGCACAACTACACCATGTAGTTAACAACATTGAATCTGTTAAAGAGATTTACCTCTTGTGCCTCTGTCCAGTAAGTTTTATTTATTCCCTGCAAACCCTTTTGAAGAATAAATATGTGAAACAACATTTTCACAAAATCAAGTAACAGTTACTTTGTGATTTAAACTTAACATAGGACGACTCTCAGTCACTTTCGTATTTAAGGCTTCTATTTCTTCTTTGTAGCTTCGTAGGTATGTCTTGTTTCTCAAACATGACAAGTAAATCATGAATATTATTTTGTAACATGACAAAATACAATATTCTTGAATCCTACTTCTCTCAAGAAAACTTAACACGAAATTTAATGATCACTATCATTAATTTCTCCTTTTAAATATCAAGTCTAAACCATTAATGCACTTTCAAAATGTGCCACTTGATAATAAAAGCAAGATCAACCATCTTGATTTAAGTCTCTTCATTCCATCAATCCTCTTTATCAATGAAACTCTTTTCACGATAAACCACTAAAACTTTTAGCACAACCAACAAATTGATTTGCTCCTTTTAGTCTCATATTGTGGAATCTTATTCATAGTCATACTTATGAATGTACTACAACATTATTCGCAATAGTCTCTAATTATCTCATAATTAATGAAACTTCCTTTCTCATAACTCATATGAAAATATATGCGAATCACACATAGATCCTTATTTCTAAACGGAGTGTTATCAAATAAATCTAAATGATTACAAATAAAACCTTATTTCTAAATCCCGTCTTTATGACCACACAATATCAAGATATAATGTGACTATAATATTTTAGGGCGTATCAGAACACTTTTGAATATTCTCTAAATATTGCAATTTGTGATAACACTTGTCACAAGTCAGCATACTAAACAATAACTCAAATATTTCGTCTCTTTTGATCAAATCGAAAATACTCAATTATCTTGTTAACTTAATATCCTTTACTTCCAAAAAATAATATGGTCTTATCATTACTTGAATAAATACATCTATTCACTCATCCATGATGCAACACATAAAATAATGATGTCTCTTATTCACTGAAAAGATTCAACCAACACTTGTGTTTATTTTCAGCTACTCATGGCATTTTCAGAAAATGGCATTTTAATCATACTACTTAGTGATGCGCATCAAAATGCTCCTCAACACTATAGCACAATTAAAACAAACTCATCATTAAATATTGGATATTTTAGTATTTTTCACATTTTACAAATGTTTAACCAATTATCGTTTAAATCAAACAAAGGACAATAATCTCATAATCGAAACGTGATCACCAAAAAGGATTACTCATGAAAATAGAACAACCACTTGTCTTTAACATGAATGACCGTCTCATAAACCGAGACACACTAATTTAAAGATCACACTTAATTCGATTACAAAACTTATTCAAATCCTCTAATTTAAAACGATAAATGTAAAAGTAGAATGTCGCCAGCATTAACTCCTTGATTGCCATCATTCCGCGAAATTCACTCAGTCCCTCCATGCACTTCTCAAACAGCAGGCCCTGTTTTCACAAAACAGCACAAGTATCAAATACTTAGCTCACCATAAGTGTAAATGGGACATTAAACATTTATAACTTGTATATCAAAATATACCTTTTGCATTGACTACTTCTCCTGCTATGGGCTCTACTTTGACATGATGCAGCCGAGACACAAACTCACAGAAGGTGATAGAATCTCCTCTCATGACATAGTCTCTGACATAATTCTTGAAGCTGGCACTACTAGGAAACTAGCTATAGGTGGAATGCTATTCTGTGGCGCACCATTATTGCATGCGCCACTAAACAAATTTTTGTGGCGCACATCTTGGCGTGCGCCACTAACTTCTACATTTCTATGGCGCACCTGGAGGACACGCGCCACTAAATTCTACATTCTACATTTCTGTGGCGCACCTTGCTCCATGCGCCACAGAAATGTGGTGGGTTGGCCATTTCTGCAAATTTCTGTGGCGCATGGGACCAGATGCGCCACAGAAATGTAGATTTCTGTGGTGCATGGAGCAAGTGCGCCACAGAAAGCAGAAATGTGGCTTTCTGTGGCGCATGTTGCATATGCGGCACAAAACTTTGAAAAATCAAAAAATTCAAAAAATCCAAAAAAAAACCCAAAAAACAAAAAAAAATGTAAAACCCAAAAAATCCAAAAAAACTCAAAAAATCAAAAAAAATCAAAAAATCAAAAAAAATCAAAAAAATAAAAAAATCAAAAAACCCAAAAAAATTCAAAAAATCCAGAAAACTTAAAAAAAAATTAAAAAAAACAAAAATTCCTAAAAATTATTTTTCTAAAGAAAAGAAATGTTATGATTTTTTTTGAAATTTTTAGGATATTTTTGGATTTTTTGAGTTTTTTTTGGATATTTTTATTTTTTTTGGATTTTTTTAGTTATTTTATTTTATTTTTGAAGTTTTTTGAAATTTTGTTGGTTTTTTTTTTGGATTTTTGAAATTTTTTGGATTTATTGATTTTTTTTTATTTTTTGAGTTTTTTTTGGATTTTTTGAGTTTTTTGTTTTTTTATTTTTTTGAAGTTTTCGGGATTTTTTGAAACTTTTGAATTTCCTTTTGATACTTTTGAAGTTTTTGAAATTTAAAAACACATATATACACATACCACACATAAACTACACACATCTATACACATACAAGGGTTAAAAGGGTTGATATGATACTTATATCAATAAGAATTTAGTAGCATAAGGGTAGCTGAACTGAATAGAACTTAGAAGTTAAGCGTGCTTGGGTTGGAGCAATTTGAGGATAGGTGACCTAGTGGGAATAGAAGTTAAGCGTGCTTGGGTTGGAGCAATTTGATGATGGGTGACCTAGCGGGAAGTCATCATTTGAGATGGATTGAAAATTTTAGAAAATTTGGAAAAATTCAAATATTTAGGCATCTGACCCATGCACCACAGAATTACAATTTAGTGGCGATGTATCTATGGCGCACCCACCATGCTCCACAGAAAGGAAAAATGGTGCGCCACACATAGGGTTTTCCCTAGTAGTGTGGGAGGAAGCGAGCGCAACACCCCATCTATCGCCAATTTGTCAGTCATCTCATAGTTCCAAACATCCACCGGAGTATAATACAACCTATGCATCTTCCTCAGGTGTTGTTCCAAGCAAGTGTTTTCTTCCATCTTAGTTGAAAGAAATTCATCCAGAACCTCGAACCTTGCAACTCTAACTTGCGCTATGAACCTACTCTTAAGCTCATTGACAATCTCTATTGCGCTCAAGTCCACAAACTGGTTGCCAAGGTCAATGTTCATGAAGGTGCGCACCAACCACTGGACTTTCAAGTAGATGGTCTGCTGCTTGTACCATTCCATGTACCCTTCATAGTCTGCAGTAACATCTGGGCATTCATCTAAAGGTTCATCTATCACGTAGAGCTCATGATTTTCATAAAGGGTTTCTCTCAGACACATGAACCAAGTAGCAAAGTTTCATCCACACGCAGCTCCTCAGACAGGAACATCTTTCCGTAGTCACCCATGATCTACAAGGATTTTGCAAAGACATTTTCTTAGGACCTTTGTTTATGATAATTTTAGTTCTTCTTAATGAACTCCCACTAAACTTAACATCTCTCGGGTTGTTTAGTGACACATGATCCAAATCCACTACACCACGACCGATCATCATGTGAGATGATGTAGCTTCAATGGTGAACAACTCAGTGTTGATCATATCATTCATATGACTCGTGTTTAACCTTTCGGTTCTTGTGTTCCCGAGGCCATGTCTGTACATGCTAGGCTTGTCAAGATTTACTGTAATATTTCCGCATGTGTAAACTGGCTTACACCCGTTGTATGTGGACGTAGAATCTATCACACCCGATCATCACGTGGTGCTTCAAAACGAGGAACTTTTGCAACGGTGCATACTAGGGGAGAACACTTTATTATCTTGATATTAACATGAGAGATCACCTTATCATGCTACCGTCGCGATCAAATCTAAGCATAACAATAAGGTGCATAAAGGATTAACATCACATGCAATTCAAAAATTGTGATATGATATGGCCTTTTCTTCTTGTGCCTTTGATCTCCATCTCCAAAGCACCGGCATGATCTCCATCATCGTAACACCGGCATGATCTCCATCATTGTGGCGCCAGCATCAGGGTTGTTTCCACCAACTATTGAAACTACTACTAGTGCTACTCTTAGCAATAAAGTAAAGCAATTACATGGTGATTCAATGACACGCAGGTCACATAAAATAATAGACAACCATATGGCTCCTACCGGTTGCCGTACTCGTCGACATGCAAGTCGCGAAATATTACAAACATGATCATTGCATACATTATCACAAATCACATATTGGCCATACCACATCACATGACCCCTGCAAAAACAAGTTAGACGTCCTCTACTTTGTTTATGCAATTTTTACGTGGCTTGGGTCAAGGAGATACACCCGTTCTAATCTACGCAAAAACCACAACGATGATACAATAGTTGCTTATTTACTCATCCTTTTGAAAGGCCTTCCATTGAAAATTGCACCCTCACTAATGCAAGAGAAACAGACACCCGCCAGCCACTTATGCAATACAACTTGCATGTCTGTCGTGGAACCAGTCTCTCGTGCGTGGACGAGTAAGGTTGGTCCGGCCGCTTCAATCTCACAATACCGGAAAGATGCAAAGTGCACGCTAGAAGGTAGCAACATAAAATATCAACGCCCACAACTCCTTGTGTTCTAATCGCACCAACATCTATGAATAGATCTAGGCTCTGATACCACTGAAGGTGTCATTGCATAGAAAACAAAAAAATTCCTACGGAACAAGCGGAATAAACCCCAAGGATCTAGATCTACTAGATGAAGATAGCGAAGGTGAGATCCAATCTCTTACCCTTGAAGATCAACAAACGCGTTTTGTCGGCGCAGATTTCCGTGGCGCATGGAGCAAGTGCGCCACAGAAATGTGGCTTTCTGTGGCGCATGTTGCATATGCGGCACAAAAGTTTGAAAAAATCAAAAAATTCAAAAAATGCAAAAAAAAAAAAAAACCAAAAAACAAAAAAAATCAAAAACCCAAAAAATCCAAAAAAAACTCAAAAAATCCAAAAAAAAATCAAAAATCCAAAAAAAAAACTCAAAAAAATCAAAAACCCAAAAAAATTCAAAAAATCCAGAAAACTTTAAAAAATTAAAAAATCAAAAAATTCCTAAAAAATATTTTTCTAAGGAAAAGAAATGTTATGATTTTTTTGAAATTTTTAGGATATTTTTGGATTTTTTGAGTTTTTTTGGATTTTTTTATTTTTTTATTTTGATTTTTTTAGTTATTTTATTTTATTTTTGAATTTTTTTGAGATTTTGTTGGTTTTTTTTATTTTTTGAAATTTTTTTGGATTTTTTTATTTTTTATTTTTTATTTTTTGAGTTTTTTATTTATTTTTTTGAAGTTTTCGGGATTTTTTGAAACTTTTGAATTTCCTTTTGATACTTTTGAAGTTTTTGAAATTTAAAAACACATATATATACACATACCACACATAAACTACGCACATCTATACACATACAAGGGTTAAGAGGGTTGATATGATACTTATATCAACTAGTAAACGTGCACGTGTAATACACGTGTAATAATAGTGAATACAATATTAATACCTCACAATATAATAGAACCCACAATATGATAAATGAAACGACAATACTAATTAGTCGGTGTAAATAAGACATCATAAACGATTTAGCAAATGAAGCGTGTAATAATCCTGTACATCTGAGCCATCATTATTTAAATTACATCAATAAGGATCAACAACAAAAAGTATCGACGATGCTAGCAGATTTTTTTCCGGTGCTTAAAGAAGTTTCTTCACCAATCAGTGATGGACCTTTGAAGATATTACAGGAGCGTCTCCGTTTCTTTTCATTATTCTTTGCTGCACATATTATGATCACCTTCAATAAATCTCACACAAGATCCGAATATAATCTCATGGTTGTTCGAATAAATAAAAAATTGGTAATGTAACAGACTAAGACATACCAGCATGAAGAAATAATAACATCGTTTTATCCCTCCAAGACATCCCTGTACACAATGTTTTTTGTGCTTTTCCCTGTAGGGTCTATGTCTTTATTTGGCTTGGCCAAAATCCGAGTGGTTTGTCTTGACACACCCCTTGACAATGCAACATAAAGCTGGCCGTGCGAGAACACAGGCTCGGGTAGGTAAATACCAACATTTGGAATCGTTTGACCCTGGGCTTTGTTGATGGTCATTGCAAAACTCAACCGGATCGGGAACTGTTTTCTCTTGAACTTGAAAGGAAGTGAAATGTCCTCAGAGGGCGACAGAGGGATCCTCGGTATGAACACTCTATTTCCAGCATGTTGTCCACCAACAATCTCGGCATCGATTGCATTATCTTGGAAGGCTCTAATCACCAATCTTGTTCCATTACACAACCCGTTGTGAGGATCGAGGTTTCGGAGAAGAATGACAGGACAATTTACTTTGAGTTTCAAAACATGCGGTGGCAGGCCATTTGGAGTGATGGTGTTTAGATAGTCAATTGTGCAGTTGTTGCGCGGATCATCCTCGACAGAGTCAAAGCTATAATATACCTTTTGTTGGCCTAGAAACCTGTTGATCATCTTTTTATTCAGATCGTCCACATAATCATTCTTGGTCGAAGACGTGATTGCACGGACAAGGCGGGTGGCGTGATAGAAAGGAGTATGCATACAGTAATTTGAGATACTATATCAAATAAAAAATAAAAATGTATGCACTCAAATCAAAATATAAGATACTTTTACAGATTAGTAGGCTACACCCAAGTACCCATTCCTGTCGAGATACAGGCATACAGCTTTGCTGGACAAGCACAAGCGTTTAAAGGAATTTTTCTCTACCATGAACGGTACCTGCCAGCAGATATATTTGATTGTATATTTACATGTACACCTCTAAATATTAAAGACATATCACTGGTAGGATAGAACTTCTATGGTGTTACCCTGTTTATGGGTTTTTTCTTGTATCATTTTGTAAATAAGCCAAGTTGAGAAATGATCGGAATCCCGTTATTCTAAGTTTGGCAATGACATGTGGTAGCATCATTTTCAGAAATACCACAAAACTGATTAAAATTGACCATTAGAACGCACATGTATACATTAGAAAGAACTAAACCCGAAGGAACCATCCGATTACACCCGAGAAAGATGAGAAAGCTCGGCTAGTGTTTTAGATTTGATTAAACTAATTCTTACCAAATAGTGTATTGATGAGATCATTTAGGCAGTTAAAATGTGTATGAACGCATACCTCTATTCAATAAAATGCATTTCAATAAAATTTTAACTTATTTCGGATTGTTAACCTCTGAACGGGCAAAAGGTAGACGTGTTCAGTGTTTTACCCCAGAAGTTATTGGGGATATTTCAAGCTAATCGCTCTCCAGGATTTCTTTTCGTCTCATCCTACTTCCACCTTAGCTCAATCTACTGGGTTGGCACAAGGCTTCCAGAGCCATGGCGTCGGTGCAGAGCGTGCACACTGTAGTGGTAGAAACACAAGCATATATAGATAGAAGGTACTGCCTCCGATCTTTTTAATTTCCTATTGAAAAATTCCCCATCTATTACAAACCACAGAAGTGAGCACTCAGCAGTCAGCCATCTACATAAGAAAGGTGCTAAAGGTTTAATGGTATGACAATGTCAGGGAAAGGCTTAACTTTTTAAATTTGCAGAAATACATGCTCTTTAAAAAAATCAATATCTTGGACTGAAAAGTGTCTAAAGAGGCACACAAAGTTGGTACACACAGAAAGATCAATTTGTGGACAATAAAAATAAAGTGTCTGCACCTCGCAAAGAGACCAAATAACTTGTGCAACCAAATACTACGAAGATATTTCGATACCTGATTGGAGGAGGGCCCTTACAGATGTGACAGAGGCGAGCTGATTGGAGGAGAGCTCCAATTTGGTCTTCTCCACGGCCCCGGCGTAGTCGTCGAGCGGGCTGTGCTGGAAATCATGCAAGAGCAACATTAACATAAAACAATGATAGTAAGGGCCACAAGAAGTATTAAAGTAAGCATCACCATTACTAAATGATTTTTCTTACAGTAAGCGTGTATTGTTGGAATACCGGATGCATTGACATGAATGGTGGAAATAAAAGGTTGTCTGTATGCAACATTGATGATAGGAGAGAAGCACTGGATATTATATGACAGTCAAAATACTATATGCAGCCAAAATAGGATGCTACAAACCGAGCCAGTGGCATGCAATCTCATATCAAACTTGCCATATTTTGATACAAAACAGTTTGTCTGAAGTGGATCCAACCTAAATCTCCAACTACACGTACTATGCCATTAAAGAAGAAGGATTTTTCATGATCTAGTTTGCTCTGAATTATTGTGTACATGCAAGTAGAAGTTAATACTACCTTCTTTTGTAGAGTCTTAAGGATGCGATCAACTCGTATCAAGTCCTTCAGGTCAATTGCTTCCTTCTGGGTCTTCGATTCAGAAGCTGCTGCTTCAGACTCGGTTTCCACTGTAAAAGAAAAAAATAGAGATAACACTGATGATGCTAGTAGTCTTATCATAAAATAGTAATTCTAATTTGTTACTTGTCCCAAGCTAGAGCTCAAAACAAATGACATGTTGCTAAGGTTCAGAATCTATGGTTGTAAATTTACATATGCTCCTCCATTTATTTTCTCTGAGCTGTTTTTTGCATTTAATCTTTCAATTAAGGTGGATGAGTTACAGAAGGCAATTTCAGTCGCTGAGAGAGATCCAGCTTACTACGGACTTAATGAGGTTGAAATTGGAAAAAGGAGGAGCTGGACAAGTACTGCCCGCAACCAGGTATATTATTACAGAATATTTGCAAGTGCTCCTGCCAACATCATTGATTAAGCTACAACCCAAATATCTGTAGCAAAATGAATATGGTGTATCATGTAATGAACTTGAAAATGTCCTAGGTGGTCTCCATACGGCGGAATGTTGAAGCTGGAAAGCACAAAAGTGCCTTTGGACGTTCAGCCAATCCTTCTGAATTAGGCAGATCCAAGCAGCACCTTGCTCAGGATAACGATGACTTCATTGCTTCAGAATCTGATCAACAGATGCTCCTAATGAAGTAACTTCTTTACTTGAAAGTTGAAACTTAGCTTTTGTCATTAGATTTTTTGCTCGTTTACCAATTTAGAACGAAGAACCTATGATTTCAAGATGGATTGAACTTGTTCCTGTAGAATCATAATGTCCTCTCTTTTTTGCAAATATAGAATCATAACATCCCAGGCATGAGCTCTGAATTTACAAAATGCCTTCCAGATGATTATTCTAGATATTTTTTGTACTTCTGTGAAGAAGTATCATTTGTTACAGAGCAAAGTTATTGACAACTACAATTTCCGCAATTTTCTGGAGCTAGTGCCTGAAGTGAGGGAGCTGGTAAATGATTTTTATGCAAGGTAGCTATCATAATCCTTATTTAACTGCATGTTTTCTGTGGGATGTACTTCTGTTCAATCCATTGGTCCTATAGCAAAGATTATTATGGTCAATATGGCAAAACTTTTGTTTTTCTGGATAACACAGTGGGAGCTTTGGGTAAATTAAACTATACAAAGTACATTCGAAGGAATGAACTTATTCAAGGGGGCAGTTATTGGGGATGGTTGATGATCCTCGTGTGGTTCTTATCAAGCTGGCAGACCGCTTGCACAATATGCGAACAATGTACGTAACTTTAGGCTTCTCACTGAACTTGTTGTACATGTACAGCATCCCTTTTCATCTGAAGTATTTAATATTTTTTCGATACCATTTTCTTGGATTGTTGTATGAAAACATGCTTGACAATATCTCCATGATATGTTTCTGTGAGCTTTAGATTTGAAGGTACATTTTAAGACTGAATTTTAGCTAAAACAATTGCCCCACTAATGATCGTTCTTTGCAAAGCATAAGAGATTTAATCACCATGGGGCATGGACAATGGTGATTGACTAAAAGTGGTATGCATAAAACTGATCCTGGTCCCAGCTTCGGAATGGACTGTTAACCCATTTGACGTAAGAGAAAGGTCGCCTTTAACAATTTGAAGTCATGGCTGCCAGCTACTGTTATCACACCCTCTCAGCTACTGTTCTATGCCTTTGGATTGGGTGAGTAAACTAAATTTCGATGTTGTTACTTGTAAGCTTAAAGGATGTCCTTATATGTCACGGATGGTGTATTCACCGTTCTCACTGATGGAGAGAAGGGGAGGAACAGAAAACTCACATGAACCTTGGAGACGAACAAGAGGCCACCGCAATGCAGTGAGGGTGGAGGTGAAGTAGTCGATGTTGTAGGGGTCGGCTTGGCCTACAACCGCACGCAGAGCCGCGCAGAAGGCCGCGGCCAGCACAGCAGCAGGACCAAAGACTTGTCCTGAGAGAAGACATAAGTTGACTTGAAGCAAATAAAAAATAAGATGTTGAAATAGCAAAAGATGTTCACATAACATGCTAATTGCCGTGAGGCATTGATTAATAAAAAATTAGTTTCACATGAAGCACATTAGCTGAGTAAAATAGCTCTATCAAAATAAAATCTTTACAAATATAAAGAGTGAAACTAATTTTTGATATTTTGGTGATAGCTAAAATACTGAATCTGTGAATCGGGTTGGTGTTGACACCTCGGATCTTTCCTCTACAAGCTATGCATCTGCCATGTTTTGCACCTGGGCAGTGTTCACCTAGGAAGCTAGGAAATGCAGTGTTTGGGTAGTTATCAGGCGAGTCTTACACAGCAAAACATCGCCAGCTGCTTCCCTAAGCAAAACAAATGACATTTTACAAAGCATCAATAGTTCACATGGTTCCTTCCAAGCATCAATAGTTCGCATCCTTATATCATTCTATATGAGATGTTCAGATCTGCTTCCCTAAGCAAAACAAATGACATTTTACAAAGCATCAATAGTTCACATGGTTCCTTCGAAGCATCAATAGTTCGCATCCTTATATCATTCTATATGAGATGTTCAGATAGTAGCAGGGGCGGAGCTGGAGCTCAAGTCACCCTGATGCCCCCTTACTATGGTGTAATTTTTGTTGGCAATAGTTTACTTCATAAAATTATGGTTCATAACTTCTAATATAGATAATACACCATAATGAAAGACAACGTATGGAATCAAAAGAGTTGGTATTAAAAAATCAATATGCATACTACATTAATGAAACAAAGGACAAAATTACTTGAAAATGTGCCTCTATGTTTACATCATCCAACAGCAAGGCTGAATAACCTACAAGATAGAAAAATTGAATTAAGTTTCTAGTGGGACATAGTAAGATGAACAAAATTATAGTACTCAAATAGCTAAATTTCCCGTTACCTTTTACTTAGTAGATCCGATTCTTCAAAGCCATGAAATACTCAACCACTTGATCATTAGTAACTTTCTTCATTTCTTTTTTCTCCATATAACAAATAGCATCATCACTCAAACTATCATCATTGGGCGATCATGTGATTGCGCAAAAATGTCTTCACTGGTTTCATGGCTGAAAAATACCTCTCAGTTGTAGAATTGGCACCAAGCAACACAATACTTGTTTGAACAACCGATAAAACAAAGGACACATAATATGTTTTCTTGTCTCCACCATTTTTTAGAAAGGTCGATGATTGTTGCTATGTTGGAAAAGGTATCATCTGTGCGTACATCAGCAATATAGAGGCGTAGATCCTTATCAAGATCCCTTAGTTCCCCAGAATCAAAATCTTGAGGATATAGTTTAGCCAAATTGACCAAACTCTGCAAATTAAAATCATGAAATGAGTCCCTTGGACTCAAAGCCGCTGACCAAACAAGCAAATTGAAGGATGTCTCACTAAATCGACCATCAAGCTCTTGAACTATCCAATCAAAAACATCATTGAAACAATCAACTTGGTAGTGATGTTTGTTGATTATTCCAGTTACCTGTCTTCTCTTTTTCAGATTAACATAGGCTGCTTCCATGTCCAACTCTTCAATGTCGTGTTTCTCACAAAAATCATGAACTTCAACTAGTAGAGAATTCCATCCATTTTCTCTAAGTTCTGTCAAAACAGTTCTAGTTGACTTGACACATTTCATGGCATTTACTATGTCTTGATCCTTACGCTGAAGTGCTAATGACAATGTTTTTGTAGTTGTAAGAATTGTTAACATGAGATGCAAGTAGAAGACGAAGTCAAAAGACTGAAAGTACACTAGAAGACCATTTGCTTGATCTCTATTTGTCCGGTCAGTATCTTCTTCTCCCACAAATTCAAGAACTTTAATAACTGATCAGAACAATTCAACCAAACTTTTAAGTGTCTTACCATGAGAGCCCCAACGAGTGTCTCCGGGTCTTTGAAGGCATTGCTCTTGATTTAGCCCTGTGCCCGTTGTAAGTTGTCCACACCCTAAAGCTTTGCTCATTTCTTCAAGACTGATATCTCTAATCATGTCCCTTCGCTTAGAAGATCCACCCACCACATTTAACAAGACAGAAATCATACTAAAGAAATTACTAATTTCCTTATGCTTTCTTACCACGGCCACAACAACTAACTGAAGCTGGTGAGCAAAGCAATGTACATAATAAGTTGTGATATTTTCTCTCATTATCGATGATTTCGGGTCATTGAACTAACCTCACATATTGCTAGCACCATCATATCATTGTCCTCGGACTTGATTGTAGCTCAGCTTGTATTTTGTAAATAGAGAATCAATTGATTTCTTCAGATATGCAGAAGTTGTTTCTTTAACATGGACAAGACCAACAAAACTTTCTTTAGAATCCCCAGAACTATCAACATACCTCAAGGCCACTGCCATTTGTTCTTTGCAAGAGACATCTCTGGATTCATCAACAAGTATGCAAAACACATTATTGCCAATTTCTTTGAGAATAGACTGGACTATATGATGTGCAAAACCTTCAGCTATATCTTTCTGGACCTCGGGAGCCACCATCACAACATTCTTTGCGGCATCTTTTCCTGTAGCCTTGCGTACAATTGGATCATGCTCAGCTAAGAAATCACGAACTTCCAAGAAATTACCTTTATTGTGTGAGTTCTTCGACTCATCATGGCCACGAAATGGCAATCCTTGCTTGAGCAACAATCTAGATGTATCAATTGAGGCATTGAGTCGAATAAAATAAGCTTTCTTGGCAGCATCTGATTGAAGGTTAATTGCAACATCAATGTGTCGGTCTCTTTTCAGCAAGTCAACACATTTTTTCATTGCTTGATTATGAACACTATCGACTTCACCAACATGAACTTTTAGCCTCACCTTCATGTTCCAATTATCCCAACCATTCACAACAAAAGCCTCATACCCAGCTTCCTTGTTGCTGCCACGGTCCCTGAACAAGAAACAGCAAAAACAATATGCTTTGTCCTTCGATTCACTATATTCAAGCCAGCTTCCAAATCATCAAACCAATCAGCAAGGAACCTTCTTCTTTTAATCCCAAAACTTGAATATGGAAAAGCAAACTCTCTTGGCTGACAAGGTCCATTAACCAAGTATTTTCTTCTAACCACTTCTTTCAAATTGGGATGGTAATCCTCTATCAATTTTCTTTTGCCTGGATCATATTGAATCTCCTCTTTCCAATTCATGTCCGGGACATCCTGTGATGGGGCTTTTCTTTTAAGAACAAACTTGTCCATTATGTATCTGCGATGGGTAAAGAATATTTCAATTGCTAGATAAAAATGTTGCTTTCAAAATCAAAATGAAATACACACATCCTCCAAACTGCAAAGCACAAACCCTGCCGTATACAGGCCCTAACCGTATATCTACCAGACTAGCACAAGCACATAATTTTTGTGAATTTGCATCTACTTGCCACAGTTATTGGAAAAGATTAAAGATGAATGAATAGAGGATACTGCAAACTGATAAGTTCAGTTAAATTACCAGAGCGATTTGGGATCGATCGTCTCAATTTCGTGGACGAAATAAACTCGCGGCGGACAGGGACAGGGCCTGGCGGCGGAGACCGATCGCACTGGCCGGGATCGCCTGATTGCAGCTGTGCCCGTCGGATGAATCGGCAGATCGCAGATCGGTGCGTCGCGCGTGCTGCTGGCCGCTAGGGTTCGGCCGTGAGACGCAGACGAGTCGCGCGACGCTTCGTCTGGTCCGCCTGGCGGTGCGAGTCGTGCGACGCTTCGTTTGTATAATTGTATTTCTTTTACCGACGATCGATCGATCGAACAAGCGAAGTATTTTTTTTTATCGATCGAACGTGCAAAGCATGTGTCCAGTGTCCTCCGCTCGCGTCCTGCAACAGGCCAGCAGCTGAGCTAATTTCATGGGCCGTATGCACTGACCAAGGCCCAACCTGATGCACTGGTCAATACTTAATGGTAAGTGCTATGAAAAAAATGATTTCGGCCCGTATTCCTGGGCATCAGGGTCAGCCCATTGGGCTCCGCCCCTGGATAGTAGTAGACATGTGTAACAAATTTGAAAGTGAGACGGTACATACAAGAATCCTTATACAAGTTGACTGATACAAGAGCATGCTAATTCCATTTAGTTATTTTGATGGTTCTTGTCTAATTGGTTGATGGGATTGTGTGCTAAAAGGTAGGAACGCTTTGGATCAGCCGTGTTTGTATCTACTACCGTCTTATTGATATCTTTAAATTAGTTGAATTTTTTACCTAGCACTCTCCATAGTACTCATCAGAAGGAGGCTTTGATCATTGCTCCTTCAGTTAACAGCATGTAACAAATTAAACAGCATAGATGAATTTTGGAAGGAGGAAGGCAATGCTCAGACTGTAATATGTCCAAAAGAAAAACTGATATACATGTATGTACTTTATGTGTGAGTATAATCCAAAAGTCCTTCCTGAAATTTCATTCTGGACATGTAATGTGAACTTTGGAAATTGCTTTGAGCACATTTTCTACACATGATGTCCAAATTCCATATTTTCAAAGTATATGTAGTATATTTTCTTATGAATGTGTCAGAGCGCACTTAATTAATTTTTCCAGGAAAAACAGCCAGCCATGTATGTGCTCAATGTTCAAGTATACATCCATTTGAATTTTCTGAAACGGATTATAGACTGGCAAAATCCAAAAAAAAAAACCCAAAAAACCAAAAAAAAATCAAAAACCCAAAAAATACAAAAAAAACTCAAAAAATCCAAAAAAAAAATCAAAAAATCCAAAAAAAATCAAAAAATCCAAAAAAACTCAAAATAAAAAAAAAATCAAAAACACAAAAAAATTAAAAAATCCAGAAAACTTAAAAAAATTAAAAAAAATCAAAATTCCTAAAAAATATTTTTCTAAGGAAAAGAAATGTTATGATTTTATTTTGAAATTTTTAGGATATTTTTGGATTTTTGGAGTTTTTTTGGATTTTTTTATTTTTGATTTTTTTAGTTATTTTATTTTATTTTTGAATTTTTTGAGATTTTGTTGGTTTTTTTTATTTTTGAATTTTTTTTGGATTTTTTTTATTTTTTTTATTTTTTGAGTTTTTTTTTGGATTTTTTGAGTTTTTTTTTTATTTTTTTGAAGTTTTCGGGATTTTTTGAAACTTTTGAATTTCCTTTTGATACTTTTGAAGTTTTTGAAATTTAAAAACACATATATACACATACCACACATAAACTACACACACATCTATACACATACAAGGGATAAGAGGGTTGATATGATACTTATATCAATAAGAATTTAGTAGCATAAGGGTAGCTGAACTGAATAGAACTTAGAAGTTAAGCGTGGGAATAGAAGTTAAGCGTGCTTGGGTTGAAGCAATTTGATGATGGGTGACCTAGCGGGAAGTCATCATTTGAGATGGATTGAAAATTTTAGAAAATTTGGAAAAATTCAAATATTTAGGTTTTTCCAAATATTTCATGTTTTGTTTTTTCCAGATTTTTTTGAATTTTTTAAAAATTTCTTGAATTTTTTTGAATTTCCAGGTTCAAAATTTTCCAAAATAATTCTATGCCGCATGTAGCTGCATGCGCCACAGAAATCTAAATTTCTGTGGCGCATCTGACCTATGCGCCACAGAATTACAATTTAGTGGCGACGTATCTATGGCGCACCCACCATGCTCCACAGAAAGGAAAAATGGTGCGCCACAGATAGGGTTTTCCCTAGTAGTGTGGGAGGAAGCGAGCGCAACACCCCATCTATCGCCAATTTGTCAGTCATCTCGTAGTTGCAAACATCCACCGGAGTATAATACAACCTATGCATCTTCCTCAGGTGTTGTTCCAAGCAAGTGTTTTCTTCCATCTTAGTTGAAAGAAATTCGTCCAGAACCTCGAACCTTGCAACTCTAACTTGCGCTATGAACCTACTCTTAAGCTCATTGACAATCTCTATTGCGCTCAAGTCCACAAACTGGTTGCCAAGGTCAATGTTCATGAAGGTGCGCACCAACCACTGGACTTTCAAGTAGATGGTCTGCTGCTTGTACCATTCCATGTACCCTTCATAGTCTGCAGTAACATCTGGGCATTCTTCTAAAGGTTCATCTATCACGTAGAGCTCATGATTTTCATAAAGGGTTTCTCTCAGACACATGAACCAAGTAGCAAAGTTTCATCCACACGCAGCTCCTCAGACAGGAACATCTTTCCATAGTCACCCATGATCTACAAGGATTTTGCAAAGACATTTTCTTAGGACCTTTGTTTATGATAATTTTAGTTCATCTTAATGAACTCCCACTAAACTTAACATCTCTCAGGTTGTTTAGTGACACACGATCCAAATCCACTACACCACGACCGATCATCATGTGAGATGATGTAGCTTCAATGGTGAACAACTCAGTGTTGATCATATCATTCATATGACTCGTGTTTAACCTTTCGGTTCTTGTGTTCCCGAGGCCATGTCTGTACATGCTAGGCTCATCAAGATTTACCGTAATATTTCCGCAAGTGTGAAACTAGCTTACACCCGTTGTATGTGGACGTAGAATCTATCACACCCGATCATCACGTGGTGCTTCAAAACGACGAACTTTTGCAACGGTGCATACTAGGGGAGAACACTTTATTATCTTGATATTAACATGAGAGATCACCTTATCATGCTACCGTCGCGATCAAATCTAAGCATAACAATAAGGTGCATAAAGGATTAACATCACATGCAATTCAAAAATTGTGATATGATATGGCCTTTTCTTCTTGTGCCTTTGATCTCCATCTCCAAAGCACCGGCATGATCTCCATCATCGTAACACCGGCATGATCTCCATCATTGTGGCGCCAGCATCATGGTTGTTTCCACCAACTATTGAAACTACTACTAGTGCTACTCTTAGCAATAAAGTAAAGCAATTACATGGCGATTCAATGACACGCAAGTCACATAAAATAATAGACAACCATATGGCTCCTGCCGGTTGCCGTACTCGTCGACATGCAAGTCGCGAAATATTACAAACATGATCATTGCATACATTATCACAAATCACATATTGGCCATACCACATCACATGACCCCTGCAAAAACAAGTTAGACATCCTCTTCTTTGTTTATGCAATTTTTACGTGGATTGGGTCAAGGAGATAGAACCGTTCTAATCTACGCAAAAACCACAACGATGATACAATAGTTGCTTATTTACTCATCCTTTTGAAAGGCCTTCCATTGAAAATTGCACCCTCACTAATGCAAGAGAAACAGACACCCGCCAGCCACTTATGCAATACAACTTGCATGTCTGTCATGGAACCGGTCTCTCGTGCGTGGACGAGTAAGGTTGGTCCGGGCCGCTTCAATCTCACAATACCGCAAAGATGCAAAGTGCACGCTAGAAGGTAGCAACATAAAATATCAACGCCCACAACTCCTTGTGTTCTAATCGCACCAACATCTACGAATAGATCTAGGCTCTGATACCACTGAAGGGGTCATTGCATAGAAAACAAAAAAAATTCCTACGGAACAAGCGGAATAAACCCCAAGGATCTAGATCTACTAGATGAAGATAGCGAAGGTGAGATCCAATCTCTTACCCTTGAAGATCAACAAACGCGTTTTGTCGGCGCAGATGTCTGTGGCGCATGGAGCAAGTGCGCCACAGAAATGTGGCTTTCTGTGGCGCATGTTGCATATGCGGCACAAAAGTTTGAAAAAATCAAAAAATTCAAAAAATCCCAAAAAAAATCAAAAAACCCAAAAAACCAAAAAAATCAAAAACCCAAAAAATCCAAAAAAAAAACTCAAAAAATCCAAAAAAATCAAAAAATCCAAAAAACTCAAAAAAATAAAAAAAAATAAAAAACCCACAAAAATTCAAAAAATCCAGAAAACTTAAAAAAATTAAAAAAAAATCAAAAATTCCTAAAAAATATTTTTCTAAGGAAAAGAAATGTTATGATTTTTTTTGAAATTTTTAGGATATTTTTGGATTTTTTGAGTTTTTTTGGATATTTTTTTTTTGATTTTTCTAGTTATTTTATTTTATTTTTGATTTTTTTTGAAATTTTGTTGGTTTTTTTTTGGATTTTTGAAATTTTTTGGATTTTTTTGATTTTCTTTTTGATTTTTTGAGTTTTTTTTATTTTTTGAGTTTTTTGGTTTTTTTTATTTTTTTGAAGTTTTCGGGATTTTTTGAAACTTTTGAATTTCCTTTTGATACTTTTGAAGTTTTTGAAATTTAAAAACACATATATACACATACCACACATAAACTACACACATCTATACACATACAAGGGTTAAGAGGGTTGATATGATACTTATATCAATAAGAATTTAGTAGCATAAGGGTAGCTGAACAGAATAGAACTTAGAAGTTAAGCGTGCTTGGGTTGAAGCAATTTGAGGATGGTTGACCTAGTGGGAATAGAAGTTAAGCGTGCTTGGGTTGGAGCGATTTGATGATGGGTGACCTAGCGGGAAGTCATCATTTGAGATGGATTGAAAATTTTAGAAAATTTGGAAAAATTCAAATATTTAGGTTTTTCCAAAATATTTCATTTTTGCTTTTTCCAGATTTTTTTGAAATTTTTTAAAATTCTTGAATTTTTTTGAATTTCCAGGTTCAAAATTTTCCAAAATAATTCTATGCCGCATGTAGCTGCATGCGCCACAGAAATCTAAATTTCTGTGGCGCATCTGACCCATGCGCCACAGAATTACAATTTAGTGGCGACGTATCTGTGGCGCACCCACCATGCTCCACAGAAAGGAAAAATGGTGCGCCACAGATAGGGTTTTCCCTAGTAGTGTGGGAGGAAGCGAGCGCAACACCCCATCTATCACCAATTTGTCAGTCATCTCGTAGTTCCAAACATCCACCAGAGTGTAATACAACCTATGCATCTTCCTCAGGTGTTGTTCCAAGCAAGTGTTTTCTTCCATCTTAGTTGAAAGAAATTCATCCAGAACCTCGAACCTTGCAACTCTAACTTGCGCTATGAACCTACTCTTAAGCTCATTGACAATCTCTATTGCGCTCAAGTCCACAAACTGGTTGCCAAGGTCAATGTTCATGAAGGTGCGCACCAACCACTGGACTTTCAAGTAGATGGTCTGCTGCTTGTACCATTCCATGTACCCTTCATAGTCTGCAGTAACATCTGGGCATTCATCTAAAGGTTCATCTACCACGTAGAGCTCATGATTTTCATAAAGGGTTTCTCTTAGACGCAAGAACCAAGTAGCAAAGTTTCATCCACACGCAGCTCCTCAGACAAGAATATCTTTCCGTAGTCACCCATGATCTACAAGGATTTTGCAAAGACATTTTCTTAGGACCTTTGTTTATGATAATTTTAGTTCATCTTAATGAACTCCCACTAAACATAACATCTCTCAGGTTGTTTAGTGACACACGATCCAAATCCACTACACCACGACCGATCATCATGTGAGATGATGTAGCTTCAATGGTGAACAACTCAGTGTTGATCATATCATTCATATGACTCGTGTTTAACCTTTCGGTTCTTGTGTTCCCGAGGCCATGTCTGTACATGCTAGGCTCGTCAAGATTTACCGTAATATTTCCGCATGTGTAAACTGGCTTACACCCGTTGTATGTGGACGTAGAATCTATCACACCCGATCATCACGTGGTGCTTCAAAACGAGGAACTTTTGCAACGGTGCATACTAGGGGAGAACACTTTATTATCTTGATATTAACATGAGAGATCACCTTATCATGCTACCGTCGCGATCAAATCTAAGCATAACAATAAGGTGCATAAAGGATTAACATCACATGCAATTCAAAAATTGTGATATGATATGGCCTTTTCTTCTTGTGCCTTTGATCTCCATCTCCAAAGCACCGGCATGATCTCCATCATCGTAACACCGGCATGATCTCCATCATTGTGGCGCCAGCATCATGGTTGTTTCCACCAACTATTGAAACTACTACTAGTGCTACTCTTAGCAATAAAGTAAAGCAATTACATGGTGATTCAATGACACGCAAGTCACATAAAATAATAGACAACCATATGGCTCCTGCCGGTTGCCGTACTCGTCGACATGCAAGTCGCGAAATATTACAAACATGATCATTGCATACATTATCACAAATCACATATTGGCTATACCACATCACATGACCCCTGCAAAAACAAGTTAGACATCCTCTACTTTGTTTATGCAATTTTTACGTGGCTTGGGTCAAGGAGATAGAACCGTTCTAATCTACGCAAAAACCACAACGATGATATAATAGTTGCTTATTTACTCATCCTTTTGAAAGGCCTTCCATTGAAAATTGCACCCTCACTAATGCAAGAGAAACAGACACCCGCCAGCCACTTATGTAATAAAAGTTGCATGCCTGTCGTGGAACCGGTCTCTCGTGCGTGGACGAGTAAGGTTGGTCCGGGCCGCTTCAATCTCACAATACCGCAAAGATGCAAAGTGCACGCTAGAAGGTAGCAATATAAAATATCAACGCCCACAACTCCTTGTGTTCTAATCGCACCAACATCTACGAATAAATATAGGCTCTGATACCACTGAAGGGGTCATTGCATAGAAAACAAAAAAAATCCTACGGAACAAGCGGAATAAACCCCAAGGATCTAGATCTACTAGATGAAGATAGCGAAGGTGAGATCTAATCTCTTACCCTTGAAGATCAACAAACGCGTTTTGTCGGCGCAGGGGTTGGCTAGTCGATCCCCGCAACTAGACTCGTCTAGTCGCGAGAAGATGTATTATCCTCGAGATCCAATCCGATGAAGTGCAGCTCGATGAAGACGTCAACTCCTTGATCCCGCAAGCGAGGTAGACGTGGCCTTGATGATCTTAGCAACACGACGGTTTGGTGTTGGTGATGATGACGATCTCCACGAGCAGGGCTTCGCCAAGCCACAGGAGAGGGAGAGGAGAAGGTGGCGCAGCCCTAGGGCTAGGGGGTGCGGCGGCTATGAGGTGGAGATGGTGGTGGTGGCGGCAGCCCTCCGGGGAGAGGGGTGGCGCACGGCTAGGGTTAGGGTTTTGGTGGAGGGTGCGGCTAGGGCAGCTAGGGGTGGCTCCCTTTGGTGTGTGCCGTACCCCTCCCCCCCTTTAAATAGGCACCGGCCAAGGCTAGGGTTGGGGCCGGCCGGCCCTTGCTTGGCTCCCAAGTTGAGTCCCTTTTGGACTCAACTTGGGCCTTTCCTAAAGGGCTGGGGCCGGCCACCTAGTCCTATTAGGACTCGGCCCCCCTTTCCCTTTACCCTAGCCGAATTGGCCCATGTGGGCCTAGGGTGATGCGCAGCCCCTAGGGTTGCAGCACCCCCTTTGGTCCATGTGGGCCCCATACATTAGGTGGGTCCCACTTCTAGACTCCTCTAGAACTTTCTAGAACCATCCGGTACCCTATGCAAATATTTCGGAACCTTTCCGATACCTCCGGAAACCACTTTCCTTATATGAATCTTATTCTCCGGACTCCTCCGGAACCTCTCGTGATGTCCGTGATATTATCCGGGACTCCGAATCACCATCGTTTATTCCATCATTTAATTTATCGCAAAACCTAATTTCATCGGAGCGTTAAGTGTGTGACCCTACGGGTTCGGGAATGCATAGACATGATCATATCAATAATTAATAGCGGAACCGGGATGTCCATATTAATTCCTATACACTCAACGAAACTCTTTTATCGATTGAACCACGATGCCGGAGATTCAATTAATCTCATATACGATTCCCTTTGTCTCACGATATTTTACTTGCTCGAGATTCAATCGTTGACATCCCCATGTCTAGTTTAATCTCGTTACCGGCAAGTTCTCTTTACTCGTCCATAATATAGGATCCCGGTGATTACATCTTAATCACATGTCTGCAGACCGTTGATGCTATATTACCGAGAAGGCCTGGAGATTTCTTCTCCGTCACATGGAGGGACAAATCCCACTCTTGATTCATATCACCCAACAACCCACCGTCGGAGATACCTGAAAACCACCTTTATAATCACCCAGTTACGAAGTGACGTTTGATATCCACAAAGTATTTCTCCGGTGAACGGGAGTGATATAATCTCATGACTACTTGGCATATTAAAAGTGTTGACAACAAAACTCTGTGACACGATTAATTGTAAGTCTTTATTATTTGGGTCATGTCCATCAAGTCATTCTCCCAATGACGTGACTCCGTTATCAAGTGACTATAACAAGTCCATAGTTAGGAAACTCTAACCATCTCTTGATCAACGAACCAGTCCTGTAGAGGCTCACTAGGGACTCCTGGTGTTTATATTACACACATGTATTATGTTTCCGATTAATACAATTATAGCATGGAGAATAAACAATTATCATAAACATGAATATGCTTAATAACATTTATTATTGCCTCTAGGACATATTCTTAACACGTTGATCTTGCCAAAGATGAACTGATTTCCTCTAACTAGCTTGCCGGAGAAATCATGCACACGCACGTGCATGAGGACCTCACGAGCTGGACCATGGAGTCATCTGTCTCCTCCGCAGCTCCGGTGCAGCTCGGGTGTGAGCTATGCCGATGGCAGGTGAGGATAGCGACCGGCAGAGTGGACACGACATCGAGCTGTGCGTTGGTGAGCTAGGTGAAACGTGGGAAATACACATCTGAACCTAGGGGCATATGCCCCGTTTAAAAAAAACAGATTTCTACATGCTAAAATAATTTGAAAAAAATTCCGGGCATACACTTCCACATTCTATGACGGCGCAAAAAGTTTCGTCAATAAATGATCATTATTTTGGTCTATGTGAAAAAGACAAAAGAATGTCTCAAACAAGTTTTTTTTTTCAGCACAAAAATTTGTCTTTTTGCGGAGGCAAAACAAAAGTTTTTTTTTCCACAAAACTTTATGCCGCACACATATTTCGATGAGATGTACACATAAATTTTTATTTCAGATTTTTACATATTTTAAAACGTGTTTAAAATGCATTTCAAAAAAACAGGGGCAGATGCCCTGAGTGCAGAAAGTGCACTCTCGGTGAAACGTTGCTTATTCACTGTCAAACGTTGCTTATTCAGCTTGATTCAACGCAACGGGCGTCAAATAGTGTTCGCCTAGGAATCGGGAGGATACGCATGGACGGACAAGTGGGACCCCCAACAACATCCAGGCCTCGTTGGGCCGTGGAATTTCCGGGCCTGTGTCGCACGGCCGATATTTATAACCAGAAAAGATCACTCGTCATTCGCCACTCGCGATGCCCCGTGTGCGGCGCCGCCGGCTTGCTCCTCCAGACCCGTCTACGGCGCGTCCTCCTCCTCCGGATCCAAGTCCGGCGCGTCTACGAAAGATGGTTCCCGGTTCCGCCGGGAAGCTAGCTGCCCGTATAGGTGAGCCACCAGTCCGCCGCCATCATCCACTTTCTCAATCTCACCCACTTTATCATGACAATTGAAACCGTCGGGACTAACTTGGATCCGGCGAGAATATTTTTACGTTCAGAAACAAATATAGACCCAGTCCCACAAATCTGGATACCGTGCTCCTTACCCTCCATGGCTCCATGGCCTTGTTAGGGTTAGGGGAAGGTAAAGTGTGGTTACGCGTACTTAGTGCCGCGGTGGATTAGTCGGAGGGGAGGGCCTTTTGCCTCGGATCAAGGCTTCAAACTTTTCCTTCGTAATCCAGTTTGCTAAATTTTGGTTGACTTCTGTGTTCGTAGGGGATGACTTTCTGAATAATAATTGTGTGGTCTCGGTGCTGTTAGAGACGCCATCTGGCTTCGCAATTTTCTATTTTTCTGGGCTCTTTCTCTACGTACCAGATGCAATACAAGTAATGCCCTCTTCCTTTCTTTGGTTAATAATGTGCTTGCTTCCTCTTGTCATTAACCTATAGTTCATCCTTGTATCCAGAAAATGTGGGTACACTTCGCTACATATAGTAAAGCAAGAAAGGTGAGTTGTCCCCCTTTTCTTTCCTTCCCTTCTCATCATTACAGCTTATTTCAGTCTTCATATGCTTATTGGCAAATTGATCTAAGTCGGCGTTGCATCGTTTATGGTTGCCATTTTTATTATTTTATTTTATTTCCAATTTGTGCTGTGGGAGGATTGCCAACAAAAATTTGTTGTTCATTGGTTCACCCCCCCCCCCCCCCCCCCCCCCCCCCCGAAGTTTGGTAATCGATGTAGTTGATGCAGCTACGTCCACAAGTTAGTGTTCCTAATGCTAGATAGTCATGACGGGTGCAAGGTGATTTTTTAAAGAATTGATGTCCGATCTGCAACTTGGTGGTGAGTGTCTTTCACCAATTAATTACTAGCTAGGAATAATTGAGCCTTGATGGTGCTATTACTGACAAAGCATGCATATCATGTGAATTTTTTAACATGCTTGAAATAGTGCAGTGAATTCAATATCCTTGTAGCCATAACATCTTTATGTTTTCTCATGTAAGCAAACCGGTTGGGTAGAATCGGTCTATTCACTACCAACGTTTGAGATTGAGATAGTGTTCACCACAAATTAAACCTGTTTTGGACTAAAACCTAATCTATCATGAATTTGTGTTATGCCGTGCAACCTTAGTCCAGTACAATAATTATATTTTGTTGCGAATATGTAGCAACACACATTTGTTTTGCTAGTAATACTAAAAAATAATAATTTCAGATGGAATAAGGCAGAACACACGTGAATAAAATAGTGGTTATTCATGATGTAATGAAGATGGTTGTCTACTCTGTCACCACACATCAACCGTACATTTCCAATGAAATGACACAACAACGTGATATAGATAGCACCATTTTCGAGTCGCTGATTTTCTAAAAATCAGGGCGACTCGCGACTAGACATCAACTTATGGCGACTATACAGCAACTTTCGTCAACTAATCACCAAGCTGTAGAGCTGGCGACTTGACTTGGCTCGGCGACTCAAAAACCTTGGATAAGACAAAGATCTACATGAAGTGTGCATAGAAAAAATAGAGAGCCAATAAATCTTTCAAATGTGAATATGTGCATGTGTTTTTTTTCTTGATTTCTTATTTTCCATCTCATCACGCAAAGGCTTCAATTTTCAGGGTTTAAATGCAATATGCAATGCAAATACATATACAACTACACAAGCTAGGCAATTTAATATATAAAACATGAACATCTTCATACATTTTAACATTTAAAAGAAACTTGTTAAATGTATTTATGCACATTAAACTGTACTTTTGTGTTCCTTGGAGAAAATTTGTGGTGCCTAGGTGTTCAGGCTATTGTAGTTTCTGGTTTTCCTAGAAATTTCCTCAAATTTACTTCCTGTTGGAAGGAAAATGTAAATAGAATAGAGAAGGGTGAAACAACCTCGTCAAAGAACATTCAACACTGACCTCAGATTTGCGTCCGGCGGGGCGTTACACGTGTGGAGGAGGTATGATCCACATCTGAGACGCGGCATGACATGATGCTTGGGAGAGGAGAAATTCTCTCTCGCATGTTTTTATGCCGTCCGTCTTGGACACTTAGGCAGCAGGGCGCCCTGGCAGTGCCTTCAAATTATGCCTGCATTGGACGCTTAGGCATCTGCCTTAAGCCTCAGGGCGGTGGGTGCTTTCCTTAGGTCGCCTTACCGCATTAAAAACATTGGGTTAGGCATAGTGAGAGGGGGTCGACGTCACGTTCGAGGGCGGAGGTCGGGGCTACATAGGCAGGCCATCGCTTGCGGGGTGTAATAAAAGCTGAAACGTGCATTGACTTTGGGAGTAATTAGGAGAGATGATTAATACTGGAGCAACTAGAGGAACTAATCTTTGTCCACTGCGTTCAGATAAAAAATTACAAAATTTCCTCCATTATTTTTTATGATCTAGATGAATAGGATACCACTTGAGTGGTACTTTTGTTTATAGAGCATAGATTTCCAAAATTACACTCCTTCACCTTAGGAGATGAAACTTTTCTGAATTACACTGCAAACTATTGATAAATGATGGCTTGAACTTGGGTTCATATTTACAATTGAGATGTACCTAATGAATTTAGAATACGTGAGGTTCCCATGATTGAAACATCTGATATTTGATTAATTGTGTCTTCTTTCCCCTGAACGTGCCAATCTTTGTTTACTTCTTTTATCAGGTTGCTTGGCTGAAGGAATTCCAAACTTTTGACAACAAGTCTAGCGCCATTGATGTTGATATTGGTGTTAACACACAGCTTACTGAGATGATCATGAAGTCGCGCAGCCCTGGGGAGAAACTGCTTGTTGGAAAACCGGAATACAAAAAAATAATTGAAAAATTCTTGGTGAGAATAAGCTTCTTGTTTTCTTATATCTGTGAATAATTTTTGAGCACCATTTTCTTTGAATTTATATTACTTTTTATAAGGGTATACCCTGCCTGCATGATGAAATTGTGATGGAGGTAATGTGGGGGCTGAAGCGTTTCATGCGTAGTTTGGTGCCCGGAGAAAAATCAGACTTTCCTAAAGAGGATTGCCTCCCTATGAGTAAAGGACTACAAATGCTACTAAGTCGTTATGGCTTTGATGTCGAACCAGAGATGGTGAGTTTACCAGCTGCCATGATTTTGCTTTATGTCCTTGTCATTTGGTGTCACATCTTGCAATAGTGTGCACAGAACCTGGAATCCCTCATTTTTCACAGAGCATAACTTTGGATGCAATATTTTATCGAATAGATTGCCATTGCATTTTTATTTTTATTTTAGTAATGAAGCAACCTCTTTGTATCCAGGTCAATGAGCAGATTGTTGTGACTGCATCTGTCTTGTTTAATTGTGATGCTTTTGAGAAGAAACGTTACCGACGCTTTAGAGCTATTGGTCGCCACCTTAAGAAGATTTCTGGCATTAATGGTGAGAATTGGGACGTTCTCAAATTTGCGACAGCTTTTAATATCATATGCAGCCATAAAATTGGTGATTCTGATGAGGTAAACCTGATTTTATGCAAATGGGTTCTCAGCTGCTCCGCTGTTTACAGTTTTCACCACTTACCTAATGGGCTGACCGAGTCTTGTCACTTGCAGATGTTTTCAAAAGACGTGCAAGAAAAGTTGCTGGATGATGCTCATAAATACGAATATAAGGTAGATAAGTTGGTTTGCATGCTGCACTACAAACAACTAGTAGACAAGTATCAAATCAAGACTCGTCAAAAAGAGATGTTGGCTGAATTGGTAAAGAAAGCTAAAGAAGCTCATGATTCATGTAGCTGAACTAGCGGGTGTCCCATGAGAAGAAAGACTGTAAACAAACCTCCTGCTGCTAAATAGTTCGGTTTGTAAACGGTTAGCTTTTGTAGTACGCATGTAGCTTAATGCGTAGTGCTGAGCGTTGAGATCTTGGTTGGCTTTAAATAACACTACAATGACCTAGCGAGCTTTGTCGCGCCGTCTTTTGCCATCGTTGTTTAATTCCGTGCGATCTGTACACCTTTGGCCGGGTTGTGTAAGTGTACCGGATATCTATGATACCTAAATAGAAGCAACCCGCTACAAATTTCTCGTAACATGTAAAATATACACGTCATCAAACCTCTCATTGGTCCATGTCATCTAGCAATCCATGTTCAATTACCTCTTTGAGTCTAGTAAGGCTGATCATAGTAGAGAGTAACTTATACTAGTAATATGCATATATTACTAGTTTGTTACTACCTCTATATGGGTAGTAAAATATGTATGGTGTGTCATTTAATACTATATGGGTTAGGTCCATTACTGGTTCGTTCGGTTCGCTTTCGCGCGTATCGTTCGATTGGTTTCTTGTGCGCGCATCATTTCACACTTTCTTTTTTTGCACAAGGTTGGGGTCACAAAGGACCTCGGAGCTGCATTGTATTGTAACATGAGGCGGGTACCAAGTTACAAAGAGGCCCTTTAGAACACTTACCCTAAAGAACTTTTTATTTGAAAATAAGGCCTCAGAAATTGTAGAAAACACCCTAACTGAAAACGAGAAAAGCAATCAAGTCCTTGGGCATCTCCGCCTCTGGTCGCAGGCGATCTCCAGCTGCTGGCCACACCGAGAAACTGGAGGGGAACGCTCGATCTCTCCCTTCCGGCGATGAACCACAACCACCGGCCAGATCGAGGCCTCTGGGGATGAACCACTTGGAGACAGCGAACGGTCGAGCTCCGGCGAAGGGTGCCGCGATGACCTCCGCGAGGGAGGAGGAAGACGGACCGCCACATCA
Organism: Puccinellia tenuiflora; assembly: GCA_012064385.1. NCBI lineage: Eukaryota > Viridiplantae > Streptophyta > Magnoliopsida > Poales > Poaceae > Puccinellia > Puccinellia tenuiflora. The sequence goes on from QRDG01001973.1 coordinate 798,417, forward strand.
GCTGAAGATCACGGCGTCAAGCAGAGCCACCGCGTGTGTCGCACATATCTGCAGCGAGAGAACATACCACCGATTTGCCGAAGAAGAAGAAGAACAACGCCTCTTCTGCCCCTCGCCACCGGCCGAAGCAAGAAACACCGCCATGTTCGTATCCAAAGCAAAGCAGTCAGAATCGACTCGCAGAACCAAAAGCCGACCATCGAGCTTATGAGGGAAGGAGGGAGCAGCCTCTCCACCCTTTGCAAGCGGGCTCCAACCACCGGAGCATTGCAGGAAGGAGAAGGGGCGTCGCTGCCCAACAGATGCGGCTCGGGCGCATGAGCACTTGAGCAGGCAGCCCCTCAGAGGCATAACGCTATTCCGCACGTCGGGGAAGACAAAGCTAGCAACTACCCTACTTATACTAGACCTAAATCTACTATGTACAGCCCGCCCTATGCATCCCGCTTGACGCCGGCCGGCAACGCCGCGAACGAGGAGCGAGCGAGCCGGGAGCTCCTGTTACTGTAGAGAAGAGAGAGCAGGAAGAGATAAGAATGAGCTCTATCATTTCGCTCTTTGTACTGTCTTCGTGTTTCACTCCATCTGTGTAATCGGTTGCTCTACTGCCTTTGTAGGCTTCACTTTAAGTGTTTTAAGTTTTTTTAATCCAAAAATGTTTCTATGTTTGCTGTTTGACACAGGATAAATATCATGCTGTAACTAGAAAAGGTTGAACTAAGGAAAATAGTTGAACAAACTCCTCTTGGATTTTTGTAATTGCATGTCCAGTGAATTTCACCTCAGTACGTGAGCTGCCTGTTGGGATTGATATATATAATTTTTACTCGGACAATTAAGAAGGAATGATAACAAGTGTAGCAATGAAAAATTAATTTAAGTGCTTAGCAAGAAATTTTTCAACCAAATGTACTTAATATTCGCTATGCCTAGATATTACTAGCTGTTACGACAATTTATCACGAAGAGCTTACGAACAGAAGTATGAGATAAACTGAATGAGTAATTGCATGAACCGGTAAAAAGGAGTAAGAGTGATGAATATAAAAAAAGGGTGTAATGTCATGAACCGAAAAAAGGTGATGAACACAAGAAATGGTAGTGAGCCGAGAAAGGCAATTAACAAAAGATACCAGTGAACAAAAAAAAGACGATGAACAAAAAAAAAGGTGATGAGCCGAATAAAGGCAATGAACCAAACATATTAGTGAACCGAAAAATACGATGAAACAAAAGAGACCAGTGAATTTAAAATTTGAAAAAAATTAATTTAATAATGTAGTACCATGAACCAAAATATTTGAGTACTATTATTGAATAAAGTAATACATCAAAGATAAACATAAAACATGATTGCATCTGAATAAATTATCTCACAAGGGAAGGATCCAATCATGTAGGGAAATTGATATGTTTCTAACACAATGATAACACAGAGAGAGATTTGATCAAGATACTGGCATAAACCCATAGTATGGGGCTGGACTACTCCCTATTTTTTCATGATGGAGATGGCAGAGGAGTTTATATAGATGATGGAGGTGCAATCGGGAGATATTCCAGCGGCGTCCTCTTTGTTTTTGCTAAAAACGTCTACATAAATTTCCCCGATTTAATTGGACTTCAGAAGGTTTTGGTAACTTAAAAATAAAAAGGAGGGTTTTCTACCTTCTATGGGTAAATAATAAATAAATGAGATTTCTTAGAAGATCCAAAAAAAACAAATAAAATATTAAAGTAAATATAATAATCATTGCAATACAATAAACATCAAATAAAATAGATACTTTATGGATATGTTGGATGCACGCCCTAATGGCGGTGAGCATATAGACAATGCGGGCGCAAAGGCGTGATTGATGGCACCGTGACGTGGCGGTGTGTGTGTCTGGGGGATATGGGCCCAAGCGTGCCTCATTCAGTGGTTTCCTAATGGTGATGCAGTGTCACCATGTATGTGGATGCTCGATGCCCAACGACCATGGATTCTTGTTGCATGCATATTATTTTCACGTTGCATGCTTCCACCATAATTCGTGGACAACACATCACATGTGTTGGACAAGTCATGGTGGGCGAGAGAGCTCTTGGTGGCGCCATCGTCGAATCTTGCTTGTCCTCAACTCCCCCTCATGTCTAGTATATGAACGTATATGAAGACTATAGACGTGGGATCGATGAAAGGTCACAACTATTTTAGATTTAAGAGTGTGTTGAGTGTTGACTAGGTCTTGAACTTGAGACATATTTGCTCTATAGCATGTTGAATTCATGCTCTGACCAATTAAACCAAAAGTACGAAATGAGAGTCTTGGTCATTATACTCCAACACAGTCATTTTTATAAAAAGTACAAAGCTTGTTATCATTGTAATTTCGGTCAGCTGATTTAGCAAGACCACTCCTCGATCTATGAGGAAACCATATTTGGAAGAATGACGCACGTCTGGACACGATATAATGCAAAATGCAGAAGCGTATATGTGTCATTTACATCGAAAATCAGAACATTCTTGCTGCTTTCATGATTCTAGGCTGATTCGTACTGCTTTTGTCCTTTAACACTGCATTGTATGAAACCCTTCTGCTTTTGTATCTAATAACTCTTGACAAAATGGCATGCAGAGATAATTTGCTGCAGCCACCTCTTGTGCGGCGTGAGGAGAAGCGCAAAGAATTTGACGCTGCACCTGCACTTCGTAGTGGCACAGATCGTCCAGTTGTGATATCTGTGATTGGGCCAAGTGGCGTTGGCAAGTCAACTCTTGTAAGAGATGTCTATGAGAGTCTGGCTATAAAGAACCACTTCGCTGCCAAAGCTTTAGCTACTTTCCCGCCTTATTCAAGTGCATCCAATATCCTACAACTAATGCTAAGGGATCTTACTGAAGATGACTTCACATGCCCTGAAAAGGAAGTCATTAAGAATCTCCAAGAAAATCTACAAGATAAGACATATTTGGTGGTGATAGATGGTGAGGTCAATACTACTGAATGGAAACATATTCTAGCTGCCCTCCCTGTTGACAAGGCAGGTAGCAGGGTCGTGAGGATGTCAAAACAAAGGCAAGAAGCACCACCTGGAAGTTATTCTCATACGGTTGTTACACTTGATCGTTTTGATAAAAATGCTACCACTGAACTGTTCCAAAGGAGAGTGCTCAGAGAAGAAAGCAGTCCAAAGTACAACACGGATGTGCATAATGGTATTGTGAAGGATTACCAGCAAGATATTTATGGCATCACAGAGGGATTGCCACTAGCCATTGTTCTTTTGTCAGGTCTTCTGCAAACAAAGGAGTTCCCAGCAGCAGAATGGGTTGGAACTCTCCGCTCCGGTCGCTCCTCTCTGGGGCGACCCGGGCGGCCCCCAAACCCTAGCCACCCCGCCTCCCTCCCCTCGTCCCCCCCTCGCCGCCGCCGGAGACGGCCGGCGGGCAAGCCTGCGTGTCCCTCGAGGACGGCGGCGGCGAGGCAGCCTCCGTGTGCTCTCGTCTCGGCTGGGAGTGCGCCCGTCTTCGGCTTCCAGCGGCGCTTGGTGGACTCGGCTATGGTGAGCGGCGGCTCCCTCGACCCCCTGTTGGCTTCCGGTGGAGTCTGCGCCAAGGGCCTCAAGCTGCAGGTCTGACCACGGTGGACCTGGTCAGGGTGACCATGTCTGCTTCGGAGCTAGGCTGGGAGAGGTTGCAGGAGGGTTGAGGCCTTGGTGTGGCCTCCGATTCCTCTTCTCTCCACCCCTATTGCCTCCTTGGGGTCAGATCTTGCTTTGCACTGGTTTTGGCCGGCCAGATCTGGGGATCTGGTGGCCAAGCCGTGTACTTCTTCATGGTGCGAAGGGTGGCCTGAGTGGTGCGGCAGTCGGTTCTCTTGTGTTGGATCTTTGCTGGTGTCCGTTCTGTTGGTCGACTCGGGGGAGTCTGGATGCCGAGGTGGCGGCCTCGGGCTTGGTGGGCGGCGTCTACTCTGCGGGGAGTGGCGTCCGTGGAGTTGCTGATCCGCCTTCTTGGTCGCGTGGGTGACAAGGAGGTGGCAGGGAGCGAGCCGCAGTTCCCTCGCGTCAGATCTGAAGGAAGCTTGCACCTTACCGTCTCTTCTCACTTCCCTCTCTGGATCTGACGGTCCTCTGGCTTCAGAATCAGGGTTGGTTGGGTGCTCGGGAATTGGGGATGGGACGCCGGGAGAAATCCTTGGCTGCTGGTCAGTCATGGCGGCGGTGTTGCCCGAGGACATCATTTACCTCCATGGAGGCGTCGTTGAGGTTCCCTTTCCCTCGTCCTGAGCTTCCGGGTGAAAACCCTAACTCCGTTTCGGATTGGGCGGCGGCAGCGTGTTGACGTTGTCCCCTTCTTGGAGGCGCCGTCTTGGAAGCTCAGGCTTCTTGAGCGAGTTGAGTTGTGTGGTGTTTTGCTGGCGACGGCGGTGCTTCGTTTGTGCCGTCGCTTCTCTTCTTCGGCGCCGCTCCTGACGCTTACATGTTCTTATGGCTATGCCTTGGGCGGCGGGGCCATGTCCGGTGAGCTGCGCTTGGTAAGGTGATCCGTCCTGATGCTGCTTCGTGGTTGTTGTGCTGTTTTCTCCATCAAGCTCAGGGTGAGCGACTCTGCTGTTCGACGGTGCGGCGCCCTTCGAGCCAGGGTGAGAGGACAGGGGTCCTCTTCGGCGGCAGAGACGAAGATTTCATGCACGGTGCAATCATTTTGGTGACGACGATGTTGATTGTCCTCGACGGCTAGCTACTCCTGCGACACTTGCCAGCCCCCACGGGTGTTTTCTTCTCTGGTGGAGGATGACTTCGATAGCAAGCTGCGTGACTAGTTTTTATTTTTGTTTGCTTGTTTCTGTTCGTTGTCTTGTAAGCTGTTATTTCAGCATCTTGTAACTCTGAGCCGCATGGGGCTTTATTAATTTAAAGCCGGATGTTATCGTCTTTTATCTAAAAAAAAAAGTGGAAAGCTGTGTTTGAGCATCTTAAGTCGAAGCAATCAAAACGGCTCGATAGCATACTGTCCATGTGCTTTGATGATCTTCCATATGACCTACAGTCTTGCTTTTTGTACTTTGCTGCATTGCCAACAAACATGTTGATTGAGGCACAGGATGTGGTGTGCATGTGGATGGCAGAGGGCTTCCTAAGACCAAAGGAGGGGATGACAATGGAAAAGGTTGGCTTCCGTTACTTGAAAGAGTTGATTGCCAGGAATTTGATCAACCTTGAGCCTATGGATGAGAATAGTCCTGGAGATGAGCTTGTGACCATCCAACGTAAAGTTCATGCCTTCTTGCAGCTTGAAGCACAAGAGGCAAATTTTGTTGAGATCCATAGTGGCGACGACATCCCTGCTTCGACAACTGCACGTCGCTTATCTCTACAAAATCGCATGGATAAATATGCTGCACTAGCCAATCCTATGCCTAAGCTACGGTCCATATTGTCTAATTTTGAAAAAGAAGAAATCAAGCTGCAGGGAGATGAAAGCAGCGAAGAAGAGGATACCGCAGCTCACCAACTTTCAGCACGTGCACAGTGCACATTGCTCGAAGCACCAAGTCAAGTCTAAGGAGCACATCAGTTCTTAACTTCTTATATACAACAGCTCCTTCAGGCATCTGAGTTCCTCCGTGTTATTAACTTACAAGGCTTGGAGATTGGCGACAAGTTGCCAGATGAAATTGGTGATGTGGTGCACCTGCAGTACCTCGGAGTTACGTCATGTTCTTTGAGAGAGATACCGTCAACAGTCGGGAGGCTAACTAGTCTCCAGACGCTTGATGTCCGGGACACCTGTGTTGAGAAGCTACCAGAATCATTTTGGAAGATTAAAAAACTAAGGCATGTGTTTGGTCATGACCTTGTCTTGCCTAAAAAGGTTGGGGATCTGAGGCACCTACAGACCCTTGATACAATCAAACCTGATGAGTTTGGTTGGGATAGCAATACACTTGCAAAGATGATATATCTCCATTCTTTGTTCATTTGGAAACTTTCCGAGGGTCATCTGAAGGCTTTGTCTCGTGCTTTAAGAAAACTCAAGTACCTCGTGATATTGACCATACATGGGGATGGTGTTCTGTCAATTGTGTTCGCAAGCTCCTCCCTTCGTCGACTTGAGATTTTGGAACTCGATGGGAAGCTTGACATGTCAGCTGTACCAGAGGACATCAAATCATGCCTCCCTAATCTGCTTCTTTTGTCACTGGAGAAAACAATGGTGTCACAGGACTTCATCAATAAGTTGGCTGAGCTGCCCTTCCTTGCCAATCTCACTTTGGATGTTTACTCATACAAGGATGAAGAACTCATTTTTTCACCCAATGGATTTCATAGTCTGAGGAGACTAACAATTGACTTGGTCAATCTGAAGAGAGTAGAAATAGGTGAATTGGCGCTTCCAAAGCTAGAAGATTTGGATATTATGATCTACTCTCAAGAGCAGGAAATCGAGATCGTCGGTAAGCCTGAAATTGTAGAGAAGCTTAGAGGCGAGGATGAAAAAGTTTATAAGAAGATCAAACGAACTCCAAGGATTGATCGGGCAGCTGGAAGACAGTGAATAACTTGTTTTGTCTTCTCTCCTCGTGGATATCATTGACTTGGAAGTCTAACAGTTTACTCGGTAGAACCGAGGGAAGTTGAAGTGAATTGAAGCTTCCCGTCCTCGCAGATATGAATATGATTATCGACTCCAAAGATATGGAAATCGAGATCATCGGTAAGCCTGAAATTGTGGAGCAGCTCAAAGGTAAGGAGATATTGAAGACGATGAATAATGATCACTGCACCGAATGTTTTTTTTTTTGCTTGTATGCGTGCTACAGACAATATGTATTATAAATATCTAGTATACAATTGGTTCTTGCAGAGGCTAGGTGTAATTGGTATCCTATTGATATTAATATATTCCCTTTATCGAAAATGTACTAGTGTGTGTGCGCCAGGGTTTGGGTAACCGGGCGGGATTTCCGGTTACCGGTCGGTAACCGCAAATCCCGAGCACCCCCGGGAAATCGTCATACCGGATAAATAATACCGAATTTTAACCAATTTTTTTGAATTTCTAAATTTTGGTTGTCAAATTCATCCGGTAACCGGTCGGGATTTTCCGGTAACCGCGGTAACCGGAAATCCCGACCCCCCTCGGGATTTTTTTACATCCGGTATCCAAAACCTTGGTGTGCGCACCTTGTTGTTGAATGATTTTTTACCACAAAATGCTGGTGATTGATCCACCGACCTTACGATCATGTGTTGTGAGCGATATGGTATCAGACTATCTTTTGGAAGACCCAAGCATCATCAATAATTTACTCCTCACTACAGCTGAGCACAAAGGGTGTTGTTTCTTATTTTTTTCGACTTCAAACACAAATTCACAACCACACCAGGAAGCACAAATTACACTGAACTAAACAGCGCACACTCACCTCATACACTGCAAACCATATAACATCCAAACACTGTTTACAAATGTGACATCAACACCAACATAGTTGTAGCTTCATGAAACCAGGTTGCAATAGCATTCAGTCAGAAACAGCTTACAGCGTAACGCCAGGGATGTGAACCCACTCCATCTGAAGCACGACAGATCCAGTGTCAACGTTCTTCAGCTTCAGAATCAAGTCTTGAACGACCTTGCCATTCTTCCACGAGACGTGGCTCTCAGAACCAAGGTAGTTTGTGCCAACCGGGTAGATCGTTTTGATCCTTGTTCCGTCAGAGGCATGCTTCAGATCCAGCTTTGCAGCATCATAGATGTCAGTTACGTTGAACTCAGCCACTCCCATGCTGTCATCGGCCGTGAATTTGTCCTCGTCGAAAACCTCCTGCGTGATGGTTTTGCCAGTTGGAAACATAAGTGCTCAGTTCATTTCTTCAGCAACATTCTGTGGTCCTATGGTGTAAATGGTGTCCTATATATTAATGCAATACCGAAGAAGAAATTAAACACATATGCATTTATATATGCACAAATAGTGTTCTTTGCTGCATATGCACAGATAGTTTAGATTTCACTTGATAAAGCATTTCAAATAGCAAACTTACAAGTTTCACCGGCTTTGTAGGATTTGTTACTGGGAGCAGCAGTACATCATTCCATAGAGGATTGTCAGTCTTCTTCTGAACACTAGTCTTCACCTTCTACAACGTGAGGATTAACCTTCAGTGACACAGATATAGAAGAAAATTGATAGTAAATGGTGATGCATTGGACAGGTCTCCATGTCAGAAAACATCAAGTCAACTCCAGAAACCATGGTTTGTATAGTAAAGAGTATCCAACAAAACTTTTGAGTCATTATGTTAGGATTTGTCTAGGTAATCATGCAGTGCAGTAGTATGGGTTAAGTCCTTTATAACACGCAAGAGAGTCATAAAAAAACAAAAAAGGCACGAACAGTCTGTGATGAATTTTAACAAAACCATGTTAGCTAAATACATGTTATGAGTTGCCCACAGGCCAGTCATACTATGCGACCAAAGAATATTTAACATATCAGTGTATGAATCATCAAAGAGCAAACTCTGTACCCATTCACATTGACTTTTTACACATTTGTTTGATTAGTATTTGTTCGTTTAGGTAATTTTTGCATATTTGCTATAGATCAGTCATAATTAACAGGATATATATAACAATGCCGTTATCTACTTTAGGGGTGAAACTTTTTAGGACTTGTCATTCTGCTCTTCAGTTCACCAACCAGGCATCCCATCGCTATAATCATAGGACTTGGCGGCGCTAGGACTTCATAACAGGGTATTCATAGGTATTCATTTTGTCAAAATCATCACTGTTTTTGCTAAAATCGTCAATGTTTTGCTATAATCAATACAGTTTTTTCAAAAAACATGGATATTCACTTGCATACCCAGGAATACACCTGACGCCGCCACTGCCCATTGCAGTACTTTTTTTGTTAGCAAAAGCAGTTCCTTATATCAAGGCGAACTTATCGCGGGATTTGGTAGATCAGTTGAGTTCAGTTCAAATAGTTGATTTGGCCTGATTCAAATTAATTACTTCAAAACCTGTTAATAAGGTATCCAGCAGTCCTGTCGTGGTGGTGTCACGGCAGATGCCATATAGGCTTGATGTGGGGCCGATTGGACGCTGGAGGTACCGGGGAGGGCTTGCACGCACGGCGTACAGACACGAAACACACACTCACTCACACACACGCACACGATTTACCCAGGTTCGGGGCTCTCGTGAGGAGATAACACCCCTACTCCTGCCTGCTACTTGATTTATATGTGGATTACAACTGGTTACAAGCTTGCTCCTCGAGCTGTATGCGAAGAACTGCAAGATCTAAGCCTCTGCCGAGTCTCAGAACAACTCTCTGGCTCTCCTCTAGCTCTCAAGGAAAGACGTATTTGCTCAGCGTCTAGGCTCAAATGAAGTGTTGCCCGTCCCTCTAAGAGGTACCCCTGGTACTCCTTATATAGGGAAACCCAGGGTTACAGTGTAAAACATTGCTACTGTCGCCATACTCCTTGGTCTCCGGCCGACACGGGCACCGCTGCGCCATACCCAGACCGTGGCAGCGCTGGTCGCCACGGTCCCCTCTGTGTCAGACAGCACGCCCCAGCCTAGGCCTAGCACCACTGTGCCGCGCCGCCCGCGTCAGAGGCGTGGCCGAGGCTTGGCACGCCGTCCACTTGCAGCACACCGCCGCCCTTGTCTCGCTCCGTGTCTCAAGGAGCTTGGTCCACCGTCCGGGATAACCTTCACCCGGCATAGGCACACCCATGCCCATAACTCGGTTTGCCCTTTCCTGCATATACGAACAACAAAGGGGATTCCGACATATAATAATCATGATCCGACATAGGTCTATGTCGGTTAACCATTACCCGGTTGACCCCGGATAAAACCTGTATAGTATGTCGGTTTTCATTGACTCGGTCAACTCCGAGTCCAAGCTTATTTCTCCACATTGACCCATCTCGGGGGCTGCCCCCCGACATTAGTCCCCGAAGCTGGCGTGGTCCTGCAGCCTCGGATGGAGGGCCACGGCAGGTTTACCCGAAAAACCAGCATTCTTAAGTGATCACCGACATAACATATGCCGGTAAACAATTTATGTGCCGGAAAGCCATTTACTTCCCATTATAATACTCACCTTTAATGTCGGATCGTTCCGACTTACAGGAAGGGCCCACGACTCCTCCGAGTCATTGGTTCCTCTACGTGGCAGAGCATCTCTGCCCAACGCCTCGACTCTTGCGCCCGGATGGACGTGCCACTGGCGCGCACGCCACTTGCGTCACGCCGGTCACCTCGGAGACTGTGCGCACGCAAGCAATCAAGTGCGGTCTTGACCACACCGCTCGCGCCGCCTCGGGTCTTGCCCGATCAGATGTGTCGCGCTAGAGCCGTTGGCTCTCTGTGGCCACCAGTGTGGTCGATCGTGCGGCAGTTAAGCCACAGAGACGATCGTGGCGGAGATCGTGGGGCTATAACTCCTCGTCGGTTACGAGATCTTGTGCAGCAGATCGCGCGCCCACGATCTCCTCAAATCGCCCATAAATAACAGGGAGGGGGCACCTGTCTTCCCCTCCGCACCATCTCTCTCTTGCCCTCGTCTTCTTCACCAGCGCGCAGAGCTCAAGCAACGTCGCACGCCTCCGCGCACAACACCGCCGCCGTTTGCACGCACGGACTGCGCGCGCCGACGAGCCACCGGACGCTAGCGCCGCCGACGCACAGCGCCACCGCCGTACGCCGCGACACCGCGGTAGGATTCCCTTCTCTTCTTCTCTTTTGCACATTAGGGTTTTGAATCTACGGTAGTTCTTGTTCTTCCGCGAGTTCTTCACCGCGGCGATGTATCCGGCACCGCCGGTGAACTGGCAGTTCCAGATGCAGTTTTACCGCCGTAGTACTTTTCCCTCTTCCTTCTTCTTGTGCAGTATCTCTTCTGCATCTAGATTAGATGCATGCATTCATAATCTTCCCCCTTTGTTCTTTGTTTTGCTTCTATTTTTCCTTTCTGTTTATTTTTTCTGCAACGATTTTGATCTTAATACCATGACCCCTTTCACAGATCTTTGCAACTCCTCTCCAACATGTCGAACAACCCCAACCTCGAGGTGGTCGAGGTAGAAGAGGGAGTGGCCGAGGAAACCACCCGGGCCAGCTGGGAAGGCTCCTATGTCGGCAGAGCCGACATAGACTGGCTGATCCGGACCCGGCGGATCCCAGCCGAGGTGGAATGTCGGCTCCCGGGTCCAGAGACCTCTCCGGATCTCAAAGAGGGAGAGTATGTCGTCTTCCTCGAACACTTTGAGCGAGGATTCGGTCTTCCTTCCAGCGATTTCTTCCGCAGTTTCCTCAACAAGTTCGGTCTCCAACCCCATCAACTTCCGGCGAACGCCTTCACCACACTCTCTGCCTTTGCCTCCTTCATGGAGGGTTATCTCGGACTCTGGCCCACCGTGGAGGCGTGGTCCAAGTATTTTCACTTTCGGAAACAGGTCATCCCGAATCCCGAAAACCCGGACGCGCCCAAGGTGATGACACAATGCGGAGCCGCCACCATCGTACCTCGGCGCGGCTCCATCTTCCCCCGGATCCAAGGACTGGAGTCATGCCGGAAATGGCAACGCTCCTTCTTCTACGTGAAGAACTCCACCGAGGTGGACATGATCAACTTGCCGAGTTTCGCCATCGGCCCCCCAACAGCGCAACTCAACTGGGGATACAACCCAACGGACACGGATTTGGTGGTCAACCACATCCACCAGGTCGTCGAGCAGCTCCGAGATGAAGGATTGACTGCAGACGACCTACTTGCAACTTTCATCAGCCGCCGAGTCCTGCCCCTCCAGCGCCGAGTCCACAAGATCTGCCACATGAGTGGCCCGCTGGACCCGACCCGAGTCAGCACCGTCGAGCTGGATAACGCCCAGATCCGGCGGCGCATCAAGGCCATAGCCCGGACCAAGATGCCGGAGGCATGGGAATGGGGCATGGAACCCCACAACCGGAACAACCTTCCACCACATGTAAGCACCTCCGCCGACATAACTTTTTCACCGACATAAACTCTTATGTTGGTACAACTTTGTACTTGGTATTAATCATTTCCTGTTTTCTTTTCTCAGAGATTCGATCGTCAGTGGACGGAGGACGGAGAGAACCCCTCTGCCAACTGGGGTCGAGACCGGGTCGGGGCCGACTCGGAAGACCCGGACGACGAGGACAACGTGCCCATCCCGGACGCCAGCTTACTTTCTGCCACGGGTAAGACTCGCGCTTCCTCCATCCGAAACTGGTCTGAGGATGAAGACGACGATTGTCGGGTTTTAGAGGTGTATGATCCTCTCCCCATTTCATACTCATATCCGATATCCCCGCCCTCAGCTGACTCGGACGAGGTGATCGAGGTGGCACCCCTCGCCACGGGTCCCAAGGGCGCAGCTCGGAAGCGCCCAGCAGCCGCATCTGCGGATGCCGGAACCTCCGGCACATCTGCTCCCGCGCCGAAGAAACAGCGGGTGAAGACAGCCGCGAAACGCAAACGCCCTGTCACCAAGGGGTAAGGTCCCCTTTTGCCGATATACATTTTATACACCAGATTGAACTTGCTCTTTCTGTATTTCTCCTTTTGACAACCTACGTTGCTGTTTTGACTTTCCAGCGTGGCTCCTCTGAAGGTTCCCACTCCCGGGTCAACTGCCCAGGTTCCTTCAAGAACTCCGACACCGCCTCGGCCCGACGATACTCGGGTTCCGAGTCCACCAAGAACAAGTCCGGTTGCGGACATCCCGACCAAGCGATGCATCTCGGAGCCAGCTCTTCGGCTCCCGAGGTAGAACGGACCGAGGTCCAGCAGGACTCGGAGCCACCGAGATTGCAGCAGCAGCCAGAGCCACAGACTCGGCCGCAACAACCACCACAGCAGCAGCAACAAGTCCAGCCACCACCAGCGCAGCGGCAGCAGAAGCAAGAAGCAAGCTCAACCTCCACCAGCGCAGCAGTGGCCAAAGCACAAGTCGCAGCCCTCACCATCCAAATCAAAATCGACATCCACGGCCAAGCCAACACCGCCACCGGCACAGCCGCATCCACGGCCGCAAACCTCCAAGGCCCCAGTTCCCTCAACTGGGGTAACAACTGGAAAGGCACCAGTGGCGACGGTGTCGACTAACCCGGAGCGACAGCTGGTGGTGCCAGCGAGCCGCGGGACACCCCTAGTGTATTAACCAGTACACATACCACTGACTGGGTGCATGCCCCGGTGCGAACCGACAGCGGAAAAAGCCTGGGCTCCCTCGAGCACTACAACACGGAGTGGAACGCCGCCGACATGGGCGAAGTGAGCTCAAAGTCACCCGCGAGCCAAATCCTCTCAGAACATCCGGCGACTCCGAGTTTGGTTGGCCAAAAGATGGCCGCGGTAAAAAACTGCCCTTTTCGCAGCCGACCAAGCAGCCGCGGTAAGTCCTGCCGAGTAAATACAACTCAATTAACTTCTTTAACGTAGATATTATCCATCCCCAGTCCCCGAGATTTGGGTCGAGTGACCGTGACTCTGCTGAGTAAGGATAACTCGGGCTGAATCTTTATCAACAATATTAATATCTGTTCTTTTCAGATCTGCATGACCAAACGCACGCATGTGCACCGCAAGCTGCTGCTGGCCCACAAAAGCCTCTCCGACAAAATACAAGTTGCTGCGAGCCAAGCTGGACCAAGTGGCTGATTCGGCGCTCAAGGCCGAAGGGCTAGAAAGCGAATCTCGGAAATCGAGAGTAAGCCCTTATTTCTGCCTTTCAACTTGTACTTGCACCAATTCTCATTCTAACATCAGCTACCTCGGCACAGCCGCACATCAGGAGCGCGAGCTTGCACTCCAGGCCGAGCTGAAGAAGGAGCAGGAGGAGATATCTCGGCTGAAGGCCGAGCTGGAGAAAACTCGGGGTCTGGCCGCCGAGTCAGAGAAAACCGCCGCCACAGAGAAGCAGCTCCGAGAAGAGGAGACTCGGAAGCTCAAGGAATCTCTTGAAGAATCCAAATCCGAGGTTACCTCGGCCGCGAGCGAGCTCCGAGATCTGAAGGCCAAGATTGCACAGTGGCTGGTGGATATCTCCAAAATCAACTCCGAGATGGACAGTAAGCCCTTTCTCCTTCTGCCTTTGTTCAATCTTTCATCTTTACCCTCATGTAACTTATCTCGGCGTTAGCCATTCCCTACTCAGAGCGCTTCCCCCACACCAAAGCTGCTGCGGACAAGAGTGCTGGAGCGGATCGGTTCAAGGAAATCCAGGCTGGCCCTATCTCATCCGAGTGGGATATGGACGCCCATTTGGTGGCTCTTAAGGCACGGTTGGTTCCGATGAGGTCCATCGGAATGAATCTCCTCACCGCTGCAATCCGAGCTTACAACGTTCTCTGGCCCGGGTGCGAGGCCCCTTTGGTTGTGGATGAGCTGGCCACATGCCTGCTGGCCTCCGAGGCAAGGCTCGATGACTGGCGATCATCTGCCGCCCGAGTCGGAGCGGATGAAGCGCTGACTTATGTGCTATCCTGGTACGAGGAACTTGACATCGATATGCTGAAGACAGTGCGGGATGGATCCAGGTGGCTCTCTGACCCGGAGCACATCCAGCGCCGCCAAGAGTTGGCTCACTCGCTCATCCAGTATGCTCCAGTACACAGCTTTGTCCCGGGTGATCGGGTTCCTCACTCGGAAGAAATGGATGTCGACGGCGAGGACGAAGAGGAAGACGAAGAACACGTCGATGAAGAAATCCAAGCCGATACTCCTCCCGACACAGCCACAGGCACCACTTCGGCCGCTGCAACCAAAGATAGCACCGAGACCTCGACCTCGGAACCGGCCAAGACCGATGCCGCTACCTCTGCTCCAAGTATCTAGGATCCTGCTGCCCTAACTTAGAAAAAACTCAAATCGTCAAATCCCCGGAATGCCGGGTGCAAATGTAACATAAACCTTTAGCTTTTTATGCTTGGTACTTGGTTCTTTTACTTTGCACAATTTTAGCATGGTTTACTTAGTATGCCGAATCATTCTGAACCGAGTCCCCGAGCTCGTTTTCTTGTTTACCATACTTAGCAACCTCTGCTCTTGCCTACCTCGATGGGTTTCTTGGCAGTCGAGTCACAAGATTACCGAGATACGGCATACAATACTAATGAACTTTGAGTCAAAGCTCACAATCATCCGACATAAAAGTTAGGAACGAAACAACTTGTGCCGAATCGCACTTGGGCCGAGTCCCCGAGTTTGTTTTCTTGTTTACTATCCCTTGCAATCTCTGCCCTTGCCTACCTCGATGGGTTTCTTGGCATTCGGGTCACAAAATTACAAAAACATAGCATACAATACTCAAAACTTTGAAACGTGGTCTAGAGCCATCCGACATAAAACAGAAAAGAAAACCGAATCGCCCCTGGACCGAGTCCCCGAGTCTGTTTTCTTGTTTACTATCCTTGCAATCTCTGCCCTTGCCTACCTCGATGGGTTTCTTGGCATTCGGGTCACAAAATCACAAAAACATAGCATACAATACTCACAAACACGGAAGCACGATTTTTGAGGCCATCCGATATACAGGAAACAGAGATAACAAGCATACAACACAAGATTCATAGCAAGGCAGTCCCCGAGTTTCATCTCGGAGTGCCGACATTTCATTTCAAAGTTTTGAGATACATACAGGGAGTCCTTATGAGTAAAATGGGCGAAGTAGAGCTACATTCCAAGGTCGCTTGGTCTCCTCTCCGGATCTATCCATTCGGTTCTTCACCTGTGCCTGAGCATCAATAAGATAGTATGCATCGTTGTTCAAGGCTTGCTCATAATAAATGGCCCTTCCCAAGGAGGTGAGAGTTTGTGCATTCCGGCGGTGCGCTGTACCAGCCTGAGCACCAAGTCTCCTTCTCGGAATTTGCGAGGATTCACTTTCCGATTATGATAACGTCGGAGATTTTGCTGATATATTGCCGACTTGGACAATGCCAATTCTCTTGCTTCCTCGAGCAGATCAACATCATTTTCTCGGGCTTCTTTTGCCTCTGACTCGGTATACAATGCGACTCTCGGCGAGTCATGCTCTATGTCGGTCGGCAGAACTGCCTCTGCTCCATAAACTAGGAAGAATGGCGTATAGCCAGTGGAACGATTCGGCGTGGTCCGCAGACTCCACAGTACTGCCGGAATCTCATCCAGCCAACAACCCGGAGCACGCAACAGTGGCTCAATCAACCGGGGTTTGATGCCGGATAAGACTAAGGCATTTGATCTTTCCACTTGTCCATTGGACTGCGGATGCGCAACCGAGGCCAGGTCTAGCCGAATTCTTTTTTCCTGGCAAAACCGAGCAAAGGCTCCCTCGGCGAAATTGGTGCCATTATCCGTGATAATGCTATGCGGATGCCCATACCTTAGGATAATATCCTTTAGGAATGACACGGCTGTGCGACCATCGCACTTTCTGATTGGCTTCACCTCGATCCATTTGGTGAACTTGTCCACCATCACCAGGATGTGAGTCATGTTACCTCGGGCATGGCTTTAAAGGGTCCCACCATATCCAGACACCATACTGCAAATGGCCAAGTGATAGGAATGGTTTAAGAGCTGATGCCGGCATATGAATCTTGTGAGCAAACCTCTGACACCCTTCACACTTCCGGACAATATCTTCTGCTTGCTTGCAAAGCGCTGGGCCAGTAGAATCCATACCGGAATGCTTTAGCCACTATAGCTCGGGAAGAGGCGTGATGACCGCACTCCCCCTGGTGAATATCTCGGAGGATTCTTTCTCCCTCTTCTGGCTCAACACAGCGCTGAAGCACAGTAGTTACACTTCTCTTGTACAGCTCATGATTGATGATGGTGAAGGATTTGGATCGCCTCTGAATCTGTCTGGCCGAGACCTCATCACTCGGTAGAGTGCCATTCAACATGAATGTCATGATGGGCTGTGCCCACTGCCGGTACCGGGCGAGTGCCGAGTACAGGCTCGTCGATTTCCATTGCATCAACCGACATCACCACACCGACATAGGCTGGTGAGTCCCCGAGTCCTCCCAAGGAGTCCCCGAGTTCCGCCAGGCAGCTTTCCAATTCTCCAGCGTAGTCACCGAGTCTTGCTGAATGTAATCAACCTCCATGGAAGTCCCCGGTCCTGCGCAGCAGTCCCCGAGTTCTGCAACTTCGCTTCCGACATCTACATCCATCGGGATGATGCCGAGTTCCGGATTACCCGGAATGAATATTGATTCTGACTCGGGTGAAGGCTTGATTGATGGCTTGTGAAGGTGCTCTCAGTGACACTCCAGGCGGAATGGCTTGCCGATATGACCCAATCTTGGACAGCATGTCTGCACTTTCATTATCCGTCCGCCGAATGTGCGTGAACTCGCACCCATCAAAGAATCCCGAAACTTTCTGGACATGGAACCGATATGCCGCCATGTTGGCATCTAGGGCATCCCAGTTGCCTGATGTTTGCTGAATCACCAGGTCCGAGTCACCATAGCAGATGATCCGGCGGATTCCAATTTCCTTGGCCACTTTGAGTCCATGAATCAGCTGCTTCATACTCGGCGACATTGTTGGATGCTGCGAAATGGACTTGCAATACGTATTTCAGCTGATCCCGCTTTGGCGAGGTGAGAACTACACCAGCTCCCAGGCCATCCTTTACTTTGGACCCGTCAAAATGCATTCTCCAGTAGTTGGAGTCCGGCAAGGACGGCTCATATTCCATCTCGGCCCAGTCCACAAGGAACTCGGCCACCGCTTGAGATTTAATGGTATCTCTCCTCGCGTACTGCGGCGCATAAGCCGCAAGCTCAATAGCCCATTTGGCGACTTGGCCACTGGCATCTTTGTTGCCTATGATTTCCGACACCGGAGCCGCACTTACAACAGTTATGGGATGCTCCTGGAAGTAATGCTTTAGTTTTTTGGCCGCCATATAGACACCGTAAGTCATTTTTTGATAGTGAGGGTAGTTTTGTTTCGACGCGGAGAGCACCTCACTCAAATAATATACCGGCCTCTGCACGGTAGCTCCTTCTTCTTCTCGCTCCACCACTACTACGACACTAACGACTCGGTTAGTGGCCGCAATGTAGAGCAGCATGGGCTCACTCGGTAGTGGTGAAGCCAATATCGGCGCAGTAGCCAACATCTTTTTTAGCTCATGAAATGCCGCATCCGCTTGCGGAGTCCAGCTAAATCTATCTGATTTTTTCATTAGTTGGTATAAGGGCAAGGCCTTTTCTCCCAACCGACCTAGAAACGACTCAAAGAAGCCAGACACCCGGTGTATTTCTGGACGTCTCGGAGGCATTTCGGCAACTTCATATTTTCTATCGCCCGGATCTTAGTCGGGTTTGCCTCGATACCTCGGCTAGACACGAGGAAACCGAGTAACTTTCCTGCTGGTACACCGAATGTACACTTATCCGGATTAAGTTTAAGTCGGAATTTTCTTAGGTTTGCAAATGTCTCTTTGAGATCATCCAGCAAAGTGTGTTTTTCTTTAGTTTTAATAACTATGTCGTCGACATACACCTGTACATTTTTACCTATCTGGTCATGCAAGCATTTTTGCATACAGCGCTGATAAGTGGCACCAGCATTTCTCAAACCGAAACACATGACACGATAGCAATAAGCCCCGTACGGGGTGATAAAAGCAGTCTTTATTTGATCATCAGGATTGAGTGGTATCTGGTGAAAACCAGAGTACGCATCTACAAATGATAACAGCTCACACCCGGCCGTGGAGTCGATCACCTGATCGATCCGAGGCAGCGGGAATGGATCTTTAGGACATGCCTTGTTCAGGTGTGTGTAGTCGACACACATGCGCCAGACAGTGGCAGCATCCGGTTCTTCTTTCTTCTTCTCTACCAGGACCGGGTTAGCCAACCAATCCGGATATTTCACCTCGACGACAGCATTTGCTGCGAGTAACTTGGCTAACTCGTCACCCACAGCCTTCCTTCTTCCTTCGGCAAGACGCCGTGTCGGTTGCTTCACAGGCCTAGCATCTGGCCTGACATGCAGAGAATGCTCAGCCAACTCCCTCGGAACACCCAGCAAGTCCTGACTGGACCATGCGAAGATATCCCGATTCTCACGGAGGAAGTGGATGAGCTCGCTTTCCTATTTGCTGTCCAGCCCGGCACCGATGATGACGGTGTGGTCCGGGTTAGACTCGTCTATGCCACTTTCTTGGACTCCTTCGCCGCCTGGAAGGTTGCAGTCTGCTGCGGGTTGGCCGGACTCGGTATACCGAGTTGAGCAGATTGGGCCAGAGCTACAACCTCATGGATTCTCTTCTTCTCGGCAGCAATCACAAGTGACTCGGCCAGCAGTGATCCGGCAGAGGCACACTCCATCGAACGCTTGTAGTCACCCGAGATAGTGATGACACCATTCGGACCCGGCATCTTCATCTTCAGGTAGGCCACATGAGTGGACGCCATGAACTTGGCGAGTGCTGGCCTACCGAGTAAGGCATGATACGGGCTTTCGAGGTCCACAACCTCGAACAGCAGACTCTCGGTTCTGCTATTGCTTTTGTCGCCGAAGGCAACGTCGACCCACACGGTGCCCATAGGTGCATGCGAGACACCAGGCACAATACCATGAAAGGTAGTTCTGCTTGGCTGCATCATGTTTTCGGTTATACCGAGCTTGACCATGGTATCTCGGTACATAATATTGATGCTGCTCCCGTTGTCCACAAGGACCCGGGTGAACCTGACATTAATGCTTGGTCCGACGAATGTCGGATCCACAACCAGAGCATAACCTCCGGGATTCGGCATGACCTTGGGATGGTCCTTGACACTCCAACTGATCTGATCCTCGGACCAGTACATGAATTTCGGCACCGCCGGCATAACAGCATTTATCTCCATCGCACGCCTGTGCTGACTCTGCTTGTCGTTGGGTTCGGTCACAAAGACCATGTAACTCTGGTGAGGCTCTCGGTACTGATTCTGCCTACTCGGGCCAGCATTGCCGTTGTAATTGTTGTTGTTGTTTGCTACCTGGTTGACGTCCTCCTGCCTCGGCTGAGCATTCAGAGGCTGAGTGTTGGCACCTGTCAAAGGTGCGGGTCTCGGTGTCGGACCAGTAGCCGCTGGCTGATTCTTGTGCCGGTCACAGTCGCGAGTCGAGTGTTGCGCCGGTTTGCTGGGGTGTCGGGTGTGAAAGCAGCAAGGGCCATCCAGCATCTTCTCGTAGATGTACCTCTCCTGATCATCCAACTGTTTCTTGTTGCCACTCCATGGCTTCCTTTCTCCGTTCCATGGCTTTCTCTCGCCGTTCCACGGCTTCCTCTCGCCGTTCCATGGCTTTCTTCCTTCCGAGTTCTGGCCCCAAGAGGGACCCTCATTCTTCTGGCGCTGGCTGCTGCCGGCACCCGCTTGATCTTGGTCGACAGCTGCGACCTGGTCCGACCCGTACCGGTAATCCGGTCGGTCGTCTCTTCTCTTGTTTCGGTTGTCCGGGCGATCGCTACGCCGACTCGATCTATCTCGGTCCTGAGCAAGATACCTCCTGCCCACATCAACCTGGGTCAGCAAGGGCTGTGTCGGGTCACCGAGCGCATAACTGTCAGCAATTGACATTGTCTCGGCCAAGGTGGCCGGCATCTCCCTCTGGAGTCTCTGCCAAAGCATGGAGCCATGTCGGCATCCTTGCGCGAACCAGGCAATGGCTTGTGATTCAATCACTCCTTCACAGGAGTTCCGGATCGTGCTCCACCGGGTCAGGTACTCCCGGTCTGTTTCGTCTTCTCGCTGCCGACACATGGACAGCTGCTGAGGTCGATTCGGCCTCTTGTAAGTACTGGAGAAGTTGCTGACGAAGGCGTCGGAGAAGTCGAGCCAGCAGTCAATGCTGTTCTCCTCCAGGTTATTCAGCCAGATTCGGGCTGGTCCCTCTAGCATCTGCGGCACATACCGCACTGCCCATCTGCGACTTCCGCCAGCAATGTGCACAGCGGTGACATAGTCTGTCAGCCAGTCCTCCGGCTTGGTGCTGCCGTCATAGGTCTTTGCACCCCGGGGGAGCTGGAAATTCGGCACCGGTGGCTGTTTCATGATCCGGGGTCCAAAGCATGCAGGACCCGGTGGGCCTTGCTCCTCCAGCAGTTCAGACAGATAGATTCTGTCCAGCTTGTTGCGTACATCGTGAGCCGGTAACTGGCGAGCTCCCAGCCTAGCACCGAGTGCACCCTCGGTCGCTAGATCTCTGTATCTTGTATACCCGGCACGCTCCATGGCCGAGTAACCGTCGTCATACCGGTCAGCGGCCGGCTCGGCATACCCGGCACCCGCTTGATGACGAGGTGGAATGGGTGCCGGATACCGAGGTGGCTGACCCGGATTCACCGGATTGACCCGGTTGGCCTCTTGTCTGCCCTGAACGGGTCCTGGGCCTCCCTGGCCGACATTGCCCTGGGCAGCCTTCTGCTTTCCGGCATATACCGGATCATACGCCTGCAGCTGTTTGTTCTTGCCAGAGTTCACACTCTGGCCACGGCTTGCGCCGACATACGGCGAAGAGGCCTGTCCCTTGGACGCTCCTCCAGCATTTCCACCCGAGTAAAGGTACCCGGATCCTCCCACACCCGGATTTGCATTCCGGTATGCCTCATTCTGCCTGTTGGCTACAGCTACCAACTCATTAACTCGGTCCTGCTGCCTACTACGAGCTTCACCGGATAAATTAGGTAACTCAGCTATAGCAGCCTCAGCAGCTCTAAGATTCTTGCCCGGGGTACTATATTTCGGCCGGCCTGCCGACACATGACTAGCAGTTTTACCAGATCTAGCTCTACCATCTCTAGCTAATTCGGCATTGAGGTCTCTACCTCTAGCACGTACCTCATTTATGCGACTAACCGGGTTGGCTACCGGCGTAAAACCATGAGCGATATTGTACTCACGGAGGGATATGTCGAAGTCCTGTCTGACTTGGGCCACCACCTGAGCCTCTCGGAGTATCTCCTGACGCTGCTGTTCCAACTCCGCCTGAGTCAGAGCAACATCTGCGCTCGGAGCCACTGGCGTCGCCAGCTTCTCGATCGCGTCCTGAAGAGGACTCGGCGTCACCGGCACAGCTGATGTACCGGCCTGCTCCGGACGATTCTCCGGCCTCTCCAGCGGCGGGCGCGCCGTCCTGGTAGTTCTGGTGCTGACCTCGGCATCAACAACCGGGGCGGTCATCATGACCTCTGCACAGCTAGCAGCGGGACGGGCGATACGTCGGCCGCGAGCTGCGCACACAGCGGGGGGATCTGCTGCAACCTGCACCCTTTCGGGAAACTGGCAGGGAACCTCGGTGGCGACGTAGACGGTGAGGGAGCCGAACTCGATGAGGCAGCCGTTCCGGGGCAGTGGCCTGCTGCCGAAACAGCCGGCGTTGTCGCTGACGACGTTGAGCGAGCCGAACCTGTGGACAAGGCCACAGAGAACGCGCTCACCCGACTCGATGAAGGAACCCGTCCGGATGAACACACCAGCCAGCGCCGCTGCTGGCCCCACGGTGGACGCCAACTGTCGTGGTGGTGTCACGGCAGATGCCATATAGGCTTGATGTGGGGCCGATTGGACGCTGGAGGTACCGGGGAGGGCTTGCACGCACGGCGTACAGACACAAAACACACACTCACTCACACACACGCACACGATTTACCCAGGTTCGGGGCTCTCGTGAGGAGATAACACCCCTACTCCTGCCTGCTACTTGATTTATATGTGGATTACAACTGGTTACAAGATTGCTCCTCGAGCTGTATGCGAAGAACTGCAATATCTAAGCCTCAACCGAGTCTCAGAACAGCTCTCTGGCTCTCTTCTAGCTCTCAAGGGAAGACGTCTTTGCTCAGCGTCTAGGCTCTAATGAAGTGCTGCCCGTCCCTCTAAGAGGTACCCCTGGTACTCCTTATATAGGGAAACCCAGGGTTACAGTGTGAGACATGGCTACTGTCGCCATACTCCTTGGTCTCCGGCCGACACGGGCACCGCCGCACCATGCCCAGACCGTGGCAGCGCTGGTCGCCACGGTCCCCTCTGCATCCAACAGCACGCCCACGCCTAGGCCTAGCGCCACTGTGCCGCGCCGCCCGCGTCAGAGGCGTGGCCGAGGCTTGGCACGCCGTCCACTTGCGGCACGCCGCCGCCCTTGTCTCGCTCCGTGTCTCAAGGAGCTTGGTCCACCGTCCGGGATAACCTTCACCCGGCATAGGCACACCCATGCCCATAACTCGGTTTGCCATTTCCTGCATATACGAACAACAAAGGGAATTCCGACATATAATAATCATGATCCGACATAAGTCTATGTCGGTTAACCATTACCCGGTTGACCCCGGGTAAAACCTGTATGGTATGTCGGTTCTCATTGACTCGGTCAACTCCGAGTCAACCTTATTTTACCATATTGACCCCACTCGGGGGCTTCCCCCCGACAATCGACATCTCCACCGTCTCCATGATGAAGAGGTAGTAGTCCACCTCTGGACTATGGGTTTGTGGCAGTAGAATATGTATCTCTCTCTCTCTTGAGTTTCACTAATTAGCACCGTATGAGCTGCTGAACATGATTACGGTCATCGTTGTATTACCTTTGTGGTGCATCTTTTTATGAGTTAATATATATTGAGATTGTAATGTTTATTTCAGTTATGAAAGTAGATGCATATTATGTACCCCGTTCTTGTATCCTTGTTTTGATCAAGCATGTTTATGAGAGCGTGTGAGGGGGAACATGTGCATTAGTTGGAGTAACGGGGGTGGTGATGTGATAAGATGACAACTTAATATCGCGATCCATTGGGTGTTTACCTTACTTTGTTGCCTCACTAGGGATAAACCAAAATACCATGTTGCAAGGTATGAGGAGTGACAAGCCTCTAACTATGACTAGATCCAACATGTTCTTATTTTCACTTCATGTCATTAATCTTAAGGCTATACTATGAGTCATCTTAATTACTGAGGTGTTATGATTTAGTTCGCATCTTGGTGGAGTATAAGTGAGACTAATAATCAAAAGGTCTCTATGTTAGGACGTGATGCCCATATAATTAGTAACATGTCATTAAACTTGTTTGCAATCTCATATGTTAATCCTATGTCTACTTATTTGCCACACTATATTAAAGAGAGAGTGCATGTGTGAAACCATGAACCCCGGTCCATTTTTAATCATAAGAAACAACTTTCCAACCACTTTTAAGCATTTTCTACATTCAGCCATTTTAAAATCAGAAAATACAAAAACACTTTTATTCATTGCATACACATATAAAAACCCCAAAAATATTATCCATCATCATTACTATCATCCTTGCATTACCACTTACCACCATTGCATATTTATTTACTGTTTTGCATTCATTATTATCTTAATATCATTCTCACACCTTGTGCTTGACAACCACTTGGTGAGGTTGAGGGCACAAAGCAATCTACTTTGTTTGCAGGAAATCTAGAGAAGGACAAGGAGATAAAATCCCCACTACTGATTCCTCGAGAGTTCGATATTAAACCCTCGAGTCACCCTCGTGGGGAAAAAACTTCCACTTCTACATACTCTGCACTTGGAGGCTCAACCTATCCCATATATTATTTTCCTTTCAGGGTATCAATAGTGCTTGTTGGCGTAGTAGAGGGAGAAACACTCTCATCAATTCCGTCATCAACCACTTTCCTTATATGAATCTTATTCTCCGGACTCTTCGGAACTCCTCGTGATGTCCGGGATCCCATCCGATACTCCGAATCAATATTCTTTCACACCATCATTTATCTCGAGCCCTAACTACATCGAACGTTAAGTGTGTGACCCCGCGGGTTCGAGAATATGTCATATTAATAGCGGGACCGGGATGCCCATATTAATTCCTACATATTCAATGAAGTACTTTACCGATTGAACCACTATGTCCGGGATTCAATTAATCCATATACGATTGCTTTTGTCTCACGATATCTTACTTGTCCGAGATTTAATCACTCATATCTCCATATCCGATTAATCTTGTTCCCGACAAGTTCTCTTTACTCGTTCCCATAGGATAGGATCCGTTATGACGAGCTACTTACTCATATGCTTGCAAGCGTTTGGATGCTATGCTACTGAGAGGGCCCAGAGAAATCTATCCAACGGTTGGACGAACAAATTCCAATCTTGATTCATGCAACCCAACAACCTACCATCGGAATTACCTGAAAGGCACCTTTATAATCACCCAGTTACGAAGTGACGTTTGATGTCCACAAAGTATTCTTCCGATAACGGGTGTAACATAATCTCATGGTCTAAGGAAACTATATTTGACATCTATTAAATTGGGTCTATCCATTATATCATCCCCATGATACAACTCTGTTTATCATGTGATTCATTAATCCTTGGTTAGGAAACTTCTAACCAACACTTGATCAAATGAACTAGTTATTAGAGGCTTACTAGGGACACTTTGCCGTTTATGTTCCACACATGTATTTGTTTCCGATTAATACAATTCTAGCATGGATAATAAACATTTATCATGAACAGGAAATATGATAAATAATAAACTTTATTATTGCCTCTTGGGCATATCTACAACATATGGCACCCCCGGGATCAAGAAGGCCATCTTCCTCCCCCACGGATTTGACGGTACCAAGGTCCCCATCTTCTGGCGGACCTCCCAAAGCGGCTGGGGCCTGTGCTGCAGCGGTGCGATTCCTCGCTATGAAGTCTCTAGTAATCATAGCACAAGTCACATTGTTATCGCGAAGCTCGATCAGCCGCTCAATGGCCAGAAGAAGGGCTTCATCTTGAGAACTCATATCCTTGGAATTGGCCAAGTTCTCAGCGGGGGCAGTTGGCACCAGAAGATGAGGGCTGGGGTTGTCCGCCAAGACGAAGTACCAGTTGTGCCCCCGGGTATTGGTGCGCCGACTCTTTCTTGAGGTAAAAGGACACTCCGCCCGCTATCCACCTCGACCTCCCCGTGTGAGGCATGAAGTAATGACGGAACAACGCCATGGAGGGCATCACTCCGACGAACGCTTCGTGTAATGTCCCGGGTTTTCCCCCAAATTAGATTTTTGCTTGTTTTTGTTTTTGCATCATCATGACATCAGCATCATGCGCATCGCATATTTTGGCAACAAAAATTATTTTTATTAAACCCTATTTTATTTTGCTAAAAATTGTTGGAAAAGTTTTACTGAGACAGTCGTCTCCGTTTTCGAAAAGTAAATTGCCAAATTAATTTGCAAAAGAAAAATAAATTTGAGACGTGAGAGAGTAGCCCAAACCGGCCCAAGCCCACCTACCCTCCAAACCCTAGAAATCCCCTGACTGTTTTCCTTTCCCACCCCCTACACCTTGCAGCCACCCTCCCCCTCTTTCTCTTTTTCACAAACTGGTCCTCCCACCTCTCTCCTTTTGCTTTTTCCCCCCTTCCTTCTTTTTCTTTCCCTTTCTTTTCTTCTTCTCTCCCCTTTTCTTTTCTCTGCCCTGGCCTTCTTCCTCCTCCCGAGCTCCCTTTCTCTTCCCCCCCGGCTCGATCCCTGCACCACCTCCTCTCCCGCCGCCCCAGCTCCGGCCAGCCGCCGGCCGAGCCTCTCCTCTCCCTGCCGGTCGCCCTCTCCTCTCTTCCCTCTCCTTCCCCATCCTGTGCGGCTCCCGGCCATCCTCTCCACCTCGGCTCCCATGGCGCGCCGCCTCCTGCCGCCCGACGCAGCTCCACCTCGCCTCCCTCCTCGACCGGCACTCCTTCTACGCCACCACCCGCGCACTGCCTCCTCCACCCGAGCAGCCCCACCACCAGCTCCCAGTCGCGCCTCCGAGCCGCTCGGCCTCCTCTGCTCCGGCCCGAGCCGGCCGTTCTCCTCCTCCCGCGCCTGCAGCTCGCGCTGCCCGTGTAGCTCCGTCCTCGGCTCCTCCTGCGGCCATCCTTGCCAGCTCGCGCCCGAGCTCCCCCACCTGCTACGCACCGTCGCCCCGCACCTCCTCCGCCGTGCTCGTGCTGCTCTCCTAGTGTCCGAGACGTGTACGTCTCCGTGTGCCTGCTCGACCCCTATCCGTGCATGAACAGCAGTAGCAACTTCCCCGTGCCCGTTGCTGTGTTTCCGTTCCCAAAGTTGTTTCCCGTGGTGTTTCCCATGTTCCCGGCTCCGTGTTTCTGTTCCCGATGCCTCGTTCCCATTCCCGGCGTTTCCCGGTTCCCCGACGCGTCCCCGATGTTTTCCCGATCTCGTTCCCGACGCCCCGCTGCACGTTCCCGTCCCCGACCCGAAGCCTCCGTGACGGTTCCCCGATTTCGTTCCCGTCGGGAAGCTCGTTCCCGTTTCCCGTCGTGAAGCCGGTTCCTCGATGTTTCCCGATTCCGTCCCCGAAGTTGTTTCTCGTCGGGAAACCCGCCAAGGTCTCCGTGGATGCGCCAAGTTCTCCATGTCCGTGAACGACTCTGGTACCCGAGTTCTCCGACCTGATGACCAAAGACGGATACGCCAAGATCTACCCCGACACCGGAAATGCGACAAGTTCCCCGTTTCGTGTCCGTTTGTGCCGGCCGCCTTCGTGCGCGTCCGTGAAGACCGGTCCCCGACACCGTGAACCCCGGCGACCCCGAAGCCCGGAACGCCAAGGTCCGCCGAGATGACGATCCGAGTACGACTACTTCCACGACGTCGACTACCTCGACTACTCCGACTCCGGATGAACGACTACTTCGACTACGACGACTACTTTGACTACTTCCTCTCCGATCCGAAGACGGTGGTTCTGAATCCGAAGATCCCCAAATCCGATGTGTGACCCCAACCCTAGCTCTATCTACCTATATGCGTATCTTATAAAATCATTCATGCTTAATTAACATCGCACCTTATCCATTTAGTCGAATTAAATCAAATAAATTATGGGGTTTGTCCGGTGCATCTATATTGTGCACCGATCCCATTTAAAATGATTTGCCATGTGTTAGGAAATAAAATTGGATCGCATCTAATTTGTCATGCATTCATGTCATCAACATGCCGCTTCTTTTGCCGTAGAGTAAAATGCATCTTTTCCGTTGCCCAGTGTTCGTTGCTTCTTCGGGATTAGGACGTTGTGTTGATGTGAGCAACGACATGTCCTGCTACCTCTACGGGATTGCAGGCAAGTGATACTCCCTTGCTATCTTTGCTTGTTTTCTATCTCTCACTCGTCCTATCTTTTGTTCCTTGCTAGCCTTATGTCACGATGCTTGTGTCCCGATCCTATTTGCATGTTTACCTGGCAGCCATGATATAGCCAGACCTCCACATCCTATTACTTGTTGCTTGTTTACCTTGTTAGCCTTGCGAGTCCTAGTGCATGCTTAGGTGCTTTGCCTGAGTCATGTTATCTTTTTATCTAGTCTTGTTCTTAACATGGTAGCTCGGCTCAACTAAAATGGTAATCTTTATTTTCTGTTGCGATGGGAATAATATAATAAAGATAAGGCACCGGCGGAAGGCCAGTCGTGGTGATTTGTTCTGCTAGTGTCGCCTAGGACTCGAGTTCTTTTCCGCTGATCAAAGACTGAGCGCACTAACCACATGTGGGAGTTCTATGGGCCTCCCCGCAATCTATTACCGGATCCTCAAACTTGTCAAGGATGCCACAAGTAGTTCGGGTGTTTCGATAGTTGTTGCGGACCGTGCGTTAACCGCATGTGGAAGGAGGGGCAATCGTATGAGTGTTCCCTCCCGAAGCCGTTCACGCAACGGTTAGGCCCACCTCGAAGCTTCGACCGGACTCTCAAGGTGGATCAGACCTAGCTAGGTTGCTCCCTGGACTTGTTTGTAGAGAAGGGAAGTATTGCGTCGAACGCTCCACCGGTACACCTTTAAGCGAGTGTTTCGATGCGTGTGGGTTCATTGGTGCATCCCTGCAGGGTGAAATCTTTTCGAAAAGCCGTGTCCGCAGTTATGGACGACTTGGTGAAATGCGCTGGCTAAAAAGATCATAGACAACTTGCACCTTATGATGATTATAACTTGACTAGTAAGATAGATCACTTGAATAATAACCCATAAAACTTGTCCACCGTGTGAGTTGCCTGATTGCTTCCTCGTGGGTGGTTGATCAAGGGAGTAATACTTGGGCGGGTTTTTGATGTGGTGAGTAGTATAGTTGGTTCCTTTTACGCTCTCTTACCTTGTCTCTTTTAGACGAAAGTTGTAGTGTGTCTCTATAAGTTGTTAGTGCTGCTTGCCGCCGCCTCAATCGCTAACCCTTTTCCCCCGGAATTCCAGCTTTGATATCTTGTGAGTATTACTTGCCAGTACTGTTTATAGTACTGACCCCTTCGGGGCTGCTATTCCAATGCAGCCGACAGGTTTGAAGTCTGACGACGTTAGCTTGGGAATCCCTCCGGCTTGGCCTGGGCAGGGATATGGTGCCTTCGTTTATCTTCAGGACTCTTAGACCAATTTGTATTCTTGTCCGTAGCCGGACACTATTTCGCTTCCGTTGTTCCTTGGTTCTTTGTATTGTATCTTTTGTTCTTGACTCGGTGAGTCGTTGTTGTATATATGTTGTTTTGTGGGTTCCATCGAGAACTGTTGTAATGTTATCACAATTCCACCCGCATAACGTGTGTGTTGCGACGTGCACGTTATGCCTGGTGGGCGTCCTTTAGGATCGTTATTATGCGGATTTGGCTGGAACGCTAAAGTCTGCATAGTACCGATATTGGGGCGTTACACTTCGCAAGCGTACGCGAAGGTCGCCAAAATCAGCACCGCATTCGGGTGCAGATGGAGCATGTACAGCCCGAATGCTTCCAAGACCGCGATGAAGAAATCAGAAAAAGGAGGGAGCAATCCCATCATGGAGAAGTGGTGAAAGGTCACCACTTCACCTTCTCGCTGGGGGCCTGCATCCGGGCGGATCTTCAGCTGGTCGCCCCCAAGGAACTCCACGGCAAGCACACTGCGGGCGTGAGCAATCCCCTCCTCGCTCCGGAACAAGCTCGGGGAAAACAAGGCTCGGGTTACCCTCGGTGGGGGAAGGGGAGCGGCCCGGGCGGGGCTCGCTGCTGCTCTCTCCTTCCCGACGGATTGCCTCATTTTCCCCACTACCCCTCTCCCTCGCTTGGGCGCCATGGGTGGGGGAAGGAGAGAGAGAAGCGCGCGGCGCACGACAAGAAGGAAGAAGGCGAAGCGCGATGGGCGACGATTTGGGGATTTCTACGATTTGGGAGAAGTAACGGCTACAATTCCGACGAACCGTGGCTTATAAGGCATCCCACGCGTCACGTCATGGCCCCACACTCCGGCCGGCGTGGGGATCAAGGAGGCGATCCGCTCGGGGCGCTTCCTCCCGTTAGATTCAAGATGGATGTTGGCGATCCGCACGGATCGCAACGTTCACCAAGACAAAGAAGACCCGGGGGCTCGCGCTGCTTCCCTGTGTGCGCGGCCCCGGCAAATGGGACGGGACAATCAAGACAAGACGCCGGGGACCCACTTTGACTTTTTGGTCATAGCCCCGGCAGCAGAAGGACGTGCCCGTCGGGACTATGCCCGGGGCTACTGTCGCAACAGTGGAACACGAGGTTCCCCTGATGCGGTCAAAGTGGGTCCACCACCAGTGGGCCCACCAACACTACAAGAAATATGCTATCTGGTGACCCTTCATACTGGTCACTAAATGGTCACGTTTTTTCATTTGTGACCTTTTTGTGACCAAAAACAGTTGGTAAAAAGATGAGCATCACTAATGAAACTACGTGACCTTTTCTGGGAATTGGTCATAGACGGTTATGACCAAAAGGAAAGGTCACAGATTTTGTGACCAATTTTTTGGTCACTAGCAATCTCACCATACCACATCAGATCCGATGTGGCAGAGCTGACGTGGCAAAACTGTGACCAAATTAAATGGTCGTAGATCAAAATGAGCCCAATCCAGTTCAGGAGTACTTATGGGCCAAGCCCATCAATTCAGCCCATTTACTATTTTTTCTCCTCAACACTGATCGGCTAAATGGGCCAAGCCCAAATTTGGGCTTTTATTTTCAAGGCCGTGGCCTTTTGTTTTCCACTTCTGGGCCATTTCATTTTCAGATCCCTTTTAACAACAACAATATTGATTGAAACATGGCCTTTCGATAGCCTACATACTATTTGAATTAGCCTTTCCAAACGAATTATTCTACTAATTAAACAGTTCCAACGCACACAATTTTCTGGCATAGACAACCGATAGATAAATAGCTCACAATTTTTCACAGTTTTGCTGTTATCAAAGCAGCATGTACACAGGAATACAACATCCAAATAGTACCATATTTTCACAATTTGGATGTACACAGGAATACAAATTTTCACAATTTGCATTGATTTACTACTACATCACATTGTTCAACACATAGCAATCAATGGCACATCTGGTACTGTCCAGATAGTAAGCCCCAAGTCGTACAGACTTCATTGCTCCTTCCGATGAGCAGGTTGTGCAGCTACGACAACTTGGCATCCAACAAGAACATCACATTGTATGAATAGATCAACTGAGGCTCCAATCAACGCGCATAAAACAAGTGATGAAATATAGAAGAGATTGTAAGGTTCAATAATACAAGATTGAGAATTGCATTTAGTAATTCCAGTGCAAAACACAATTTCATTAACACTGACATAATAATCTGGTTATTACTCTCAAGTCCACAGATACAGCAAGGCCGATAACATATAAAGCTCATGGAAGCAATGAGCATAAACTGGTGCCCTAGATTACAAACAACTAGAAGAGTTTAACCATCACAGGGCAAAGGTAGGGAGAGTGAGGAGACCTGGATCTACTTACCTGGTCACAAGAACATGGAGAGGGTCAAGTAAAAGGTCATGAGCGTCGAGTCCTCATACCACTACTGCATGAGGATTGATGACGGAATTGTTGAGAGTGTTTCTCCCTCAACTACGCCAACAAGCACTCTTGATACCCTGAAAGGAAAATAATATATGGGATAGGTTGAGCCTCCAAGTGCAGAGTATGTAGAAGTGGAAGTTTTTTCCCCACGAGGGTGACTCGAGGGTTTAATATCGAACTCTCGGGGAATCAGTAGTGGGGATTTTATCTCCTTGCCCTTCTCTAGATTTCCTGCAAACAAAGTAGATTGCTTTGTGCCCTCAACCTCACCAAGTGGTTGTCAAGCACAAGGTGTGAGAATGATAATAAGACAATAATGAATGCAAAACAGTAAATAAATATGCAATGGTGGTAAGTAGTAATGCAAGGATGATTGTAATGATGATGGATGATATTTTTTGGGTTTTTATATGTGTATGCAATGAATAAAAGTGTTTTTGTATTTTCTGATTTTAAAATGGCTGAATGTAGAAAATGCTTAAAAGTGGTTGGAAAGTTGTTTCTTATGATTAAAAATGGACCGGGGTTCATGGTTTCACACATGCACTCTCTCTTTAATATAGTGTGTCAAATAAGTAGACATAGGATTAACATATGAGATTGCAAACAAGTTTAATGACATGTTACTAATTATATGGGCATCACGTCCTAACATAGAGACCTTTTGATTATTAGTCTCACTTATACTCCACCAAGATGCGAACTAAATCATAACACCTCAGTAATTAAGATGACTCAGAGTATAGCCTTAAGATTAATGACATGAAGTGAAAATAAGAACATGCTGGATCTAGTCATAGGTAGAGGCTTGTCATTCCTCATACCTTGCAACATGGTATTTTGGTTTATCCCTAGTGAGGCAACAAAGTAAGGTAAACACCCAATGGATCGTGATATTAAGTTGTCAGCTTATCACATCACCACCCCCGTTACTCCAACTAATGCACACGTTCCCCCTCACACGCTCTCATAAACATGCTTGATCAAAACAAGGATACAAGAATGGGGTACATAATATGCATCTACTTTCATAACTAAAATAAACATTGCAATCTCAACATATATTAACTCATAAAAAGATCCACCACAAAGGTAATATAACGATGACCGTAATCATGTTCAGTAGCTCATACGGTGCTAATTAGTGAAGCTCAAGAGAGAGAGATATACATATGCTACTGCCACAAACCCATAGTCCAGAGGTGAACTACTCCCTCTTCATCATGGAGACGGTGGACATGTCGATGGAGGAGAAGGAGACCTCTCCGGCAGCGCTCCGCCGGAGTTTCCCCCCTCCAATCTGCAGCCTCCTGGTCTCTGTTTCTTGTTTCTCTCGTGTGGCGGCTCTCTCTCCGAAAAACGTCGAGGGGCTCTTTATATAGGCATTTTTAGGTCACGAGGAAGCTTCAGGAAGAAGGATCGTCGCAAACGGGGCCACGAGGGCCAAAAGAGGTGGGCCCACGCGGCCCCTGTACCTGGCCGCGTGGGGCACCCTCTTTCGCCCCTCCGGCCTCTGTTTGCTTGCTTCCTTCGCTCCTAGGTCTTCCTCCTTCCAAAATAATGATCCCCGTAAATTTGCAGCTCATTATGACGTCGTTAAGGCCCTGAAATAAATAAGGAAAGAAATAGGGGTTTTCTGCCTGCGCAGGATTAATTCCATAAAAAGGGGAAATCATTATTAATTACCAAAAATCATTAAATAACAGTAATATACCCCTTATATGATGCAAATATGAATGGAATACAAGTATTATAGTGCAAAGTTCATGTATGCATTTTACATGCATCAAGGGTCTCTACTGCCCCGTGGTGGCGCATCTGCTTTACAACAAAGACATCGTTTGAAGAATGTCATGTAACTAGGTTAGGAAGCATAGCCTAAATTTTATAACTCCATGCAACATAGATTTCAAGATAACAACTTGCAACATGGTAAATCATTATACAAGGATATCTCATTCCAAATTACCACAAGAAAATGAATTACTAGTATAAGACAGCGCTGTCTAAATCAATGAACACAAGGCACTCGCAGAAACTGATAACATAACTATTGCCTAAACAGTGGCATGTATTTTAAACTGATAAGAGAAATTATTGGGGGCAAACTGACTAGTTACAGGGTTCGAGAATACATTGACAAGTAACAGCAATATCTTGACATTGTACAAGAGAAAGTAAAAAGTACCAAGTTAATAACTTTTTAGTCTGATGTGAAGCTACAGGTTGTTAGCAATTTGGCATTGGGGAGTATAAAAGGCGAACCCGATTACTGGAAAGGATTTGGACATTACATATTACATGGAAAAGTTACACATAGAAGGCATACCAGATATTATGTATTTAACCAACGAAAGTAACAAAACAAGGCATCCATTCATCTTTATAGGATCAACTAAACTTGCTCTGAAGCATACAAACAACGGTGTACAAACAAAGTTTAGAGAAAACCAAACATGAACAATCACTTATTATGCAGGACACATACATACACATCTCAGGAAAAGCTCGCCAGGACAGCACTAGGACCTCCCAAAAAATGCAGAGCAGCGCGAAAGGAAATTATAATGACACACACAATCATCATAGCTGAAATATATTACCAAAGGCACCAAAGGCATGTGATGGTCATTACAGTTCTCTATTTTTTAATGCAAGCCTACATATTTGTAACAGCCCAAACTTGGTAACGAAAAATACGAAGAATTTTTCCACTTTTTGATTTCGGTGTTTGCATCATCGCATCCATATGCATTTGCCATTGCAAGTTTTCTTTTGGAAACAATTGAAATGGGAGGCCTAAACTTCCCAACAGCCAACAAATGAAAATGTCAAACTTGGAAACCAGTAAATGAATTTCCAAATTGAGGAGGAAGTTCCAACCTTGCAGGTTATAACAATTTCTCACTTTTCAAATTTTTGTCAAATGAAAGTTGACATGAGGGTTGAAAATTGGCTGAATTCAATTCCTATTTTTGGAACCAAGTTAGAACTTCCAAAAATTCAAACTAAAATCATGCGGAGCCTCAATATGGTTGGGAGAGCTTCCATGAAAATTTTCAATATTTTTGGAATTGTATAAATGCCCCAATTAAATGCATTTTGGAAATTGTTCCAAATTACCCTAACTAAAAGTTATGAACAAATGTTGAGCAAACTAATTTATTTGACCTCACCAATTTTTTTGATGGTTCTAAATGTTAATTCAAGCTTATATGAATTTTTCTGGGATTTTAGAAAATGTCCTGGTGCTTTATTTAAATGTTTAAAAGTTGCTGCTGGGCTTGTTTGCGAGTAATTCAAACTTTCCAGGGACCTTTTCGCAAATTTTTCTTCCCTCTCTCCTCCACAGTGGCGGCCATGGCACTGGCGCCATGCCGCCACCTCCCCCGACGCCCATGCCGCGCTGCCGTTACCCCTGGTGGTCGAGGACCACGTCGAGGACGCCACTGCTCCCTCACCTGCCTCCCTCCTTTTTCTCCCCCTTGTTTCCTGGATCGATTAGGCGAGTAGCGAGTTCCGTGACCGACGCCGACCGCCGCCGCAATCCGCCGCCTCACCGCCGACGGGAGCCGCCCCTCGTAGATCGAAGGCGAGCATCGACTTCGCCGCATCCTCCTCGTCCTCCCAGGCCGAGGAATCGAGCCGGGGGCTCCCGGAGACGACGCCCGCATCCCCGACCTTCCCGCCACTGCCGTGTCACCGCCGGCCCCGATTCCGGCCGTCCCCGCCCCTCCGGGCCGTCGTCGACCACGCACGAGTGCTCAGGGTGAGTCTCTCATCCGATTCGGTAGTTTCCCGCCCCCTTTTTTTCCTCTCGCCGTCGTTGGCGTCACCGTCGCCGCCGGTCAGCGCCGGCCGACGCGGTCACCGCGTCCCCGGCCTGGGAACCGGCCTGAACCGGCCAGCAGGACGGTTGCTTCCGATGGAGGCCCGGCCTCTGGCTAGGGCCCGGCCTGACACCCGGTCTGGGCCGGCTCTGAGGCCGGCCTCTTCTGGCACCTCCCCGGCCTGGGCCGACTTACGGGCCGGCCTGCACAGTAATTTCTGTGTTTTTGGAAAATAATTTTGGATTCTAAATAATTCATAACTTTTCGGATTTGGTCCAATTTCAACAAATAAAATACCGATGTGATCAGCAAGACAAACCCTAACCAATGGACACATTGAAATGTTTATTTGAGATCATATTTTGCTGTTTATTTAAGAATTCCTAAATTGGGTTAAATAATCCCAAATTAGGAAAATCCATAACTTCTTAAATAATTGTCCAAAAATTATGACTTAAATATCAATGTGATCCACACTTCAAATGCTATCAAGTTATGCACTTACCACATCATGATCACAAATTCTTATTTGATGTTATTCATAATTTGATTAAATGAATTAAATTTCAATATTTAATTAATTTGTCATTCATTCACCGGTACTCCAAAAATTACAAATAAAGTACCAAAATGATCGGAATGACGAACCCTATCCTTTATTGCCATGTTCATGCATATTTGAGCCACTTCTCTAATAATTTGATAATTTATGAAGAATGTGGTCACTAAGATAAATATGGAGTTGTGTCCAAATATTTGCACTAATTATTTGGAGCTCCATTTAATTTGTTAATTAAATTATAATGATATCCTTGCATCAATTTGACATGTCATCATGTGATTGAGCATTGCACCTTGTGTTCGTGTAATTTATGTGTGCTTTGTATTTCTTTGGGTATCGATAGATTCCGGAGTCGAGGGTCTCTCTAACTACCCCGACGAGCAGTACTTCACGACCGGGCAGCAAGGCAAGAGATAACCTAACCTTCTTGGCATCTAGCATCCTATGATTTTATCAAATTATTTTATCCACCATATTATTTGCATGCGATTCAAATGTCTCTTTCGGTAAATAATAGAATATCCTATGAATGCATGTTCTTCCCCGAGCCAATCACATGTATCCCTACCTATGAAACCTAGGGTTGAAGTGTTGGCCGAGATAAATATAGAATTGTTGTATTCATATGCTTAGCTATGCTTAGTCATGCTTAAAGAAATGCTTTATGTCCGTTATTGAATTCCATAATTATTGATGTTGATGGAATGATTCGGGCATGGTGGATAAATGTGATGCTTAATCAAAATGCTAAGACGGCTTGGGTGAGTTGCCATCGGGGATGGTGTTTTGCCTCACTCTAGCCCCTAGGTGCGAGTTCTTTACCTCTTGAACCAAGACTAGCGTGCTGCCATTGGTGGGTGTATGGGCGCCTCGCTGACCGAATAATTTGTGAGTGGCGTGTCAAGGGTCCTCTAGTTTGCTATTTCCATTTGCGCGTGTGTGGTGTGAGTGGAAAAGGAACGAGGATGGTGATGTTTAGGACGTGACGGTGGGGCAGGGCGCTGGGAGCGCTGAACCTGTCCTTCCGCCACTGATGGTCCTTGAGTAAGCCTCATGCATTGTAAAGGTCTAACCGCGCCCGCTTGCCGGCCTTCCCCGGAAGAGGGCC
The DNA here is from genome assembly GCA_012064385.1 of Puccinellia tenuiflora. Lineage (NCBI taxonomy): Eukaryota > Viridiplantae > Streptophyta > Magnoliopsida > Poales > Poaceae > Puccinellia > Puccinellia tenuiflora. Next base: position 835,833 of record QRDG01001973.1, read on the forward strand.
ACTCAGGTGAGCCGGACGGTACCAATGGGTAAAATAGTACACCCCTGCAGGGTTAATCTTTTCGAAAAGCCGTGTCCACGGTTATGGACAACTTGGGAATAGACGATAAGATCATAGAGAATCTTAACCTAATTGATATGGCAGCTAAAGGTTGCATAATCACGTGTGTTAAAGGTTCACTTCCTCGAGGGTGATTCGAGGGGGTGCCTTGGTGGAGATGAGTGTGGTTGGTTATAAAAGGGTTCGCTGAGAACCAATGATGACAAATGTTACTCTCTTACCCCTTTTGAAACGTATTCTGAGTAGACGAATGCCAAGTGTCATTTATACTCCTGTTTTTGAAACTTAGCTTTATGCAAAAGAAATACATATAAAGCTTCAGAGCCTCCGTCAGTCATTGGGCCTATATCGCCCTACTAAACTTGCGAGTACATCGTACTCAGTCTCTCTTTGCTGCCTCTATGATTTTGTATTTCAGAGGAGGACGACACCGAGCAGCTAGGTGGGTTCTTCGTTGACGTCGACTACTAGTCTGGGGTTCCTAGGTGGCAGCTTGGGACCGTGGAACAAGCTGGCTGGGATGATGTTTATTGTAGGCCTCTTAGGCCATATATTTTGCTTCTTGTTGTTAGACAACACTACCCGCTTCCGCTTGATGACTTGTTGGATCTGTGATCCTTTTGTTGTGTAATATTTGTATTCTTCTCGTTATATGAGTTGCTATACTTTTGTGTCGTAGAGTCATGCTTTGTGCCAGTTCTGTTCCACAAGTCTCGATCTTTGTCTTATACATTGATGGTTGTGTTGGATTCATAGCCTCTCTGTATAATTCCGGGGTCGGGGCGTTACAATACTAAAGGGACCCAGTATGTGAACCCATAATTAATAAAGTAACCCACTGATCACAAATATTTCCAATGGATAACATTATTTGTGCTATCAAAATTTTCAGTGCTTGTGTGAAGCTACTTGTGTGTGGTCAGTGTGAATCACGATAAAATCGTAGAGATAATGCATACAAAAGCTGAAAATGCTGCATATGAGAGAAACTATAAGAATGAATAGAACAAGCTCCAAGAACCAACGATCAGGATAGGCTTCTACACATCCTGCTGCTCACAAAATTCAGCTCAAGTAGAAAATCATATTAACATAGAGGAATTGCGTTTATTAGACGATCTCCACAAGGACCAAGCATCCACACTGCACAAACAGCACGCGCGCGAATCGAATGATATCCGTCCACATACATCCGGGCAGGAAGAGACGTACCTGGAGGCCGTCGGGGAGGTACTGGTGCTTCATGGAGAGGTCAGTGGAGCTCTTGAGGCGCTGGATGCGGGCGTCGACCACCTCCCTGGGCATCGTCGCGAACGCCTCCTTGATGTCCAGAGTCGGACTGCACCGTGCGGTCCATGGGATCTGCAGTGAGAGAGAGAGACTAAGAGAGGGACGACGGAGAATGAAGGGAAAGAGAGAGACCTGGAGGAGCAGTGGAAGCGGTGTCGCCGGATCTGAAGCCGGTCTGCTAGGCGGCGGTCCCAGTGGCGCCCACAAACCCTAGGTCACGTGCCGCCGCGGTCCGGCAAAGGACGCGCGCGCCGGCGAGCCAACCGTCCGCAACGCCGTAGCTGCTGGGCACCGGTGCAGCTGTCGCCGGTGAAGTTGGGCGGCGTGCTTGATCTGCTGCGAGAGGACGAAGGGGAGCGACCGGGACAGGAGGGGTGGTAGAAGGGAGGATCGCCGAGGCTGGGGGGAGGGACGCTGGCAGCGGCGGCAGAGGGACCTGTCGGGCGAGGTGAGAGAGGCGGCGGCGTCGATCTCGATCTGGGAGAGGGTGAGAGGCGGATCTGGGTCGGGGAGAGCGAGTTGCCGTGGGGGGGGGGGTGGCGTTGCTTTTCTGGCATGTCTTGTTCTAGATAGGGTTGGCCGGTTGGGCATGGGTCGTTGGATCGGTTGGTATGGACGGTCCGGATCAACGATCCGTGGGTGGCTGTTTCTGGTATCTCATTGGTGGGGTTCGGATTCTCATTTGACCACATTATGAAAAAACACCGTGTCAGTTTGGTGGTAGCACCGTGTCAGTTTGGTGGCCTACTGGTCAGGCCGGTGGGTCCCACATGGTTGGTCCCGCTGGTCAGTCTTGTGGGTCCCATTAATCAGGCGGGTGGGTCCTACATGGCAGGTCCCACTTGTCTGGTCGGTGGTAGCCATGTGTCAGTGTGTGGTGGGTCCCAGGTGTCAGTTTGGTGGGGGCTAAATGTCATGTCTGAGGCGGGTGATACGCGTGGGTCCCACTAGTCAGGTTAGTCAACAAGTCTATATGACACGTAGACGAAGCTGCTGAGTTGGCTGTCCAGTCAGAGTGACACGTAATCGAAAATGATACCTAAGCACTAACACATAGGCAAGATTGATAAGTTGACTGTCAATTAATACAAATGACCATTTTAATTGGTCGTAGTCGTCTTGAAAAAAAAGATAATAGGCTAATGATGTCTGGATTATGACCAATTCATTAAATGAGACTATGACCTTTCCGACAAATTTGGTCATTATGTTTTTAGGTTTGGACCCTACAAAATAGCTAACGACCAAGTTGTTCGAAATGGTCATAGATCTATTACCAATATTTTCATGGTCACTATCAAAAGGTCACTAGTTGACATATTTGTTGTAGTGCAAGAAGGCGAACAAGGCAAGGGTTCGGCACTGGTAGATGCCCCCCCCCCATCTGCCCCACGGCAACCAGACAAGGGCGGCATCGACAATCACGACTAAGGACCGGGTGGCCTTCCGGAGTCACCCTCAACCCGACAGACGATGCGGAGGTCCCGGGGAGCCGGACGCCCGGCAGGAGGCCACGCTCACCCCCGGGATCTAGCCTCCGTACAAGCGAAGAGGATAAGCTTGCCAGCCCCTGCTGGAAGCTCCTAGAAGACTTGGGTGCCAAGAAGATGGAGGCGCCGAGCGGGGACATGGTCGGTAAAGGTGTCAGCCTTTGTCCGCCCGCCCTCCAAAAGGTGGGCGACCGCACCTAACCCCCCTCAGAATAATACTTGGATGAGAAGAGGCCACATCGCCTCATAAGAAGAACCCGGAGGGGTTTTCCCACCTAAAACCCCTCCGCGCCCCGAAGGTGCCTTTGTGGGATCCCCTTAGTCTATAAAAGGAGGACCGAGGCACCTGAGGGGGGGACGGAATCAGAGAGAGTCGGAGGCTAGGCTAGGTAGCACACCAGACAAGAATAGCATAGGCGAGAGGTGATCTCCTCCGGGAAAGGATCTGCTCGTCTTCAACCTCTAGCCAACACCTCCCGGGTTCTCACCCGCAACCACCTCTATAAGCCACACCATGATGATCCACTCAATCCAGACATGCAGGAGTAGGGATTTTAGCCTCCGGGCGGCCTGAACCTGGGTAAACTCCTTGTGTCTCTGTGTTGCGCGCTTTCTAGTACGTAGATCGGAGATCTTGACGAGGTTCTCTCGGAAGTTGGCGTCTCCCAGGCTCCTTCGCACCCCGTGCCGAACCTAAAAAGGGGATATCCTTTACTCCCGGTGTCCGTGATCCAAGACACGACAGGGGCCTTTCCTGGCGTTGCCGTGCACGTGTCCTAGTCGAGCCGTCCGTCAGCGACAAGCTTGGGCCGAGCGAGGCTGAGCAGGGCGGTAGATGGAGGAGAGAAGCGAGGCGAGCAGGAGAGAAGCGGGAGGGAGGGAATCAGCAGGAGGGAGGGAGCTACAATGCGGCGACGGCCGGGTGCGCCGCCCTGGTCGCTGGTGAGAAGGGAACAAACTGTTCTTGCTGGATCGATCTAGGTCTAGTTCCTCATCTTTTGGCTATGTCTAGTTGAGGGCATGTTTGGTATTCTAAAAAAACTGACAAACAACACACGGTTTGACTAACGTGAGTTCTTTGAAAACTGACGGCAGTGGTATTGTGGCACACAAAACCTTAACATGGATGTTATTTTGGCAAGTTTGGTTTTCTCAGTGTTATTTTGGAACTCCCGGTTTTGACTAATGGTATTGTGGCAATTCTCTCCCTCCTTTTTCAAGTGGAAGGCTCAAGACTCAAGAAACGCAACCAGTCCAAATATCACTACTGTAGAGACAGGCATTCCCTAAAAAAATGGGACCACCTATGCATAGGATCGCCTACCTATCGCCCTTAGCGAGTCGGGGGCAATGATTCGTCCATGCTCGATTGCTTGCACAATTCCCCCACACGGACCAGTCCACATGCAGGTTTTTTTTGTATTTTTCTGTATTCCTAGATAATGTCTGAATAAATTTAATTTAATTTACTTATTTTTTTCCTTTTTTGTTGTAGTTTTTGGACTAAGTGAATTTTAATTTTTAAATCCGTGAATATTTTTTTAAACTCGAAAGCATGTATTTTGAACCACATGAACATATTTTCTCGAGATTTAATGAAAAAAATAAACCATTTTACAAAAAATGTTCAGAGTGAACCAAAAATAATAGTGGACCGAAGATGTCGGTGAACCGAAAATAATAGTGAACCGGAAATAATAGTGGACAAAAAATATCGGTGAACGAAAAACAATAGTGAACAGCAAATGACATAAAATGTGGGTGAATCGAAAATACCGGTGAGCCGAAATGGAACTAAAATTCACGTGAACCCAAAATGATACTGAACAAAAATGTCAGTGAACGAAAAATAATAGTGAACCGAAAAGGATCTAAAATTTGGATGACTCAAAAATAATAGTGAACCAAAAAATAATAAGGATCTAAATTCGGGTGAATCGAAAATAATAGTGAACCGAAAATGCTGATGAATCGAAAAAAATAGTGAATTGAAGAACTAAATTCGAGTGAACAGAAAATTATAGTGAACAAAAAATGTCGGTGAACGAAAAAGAATAGCGAACCGAAAGGGATCTAAAATTCAGGTGAGTTGAAAATAATAGTGAACCGAAAAGGAACTAAAATTCAGGTAAACTGAAACTAATAGTGAACCGAAAAGGATATGAAATTTGGGTGAACCAAAAATGAACTAAAGTTTGGGTCAATTGAAAATAATAATGAACCAAGAATGTCCGTGAAAGAAAAGTAATACTGAAACGAAGAATTTGGGTAAACGGAAAATAATAGTGAACTAAAAAGGAAATAATATTCAGATGAACCAAAAATAATAATGAACTAAAAATCTCATTGAATTAAAAATAATAGTGAACTGAAAAGGATCTAAAATTTGGGTGAACTGAAAAGAAAGTAAAATTTGGGTCTTTCAAAAAATTCTTCACAATGTTAAAAAATTATTCACAAATCCAAAAAAAAGTTTTCATATTTTAAAAATCAAAAAATGTTAACAGTTTGAAAAAATTGCTGGTTTGAAAAATGTTTACTGGTTCGTAATTATATCTTCATGTACTACCAAAAAGTTTCGTGTCTTGCAGAAAATTTGTTTACGATGAAAAATTGTTCGAGGGTTTGTCCGCGAAATGAAAAACAATTAATAAACGAGGAAAGTAAACAAGAATGAAAAGGAAAACGAAAAAATAAAGAAGAAAAGGTAAACATGAAAAAAGAAACAAAAAAGGAAAGAAAGAAGAAAAATAAGATAAAAGCAAAATAGATTTTAAAAGGGTTCACAAGAAATTTAAAAGCGTTCACTTATCTCTCCATTCTGGATGAAAATAAATAATAAGATGGTTCAAGATAAATTTAAAGTGTTCACCTATAAATACAAAATGGTTCACAATAAAAACGTTTCACTACAGAAAAAATATTCATGTATTTTCGAAAAGAGAAAAAATAAATATGAAAAATAGAACAAAAAAATGAGATGGAAAAATATCAGTGTAGCACTAGAAAGAAAAAAGAAACAGCAAAAAACCAAAAAAGAAAAAGGAAAAACGAAACAACAAGGAAAACAAAAAGAAGGAAAACTCAATTGGGTGCCCAAACCAGAGGCTTGTATGGGCGAGTCGGTGCACCACCTCGCTATAAGCGTGATATAGTGCTCTCGCTATGCATCACTTGAAGCGTGTCCAGCGCTCGCCTCGCCCACACGCGTAAGTCGCTCCTGCTCCTGGTCGCATGCACAACTCCACCACATGGGCCGATACTTATGTTTTTTCATTTTCATTTCTTCTATTTTTGTTTGGATGCTACTGGAGAAGCTGTCTCAATTTGGCAAATCTGTAAGTACCCACGCGTTGAGCACACGTGGGATCTGTGCAATTTTTTTCTAGCCAAGGAAACGATCGGTGAGCAAATTAGCATGCATGCACTAAAAGCTAAAAATGCTGATGTCATCACGCATTAAATGCCAAATTCGAAAATGCAAAATGTTTTGTAGCTCAAACCGTTTATACGATTTATGATCCGTTTTCACCGTTGAACTAGTCCCGTCGAGATCTTTGAAACTAGATCCCATGTTAATATGTTCGACGAAATTTTTTTGGACCCAAAAGTTACCAACCACTAGCATGTAAGTTACCATGCTGTAGTATGTAAGTTACCACCCCCCACACAACGATTCAGTTTGGACGCAACTATACAACGGATGGTAATTCCGTCGATCCAGAGAAGGTAACTCCATCGGTCTAGGGTGGGTAATACATCACTACTGGGTGGCAACTCTATCAGTTTAGGGTGGGTAAATCCATCAATTTATGCTGGTGAACTCTATCAGTTTAGGATAACTCCATCACTACTAGATGGATAACTCCGTCGCTACTGAGTGGTAACTCCATCACTACTAGGTGGATAACTTCATCAGGCTAGGGTGGATAACTGTATTACTACTTGGTAGTAACTCCACCCGTTTAGGGTGGGTAACTCTGTCACTACTGGGTGGTAACTTTATTAGTTTATGGTGGTAATTTCATCAGTTTAGGGTAGGTAGCTCCATCACTACTGGGTGGACAACTTCATCAGTTTAGGGTGGTACCTCCAATACTACGGGGTGGTAACTCCATCAGGGTTGGATGGATAACTCCATCAGTTTAGGGTGGGTAACTCCATCACTAATGGGAGGTAACTTCATCAGTTTACGGTTGGTAACTCCATTACTACGGGGTGGTAACTACATCTATACTGGATGATAACTTCATCAGTTTAGTGTTGATAACTTTATTACTATGGGGCGGTAACTTAATCAGTTTAGGGTGGGTAACTACATCACTATTGGGCGGTAACTTTATCAGTTTAAGGTTGGTAACTCCATTACTACGGGGTGGTAACTCCATTACTATGGGGTGGTAACTCTTTAGGATGAGTAACTCCATCATCAGCTTAGGTTTGGTAACTACATCACTACTGTGTGGGTAACTCCATCAGTTAAGGGTGGGTAATCTATCACTACTGGGTGGGTAACATCATCAGTTTAGGGTGATAACTCCATCACTACGGGGTGGTAACTATATCAGTATAAGATTGGTAACTCTATCACTGATGAGTGGGTAACTTCATATGTTTAGGGTAGGTAACTCCATCACTACGGGGTGATAACTCTATCAATTTAGTGTGGGTAACTCTATCACTATTAGGTGGGTAATTTAATCAATTTATGATTGGTAACTCCATCATTACATGGTGGTAACTCTATCAGTTTAGGCAGGGCCGGTCCTGACATTTTAGGGCCCCAGTGCAAAATGATAAACTGGGCCTATTTAATTTGGTTAAACCATTTTAAGCTAATTAGAATGTATGTATGATACGACTCAAACGTATCTATAATTTTTGAGTGATCCATGCTAGTTTTGTGATATTGTCACATGTTTTTGCTGTTATTTATATCATTTTTATGCATTTTGTCGGACTAACCTATTGACAAGATGCCTAGTGCCAGTTCCATGTTTTTGCTGTCTTTTTGTTTCAGAAATTTACTTCTGGAAATATTCTCGGAATTGGACGAAACTTTACGGGGATTATTTTACGCCAAGACGAAGACGGAGTCCGAAGGGCAGCCTCGGAGGCGTCCCACAGGGCGCACGCGGGTACCAGCCGTGGCCTGGGGGGACCCGCGGGTGGGGCCCGCCCCTGCCCTGTGGGCACCTCCTCGGCCCCCTCCGACTCCTATAAAATCACAATTAACCTAAAAACGTCAAGGCGGCGATTATTTTCCAGAAACTCGACCCTGACGCGCCGTCACCGAAAACCCTAGTTCGGGGTCCAATCTGAAGCTGATCCCGGCACTCTGCCGAAGGGGAGATCGATCCCGGAGGGCTCTTCATCGCCATGCCTTCCTCCGGGATAATTTGTGAGTAGTCTCACCTTGGACTACGGGTCCATGGCAGTAGCTAGATGGTAGTCTCTCTCTCTTGTGCTTCATTTCTTATGATCTTGTGAGCTGCCTAACATGATCAAGATCGATTATTGTAATGCTATGTGATGTGTTTGCTAGGATCCGATGGATTATGAAGTTATGTTCAGATTGTGCATGATTCTTATATGAGTAATTTATGTTCTTGCATGCTCTCCGATGTGCGTAGTTACTTTGGCCAAGTGATTGTGTGTATCTCCAAGAGAGGGTATTTATGCTAGATAGTGGGTTCATGCCCCCTTTTGTTCCTGGGCACGAGTGACAGAAACGTTTAAGGGCGAGGGTGTGCTGTTGCTACTAAGGATAAAACAGCGGTGTTAATGTCTATTTTGATATTAGTATTGCTTACTTCATGCACTTTACTTAATGCAATTGTCTGTTGCTTGCAACTTAATACCGTTGGGTGACAGGCTGGATAGCGGTCCCACGGTAGACTATTTAGACAAAGACGCAGTTGGACTCAACGGTCTTTGTTCCTTGTCATGATGCCTCCATAAATATTATCATGTCCTTTTTGTCATAACTAAATTGGGTTTGTGTCATGATCTTGTCAATTGCCTAGCTGTAATTCGTTCACCCATCACATGCATATTTTATTTACTTGAGAGACTCCACTAGTGAACCCATGGCCCCCGGTCCATCTTTTTACATTGTTTTCAACCTCATTTACTTGCTTTTAATCATCATTACTCCTCTGGTCACTTTTCATATTTTATCTATTTCATCATACAATTAACCGCTTTGTGTTCTGCGAGACTGGAGAGATTGACAACCTCTCCGCCGTTGGGGGCAAAGTATTTTGGTTGAGTGTGTGCAGGTCCATGTCTGTTGAAGGTTAAGCACCAGAGATCTTCAACATTCACCTCGTTGTTGATTTCAATGTCCTACTGGTTCGATAAACCTCGGTTCTTTAATTGAGGGAAAACTGCTACTAGCTACAATTCCGCCTTCGCTTGGGGCACCACCCAACTTATCAATATCCACCATCAAGCAGTTTTCTGGCGCCGTTGCCGGGGACTTTGGAGCTACAGCAATGTAGCGCCCCGACCCCAGTGAAGCGTTGTGCAACCGGTCATGCTACACAATCGAGGGTTACTGGGTTTACCAATCCCAGGCCAAAACCCATTGGCAGGTGTGCTTGGAATGGATCATCGGCACACAACACCCCGATCATGCCATAAGCTCAGACATCGCTATCACGTATAGTAAAGAGACCGAGACTTGTGGAACAACTGGCACATTGCAGACTCTATGACACAAAAGCATATAGCAACTCATATAAGAGAAGATACAATTATTACACACAAAAGGGATCACAGATCCATCAGTACATCAAGCGGAAGCGGGTAGTGTTGTCTAACAACAAGATGCAAATATATGGCCTAAGAGGCCTACAAATAAAAGATCCCAGCCAGCTTGTTCCACGGTCCCAAGCTGCCACCTGGGAACCCCGAACTACTAGTCGACGTCCACGAAGAACCCACCTAGCTGCTCGGTGTCGTCCTCCTCTGAAATACAAATATAAAGGCAGCAAAGAGAGACTGAGTACGACGTACTCGCAAGTTTAGTAGGGCGATATAGGCCCAATGCTGACGGAGGCTCTAAAGCTGTATGTAGCTAATTTGCATAAAGCTAGATTTTCTTTTCAAAAGATGTAAAAGACCCATGGCATCGACTACTCAGAATATTTTCTGAAAAAGGGGTAAGAGAGTAACTTTTTCCTTTGGTTCTCATAGAACCAACTTGTAGCCAAAATCAACTCTCATCTCCACCAAAGGCACTCCCTTGAATCACCCTCGAGGAAATGAACCTTTTACACACACGTTGAGTTGCAACCTTTGGCTGCCAAATTTTAATTCATTAGGTTATACTTTTCTATGAGCTAATCCGCCTTTCCCAAGATTTGTCCATTACCGTGGACACGACTTTTCGGAAAAGATTTAACCCTGCAGGGGTGTACTAATTTACCCATTGGTACCGTCCGGCTCACCTAGTTGGCCCTCTTCCGGGGAAGGCCGGCGAGCAGGCGCGGTTAGACCTTTACAATGCATGAGGCTTACTCAAGGACCATCAGTGTGCGGAAGGACAGGTTCAGCGCCTCCAACGCCCTGCCCCGCGGCCACATCCTAAACACCACCGTCCTCATCATTTCTTTTCCACCCACACAACTCACGCGCAAATGGAAATAGAAAACTAGAGGACCCTTGACAAGCCCCTCACAAATTATTCGGTCAATAAGGCGCCCATACACCCACCAATGGCAGCACGCTCGGTTCTTGGTTCTAGCTAAAAGCACTCTCAGCCTAGGCGGCAAGAATGAGGCAAAACACCATTCCCGATGGCTAAGCATAGCTAAGCATATATATACCACAATTATATACTTATCTCCGGCCAACACATCAAACCTAGGGTTTATGGGAGGGGAAGCATGTGATGGTTCAGGGGATAAACATGCATTCATAGGATACTCTACATCTTGATCAAAAGTGACATTGGAATTGCATGCAATATTATGGTGGATAAAATAAGTTTATAAAACAATAGGATGCTAGATGCCAAGAAGGTTAGGTTATCTCTTGCCTTGCTGATGGTACTGGTCGCGTTGATCGTCGAGGTATTGTGGTGGAACCTCGACTCCTGAATCTACCGATACACAAACAATACAGGAAACGAAATAAATAACACGAATACAAAGGTGCAATGCACAATCATGATGAGATGGTCTAATTATGCACTGAAATATTATTGGGCATGTCCCACAAGTTAAATGGAACCCCTAAAATAAATATTGCAATTAACGGGTTAAAACTCCATATTTAACTTAGTGAATTAAGTTATTATCCAAAATGTCCAGTACTGAAATATGGGTCCTACATGCATGAAAATGACATTAGTAGATAGGTAGTGTTCTCCTGATCATTTTGGTACTTCGTTTGCAATTTTCCGATTAACGATGAAGAAATGGCGATTTAAACGGTTATTCAATTTAAATCATTTTAATCAATTCAAAATGAAATCAAAGTAAAAATTTGTTTCATGTTGTGAACTTAACATAGCTAGATGGCATTTGAATTGCTGATCACTTTGATATTTTATTCACAAATTTTGAGTAATTATTTCTCAAGTTATGATTTTCCCAAAATTGTTATTAATTCTGCCATTTTAGTAATTTTGAATAAACAGCAGAATAAACTATTTAGTTGATCATAGAAATGATACTAATAGATAGATATGATTTTTATGAACATTTTGACATATCATTTGTAATTTTCTGAGTTATAAAACAAAAGATATTGAATTTACAAATTCATCTCAATTTCTGCCCTTTTTAGTTATTTCAAGTTAACAGCAAGTTAGAGGAATTCATTTTAACATGTAATTAGAACTAACAGATAGATATTAATTCTCTGAACATTTAGAGATCTTATTTCCAATTTTTGGATCAATATTCAAATTGTTATGAATTTCCCATTATTAAATTAAATCTGCCCTTTTTATATCTAACAATTAAAGGCAATTTAATTTAACCAATTAATTCAACTAAGAGCACTAACATGTAGGGTTTATTTATCTGAGTATTTTAACATATCATTTGAATTTTTCTGATTTGTAAATCACAAGATATGAATTTCCAAATTTGGATAACTCACAGATGCTTTGCATTTCACATTTAAATTCATGTTTTTAAAATTCATTAGCATGGATGAGTTACATAATTGGTTAGGTTATGAAATTCTGAACATTTTGATATGAGGCACCCATTTTTCTGATTTACCAAACTCGAGATAATGAATTTACAATTATAACTAATTTTCTGGAAATTCCATTTATAAGAACAGATGACGTCACAGTGACGTCACCGGGGCGCAGCGGCTCTGTTGATCACCGATTCCTCGCTTCGGTTCGAAATTTGACGCGGGCAAACGCACTACGAGCTAGAGGAGGCGGAGAGGAGCCGGGGAAGCGGCGGATTGGACCAAATGGTCACCGGACCTGGCCGCGGTGATCGCCGGAGCGGAGCGCAGCGGTCGGTGCACGTCGATAGAGTGATACAGAGGGAGAGAAGGAGGACCAAGGGGTCCTGGAGGACAAGCATCTCACCCTGAGCACAACGGCAAGCTCGGTGAAGGCGGAGGAGCTCGAACGGCGACGGGATCGAGCTCGGACGGCGGCGGCAGAGTCGGAGGAGTGGGCTCGATTCGGGCGACCGGCGGCTCCCTAGCACGCACGGCTCGACGGGGAGGCAGAGGAGAGGTCTGGGGAGCTGGTGGCTGCGTCGGCTTGGCTCCGGGCGACCGGAGTCGTCGGCAGGCACGATAATGGCGAGCGGCGGTCGCGGGCATCGGGCACCGATTTAGGGTTAGGGTTTCCTCGCTCGTGAGAAGGGAGAGAGGGCAGGGGAGCGAGAGGGGAGGAGCACGGCGCCATGGGGGGCTCCTTAACCACGCAGGGGGGCACGGCATCGACACAGGGGAGGAGGACACGGCGGCACGGTGGCACTGGCGCCATGCGAAGGCTCCTGTGGCGACAGGGACGATGGCACCTTTGCCAAAACCCCCTTGCCTCTTTTCTTCTTCTGTTTTTATTTTTAATTGAAAACAGCAGCATTTTTCTATTTAATTGAGGCATCAAAACACTCCCAAAAATTGTGAGAAAATTCAGGGAGGTTCAGCAGAACATAAGGAAGCTGACCATATTTTGTTTTGAATTTTTGGAACATTTTATGTTGATTTGGAATTTCAAAGTGATTTGCTTCAATTTGGATGCTCCCAATTTATAATTTCCATTTGCATTAAAAATGCCCTTGCAAAATATTTATAAATTACCTTTGGGACTTCCTGGACAAATATGTAAGCTCAAGGATATCTTGTTTTGCCAACTTGAGCAATTGCATATGGTTTGGAATTTTAGGAAGTGTTTTGCTCCCCTTTTTACTGATTTTCAAAGTTTGCCATATTTAATTTAGCAATTTAAATATGTATGC